>OU015753.1:52792865-52817273 GCA_907169655.1 Acomys percivali
GAGAGAGAGAGAGAGAGAGAGAGAGAGAGAGAGAGAGAGAGAGAGAGACAGACAGACAGACAGACAGACAGACAGACAGACAGACAGACAGAGACACAGCGAGAGAAATGAGTAGCACTTGCTATGTCAATCACACACCAAGGCAAGCCCCACTCCCAAACTACTGGGCAACACAAACTTGGCTTTAAAAGGGAAGAAAAAAAGAAAAGAAACTTAAAGTCGGGAGGTGAAGGATGAAAGTGGTTTGTGAGGAGATGGGAGAGGTGAATGTGTTCAAAATACATTGTATGATAGTCTCAAATAATTAATAAACAATGTTAAAAAAAAAAAAAAAGAATGTCTCCTACATGAGAACTTGGTGGGAAGACATGCTGTCTACTGGGATGGGGCTAGGGGCATCATGGGAAACTTGAACAGCTAAGTTTGGGGTGTCCAGGTGACTTGTGTGTCCAGAACTTATGCTATGGGGTGTGCTGAAAAGCTTTCCTGTTGACAGCATACAGAAGGCACTTAGCAGTTGTGACTGGACACACTAGAAGGTTAAGTAGAGAGTCTTGCCATGTTTGCTGATGGGATGTCTACAGCAAGGGAAAGATGAACGCGACAGACAGGGTCTGCTCATGTTACTATGTTCACTGTGTCCTTACTGTCTCATCCAGGCAATGTTTTCCATATGGGATACAAGCAGAGGTTGCACACACACCACGGTGTGCATGTGGAGGTCAGAGGGCAGCTGTGGGGTTGTAAGTATATGCAAAACACATTGCTTGATGTCTCTAAGGATTAATAAACATAGTTATTTGCACAGTTACATAAATAAATCTGTGTGCTTGTATAAAGCTTAAAAAATATTTTTAATTATGTGGATCTGCTGGGGGCAGTATGCAGGTGTGAGCAGGATTGGGTGGTGTGAGCCACTTGACCCTGGGGTTTGGGAAAGGAACTCCGTCTTAGATGCTATTAACTGCTGAGTCATCTCTCCAGCCCAAAAGTATAAACCTTTTTAGTAGCTCAACTACTGATAGCTATTATAAACAACTTTACCCAGACCTAGGAGACCTTCTGTGGTTGGAAAACAAAACAAATCACAGCAACGCACAGTCTCTTTGTAACCAAATACGTTTTGCCTGAACACAACAGGGGTGACTCAGACACATCTAACAGTGAGGACTCCACAGCCCTCAGTGCAGGCGGGGAAGCAAGCGCTTAGATCACAGATCGATTTGTGGGAGTCTCTAGGGAAAGTCACTCCCCAGGTAGCCTAGGAACTGCCTGTGTGGGAAGTGAGAAAGCTGAAAAGCCCTGCAAGCATGGTAAAGAAGACAAACACACACAGGCTCCCCCAGAGACTTTAATAGAAAGAGTGGTCTGCTGTGGTAAACAAATAAACGAAATCTTGAAAACGTAAATTCACACTAATTAATTGAACACTGGATAACATAGAGATTTGTAAGTTGTGTGGCCTTACCTGCACTCCAGCCAGCCGCTGGAGCAAGCTAAGGCAGGGGGCTGCTTCCCAAGCAAGTGTTTTTAAAATTTCTCAGAGCCCCACAGAAACTCGCGGTGGCATGGCCCACCTGTCCCCCAACCGAGCAAAGAGCTGCAGGACTCTAACCTCTGCTTTGACACCAGGAGACAGCTCATAATTGCTGGAGGCCCTGAAGGAGGTTTGTTTGTTTGTTTTTTTCAAGAGACACCTTTTCTTTTGTGCTTGGTGGAATAACTGAGCTTTCCCATGCTTTTAAATATGCGTGAGGTCCGGGTCTTCCAGGCACACACTTGTTCACCTTCTCTGGCACAGTTAGGCATTTGAGGCAGAAAGCTGAGAGCCGCAGCGTGGTCACTCACATGGGGGCAGAAAACACTAACAGGAGCCCTGACAGGCGCCTTCTGCAGAGGAAGTTCTTCTTACTGTGATCGTTATAGCCTGTCTCCCTAGTACCACTATTTTCCCACTTAGCTCCCACCAATAAGGAATGCTGTTGGCAAACTGGATTTGTGCTTTGAGCAAGTTATGATTCCACTTTTTTTTCTTAAAAATAAGAGTATATGAGTTTGAAAAAAATTACAGAAAATCTAGAAACAAGAAGAGGGACAGTACAGACGAAGACTTGGGAAATAGGATTTTTTTTTTTTAAAGCGGAAGAGACTAGTTTAAGGAGTTTATAGAATAAGCGGTTGTTTACCGTCTTTGGCTTCCCAAGGCGCCCTTCCCCCACCCAGCTTTCCATTCTTCAGAAGCCAATCCATCCCCTGGCGTCCTTGCTTTACCTATGGAGCTGGGTATCAAACCCAAGCCTTGAGAGGTCAGTTAACTTTAGAGCAATAGCCCTAAGGCCTCCTTGCCTAAAACTTTAAGTTCCAAGGTGTAGAGGAGCACGCCAGGGTCTGCCAGGGTCTGTGGGATCTAGCCCCTCTCTCCGATGCCTGCCTTCCTTCACAAAGCCCTTGCTGTTCACTCTCTTCCACCACTGTCTTCCAGTGTCTCCCTCCCTCCCCTAAGTGTCCCTACGAAGGTCACCTTTCCTTTGAAGAAACTTCCTTGGTGGCTGCTTGTTCCTTTTCCATCCACACTTCTCGATAGCAGTCACCATGTTGTACTGCTCTGTCTCCGCTGGCTGAGTAAGTAAGTCTTGGGGGTTAAAGCTAACTCCCTCCTCTTTTCAGCACTTTCAAAGCACTCAGAAAAGGAAAAACAAAAACAAAAAACAAAACAAACAAACAAAATGGACACAGTGTTCAAATGGAACACAGCAGCCATTGCTCCCAGGGTGCCCTGGCTGCTGACTAGGAATCAAGGGAGTTGGTCCCAGTGTCACTGTGAAGTGCTATGACTTCGCTTAGCCACATCAGCCAGTCACCTAAATAATTTGTGAAGCCCAGGGAACAATTAAGAATACTAAACTGATAGACCCCTCCCATTACTGAACTATTCTGGGTCCCATCTTCCCACAAAGGTGATACATCCAGAAGCCACCTTGACAAATGCCATTAAACTGCATTTACAACATTTAGAAGTGGCAATGAGGAAGGCTGGGAGAAACAGATCAATTGTTTTTAAAGCAGCGTTAAACATTGAAATTGTTGAAAAAGCAGCTTTAGCCTAGGGATACACAGCTCAGGGGTAGATGGCCTGTGTGGTACCTGTGAGGCATCCGGTTCAGTCCCTTTGCACTGAACAAAATATTTAATTTTCTCATGCCACACCCTACATTAGATGGCTACAATTATATATTTGTATATTTCCACTGCTAGCTGTAAACTTCTTTTAGATCATAGTAGTTTATAGAGAAAATGTTGCATAGTCCGTAGCAACCCTTAAAACCTGCTATGACCCACCCCACACTACTTAGTCCCGAAGTAACAAGCTATGAAAGCTATGATTCCATTTTCTCCAGTCAAACTCAAGCTGTTTGGGTGGAGAAACCAGCTGAGCCTCCACTATGTCACTATTACATCTTTGCCATTCTTTAAAAACAACAACAACAACAAAAAACTTGCATTATGTTTTCCATGCACCCACATTCAACCTCCCCAAAATATGGTTTTATACTAATCCTATTAAGTTACAAATTATATCTAAACCCCACATAAACTTGACTTAACAGAGATCTTTGTGATGAACTGTGCCTGGGGGATGCTGATGAGGAACAAGAAAGATTTACAGAGTCTTTACAGAACTCAACACATGAAATCGGAAGGCTGACCTGCACCACTCCAAGTTCTCCAGCAGGGGGCTGCAGGAGAGGAGTGCCACACCCACGGCCCCCTAGCAGGCTGTGGCCATCTCCACACCTAGCTACCCATCTCTTGCTGCTCCTCCAAGTTAGTATCTGCTTTTAGATTAACTAAAAAACTCTGAGTTGGTAGCCACGGGACCAAATCCACTAGTGACTGCAATACTGCAATACGCAGTTAGGAGTGCAGCGGCCCCAGCCAGACCAGCTGACCCGTGTCACTCGTAACCCTGTTCTCTGCTATGTAATTCAGGGCCACAAATATCAGAAACAAGGGCAGCTAAATCTATGAATCACAATCATTTTCCTAGCCTGATGTCTCCAGGACATAAAATGTATTGTCCAATATCAACAGAGTAGAACGGGTTAAGTCACTTCTTAAGCTTGTGGGCTCAACTACCCCATCTGTAAATATGATTATCATGTATTTCATAGGTCCCCTTAAAAACTAAAGCACATACTGAGGAGACTGGCTGCATGGGTTCCTGTTTGGGGTTCCTGTGTTACTGAGCAGACAGACGGTACAGCTGACGACAAAAGCGGCTCTCAAAAGCACTTGCCAGGGTAGCAACATTCGCAGGTAACAGAGTGTGAAACACCATTGAAGTCCAATTTGTAAAGGCCTGACTGCAGCTAAGTCGGCACCACACCTGCTGCTCCTTGCTCAGCCTCTCTCACCTAAGAACAAACACACACAGAGACGCCCACTCGCCATCGAGCTCCAAGCGCTCAACGGCTCAAAAAGCATACACACGCCAAACAAAATCAACAGTGCAGGAACACAGCGAGTTCCTCAATGCATACCTTGGAGGATACGCGCCTCCTATGTGCCAGGCCTGTGTGGTGCGAAGTGGCTTGTGCACAGACTGGGTATGGTCAACAGAGGTCCCCAGGGGCAGGCTCGGGAGGGCGGTGGATAGAATCGACCGCAAAATCCCATGGGTAGTTGGAACAGAAGCTGTGTGGGTGTGGTCATATCTTACGTCAGGAAGATCAGGGAGGGCTCGGAGCTTACTTAAATACCTAGAGATGCACACCTTGGCCTTCCTAATTGATTTATGCTATTTTGGGGGGCTCTCACCTAGTAAAGGCCAATTCTTGCTCTAAAGCAGTTACTCTCAACCTGTGGGGCACAGCCCCATTAGGGGTCGAATGACCCTTTCAACAGGGAACATCTAAGATTGTTGGAAAACAGATTTACATTATGATTCGTAACAGCAGCAAAATTAGTTATGAAGTAGCAACAAAAATAATTTTATGGTTGGGAGTCACTACAGCATGAGGAACTATATTAAAGGGTCGCAGCATTAGGAAGGCTGAGAACCACCACTCTAGGAAAGATCCCAGGGTTTTTGAGGGGCTGCTCTTTTGCTATGCCTGGATGTCCTGAGAGCAGAGCACCTCCATAAGAAATAGTCACTGACAGCAAGGAGACTCCAGAGAAGGACACTTCCTTGTACCCGCACTGTGGTCACATGGCAACCAGCACACGCGACTCCAGTACTCGCACTGCGGTGATACGGCACCAATACGCCCAATACTCTAGAAGCAGGAATCCAACGCACAAAGAAGGAGTTCAGTTTTGTAAGAAACAATATATTTATTTTTCTGACACCACAGCTCTGGCGAGTGGTTTTGTACCAAATTTAATGAAGATTACACAGAACATTTCACGCGTGGGAAGAGGGAGGAGAGGGAAGGAACACAAAATTTAAAACAAAACCCAAAAATCCTGGATAGCTTTTAGCATCGGTTCCATTCCCCACATTAATAAAATTCACTTGGGAATTCCTAAGAAAAGGAGAACAAGAATCAGGGTGGGCAAGGAATAGTACACCAGGGCAGGGGGCTGGGAGGGCAGAGAGGCCGAGGGCGTCCAAGGCAGGGCAGGCTTCCCCAGTGTTGCCCCGGAGAACCGGGTATTGCAGCTGCCAAGGGGCAGAGGACAGGGGAAGCAGAGGGTCACCAGCAGGGTCACGGGGACGGAAACACACTTAACCAAGGAACCAGAGGAGGAGAGAAACCGTGAGGGTGGGTTCTATACTGGGAGAGACAGACCGTGCGGAGGAGCACGCGAACTGAAGAACAAATGCCCCAAGCTTCAGTATTTTTAAAAAGAAAAATCTCCCCCCTCCCCCACCCCCCCGCTGAACTTAGTTCCTTTTTTTGTGCTTTTCATTAATACTCTGCTCTGAGGTCGTAGTTTGGTTTTTCTATACACTGGAGTTGAAAGAAAATAGTCCAAGGTCTGGAGATGGATTCTCCATCTAGAGTAAACAGCTCAGCATTCCTGTTCTCCTCTTGCCCCAAAGACTAATTTAAAGTCTTGGCTAAAATCCCTTTTACAATATAGTACAGTACACACACACAAAATAAAGCCCAAATCAAAAGTCAGAAACAGAAAGTCCGGGAGAAGCCAGTCCAAAGGACGTAAACACACAGAGAATGGTGCAACATATGACCAACGGCAATTCTCAAAGCACGGCTACAGATTCCCAAAAGTAGGTGCCATCACGGGATCCCCCAAGTCCACAAAAATAATTTTTGAAAAATAAATCTTAAAAAAAAAACACACACCTGTTGATTAAATGAATAATTTGTGGTTTTTCGGTAAATCCATACATTCTCGGTCCCCTCCTCCCTCAAAGCAGCCCCGGTCTCTCTTCTCCTATTGCGTGACCAACAGCAAGGACTCCTGGAACTCCGTCAAAGCAGCTCGCAGGACCTGGAATCTCATCTTGACAAGGATCGGCACATCCGATCGTAGCAGCTTAAAACATCATGTTTCCTGGGTTGCCAGGGCCTTGGCTAAATCCACCCATGCCCACATCAGCAGCCATGCCCCGAGGCCTCATCTGTGGGGGAATCATGATGTTCTGTTGGGGTGCCATCATGCCCTGCATGGACATCATCATGCTCGGAGAACCCACAGGCCCCGGGTGGGTGTAGAGCCCAGCAGGTCCCCGATCCTTGCCAGGAATCATGCCCACAGCAGCAGCTGGATTGGTCATCAGGGTGGCCTGGCCGGGCATTGTAGATTGTGCTGGTGACATCATCCGGTGGTGAGGTCCCATCATGCCTTGCTGGAGAAAGGCTGGTGGTCTCATTGGGTTGTGGCCTGGCATCGATGGAGATGTACCAAGAGGAATGTCTGGAGTTCCTACTGGCCCGGGGCCTCCCATACCAGGTAATGCTAATCCCATTCTAGGGGCTTGATCGCTCATCATCCCCTGCATGTGTGAAAAGCCAGGTCCAGGACCCTGTGGCTGTTTGCGGCCTGGGACTTCCCCTCGAGGGAAATACTGCAATGTCTGGCTGGGCTTCTCTGATGGGATGATGCGGGAGAGATCAAACTCAGGTATTCCGGTGGCTCCAGGTCGGATTACCTCCTGCAGATCTGGGTCTGTAAACACCGAAGGCATGCTGTTCCCCAGGACAGTGAAGGAGTCAGGAGCTCCGGGGCCTCCAGGCTTGCAAAGTGCTGGGTCTGCTGAACTTTGGGGCAGGTTGCTGGGACGACCAAGCGCACCTTCTCCTGGGAAGCCTATTCCACCTGGGAAGTTGCCTTGTGCCCCAGTGGGGCCATTGTGAGGGAAGGGAACCTGCTGAGGAGGAGACTGTACTGGAGGGAAGCCCTGGGGAAAGCCCATGCGTCCTTGAGGTACCATCGGAGGCTCCTGGGACCCGTGCCCCATGATAGGATTGTGTGACATCAAGCCAGGCCCCATTGGGACCGCATGAGGAGGTATGCTGGGTCCCATGGCATTGGGAGAGGGCATCTGATTGGAGTGAGAAAGCGGCTGGGTCATTCCCATCGGGCTGAGGGTTGGCATCGGAACCACAGGGTTCGGACCTGAAATTCGAGGATTCTGTGTATTAATGCCCATTCCTAGAAAAATAAAGATATCAAAGGAATCAACTCAACTAAAAAGCAACTCAGAAAAATGGTAACAAATCACATCCACAGAAAATTGTTACGTATTAATGTGCACTGTGCCAGGAAACTATACAATCCCTGTCACGAAAAGCTGGTAAAACTTGGAGGCCACAGGCCTGTACACCAAAAGACTTATCACCAAGCCTTTAGCTGTATGATTAAAGATAGCACACAAGACACTCTATAAAAAGGGCTTAGCTCTCTTTCAAATGAGCTGATTTTCACTGGACACAGTTCATACAGAAAGGAGTTAGCCTGCTGGCCCATTTTGGAGAAAGGACTGATTGGGTCTCTGAGTTCAGGTAGCACAAATATCAAGAAGGAAACCAAACATGTCTTTTTTGTTTTCATTTGGAATTTTGTATTATTCTATACAGCCATAAAAAGGGTATTAAATCCCCAGGTTACAGACTGGGGATAATAATTTACAATGGACAAGGAACATGCACAGTCCTGCTGCAGACTAGGACATATAAGATTTGTTCTCTATGAATTAAAATCAAGTGTGACAGTCACAGAACATACCCTAGCCTGGTTAACTAGGGTTGCCGATAAGCAAACAGTATGCCTAACAATCAGAATGAAGGTGGAGCCAGATACTCATGGCTGAAAAGCCATGGCTTCTCTGACATCACCATTCCAGGCACTTCCTGTTAGCCAGGCTGGCAGGAGTGAACACCGGAGGAAAAGTAGATAGAATGGCAGGCATGAACCTGGGCTCTGAAGCTGCCTTCCCAGAAAAGCAGCCCAGAGACTTAGAAATGAAAAGACTGCACTCCTGCTAAAAAAGAGGCTCTGCGGTACTGTGGAGAGCCAAAACCAAAATGTAGCCCACACACAAGACAGCCACTGTAGAACAGACCACACCCACCCATCTTTACAAACTCAGAACCACACTAACCAAGCGTCACTCCTCTAGTTAAGGCACACCACGCAGAGGGAGTATTTTTCAGCTTGCTAAATGTCCATCTGTGCCGGTTTTGCCTAGTACCAGCTCCAGCTCTGGGCCTTACCTGGCATGTTATTCATTGATGGCAAGTTGGGCGACCGAGCTGGCGGGGAGTCGTCATCAGAGCTGGCCACTGTCTTGATGGCGTCGTGGTACAATGGGGTGGAACTGGGCATCGCAAACTTGGACATTCGAGACATCATAATTGAGAGCGGGTTCTGGGAGAGGGTTGGCTCTGGAGGCATGGTGTAAGGTGTGCTAGAGGGAAGACTTCCTGGGATGTTGACAGAGGCAGGCTGGCTGGCTGTAGGAGGTGGGGGGCCACCTACGGGGACAGAGCAAAATAAGGTAGAAGCAGGGACGAAATCAGATGTTTCTTGAAGGGTGCTGGACACTACGGCTATGACCTTGCAAGGCCGAGGATGAGAGAGATGAGCAGGGCAGTGCTACCAGAGCCAGGGCAGGGACCAGGCTTCCAGCCAGGCTCTTTGTGCGGAGTGCTGATGGCTCAGCAGATACGAAGACAAACATGCTAGAAACATCCACTCAAGCTTGGGGAAAACATGACCTATAGACAACTGATGAGTGTGAAACAAGTGGTCCTCTCTCTCTGGCCAAACGTAATTTAGAATTCCACTCAGGTATTTGCATGTCAGAGAAGGCAGAATCGCGCTCTAACCTCTAACCCATCGCTCTGCACAAACTCCTGATTACTTCGCATGACAAACAGTCTGAGGTGGCTGGCTGTTCCTCTCCACCACGCTCATGAACTGCTACCCCACAGAGATGTTTTAGCTTGCTAGGGTAAACCACCTGCCTTATTCTGACTCTAGTGCTTCTCAAGTGGAGCCCGCAGCAACCCAGTAGTTACCGCCCCAGGCTGCTTCACTGACCACCTCTGGTCCCACCCGGGACATCAGCAGCCAGGGCCTCTTCTAGGAAGAAAATACTGAGACAGCTGTGGCCGGCCTGCTGCCGTGTGACTACAGCAGCTCACCAAGGAGCTCTCTTATTGTTTCAGAGGTCTTACTGGACAGTAGCTCCCTGGAGTGGGTGGCCCCAGTACTTTAGGAGGCCACACTTAACTGCTGCTGACTTCCTATTTCACCAGCATGTATTCATGTGCAAATGTAACTTATTCAAGGGACTGACAAGCTCATTGTTTTTATGTCTCTCAACTGTCCCTCATCCACACTCTGCCAAAGGGATGCTAGTGAAGAGCTGTGTGCAAGCCCTGACAATCATGCACTTTGCAACACAACTTGACAAAGGCCACGGCCTTACATGATCAAGACATTAAGTTTTCTTTTTGTTTTTTTGTTTTGTTTTTGAGACAGGGTCTCTCTGTATTAGCCTTGGCTGTCCTGGACCAAGCTGGCCTAGAACTCACAGCGATCTGCCTGCCTCTGCCTCCTGAGTGCTGGGCTTAAAGGCATGTGCCACCACGCACAGACATTACATTTTCTTAAAACCGCAAACTCCGGCTTCGAGGTGTGGGGTGTAAGCCTACTCACCTGACTCCACACTTGCCAGCATGGCCGGGGAGGCCATGGTGAGGGGCGCTTTGTGGTTTGGAGGGATCCCAGGACTCTGGAGGGGAGGTTTGGGAGAGGAGGTCCATCCAGGTGACGGGGTAGGAAGTGATGGAGATTTGAGGTGAACAGGCGAAGCAGCAGCAGACCCCAAGACAGGAGGGGACTTAATGGACGCAGCAGCAGCTGGGCCAGCCAGCATGCCAGCCAGCTGTGATGGAGTCTGAGGGGACTTGAGGTTCCCCGAGGGCGAGCCCAGCATCGGAGACTGGACTTGGTGCATGGTAGGAGACTTCAGAGGGTTGATGCCTGGGGAGTGCACCTGGCTGCCTGCCACAGATATATCCAAAGGCTTCCGCCCCAGGCCACGCTGTACTGCCGGAGCTGTGTTGAGGCTAGTGGGGTTACTGGAAGGGTTGAGAGGTAGTGGTGGCATATGACTGAGCCGGCTGTTAGTCCTTTGGTCGGGCCCGATAGGTTCTCTGAGATTCCGCAAGCCACTGTTGCTGCCTGGACCCTGAGACATGGGAAGGAACGGCCTGGGGCCCACACCATACTCTGGCTGAGGGTGCTCACCAAATGGCAGGGGCACCATTTTCTGCTGGGCAGGCAGCATGTCTGAGCTCCCGGGGCGTAATTTCATCATATCCTCAGGGCCAGCTCCAGCCTCTCTCATCTTCTGAGGTATCAGCTGAGAGCTGGATCCCATGTTAACGTTTAGACTGACATCTCCCTTCATCCCACCTGGAACCATGCCAAACTCAAGTTCCCGACCGGGGCCTAACTGTGGAGGCATTCCTTTCGGAAAGTCACCCCTGGAAGGGCTCAGAGGACCCTCGACTGGTATCCGAGGGAAAATGGGGTTACTTCCTGGCTCCATGTGGCGCTGGGAGCCTGGAATCATCCTATTCATTTCCACACCGGGCCGGATGCCCTCCATGCTCATGCCCGGAGGCAGAGCCAGCTGCTTCTCTGCCAGCTGCTGTTGAAACATCTCTTCAGACAAGCCTTGGGGGTTTGGAAACCGTCCTCCTCGGCCAGGACCACTGAAGACACCCTGGCCAGGAGGAAAATTTCGACCATCTGGGATTTTTGGCACATCATCTGGCCAACTGACTCCAGAAAGACCTGGTCTGGATGCCGGGTTGGGCACACTTGGCCCCTCCATTTCAGAGTTTATCATTCCTGCAAACCCAGGAAGGCGCATCTGGTTCCCAGGCATGTTGGGGTGGGGAGCCATGCCCCTTGGGGGCAGAGAATGTGAAATGTTGATACCGTCGGGAAATGGCTCTGCCCCGGGTGCCCAGCCCTCACTAGGGCCCATCTGGTAAGGAGGGGGCGGCCCTCGGACCACACCCCGGGGCCCGTGCTGATGGACCATCATATCCTGGAGAGAGCACTGCTGGACAACTACCTGTTCCTGCTTCCTCCTCTTCTCTTCATAAAACTCCTGCTGCAGCTTCAGCCATGCTATCTGCTCAGGAGTCATATGGTCCAAGTGGTCAGGCCCTATGGGTCCAGACTGAGAGTTCATAGAAGGTGGAACCATTTCATCTGGAGAAAACGGTACCTCTCTATGTCCTTGAGGGCCAAATGGAGCTCCCACATCTGTCCGGGGCCCAGGGCCCTTACCGAGGCTTTGGGATTGAGACATCATGGCCTGTATTGGCCCTTCTGGTTTTTTCTGAGGTCCATCTAAAACCCCAGTGTTCTGCTGGGGACCCCCTGTTTGTCCTGCTGTGAACTCTTTCTCATCGGGGAAAAGCATACGCTGGATATCTCTCAGCGTTTGTAAGGAGCGTTCCCGGTGCTCCAGCTGCTCCTGAGATAGGCCGTCGGGGTTCTCTCCCAGTGTGGGGGGCTCACCACTGGACATGGGTGGAGGTGGGGGCGCTTTGGGATCTGCTGAGGAGCTATTGCTCCCCTGGGAGACAGGGGTCATTGCTCGATTGTTGGGTGTCGAGTTTGGCCCAGGACCGTCTGGGGGCAGTGGAGTGGAGCTGGCAGGACTGCCCACAGGAGGAATCAGTTTGTTTTCTACCCCAGGACTGTCACGGTCCAAGGGTCGCGGGGCTGCAGCAGGCTTGGGTGCTGGTGCCTGAACAGGCGGAGTTGGCTGCAGTCTGGCATTCTGGGAAGAGTTCTGGTCCTGGCTGGCAGGAGCTGGAGGCTGCTGTGGGAGAGGTTTTGGATCATTCCGAAGGGTGGGCATCTGTGTGTTCTGAAGACAAAGAAGATGCTTTAAATCACATAATGGTGATCTGAGCAGAAGGGCAATTAAAGAAATAAGATAAAGGTTGTATCCCAGTAACATAAATCCATATTGATACTGCCTTTCACACTGTTTGTGGATAACCCATTTTTGGACATGGCAACTTTTTGGCTTTTTGGTTTTTTAAATCATATGTTAAATAGCACCTTCTTTCCCTTTTTGAAAATTAGCCTTATATTTGTGCCAGGCAAGAGCTACCCTACCAAATACCTCTGGGAATCTGTTTCGAGGAATAGGTTTGCGGTCAGTGTCTACCACCGGCAAGGGAAGGATTGGTTTCTTGGTATGTGGGGGCTTAAATCCAACACCTTTCTTCTTTTCCATGGTTACACAGACTTCTCATTATCAACCTAAAGGCCTGATGTTTCCAACTGAAAGGCAGTGAAAGTGGCTCTGTGCTCACCAGCCAGAGCGGCAGCGATGGCTGCTCCGTGGAACACCTCCTCTGGCACACTGACTACCAATTTACTTCCTCCTTGCGTTTCCATGGGCCTGATGTCTCTGGTTTCTGTTTTCGGTCTGTGATCTCTGATTCCATATCTGATAAGGGTTTGTATACTGGCTAAAGTAAGATAAGCTGGAGGCAGGAAGTGTCTGTGGAGAAATCTGAGACTATGGAGCTCATGGTGTCCCTGGATTTGCTTTTCCAATCAACAGGGCTGCCCCTTTAACAGGCCGGATGGCTGCCTATCGCTTACTAAGGACCACTGCCACACCACGCCCCGGATAAAAGCATGCTCACCAACAGACAACACGGACAGTTTAGATGTCCATGTTCTCGCTCTCAACTGACCTGGAAGTTTTACCTGTGTTTAAGTCTGGACACGACTCTTCATGTGTACCTACACATATGGAAAGTTTGTGTTTCATACATAAGTGTCGACAATGTGCTTATGTTTTGAATATGCATGCTCTGAATGATCAGACGCATAGTCCGTGTCTGTGACTCCTTAGTGGAGGTCGCAGGTCGCATTTGCTTAGCTGCTAATTCAAGTTTGGTTTGGCTCAGTTTGCCCCAGGTACTAAGTCTGTAGAGCGACTACAGCAGGAGACCACTCACTCTTGACCACCCTTCCTGTCCTGAACTCCTATTCCAGTGTCATTTTAGTGCCAAGTAAGGTGGAGGTAACATCAGTATTAGGAACTGTCATTAGTCAATAAAGCGAAGCAGCAGGCTACAGTGCAGCGCACTCTGTGCACTCCAGGACGAGGGGTTTTCACCAAGCAGCAGAGGGCCGAGGGAGCATGAACAACCACTGCAGCGTCTACAAAAGGCCAAGTTCTTCTGTGCCCTGAAGACGGAGCCCTCTTTGATATACAAGCTAGTCAAGAAGCCATCTATTTTATCTTGAATTACAACCTATTGTTTATGGTCATCCAACTCTTCTCATGTTTAAGACTCCTCCCAGGACTGGACTTTATGCTCTCTGAAAGCAGGCACTGTGTCCACTCACCCCAGTGTCTGGTACTGTGCCTCTTCCTAACAAATGGGTTTTGATTCCACGTGGACATCTATATGATTACAAGAAACACTGCATACATTTTCTCTGATGTAGTTTATGCTGGGTGCTTAAGATGGGGTAGGAAACAGGCTAACTTCCTGCACTTCTGAGAATATCAAGCAATGAAAAAGCTCTCAACGGGGGCTGGATCTGAAACAACTAAGACCCAACTGGAGAGTCACCAGACTCTAGTTCTGGTGCTATCAGGGAGATTTCTCACTTTTTTCCATGTTCTCCAGCCTCTTGCAGTAGACAAGCTGGCCAGATATACGCACGCCTAAGACCTCACAACGCCAGAACTGAGTGAGATACCCAGACTGCTGCTAGTGCCACCAAGACTGCCTCACTGTCAATTTAATTTACCACCTCTCTTCAGGCTCAGCAGAACCTTGATGCCATTATTCCGACCCTGCCCGACGTACCAGGGGGGGCTGTGCTTCTCTCTGTCTTGCTGTTGGAGATGTTCTGGATATGGAAAGAGACGATAGTCTCGACCTGGCCCTTCAGTACAGCTTCCGCAGCCCTGCGGGGACAGACCAGACAACACACTAGCACTTGCTTCTGTCCCGCGAGCTGCAATTCTAGCATGCTAACCCCACAGGGTATAAGGGACCACTAGAAATGCTGAACGAGAAGAAATCTAAAGAAACAAACTTCATTATTTCTGCTTGTCATTTATTATCAAATGTGTGAAGTTAGAAGACGGCCAAGAGTGAAATCCCACAAGCATCAAAGCAACAGCACAAACAAACAAAACAAAAACCGCTGAAAAGCCCAAGAGCTTTGATTTGATTCAATCCAATACAGTTAGGTGAGTGACAGAAAATCCTCATTCAGACACCAACCAGGAAAGGTGGCTGTGAAATCCCAGCCACACCTAGAGCTAGACTACGACTGTGAGGATGCACACTTCACCGTGTGAGAAGAGGAGGAGCATTCTGGGTAAGGAAACAAAACCTCATCAATTCATCTAACAGCTTGGAAGATACACAGCAAAATTGTCATAGTAGCTACTTTGGGTAAATTCCAGAGATTTTCCTTTTATTTTCTCATTATTCTAGTATAGACATTTACTGTTTGTGGTGCTAAACACACACACACACACACACACACACACACACACACACACACACTCTCTCTCTCTCTCTCTGCAGGAAACTGCATATTGTGCACTCAACCTGTAACCTCACTCTCTCCCAACAGAGCCAAGGCAACACTGTCCGCAGTGTTCTGAAAGCACACAGGCATGCTCAACACGAACAAAGCCAACTTACTTATTTGCCATCTCAGTAGAAAACACATAGACCACTTTGGCTGGAGTCTTCTGAGCAGGTATGGGCTCTGGAGCAGTAGTTTGGCCATGAGAGGGAGTGGAAGACCTGGGGGCTGGAGCAGTTGATGGGGCCATGGAGTGCGCTGTGTGCTGGGAGTCCTGGGACTTGATGTGGTCTGCAGAATTACATTCTGAAAGAAGGAAAGACTCGCTGTCATAGAAAGAATGAGCAGCCCTCCCCGCTGCCCCAGCCTTTCTGCCAGTATTTACAGCATCACAATATAAATCCACCTTGAAAACCTTAAGAGCAAGTTCCTTGCTAAGAGAAAACACCTCTTTTACTCACGAATTTCAAACACTCTTCCCCTAAATGCCCCGTGACAGATCGACCCTCCCGTCCTCCCCCATCTCTACCACACGTGAGCATAGTGCCCTTCCTTTCTGTCTATCCTTTGGAAACCTTTTAGACATGCCAGGGTGCCCCTGTTAATCAAACTCACAGCCCCCTTTTAATGTTTTAGCATGTATCATATTTCATATTGATGGTTTGATGACTGGCTTCCTAGGTGCACTCGAATTCTTAGGGATGATAGCTATTTGTTCTGCTGTCTGTACCCGGTACCCATGAGAGTGCTGGGATTCATACCATGAGTCCTAAGAACACTCAGGAAGGAAGGGAAAGGAGGAGGAGAGGGAGGCAGGGAGCAAGTACTCAGATTTTTACTTTCATTTTAGGCTTAGGGACCTCACTTTCACTTCTTAAATAGGGACTGCACATTCTGGCCCAATCCCCCCCGCCACCCACTCTGAAGATTTGATTCTTTTTCTTTTTCTTTTTCTTTTTTTTTTCCTTTTAGTTTTACTGTAGGAAGAAAAAGGCTTAAAGCCCCAGTACCCTTTTCTGGCTCATTCCATTGTGGTGCCTGCCAAATATCTACCACATCTGGTAGCCACTCAGTCCTGCCACACTGAAATCAGCTGTGACAGCTCTGGACTAGTGCCAGGGCCATAAAGGCTTCCTCTTGTGTCTATGAGTCTGGCAAAGTGGCAAGCAGAAAGTGCAAACCCAAGTCTTGGAGGATTTCTCCCAAGAGGGAGTGCCAGAGAAAGTGCTCCAGTGTGGGCCACAGACACAGCTCAAGTGCGGCTACTGGCTTGACTGAAGGCTCACAGAACACAGGCCAGAAATACGCTCTGGAGCACAGCCTAGGCCTGAGTAATGTCTGATCAAACCATATACACCTTCAAGAGCAAGAACTGCTCAACAAAGTGTTCTAGATTTTTCTTCAATGAGGAGAAAAATGAGAAGCAATGGTCTCTCTTAAGCTATGAGAATCCAGAATCTGCCTCCTACTCTCCCACTTGATTGACAGCAGCCTCTGGCCTTCCCCAGGGAACACCTACTTCCCCCTGAGTCTCAAAGATCTTATAGACATACCTTTAATGTCAGAGTCATCGTTTGGAGTCCCAGGATCTCTCTGATCAAAGGAGTCGGCGGAAACACTTCGCTCCCTTTTCCCCTTGCCCTTGGCACCATTTCCAGCCCCATTCTTCAGCCCCATGCTCCCACCTGGGCCAGGGAGTGCTTTAGGGGTATGGCCCCCACTCTTGGAGTCACAGGGGGATGGCTGGGATTGGCTGGCTGAGCCCCCCGGTTTACCCTGATTGGAGAATTTGGAATCCAGCTGGGGGTTTCCAGAAGGGGACATCACTGTAGGGGGACGGACCATCACCTCCTGCTTTGACTTAGGGCTACTGAAAGAAACAAGTAACAGAGATCAAATACCAGACATGGTCAGCACAAATCAGTGTTCCTATAATGGGTTAAGTAGCCCTCCTGCATGCTAACTAACCACCCTGTGCTGCACCTCGCCCACTTGCTTGTCCCTGCCACCCTGGCTCCCATCTTGGAGCTTTCAAACAGAAAAGAGGCTCACCAGACGGCCTCCAGGTCTCTGGAACACTAGAGTCACATGGGGACCTATCTCTAGGGCTTCTGTCAATAAAGGACAACCGTTTCTATGTACATAGAAAAGTGACTCTCACACTAAGACTAGCTCAGAGTAAACAAACAGACATCGTTAAGATCAAAATACTACCACCCCCAGGCTGGTGACAACGGAACAGCTGTAACCAAAGCCTAGCTGCTCTGCTGGAACAAGCAAGCAGGCCCGGGAGGGCAGAAGGAAAACCCACTGGCTCTGTCAGGTTAGGAAACCCCGCCAGCATCCAGATGCCTCCCCACAGCAGCTCGGCATCAGAGCGGGGCAGGCCAAGCACCAACCCCAGGGAAGACAGGAGACATTCTTTTAGACAACTGTCATAGAGTACTGAGAAACACAGCAAAGGCTCAGGGTGGCCGTCAGAGACCTCATCACTCTCTGCCTCTGTTTCCTTATACGGGACTAGCTGGTCTCTAAGGCCCTTCTGTTTGTGCTTTCCAAGGGGTAGGAGGTACAGGAGTGGTGGCTGAGAGTGACCTGGAGAACTGCAGTGTTGGGGCTAGCTATCAGCTTGTTACTATTCCACTAAGTTTGCCTTTCCTTTCCCCCTGGGTCTACTCTACTTTTAACTCTACAGTGATCTGACAGTGAGTCTGTGTGGCACATGTGTGCTGACCCTGAGGGTGGCAGGCGGCCCAGGCCCTCACCTCTGTGTGTTTCCTGATGGAGAGCTCCTCACTTTAGGGTTACTGGAATGCATTGATTGAAATCCTGAGCTTCCGGTCACTAACTGGCACGGGCTCACCGAGTTCCTCTCGGGCTGCAGCGGAAGTAGCCGCTAGGGGCAGAGGCAGCTGCCCACTGCTTGCTTGGTGTGTCCCTTAGCGCTGGCAGCCTGTTCGCCTTTTTCCTCTTTGTTTTTCTCTGCTGTGGAAGCGGGTCCTTCCCCCTCGAAGTTCCAGCATTCTCTGAGTGTGCGCCTCCTGCTTCTGAGGGAAAATCTCGCATCTCCAGGGCACACTACAGGAAAGGACACACAGGGAAAAAGGGAAGAGTGAAAACAAAGAGACAGAAAACACCTTTCCACAGGCTCCACTAGACAAGAGGCAGCTGGACACGCCTTGGCTCCCGCTAGATAAAGGAGGAGGGCGACAGCCATGCTGTGGCCGCTGCTTCTGGGGCTCAAGCAACGGAGGGAGCTAAGAGCTTCTGATCAGCACATAGGCCTTCCATCCACGCAGGAGAGAGAAAACGATTTCGTTTTTATCCATTTATTCTCCCTTGTGTTTATTTTTGAATATCAAAGTCTCAATGGGTTTTGGTTGTCTGCCCCCTCCTCCAAGTGCTGCTCTGAAACCACTAGGCACTGACTGGCCTCTGCTGCTTGGGGCTGTGGTGGTAAACAATGGCAGGGACATAACAAACCCAACTTCAAGCCATGTAGCAAATTACTCTTTGGGCTTGAGGGCACTGAAGGAGACACTTAGGAAAACAAACCTTAAGCTAATAAGGATACAATCAGTTCTGCCCCCCCCCCCCCTTCCGTGACTGTTCTATTAAACTCTGCAGATTTCATGCCTGTGCTCTCACCTCAGTGACAGGGACATGGGCAAGCATGGCAACAAGCCACAATTTTGAAGGTAAAATAATACCTTTGAAGGCTAAGATATTTTTTGAGCCAATTTGCAAGGCTAATTTGAAGCATAAAGGTCAACAAAATATTCCCAAACCTGGCTATGGAACAAATGAAAAAGCCCTTTATTTAGGAAAGCCTAGATAGCGGGGTGGGGGTGGGGGTGGTAGGGGATGTCACATGGCATACTCCACACACTCTAAGTCACCGGGCCCTCCCAGGAGGTCCATGACCATCTTTTGGTAAGCACCATGAGCTGCTCCTCCTCCTCTCCCTGCTGCGCTGTTGCTGACCAGGTGTGGGGCTGAGGAGGTGTAGGATGAGTGGCTGAATGCTCAAGGCCTGGACCGAGCCAGGAGGATCCTTAGTCACACTTGAGTTGTGGCAGTGTGAGAACTGTCAAGCACGACAGTCCTTCAGTTAGGACTGTCCATTAAGCTAATGGTCCCGATACCTCACCTGGGCCAGCGAAGGGGATTTATGGAAGTTTTGAGTAGACAGAGTTACATCTTTTCCTTTTTAGTAAAGGAGGCAGGGTGGAGAGCTAGAAAAAGATATTCTGAAGTGGTTTTATGTCGGCCTCAAGAGGCAGCCTTATTAAAGAAGATGGTGAGCTCAATGACACCTAAGCTCATATTTCTCTCCCATCACTCCTTTCCTCTGTTTTCTTTTACAGTTTAAATCACAGACTGGATGACAGTTGTCAAATGTGGCAAATTAAGATCATAAACCATTTTTTACATTCTTACTGAAAAGCAGGAATCACTGGAAAAACAGAAGCAGCAGACGAAGTCTGGGTGGACACAGGCAAGGCTTCCCTCCGTGGAAGGAAAGCAGCTATCACCTACACAAGCTGTGGTAACTCCTGGTGTTTTGTCTGCATCACACATTCTAGCACTCGGCCACCGGCACCGAGCAAACCTTTACGTCTGTTTTCCTCGCAGGAAGACTGTGTTCTTTGAAGACAAGAGCCTTATTGTAAATCCTCTGGTTTCTCTACACTACTCAGCATGATGCACTGAGGATACAGGTGGGTCCTCTGTGACTGATCAGCTTCCCAGAGAACAGAAGCACCTCGCATTTGTGCTGCTCTCTTCCTCCCAAGCAATGCAGAATGCATCACAAATATCAAATTGCCTCATTAATCTGCCAGGCACTTATGATGAGCTGGTTGCAAAGATTACTTCTAATAATGATACCATGAACATAAAACATTTTTATTTTCAAAGTACTTCTACATACAATGTCTCATTTTCATACTTTGCCCGACCTTGATCGACAGGTGTTTTCCACGTGAATGAACCAGAGCACGTAGGCGCGCGCGTGCACACACGCGCACACATACACACACACACACACACACACACACACACACACACACACACACGAATGGCTTCATTAACCCATCAGTGCTCTCAGCCCCCCGTTCTCCTTTCTAAACTACCTTCCCCAAGCTCACTTTCTGAATGGACAGACAGAACCGAGGCTGAAAGGAGCCCAGGGTCTCCGGAAAGGTCTGACAATAAAATCCAGGCTTCTAATTCCTAACCTAAGAGAGGTGTTCAAAGAAATAATGCCTATCATTAGCCTGCGTCTCTGAGAGTAAGAACAAGCAAGCCAAAGCTACCAAATGCCTTATGACAGCCAGGAAGACTGGAAAAAGGTCTTTCACAGAATGATCCCAGCATGAGAGGGACTTCCTTCTAAGGACTCCTCCCTTACTCCTCAGCTGTCCTTCCAGGCTTCTCCCATCTCCTCTTCAGAACACCTGGCATTATTACTGAGCCCCAGGCACTGTTCTTAGCATGGTGTCCATACGCCAGCTCCCTCACAGCAAGCCCACGAGACCGTTATCTCTGCCCCCATCTTAGCAATGATGAGGTCGCTGTTCACTCTGCTGGTGGTAGAGCTGGTGTGGGGCCCAGGCCTCTGGGGCCAGAGTAGGTATTCTTCACAGTGCAGGGCCACTCACAGGTGCGGGGAGCTAGCCCTTCAGCCACTCACTGTGACGAACAGCACCCTGGGCAAGCTCACTGGCCCCTCCTGCCAGGCACCACTTCCTATCTTCTCCATCTGCTCCTGTCTACCTAGTGTCTTCCTTCTCTCGCTCTAGTTGCGGGCTGCTGGTGTTTTGGTTTGTTTGTCATGTCTCCTTCTATAGCTCTGGTTGGCTTGGAACTTGCGATGTAGACCACATTAACCTGGAACTTGCACTGATTCCCACTTCTGTGCGCTGAGAACTGTGATTCCTGTCTGTGGCCTTGGCTATTACTTAATAGGAAGGAGACGGCTCACCAAGTGGGGCATCTCCACACTAAACCTGCAAACCTCTTTCCCAGAAGTACCCACCCCTTTTTGCTTCATTATATTCAAAACAAATAATAAGAAAAACCAGTCATTTCTGCCTAAAGCTCAGTCTACCAACAGAGGGCCTACACACGCCTAGGGTCACTCTATCTGCTGAGAGCTCTCCTTCTGTTGCCTGGCCCTCCCTTCTATCTCCCACACCCATCAGATCTTTCCAATTAGTATTCAGGCCCATGGTAGTAATCCTTCCAGCGCTAAGACTAAATAAGTAAACAAACTACGCAGGGCTCTGCAGGTACCTGCCACCAAGCCCGTCTGACCCCTGGACCTGCACGCTGGAAGGAGAGAACCAGCTGCCAGGGGTTGTCCTCTGGCTTCCACAGATGTGCCACGGCACACGTGCACCCACAGAGAGCCACACAAATTGTAAATTGATAAACGTAAAGAAAAAAATAAACAAACAAACAAAGCAAAACCCAATCTAGCCTTCTACTCCCCTCAGAGCCAAGTTTCTCTATGTGTGTGACAGGAGGCACAATGTTCTCTTGCCATTCCCCCTTCACTATATGGAGTTGACATTTATCTTCAGATCACAGGACCACAGTTTCTGTGGGGGTCACCCCATAAACAGCTCACTCCACTAACTATCAGGTGTATACACGGTAGCTACAAATGTATTGATACCCCAATGCAAAAAAACAAAAAACAAAAAAAAAAACCTTACAGGCCGGGCATGGTGGCGCACACCTTTAATCTCAGCACTAGGGAGACAGAGGCAGGTGGATTACTGTGAATTCAAGGCCAGCCTGCTCTGCAAAGTGAGTCCAGGACAGCCAAGGCTACGCAGAGAAACTCTGTCTCAAAACAATAAATAAATTAATAAATTAATAAATTAATTAATTAATTTTAAAAAACTTACTTATACCATTACATGACTTTTTTTGTTCAATTACAAAACCCTCAATTATGTCCTTCTCAAGCATAACGCCTATAGATGCCAATGCTGTCACTTGACAGTAAAAGGTTGGACACTGTGGACAGTCCTGCAAGCAGTCCCTGCCACCACTACCTGCACTTCCCTCTCCAGCTGCTCCTCGGGTGTATACCCCGAGTCCCTTCCCCACTGACTCTATCTTAACTCTGATTCCCACAAGCCTACACCCTGCGCTCTCTTTTCCATCCGTCCATCTGTTCCCGCTATGCCAACAGCGCCACCATTTACACACATAGCTTGGCTTGCGCCCTGCAACCCTATAAACACTTGCTACTTGACTCCTCCCTGGATGGCTCAAAACTGGCAGGACTCAACATGAATTATTCACCTTGGTATAATCTACCTACCAAAACTGTTTCCCGTTCAGTTAAAACGCCTCTTCCATCCACCTAGCATGAAGTCACAGGTCACATATTTCATCTTCAGAGAAGGGTCCCTTAAAACCACCCACCTGCATGAAATCTCCATCACAGTCTCCAGAGCAGCTTGGGCTTGCCCATAGTTTTCTTCATGTTTAACTGTGTGGACCATTACGTGATCAATTGTGCAACATTCCTCTTCCCCACTAGATGCTAAGCTCTGTGAGGTAGGGACCAAGACTAACTTATTATTCATCTATACATCTCTGGAACCTACTAAGGAGCCTAAAACATTTGATGAGTATGTCTAGGAGGTATCATCACAGCAGCTTCTTATTTATTTATTTGAGGTGGGGTATTACTATATAGCCCTACCTGTTCTGAAATTCTCCACGTAGACCAGTCTATCCTTGAACTCCGAGAGCCTGCCTGCCTTTACCTCTGCCTCTCCACTGCTGGGATTAAATGCCTGAGCTACTAACTACATCTAGTTCCACTGCACTATTCTTTTCCACTGCACTATTCTCTTCCCCTCTCTCTCTCTCTCTCTCTCTCTCTCTCTCTCTCTCTCTCTCTTCCTTTTCTTTTCCAGATAGGGTTTCTCTGTGTAGCCCTGGCTGTGCTGCAACTCAGAGATCCTCCTACCTCTGCCTCCCAAATATGCCACCACTGCCTGGCTACTGCTAAGGTACAAAATACACCTGAGCATCTATCGCCAGCTGAGTAGATTTAAAAGCTATAGCAAGTCCTCCCCCCCCCCCCCCCCCCCCCCCCCACCTTAAGAAAACATTGTAACCCTGTCATTTGTAACAGCACAGATGAATCTGGAGGACATTAAATAAAGTAAGCCAGGCACAGAAAGGCAAATACCATAGGCTCTGACACACATTAAACAAGTTAAACTCAGAAGAAGGCAGGAGAATGGCAGTTGCCAGAGGCTAGGGTGGGGAAGCAGGGTTGGATGACTGAAAGAAAAAATATCAACTGTGGAGAAAAAGCTAAAGCTTTTTGTAAAGATCTCACCCCTAAGCCAGGGCACATGTTCCCGTGCTGCCCCCCCAAGTCTACTCACCCAAACCCCAAGGGTCACGACACTGCAGACTTCATCCTGGGAGTTGGGGGGGGAGTCGGGAGCCCCTTCCTCAAAGGTGACCCTCACCTAGAAGAGAATACAGCGGATGGGCATTCCAAAGCAGGTCTGAAGATACCAGCAGTATCAATATGACTGTCCTGGAGTGACGTAGAGAAACACAGGTTTCCTATTTGCTCTAGGGTTTTAAAGAGGAAGTGGCCATCTCACTCATAAACAGAATCACCTCCCAACTGTTGAAGGGTGAATACAGGACTCGCAGATACTTCAAGGCCCTTGGGGTTTTCTTTTCTTCCCAATTACATGTTTTGTTTTCAGAGGCTGTCGAGCGAGATATTATGTGCAAATACAATCAACTTTTCTACTTTTGAAATTTCCATGCATTTAATGGATTAAAAAAGAAAGCTCACGTTTGCGTCCACCTAGTACAGAGACCGAACTCTGTGAAGGTACAATGAGACAAAAAGTGTGCTTCTCAAGTTACAGCCTTAGGGTCACTCACAGCTGCTCCCTCTGCACAACTACAATTCTATATGGCAACAGTTGGCAAGAAAATGTATTTCCACACTTTGGTAGGAGCTTAGGACTGAACGAACCTGCTTTTGTTCTGTGCCACTGTGTGCAGAGTGATGTGCTAGGCTGAGGGAAGCTGGGAGCCTGAGCAATTTCCAACGTCAGTCCCTGTACACTACAACTATAACACTTTGCCAAAACTCTATAGTTAAAAACACTATACTGATTTATTTCCTTTGTGCATGCATGCGCATGTATGCCATGGTGCGTGTGTGGAGGTCCATGATGCATGTGTGGAGGTCCATGGTGCGTGTGTGGAGGTCCATGGTGTGTGTGTGGAGGTCCATGGTGTGTGTGTGGAGGTCCA
>OU015753.1:52817283-52857166 GCA_907169655.1 Acomys percivali
GTCCATGGTGTGTGTGTGGAGGTCCATGGTGTGTGTGTGGAGGTCCACGGTGCGTGTGTGGAGGTCCATGGTGTGTGTGTGGAGACCCAAGGAAGATCTGTGATAGTTGGTTCTCTCTTTCCAAATTGTGAGACTTGGCACAGGCGCCTCTGTGGGCTGAGCAACCTCACTGCAGGTTTGAGAGCCAGGTAAGTTAAGGGTCTTTAAAAGGCACTCTATAGGATTAGCAAAGTTTTAAGTAAAGTCACAAACTAATTTGGCTGCGCTCAGAATCAGAACTCCGGCATCCACTCTTTCAGGGATGCTTTCCCACTGCCCAGCGCTACAAAGTCAAGTTTATTAGAACTATGTCATGTTTAACAAATTTCATCTCTGCGCCATGACCGCTATTCCATAAAAGGCACAGCATCATACTTAGAATGTGGAACTAAAAGGTCTTAAGATTCCATTCCTAGCTCATTCTTAACTTCTGGCTTGCCAACAACGAAATGCCTTCTTCAAGTACACAGAAGGAAGAGCTGACCGCTCCCCAGAATGTAGAGAAAAACTACAATTCAGTGGGCACATGCAGAAAATCTCAGTTCACATGCGATAGTACTGTGTCTTCTAGTATTAACGAGGCAAAAATGCATCTAATTGTCATTGTCCTTCAACAGCCACTAAATTATAAGGAAACAAAATTTCACGTTAAGCTAAATATTTCTGACAAAACTCGAGTGTTCAAAGTAAATTCTAACTACCATCCTGAAGAACAATGGCTGCCCAAGTAACTGTTTTACACATATATCCCTTCTCTGTGAGATTTTACTGGACTGCCTGCTAGCCCCTGTGTGTCACCCAGGGCCCCTGGCCTGCCAGCCCCTGTGTGTCACCCAGGGCCCCTGGCACTATACTCACTCTAGTTAACACTTCAAAAGCAGTATCTCCCCCAGGACAGTGTCAATCATCGCCTTAGCACCTGGTACTCAGGAAAAACCCAACAAAATTATACTGAGTTTGCAACTTTTAGCTCACATTCGCACCAAACCAAGGGGAGACAGACACACACACACACACACACACACACACACACACACACAACCAAGGGGACACGATAAACACTAGCTTCATTTCTCACTGTCTGCCTTTCTCCTCAGCCTTCTGCCCAGAGTCAAGCACAGGGACCCGGGTCACACAAAAGTTGTGTGACTTGCCTCTGCTTTGGTGACCTTCACTTTGGGAACTCTAGAATAAAGAGCAGCCCAGTTTAACCTTACAAGAAATCCCACAGAGACAAAAGCCAACATCCTGAGCTTAAGTCCCAGAAGGTACAGTGTAAAGTGAGTTTTTTTTTACCTGTCAAGATGTCTGCTTTGCTTTGTCTTCTACATTGGGGCAGGGAGGAACTTTACAGAAGGTGAACTGTCACCTCACCACACAGGAATTTTTAGGTCAACACGAAGTGACACCAGTTAGTCCCACATTCAGTCCTAGGATGACAAGAAGAAAGGAAAAGTTCATACCCAAATTCACACTGACTCCAAGGGAAACCACCCATTCCCCACAGCACTGTGGCCAAACGACACCTGGAAGAAGCAACAGTAAGAAAGCAATTAGTCAAGAATGGGGAAGGATGGGCTGGAGAGATGGCTCAGCAGTTAGGAGCACTGACTGTTCTTCCAGAGGTCATGAGTTCAATTCCCAGCAACCAATGGTGGCTCACAACCATCTATAATGTGATTTGATGCCCTCTTCTGGCCTGCAGATGTACATGCAGGCAGAGCTCTGAATACATAATAATAAATAATAAATCGTTAAAAAAAAGAATGGGGAAGGCAAAGGCATGAAAACTTTAAATACAAGTCAGAGAAAGGGGCTACCATCTATCTTTTCTGGGGGGTGGGGCAGGGAGCACAGATGCTAATGGAACTAGGGAACTTAGGAAAAAAGAAACAAATAAAGTGTACTCTGTCCTCTTGTTTTTAACCTTTTCTACAACCTCGAATGGCCATCACAGGCTGCAAAACGGTCTTTGAATTTTCACGGTGTCTCTATGCCCCTGTTCTTAGCAATGATGGAGATACTTAAAAAAAAAAAAAAAAAAAAAAAAAAAAAAAAAAAAAAAAAAAAAAAAGCACAAAGCCCCAAATGTAACTGGCCTTAAAACAACTTTCAAAAATCACACTTAAAAAAAGAGAGAAAGAAAGAAAGATTTGGTTTAAGCAGTTCCTAACTCCACAATTCATAGCTCCCAAGGAGTCTGTATAAAGGAGAGCAGAGGTGGCGTGGAGCCTTCAGGGAGTAACATAGATCATCATTTTGACTAATCTCTAAGTGATGAAGTCAGCATAGCCCTTCAACAGTGGGCGTAGCATTAGCAATACTGTGACTGTGCCACCAACAGCACTGCCACACATTTTCACGTCACATTAGTTGTTGAAGATACGCTGACATAATGACACGCACTCTTCCCTCATCACCACTTCAAAATCACAGTCTCATTAGACGTTATTCAGTGTGTTAGAAAGAAGCACACACATTACCATATCACCACGAACATTTTGACAACCCATTTGTACTTCCATTTGCTTCATTTCATGCATTTAAGAAACATTCTTAGGTGGGACCCTGTATCATTTGATTGCCAGAGTACTGGGATAGAAAACACACTAGGAAGCAGAGTTAGAAAGAGAAGAGCTCTCCCACAGGCTCTCCCATCACACTCATGAAGGGGGGGGGGGGGGAGAAGAAGTCATTTTACCCACATAACCCGATGGCTGAAGACGACTAGGCAGGAAACCAAGGACTATGCCTTAGGCCACAACACAGGACTTCTGCAGCCTAGGCTGGAATCACGTCTCACTCCCTATGCTCAATTCTGCTCAGTATTTACAATTACCATCAAAATCACACTGCCTTGACACTAAACATTACTCTTTCAAAATTAATATAAAACCTAAATTCGGACAACAGTCCAAAGCAAGTGTATGAAACATCCCTTCTTGTTCTTTGGTTAAACATACTACTATAATTGTACAAAAGATAGATCTGGCCTGTTAATGAGATGGTCAAAGTAGGACTAAAAAAAAAAAAAAAAAAAAAAAAAAAGTTGTACTACATAATCTCTCATTCTCAGAGGTGTTCAAAGAACCTTCCGGACAGGCGTTAACTGGCTAGGCTGAAAGGCAGCTCAGAGAGTGTTACAGCAGGCAGCATTCATTACCACTTCACAGGCAGGGAAGCCAGAAAACACCAGAGACTTGTTCGAAGTAAGTCAACCAGAGAGTTAACATCTTGATTCCAAGTTCAAGGCTTTTCACCACTGTACCGGGCCATCACGATCCAATATTCAGCTGGTTACAATTCTTGTGAAAGCCCTGGCTCTTCCCACTAGCATTTTCGTTTGGTTCACAGCAGTGGATCTTTCTGAAGGCCATGGGGAAATGACCCATAGAAGAAACTCCAGTGTATGTAAGTTTGTTTGTTTTTTGCTTGTGCTGGTTAACAACAATCAGGAAGAAAACATTCCCTTTGCTCAAGAGCCAGGTCTATAGGACCCACCCTCTAAACAGAAAACTATACAGAAATTGTGCTTTCATCTATAGGCCAATGACGTTGCTTTCTGTGTATCATAATTTTAAAACTATTATATCCAACACATTGATTACAAAGACTTTCAAGGCTCAATATCCAACTTCCAGATCATAAAAATATCAAATGCCCTACCATACACCTCCACATGTCTTCAACTGGTCCAAAGCACCAGACAGTTGATAGAGCCCTCGTTCCTCAAAACATGCTTGCAACACCTACCTAGCAGACCCTCTTCTTAGCGGAGTTTGCTACTGGTCCCCAGGACTACCAGATTTGCACACAAACATTTCTTCATACTAAACTTCCCAACGACTAGTGTCTAGTCAAAAACTTCCAAACCAATCAGACAACCATACTGAACAAGCTCCATTTCTAGGTCCTAAACATTGTCTTTTTTTTTTTTTTTTTTTTGGCTTTTTGAGATAGGGTTTCCTCTGTGTTAGCCTTGACTATCCTGGACTTTGTAGAGCAGGCCCACCTCAAACTCGCAGAGATCCGCCTGCCTCTGCCTCCCAAGTGCTGGGATTAAAGGTGTGCGCCACCACGCAGGCCTAAACATTGTCTTACTCTCCCACATCCTTTGGTACGCTTCTAAATTTTACTACCTACTCTTGTTACCTGCTATAACTCATTCATCACTGTGTCCCCTACACAAGAGGCCAAATCTCTGTGGCCCAAACAAGCATTTAATTCCATAATATATCAAATACTCCATCAAACTGACTTTTTACACGGCCACTCAATCATTTTCCCACTCAAATCACTGCCAGGGTTGACTTGTGTTTGCCTTAACTAAAGTTTAACTTTGCATCAACTGCATCCCGCCTCGGAGACTATCTCTACAGAGGCGTAGGTATGTCCATTTCTCTACCCTGTCTAGTGACTTTATAAAGTCCCCATCCGATGCCAATCTTAGTCTCAAAATCCGCTCTTAACATTTAAAAAAACACTCTCCCTTACCTCCAGCAGACCAAGGCTCTTTGAGGACACATTTCAAACCTTTTTCATCCTTGGCAGACTTCACATAAGGTCCCCAGCAATACTGTTATTACAGGCCTAGGTCCTTCCCTCTAACTCAGCGCTTGTTTTCCTTATGATATCTCCATTTGACCAAGCTCACCCAAACACTTAAACCAATGACATCTTAATAGTCTTCGCAACTTTCAAAGGCCACTCAGTGTCTAGGGCTCCAATTTGAAAACCACTGGTGTGTTCTACGACCCCCCACAATGACTCAGTGACCTAACATCGCCAACTCACCTGCTGGAACCCTTTACAACTCAGACATTCCTCAAGGCTTTCACCTCCCCCAACCCCTTCAACAAGTCACTGGCCTGCGGAGTCCCTTTTCCTCCTCTACGCATCTCCGGGGTATTTCAGACCCCACCAAACTCAACGAGAAATCCCTAATTTCGCGCTCTCCATCCCAGGACCCTGAGATGGTCCTCTCCCCTCAGGTAACCTCTCCAAGCTCAGCTTTGGGACGCAACCTCTAAAATCCCGAGAGATGCCCCGGGTCTCTCCCTCAGCTCCTGAGGCTCCCCCGCCTCCCCCAACAGGTTCCTCCAGACTCAACTCGCCGAGCCAGCGCCCCGACCCCCGGAGGCCCCCGGGCCACACGCGCACGCGGACCCGGCCCCCGCCGCGCCGGTCCGCCCCTCCCCCTCCCCGGGGCCACTTACCCCGGGCCGGAGCGGGGGAGGGGCGAGCGCGGGCGGGGGCAGCAGTCCCGGGCTGCTCTCAGCCCCGGGGGGCCGGGGCCGGGGCCAGCAGCAGCGGCAGCAGCAGCGCAGCGTCTCCCCCCGGCGGCGGCGGCAGCGGCGCCGTCCCACTCCCGCAGGCACACATAGGCTCCATTGTCCGCCGGCACCTCCCCCTTTCCGGCTCCCCCCCCCGGACCCGCCCCTTCTCCTCCCCCCCCGCGGCCCCCCCCCCCGCCGCCCTGTGCCACGAAAGGTACCGCGGGCCCCGCCTCGGACGCGAGCGGAGGCGCGCCCCTCCCCCGGCCCGCCCGGCGGGGAATGGGGCCCTGGACCCGCCGCCGCCAGGGCCCGCCCCCTCCGGGGGAATGGCACCCGTCCCCCTCCCCGAACACGCTCGATGGTACCAGCCCGTCGCTGCCTCCACCCCCTCCCGCGCCTAGCCCAAGAGAAGCCGCCCGCGCCCCGCCCACCCGGAGGCCCCGCCCCCGAGCTCCACGAGGGCCCCCCCTGCCGGCCCCGCCTCCTGCTTTGCATGGCTCCGCCCACCCAACCCCGCCCCGGCTAGTCACCGGGTCCCCCCGCTGTGACGCCCACTCCCCCGGTTTAAAGACGCAGAACCCTCGTTTTCAAGTAAAAGATTCCCCCGCAGGACCCGCGAGGCGGGTGGTGAGGCGGGAAGGTTCTCTTCCTTTCCTCTCCCTCCTCCCCACGGCTTCCAGCAGTACTAGGGTGCCACGGAAGGGGATTAGAAAAGGCGCGGAAGGGGGAAGGGCAGAGTGGAATTTGGCCATTTTGACAGAAACTAAATGGGAGCTTGCAGAAGGAGCCCGTCTTCCTACTCTCTACCCGGCCGCTCAGGTCCGGGCCTAGTCCCCAATCTTCATGCCACTGCCTCACACCTCTACGCTGCGATTCCGCCCTGCCTCTACCAGCCCTCCCAGCCACCTCTCGGTGTCTGCTCTACCTTTGCCAGTGCGAGCTTTCTTCCCTCTGGAGAGCAGGGGCCCTGGGCTTGCACTCTTCTCCCGCTCCCTAGAGCGGACTCTGTAGGGTCCTGCAGGGGCGGTAGCCACTGCGAGACCTTACCTCGGGCCCTGCCCCGCCCCGCCCTGCCTGGCCATCTCTACCTAGCGTCCCCAGAGAGCACCTTCTGCCCAGGGCCCCCAGGCCTTCTCCCAACCGCATTATCACTCACTCCCTTAATTTTTCGGAAGAGCTTTGTTGTAGAGAATTCTATTCTAAGCCGGTGTGTTCAGCACTACCCCAGTGTAGTGAGATGTTGGCTTATTAGACTGCACTTTTTCAGATCTTGGTTAATGCATGTTTGCTCCGATTCCAGTTATTTTGTGCGGCCGCTGTTACTACCTTGACTAGCCCTCGTTACTGTCTGCCCTCCCCACAAAACCCTACCAATCTTCAAGTTTTTACTTGGCGGAGTCTACCTTAATAGATGGTTCTGCAACTCTGTGCACTGGTCCAGAGCTTTTTCTAACACTTAAATGAATCCTGTGTCCCTACCTACATACCTACATACATCTGGTCTTAGAGTGTCCATGGATTTAGCCAGGACAGCACTGCTGCCTCAGCCTTTCTGCTATGAACTAGGGACTCTTCTTTGTGGTGCCCTTTTAAGGAACATGTTGTACAGGGATGATATAATAGAACCCTCAATAATAAAGGTCCGTCCCTGCTTCCCAAACTACTCAGAACTAATGGCCGGCCATGTGGGTTTCCATACAATTCAGAATCTGGCAAAATAGTTTCTCTTTGTGTTCTATTGAGACTGAGGTATACATTTACAAGAGAGTCAGCAGGGCTGGAGAGATGGCTCAGTGGTTAAGAGCACTGACTGCTTTTCCAGAGATCCTAAGTTCAATTCTCAGCAACCACATGTTGGCTCACAACTATCTATAATGTGATCTAATGTGCACTGTATACATAATAAATAAGTAAGTCTTTAAAAAAAAGAGAGAGTCAGTAAGTCTAAATGATACAAAGCCGAGAGCAAAAGGAGTCCAAATAGGAAATAAAATTGGGGTTTTGGGGGGCTATCAACCTTTGGCTTTAGAAACTAGATGCAACACAGCCAAGAACCACTGTAAAAGAGGCATGAGGGAAGGTCAGATAGGAATATGAGAAAAGACAACCAAACTAGAAATATGTAAGAGACATTTGGGATTGCTACTGTAGGATCATATAGAGTGTATCCCTAAAAGAAAACCACTACCAAAGCGCTCTGTCCTAGTTAGGGCTTCCATTCTTCTGGTGGAACACCAGGACCAAAAGCAAGTTGGGGAAGAAAGGGTTTATTCGGCTTACACTTCTGCAATATAAGTCCATCACTGAAAGAAACCAGAACAGGAACTCAAGTCGGACAGGAAGGATGCAGGCAGGAGCTGACACAAAGGCCACAGCGGAGTGATGCTTACAGCGTTGGATCCCATTGCTTGCTCAGGCTGCTTTCTTATAGAACCCAGGACCACTAGGCCAGGGTTGGCACCACCCACCATGAGTTGGCCTCTTTCCCACCACTGATTAAGAATTTTCAGCTTCCTTATTTTATGGATGCATTTTCTCAGTTGAGGTTTCTTCCTTTAAGATAACTCTAGCTTATGTCAAGTTGACATAAAACTAGCCAGCACAACTTGAGTATTCCAGTTCAGGTCATTGCAAGCCAGCAAGCTAAACAGCAAACTATGACACTAACGTACTTGAAACAAAACAAAACAAAACCTTAACTGCTTTTTGCTAGGCATTAAGCTCTCATGCAGCCATGCGTTAAAGTTCAAAAATTATTTACTGAAACGGAAGAAAAATGAAGATGAGGGTCACATGTACAACACTAGGGTAAGAGTAATAGTATCAAGACTTTAAGCACAAGCCTGCATGGTGGCGCACACCTGTAATGCCAGCACTCAGGAGGCAGAGGCAGGCAGAGCTCTGTGAGTTCAAGGCCAGCCTGGTCTACAAAGAGAGTCCAGGACAGCCAAGGCTACACAGAGAAACCCTGTCATGAAAAAAAAAAAAAAAAAAAAAAGACCTTAAGCAGGCTAAAAATCAGGAAATATAAAGGTTAACGGCTCATGGCAATGTTAGTTTAGTTATAGTACACACAGTACAGAAATGCGTTTTAAAATATCATTTATTCTGCTCAATAGTTTCTTTCACTAGCTGTTTGCTCTCTGAATTTTCTGACCGCCACATGTCTGGTCTCACTGGGCAAAGACTTGCCTTTGGTGTAGCAGGGTCTGACACACTGTGTGTATATAAACACCAGTGGATAATGGAGAGATCCTTCTAGAAGCATCTTGCAAATATAAGTCTAGGGATGTTTGTGCTACTCCAGCAGCTCTGTGAAATCCCCCTTCCTCCAAATGGCAAGACTACAACCAGGCATGGTGGCGCACGCCTGGAATCCCAGCACTCGGGTGGCAGAGGCAGGTGGATCGCTGTGAGTTCGAGGCCAGCCTGGTTTACAAAGTGAGTCCAGGACAGTCAAGGCTTCACAGAGAAACCTTGTCTCAAAAAACAAAAACAAAATAAAACAAACAAACAAACAAAAACAAATGGCAAAACTACAAATAAATAAATAAATAAATAAATAAATAAAAGCTTTCCACAGTCTAGATTGAGTTTTCTCACCAACCCTTGCTTTTCAGAAGGACAGTTAGCATGCAGTGGCCTCCAAGCCGGCCTGATATGAGTCTGAATTTACTTCCTCAACAGCTCATCACATCTGTGGCATTAGTTAAGTTTGCCTCCAGGTTTTTCTATCTGGACACCTGTTTTCCTTCTTTTGGCTTTTTGAGACGGTGTTTCTCTGTGTCGTTCTGTGTGTAGCCCTGGCTGTCCTAAACTAAAGAGATCTGCCTGCCTCTGCCTCCCCAAGTGCTGGGATTACAGGCGTGCGCCATCACTGCCTGGCCATGGACACCTAGTCAAATCAAAGGGACAAGAGCACGTTATAAAAAGACTACAACTGAGAGGAATCCATCTGGCTTTTCAAAAAAATGTTTTAGAAAAATGTTTATATGTATGGATGTTTTACATGCCTGTAGTTTGTGTAGCACATGTGTGCAGCACCTACAGAGGCCAGAAGAGGGTTTCTGTCAGATCCCCTTTGAATGAGAGTTATAAAAGGCTGTGAGCCACCATGTGACTGCTGGGACTGGAACCTGGGTCCTCTGGAAGAACAAAGGCAGTGACCTTAACCACTGAGCCATCTCTCCAGGCTCGGACAATTTTGATGTGGAAATTTTAATGATTTGCCAAGACTGCTTTCCCTGTGAGGGCCTAGGATTGTCCTAACTTGAAACTGTTCCTTCCCACTAGTCTGTATTAGGGACAATGGAGAGAATAGCAATAATACCCTATAGGCTGCGGAGGGCAGTGCCCCTGTCAAGAGTTTGGTGGGAACTACTGTAACCCTGACACTAGCTGGCTGGCTGGTTCAAGCTTACTTAGTCTTAATTTTATAGTTCCTAACTAAACAAGCTTGAGCCAGCCAGCCAGCCAGCCAGCGTCATGGTTACAGAAGGCAGCATTCATGCTCCTCCCTACCTGGCTCCTCTCTTACCTTACCATCCCACTCCCTAAAATTTCAGCTGTGTGACATTCAACCTGCTGAGTTAGAACTCCATAGTGGTGCTCTTTTGCCCCTTTCCAAATCTGACCATAGTCCACAGAGCTTAACAAGAGGCAACCTAAGAGCTCCGTGTGCTTCAACCACGTCTCCCCCACAGCTCCTCATACATAAAAACAAACAAATGGACAATGACAACGACAACAAAAGGTATGTGTGTTTGTGTGTGTGTCTGTGTGTGTGTGTTTGTTTAGCCTGCATGTACATCTTAGTACCATGTGTGCCTGGTGCGCTCAGAGGCCAGAAGAGGATGTTGGATCCCCTGGGACTGGAGTTAAATAATGTCTTAAGCCACCACATGGGTGCTGGGAATCGAACCCAGGTCTTCTGGAAGAGCAGCAGTGCTCTCAACTGCTGAGCCATCACTCCAGCGCTGAAATTAAACCCAGGGACTAATGCATGCCAGGCAGGTGCTCTCCCACTGAGCTGTAACCTCAGTGTTCATACTAGTTCCTCGTAACTATCCTTAGAGTCCCACTTCCTTTGTCAATTTCTACTAATTTCTTGTTTTACATTTTGTTTCTAACTGCTTCCCCAAGCAATGATTCTAGATGCTTTCACAATGCATACCTGATTACCATCCAGACATTTTTCTTAGTACTCTTCTCTTTTATCTATTCAGGGTTAGTGTTCTGCTTTTGGGCCCTTCCCATTTCACACAAACAACCTCTTTTCAGTGTCTCTGGAATTGTTGTCCAATCATTTCAGCTTTGTTTTCATGGCTTGCATGCGGGTCACTGTCTTTATCCAGGCAGCCTCCCTTAACCTCTTGACAGCCTACCGGGCAGTGGAAGTCCCTCCTGCCTGTGTGTAACTGTACTTGGTGTCTACATTTGGGCTGCCAGATAGCACTAGAACAACCTTAAGCCAGAAAATGGATCCCAAGCAGAACTCAGACAACGAAACATGAGCCGAACTTCATCACGTATCACCTAGTGATCCTGTTATGTGTTCTCATCACTGTGTCGTTGTCCACAGAAATAATTCCAATTTTGGTCCCTACCGCTCCTTCCTACATTGTTAGGTTGGTCTTGTTTCCTTCCACCTTGGGAGAGAGCCATGCAAAGTTTTTTTCCTTTTGTTTGTCTTTTATCTCTTTCTTTAGTAAAATCTACAGTGATACACTCGTCCCCTTTCTTTTCATCCACATCCATCCCAAAGGCAGCCTGCACACTGGTTTCCTTGTTTGTAAATACTTCAGCCAGGTTACCAAAACACCATCCCAATACAGCCTAACCAAGCTGCCAAATCCACCAATAACGATCTTCCTGCCTTGGTGTTTTCCTCCAGTTTTCAGTTCCCACAAGGGATGTTATTATGGCTTTGTCTTCTTTATTGACTTAAGTGATTCTGCCTGGGTCTTTGACTCTCCCAAGTTTGGCCGGCCCCTCTCTGCATAGCATCCCCCAGGTATAGTCCAGGCCTCACTTGAATTTGATGCTGTGTTTCCAACTACTCAGCTCAGCTCCGTGAAGAGGTCAAACCCAAACTTACCATCTTTCAAAATCAAGTCACCATTCTCAATTCCCTATATTTTCACATAGGCCCCAAACTGGGGGTAACCATGACTACCTCTTGTGTATTTCTAGTCACCAGTGTCCAAAAATTCCTCCTGTAATCTGTTTATTGTTTTTCTGTTTCCCAAGTTGGGACTGTTAGACAGGCAATGCCGGTTCCAGTCTCTCCTTTCCTTAGTTGCATACTCTTTTTTGTTTGTTTGTTTTTTGTTTTATGAGACAGGGTTTCTCTGTGTAGCCTTGGCTGTCCTGGACTCACTTTGTAGACCAGGCTGGCCTCGAACTCACAGTGATCCGCCTGCCTCTGCCTCCCTCTTTCCTAACACAACTTCCTAAAGTTGTCCACACACACTCCAGCTTACGCCGTGCCCACTCCTCTAGCCAAGTCTCATTGCTGAGGTTGCCTTGGTTCTTTGATACCTATCTACTCTGAGAGCCTAACAATGTGGTATAACAGCAATAATACTGGCTTTAGAGTTATTTGAACCTGAGTTTGAATATTGGACTACACTTCTTAGCCAAGAAACTACAAGCAGTTGAGAGGCAGAGGCAGGCGGAGCTCTGTGAGTTCAAGGCCAGCCTGGTCAACAGAGCTAGTTCCAGCATAGTCAGGGCTACATGAAGAACCCTGTCTCGAAAAACCAAAGAAAGAAAGAAAGTAAGTTCAGATAGCACCCCTCTTTTTTTCCTTCTTCCTCATTTCAGTTCTTTATATCACCAACTTAAAAACACCTAAACATGCAGGCTTGAAAACCACCTACCTCTTACTGTGCATCCCAGTTCCCCACTCCCAAACCTGAAAGGAGATGCTTATGCCTGCTCGGTTTTTAATCATTCATCACTGCTATATTTATCAAGGATCTGCTAAATGCAGGACATATTAAGGTATCAAAAATATCTTAGATGTGCAATCCTGTGTTTGAGGTTCATCAGACTTAGAGAATTCATTCATTTAAAAATTAAAATGTTGAGTAAGTATCCACTGTGTGCCTCGTGCAAAATACGAAAGATTCAAAATAGAAAAAGAAACATAAGGCATTTTCCCCATCATGTTGGGATCTGGGGTCTACCTAGTTAGGAATACTAATAAGTAAACACTTATAATCAATTATAATAATTGATATGGATAAATACCAGGTGCCGGATGCATGCAGCAGAGCTGTATCTAGGTAGACAGCAGACTTAATGTAGAAAGATCCAAGCAGAATCTTAAGGAATGCGTAGGAGTCAGCTAAGCAGAGGACTCAGCAATGGGCAATGGCTCAGCTGTGTGACAATGTATATAAATAGCCACAAAGCAAGAAAGGAGGTGATAGATAAATGGCAGCGCGGAGGCAAAAAGGCAAAATGGCAATATTTGAGGGGGGCCTTTGAGGCCAGCTGAAGGTCAGGTTGGTTCAGCCAGGCAGCTGAGGCAGCACCTCACTGCACGCAGTGTCCAGCACAGTAGAGGGACGCACCTTATTGCTGTGATGACATCTAGGTTTTCCTCTGCTTTCCCAAAACGTGTATCTGGGGAGAGCTACTTTTGTGTGGAGGGGCGAGTAGTCAGACTGCCCGAGTTGGAAGTCCAGCTCTGCTGCCAGCAAGCTGTGACCTTAGAAAAAGAATTTGTCTATGCCAGATCCCGCGGCATGGAGTAATGATGCCAGTTTTCCCCCCTAGAGCATCATGGGAATAAATGGCTATGAGTGGCTACATACAAATGGGGCCCAGGATAGAATAACTGCCCAGTAGATGCCAGTTATTGTTCTGTTTGGTTGTCTCCTGACTGTCTCAAGTGGGACGGACTAGAGGGAGAGACTTTAGGGGCACCGAGAACCCCCACAATGCTCCCTTCATTCTTATACTCCACCTCCTTAACATCCCTGGCCCTTTCCTTTACATCCTGCCATTAGAAAATCACAACTTTGGATTTAAGATATCATTTTCTCCTGAGCCCTCGGGGGGAAACACAATAAAGGGTTAACTCTGCTTTATTCTAAACAGTTATCTGGCCATAGTCATATCCTCCTCCGTAGCCTCAGACTGCACCAAAGGAATATTATGGGAAGAAAGAAAAAGGTAATTCTGAAACCTGGAGGTCCTTCCTCAGAAATTGAAGCGAGGCAGAGAGATGCTGAGAGGGCTTTCTGGGGGCAGCCCTTCTGAGATTAGAGGAAGGTGCTGAAATTGCAGAGAGATGCTGAGAAGTCAGAGAAAAATAAAAACAAGGTCTTTAGTGGCCAGAAAGGCAGGCTTTGCCAACTCAAGCAGCTCCGACCTTGACTTGAGGAATCTTCATCAGCCACCCCTTTCACGCTGTGCTGTGTTTGAGAATGAGTGATTTTAGTCAGGATCAGTCTTGACTCACAGGCATGGAGGGCAGTATGCCGGTGAATGAAGAACCCCTGTGTTCAATTTTTTTTATTGCTTTACATGTTTGATCTTCTATCATTGATCATTTGTGTTAAATTAAACAGGAGTTGGGGAGGCTGCCATAGAGGCTGAAGAAATCTTATAGTTCAATTGAGGAAGCAACAATAAAAGATGTTTAATAATAGTTAAGATCTTAATTGAATTACAGGCATGCTGAAAACCACAGGCTTCTAGAGAGAAGAAAAACAAGCTATGAGTAGAGAGAGTGTGAGGAAAGGAGTGACAGTTTTATGAAGGGTCAGAGGTTAAAATGGCCTTGTAAGAATATGACCTAGTAGAAGCAGGAGGAAAAGATGACCAGGAGGGACAGACAAGGTGCCGTGTCAGACACTGGAAAAGAACACAGTAGATGCGTAGCTGTGAGTCATAAAATAGAGATAGCAAAGGACATCAGAGTGACAGCTGTCATTTACAGAGCAGTTAGCACGGGCCAACCACTCACCTAAACAATTTATACTATCGTATTTAATACACGGGAAAACCCCACGGGATAGGACTGCTTTCTGAGAGAAGTGACTGTCCTAACGCCTGCAACTGAAAGTGTGGAGCTGAGGTTAAAGCCAGTCAGCTCCAGGTGGAGCTGCCCACACAGCAGCCTCTGTTTGTACACATGGTAGGGTCAGTGGGAAGTACAGTTGGGTAAATATAATGGGAATCAGAGCTGCAGAGGTGGCTCAGGAGCTACGAGCACTTAACCTAAGTTTGCTTCTCAGCATCCACCTCAGGTGATCACAACCACTGGCAACTCTAAGCCTCAGGAGATCTTATGCATTCTTCTGGTATCTAAGGGCACCTGCGCATAAGGGCATACGTCCTCACACACTCACCCACAGAAATGAAAACAATTAATATTTTGTTTGTTTGTTTGTTTGTTTGTTTTGTTGAGGCAGAGTTTATTTGAGTAGCCCTGGCTGCCCTGGAATTCGCTTTGTAGACCAGGCTGGCCCCAAACTCAGAGATCCGCCTGCCTCTGCTTCCAGAGTGCTGCGATTAAAGGACTGAGCCACCACAGGCCAGTTAAAAATCTTTTTAGAATGCAATGAGAATTAATTAAAAGAAATAATCAAGGGAAAGCATACAAAAATATACATTGTTAATTTGAAAAAAAGAAACAAAAAAGCTACAGTTGACTTGACACTGCTTGTGAAAGAGCCCCTTTCTTGCAGCATCCTTCTGCTAGTGACTTATAATTATGTACCCATTTTACAGAGGAACAAACCAATCTGGAAAGGGTAAATAACTTGCTCAGGTCTCACAGCTCTAAAATAGCGCAAAGGTCCAGCTTTAAATGTGAGGCTAGTGGCTAATTCTGTGTTGTTGCTGCTTTTCTGCACCACCCACCCTTAAGCAAGGGAAATGCTTTATTTGCATAGTATTCTTCAAAGCGTTTCCTCTCTCACAGCCACGTGTTATCCTTATGCAAACCATGTGGCTGGACCAAGAGATAGCTTGCTCATAAGAAGCAATAGTAATACAGTCATTAATATTCTAAGCCAACACTGGTTTGAGTGCTCTCCCTATACCTGGCTGGCATCCTGCTAAGGGCTTTCTACCCTAATTCTATTAAAGAACAACTCTATAACTCAGCTCCTATTATTAGCTCACTTTGCTCATGAGAAAACGGGGGCTCAGGGAGGTTAATGAAGGAACTGGGCTTTGAGAAGTTACAAGACTAGCTCACCACCATGTGGCGATGAAAGGTTGCTGCTGAGGATGCGCAGAGTTTGCTGGTGTCACACCCATGCCTGCCCTTTCTTTGCATGTTGATATTCTATTAACCTGTGGCTTCAGGCCTGGGGGGCGTGGTGTGCTGCAAAGAGAACAACTGGCAAGGAAAGCAGCTAACAAAATACATCCAGGGTCAGATCCATGGGTATGAGATGATGCTGACCCTGCAAGGGAAAAGAAGCCTATTTTGGAGCTGGCTGAGTGAGCACAAAGCTGTAGTAGCTCTTCTGCAGCACATCTACAGAGCGGGGAGGGGAGACTAGCATACATGGTACTGCTAGTTTAGAAACTGGTACATAGGGAGCACTGTGGTCAGAAAGGGAAGGGTTGAAAAATACCCTGATCTGCAGTGAGATGCCACCACAAACCAACGAGGAATGGCTACAATGAAAAGAAGCAGACAACCAAGTGTTGGTGAAGATGGGCACCATAACATCATTCTCTGTGTGTTTGTCCCTGTCTCTCTGTCTCTCTCTCTGTCCCTCTGTTTGTCTGTCTCTCTGTCTGTCTCTGTCTCTGTCTCTCTCTGTCTCTGTGTGTGTGTGTGTGTGTGTGTGTGTGTGTGTGTGTGTGTGTGTGTGCGTGCGTGCTGTATAGGAACGCAATCAAAATGATGCAGCCACCTTTGAATATAGTTTATGTTTCTTAAAGAGTTAAACCTGGCCTAGCGGTGGTGACACAGGCCTTTAATCTCAGCATTCAAGAGGCAGAGGCAGGTGACTCTTTGAGTTTGAGACCAGCCTGATCTACAGACTGAGTTCCAGGATAGCCAGGGCTACACAGAGAAATCCTGTTTCAAAAACAAACAAACAAACAAACAAAACGAAAGAAAACAAAAAACAAACCTGAGTTTTCCATGTGACCCAGCCAGCAATTGTACACCTAGGTTACCACCTAGGAGAAGTAAAAACATACTACACGAAGACTTGTCTGTGAGCCTCACAGCAGCATTATTCTTAGTCAAAAAGTAGAATCAACCTAAATGCTCAGTTGATGTATGTATAAGCGAACTGTGGTCTATCTGTTCAACAGAATATTATTTGTCAGTAAAACAACAACAACAAAAACATTGATAGACTAGAATATAAATATCTCAAAATTGCTATGCTAAATGAAAGATGAGAGATAAAACAAACAAATAAACCAACAACAACAAAACCCACCAAAATCCTGTATGTTATTTAATTTCACTATATGAAATGCCTGGAAAAAGAAAATTCATATGGAGATTGGTATTGGTGGGATGAAGACTGACCACGATGAGAATGTTTTAATTTATTACTTTTTTTTTTTTTTTGGTAGCATAGGGATAAAACCCTGGGCCTTGGGTACTGGACATGCAATCATCTACTGAGCTACGTCTCCTACCTACAAACAAGCAGAGATCACATGAAATAAATGTTCTAGAGCCACATGATGCCAGTGGTGGCTAATGTACAATACGTATGTAAAGTTTGTGGTACGTGATAGCACAAGGAACTGGCCATTTTAGGAAAATGAAGCTGATTTAGGATTTAGGAAGGAAGAACCAAAGTTAAATTTTAGAATTATGAGTGAACACTGGACATGGAAGAAGAGGAATCCCACCCCCACGTGATAGAGGAAGCTACAGACTCAGAGGGGACAGCTAGATGAGCTCCACAGAAGAAAAGGCATGCGAGAGAAAAGGAAGGCACCACAGGTGAGCCCTCAGTGTCACTACCTTTGAGAGGATGATCTAAGGCCTGGGGAGTTGCCTCAGTAGCAAGGAGCACTTGCTGCGCAGGCACTGTGCCCGAGTCTAGATCCCAGCCTCCACCTAACACACCAGGGTCCTGGTTGTCCAGGGTTGCCTATAACCCCAGCTCTGAAGTGGGTGGAGGCAGAAGGATAGCTGGGGCATGCTGTCTTCCAGCCTAACTGAAAAAATACAAGCTCTGGGTACAGTGAGAACCGCCTGCCTCAAAGGGAGAGAAGCGGAGGATGATGCTCAATGCCTTCTTCCAGTTTCTGCATGCATAGACAGGTACATGTAACAGTACAGGTGTACACACATATATCAAACAAAGACACACAGCAGCACTCGCACGCGCGCACACTCACACACACACACACACTAAGTAAATAAATAAATAAATGGTTAACAAGAATTTTAAGGTGCCCAGCTCCTATTAAACTTTACTTATATCCTTTAAGCTCTGGCAGCTTAAAGTGTGGGCTGTGGCCTGATGTGGCACAGCTGGAAAGGGGTGGGGTATCCCTAAAGCATTGGCAATCATGAGGGGTTTCTAAGTTCACAACAACCACAACCAGTTCAAAGATCAAATGCATAATGAGCCCAAACATGCTCGACCTGCCCACATCACATGACACCAACAAAAGGTGTTTGAAATACCTCACTCAGTTCTGAGACTATTGTATGTTATGAATTGCAGTGGGGATTTTTGTTTTTCGTTTTTCCTGTACACACAAAGATTTCTTTCTTTCTTTCTTTCTTTCTTTCTTTCTTTCTTTCTTTCTTTTAAAAAATAATTTCTGGTCTTTGGTTTATGGAAAACAAAAACTTTCATTATTTTCCTACTGTCATTCTTCAGCTTGAAACGTCAAGGTACTCTAACTTTGGACAGTACTATATTAGTGTGTTTGATTTTTAAAAATTCATAAATTTCACAAGTATTTAGTAAAATCATATTTTCTGTTTTTGTTTGCATGAGACATAGAACTATAATGATTATCTGTTGCTTTTTAATTGGGAACATTTAGAAAAAGTCATTTCTGTCTAACAAAAAGACATGTAACGTTCACACCTCTTCTCATTCTGCTTTGGGGTCTGTTAAAATTATACCCTCAAGCTTTTAATTTGAGTAACCTTTGTTATTGTTGTTGTTTTTCCAGACAGGATTTCACTGCATAGCCCTGGCTGTCGTAGAACTCACTCTGTAGACCAGGCTTGGCTTCAAACTCAGATATCTGCCTGCCTCTGCTTCCTAGGGAGTGCCGGGACAGAGGCCTGCACCACACTGCCCAGCTAATAACTTAATGTCAGACTTTAAAAACTGGACATTGCTGTTTTCTTGGAAAAATAATTTGGAAAAAAAAAAGTGGCCCTGGTTGGTTACTTTCTTTCACAATGTATCTGCGACAGTTTAGTAACCAGTGGGGCTTCTTAGAGAGGGATATACTTTTGTTTGAGCTCGATGCATAGGACAGACAGATACAGCAATGGATCTCTTCCAGTTTCTCCAGGCACCTTTACAAGACCCAGGAGTTACTAAGCTGTCTAAGAAGCCACTGTCTGAGACGCTTGAGTACCATAAAAAGCCATTAAATGAATTTTGGTTTGGGATTTGGACAGAATTTCCAAAATGGCCTTAAAGATGCTTCCGCCATTATACATTGAATATTTAAGTGACACAGCATTCTCAACACTGACAAGCATAAAATCAAAAATATTGACCAACAGTGAAAAATACTGGAGAGGTTCTACATCCTGCAATATCCTGCAGTAGCATCTATTCAGGATTTAATTCTTTATATACAAATAAACAGGCAAGCCCAGGATGGTGGCACACACCTTTAATCCCAGCACTCAGGAGGCAGAGGCCACCCTGGTCTACAAAGTGAGTTCCTGGACAGCCAGGGCTGTTACACAGAGAAACTCTGTCTCAAAAAACAACAATCAAACAAAGAACAACAACAAAAGAGAGAAGAAGAAAAGCAAGTCTAGCTCATAATATGCAAATTTGCTTTAATCTTTAATAAATGGTAAAATTATATGCATATCAAGGAACTGATTTAAAATGTATTTTTTTTATAAATTATCAGTAAATGTTTGAGCTGTATGACTAGTTTTTAAGCCTATGTATCCAAGGTGGCATACAAATGTTTCAGATGGGGCTAGAGAGACTGTTTAATGGTTAAGAGCTCTTCCAGAGGTCCTGAGTTCAATTCCCAGCAACCATGTGGTGGTTCATAACCATCTATAATGTGATCTGATGCCCTCTTCTGGTATGTAGTTGTACATGAAGATAGAATACTCATGTACATAAAAATAAATAAATTTTTAAAAATAAAAAATAAAACCAACAACAACAAAACAAATATTTCAGATGAAAAGAGGTCTCAGAGAGAAAAGGTTTAAGAAGCCATAAGCCCTCACTCACTGAGAGCAGAGGTATGTGGACCCCAACACCTCCAAATCTTAGGCTAAATCTTCCTGTGTAAAGTAACTTCTAAGTGACTAAATATATCAGGTAACTCGGAATAGGTTGAAAACTTTTCTCTGTTTTAGTGTTAAAAAGTGAATTACAAAAAACACTTATGCCCAAACTAGTCACCACGCCAGGCTTAGGGAATGTCCCCTGCCCCCAGCAATGGAAAGATAGGCCTTCTCCATCTCCAGCCACCAAGATGCCTGTCCTACTGTTGGGTCCCAGTACTGGAGTCTGAAGCCAGCAGTAACTCAGAGACTTTGAGGTGAATTGTGCACCTCATTTCCTTCAGTCATGGATATGTAATGGAGCTGGGCTATGGCTCAGTGGCAGGAGGCTTGCTAAACACCCATGAGACTGTGGGGTGGATTCCTGCTCCCCGACCCCACCTCAGATGATTAACAGACCAAGGTAGTATGAACAGTTTAGGATTTTTTTCCCCAATAAAATCACAGATAATCCAAATACCATTACTATGACAATATTGCAATAGTTATTGGACCTGAACATAGGCTTTACTAATGCTTTAATAAGAAGCATAAATATTATTATATTGCAAGTTTTGTTTGTCTATTTAGACCATTGTATTTCATTATAACTAGTTTTTAATCGTATGTGTTTAATTTTATGTTCTTAAAATAGTTCTGTTCATAAAGACTGGAGTCCCATTGCATAAAAGCCCTCCATGATTCTGGGTACAGGACCCTTTCCCGGTCCCTAGCTGAACCACTACCAAAAACAAAACAAAACAAAACGCCTTTTCCAACGCCAGAGATGCCACCATTACAGAGCAGTCCCTTTGGGTTTTTAAGATTCCCATTAAAATGCAAATGCCCCCCGAAGGAGAAGAACTTCTCTGAGCGTTATTAGTTAACCCCTTAAATGGGGTTGTTTAGCAGCTAGCTGAGCGCAGCAGCCTACAATTCAATTAAACAAGCCTTTATTGACCTGCGGCCATGGGGAAGGATCCAGGCTCAGCGATAGGGAGTCCGTGGATCCTCCTCTGTTCCTTCCCCTAGCAGGGGAAAATAAAAGAGATTCAAAAGGGACAGGGCAGAAGAACCCGCTTTCCAGGACTTGTAAAGAGCAAAGTCAGCTCTGTGGGACAGAAGGCTGAGAAGGCTGAAAGGCAAGCATTTTGGTGTGTGTTTTGAAGGGCTGAGTCTGGACTCAGTTGGGCCTGTGGTAGGTCCTAAGAACATGAGCCTTCCACACTCACTGCCCAGGGCTGAAGCAGAGCTTCCGGGAACCCCTGTGGAGAATCTAGAAGACGATGAATGTATCCAAGAAGTGAGCTGAATCCAGTAGTAGAGTTCCTGAAGGCAAATTAAGGGGATGCTAGGAGAATGCTTGGAGTTTGGGAGTTAGTGGGGCAGCCAGACATGCGACCGTAACGTACTGTGGAGGGCCATAACACCAACGTCAAGAGCTCCATGTATAACTCTTTCTGGACAACTGGAAGGCTCTTACAGGAGCAGGGTATATTTGATTTGTCCTTAAATTTAGCAGGAGAAAAATCTCAACAAGAAGGGACAGGGTCAGGAGAAAGCATTTCCTGGCTTGACACGATAGGTACAGACTCAACTAGAGTACTGTGGGGTCCCTAAAGCGCGGAGTAGGTAGGTTCACCTGAAAGTTTGGGAACCTCAGTGTAGATGTGTTGAGTCTGACCCTCTGTGGGCAAAGTGGGCTTGCCTGACTCCAAGAGCATCTCTGTTGCTCTGGGCCTGGAAGAAGGCTGAAAAGAAAGGTGGGTGCAGGGCATGGGTGGTGGTGGTGATGGTGGTGGTTGCAGTGGTGGTGGTAGTGGTGGTTGCAGTCATGGTGCTTGCAGTGGTGATGGTGGTGGTTGCAGTGGTGGTGATGGTGATGGTGGTTGTAGTGGTGATGGTGATGGTGGTGGTTGCAGTGGTAGTGGTGATGGTTGCAGTGAGGGTGGTGGTGGTGGTGATGGTGGTGGTGGTTGCAGTGATGGTGGTGGTTACAGTGGTGGTAGTGATGGTTGCAGTGGTGGTGGTTGCAGTGGTGGTGGTTGCAGTGCTAGTGATGGTGGTGATGGTGGTGGTGCTTGCAGTGGTGGTGCTTGCAGTGGTGGTGGTGGTTGGGGTGGTTGTGGTGGCTGCGGCTGTGGTGGGCGGAATCAGAAGGACCATGGCCATGCCAGGACTTGAGGGGCAGTATGGTATAAGATGCAGTGTGTGGAGACTCCGCTCACATACTCCACCAGTCAAAGAGTAATGAGGGCTGGATTGTGGAGATGGCAGAGTAAGGGAAAGGAGAGGACCAACGTAAATGATACTGGGGTAGCAAACTTTCCATGCCTCACAGGGTCAATGAAGTGGGCGGGAAAAGGACAGAGAGTGGAAGTAGGTGTTGGGAATACCTGCAAGCAACCCTGAGGAAAGCAGGAGGCTGAGATGCATTAGAGGAAGTGTTCAGCACAGAAAGACCAATTTTAGTCATAAATGTAATTAGTGGGATGTGGGGTTGGGTACAGGTGGTATGGTGGATGACAAGGGACACAGGCTGAACTTGTCACTCTCTTGTTAAGGGTCCCCCAATATGAGGGAAGTCAGGACCTGTGGGGCTGTATGCTCAGGCGTGCTCCCTCTTTTCTTCTCTGGAGCGCCCAGTCCGTTTTCTTGTTGAAAAAAACCAGGCAATAATAAAATATATCGCCCACTCCTCTCTTGGGAGTGCTGTAAAGAACAACCGATATACATACATAAATAAGCTCAAAGCTCTCAGCAAGAACGAAGTGTGCTAGAAACGCTGAACAATAATAAATTCAGCCACCCCGTCACCAAGATAGTAAACAAGGTGTCTTTTCAAAGAGCAAATGTAGTTAAGGAGGCACCAACTTTGAGTTATAGAGCCCCTAACAACAGGTAATTAAACCTAAGCTCCTGATTTGAGTTCTCTTGTTAGAGGGTCTCAGAGTGACCCTAATACCTTCGTCAAACTGAGGCCCAGACTATATAGCAATTAACTAACACAGACATCACTTTATCATCTCTTCCCTTTCTCAACATCCCGCCACACTGCTAATAGCAACGGACGCACCACGGCGATCTCTTCCCTCGAGCTGCATTCCTTGTCACACCCCTGAGGTCCGTCTCTTGGCAGAATGGTGCCATATAAAATATTCAGACCCTAGGTAGGATGTGTGCAGGATACAAGGGGAGACGGCCGTCAGACAGAAACACAGGGGTGGAGGGGGGCCTGCAGCGGAAGATCCGCTGCTAAAATGACAAAGACGTCAAATCCAGTTTTAAAGGAAGGAACACATCTCTAATTATATGTTGCACGCACAGCAAAGCTCTTCTACTAAATCCCATCATAGGCTGGACTCCCCCGAAGAGCAGGCCTGGTAGGTAATAACTCCCCTTCTCTGTGGTCAAATCCAATTTTCACACCTGGTAAATGAAATAACTCCGCTGTGAACTCAGGGCAGGTTGGGGTGAGCCGCTAACAGAAGGTTAGGGGCTCCGCATCCTGTAACAGCTCTTCAGGGAGCCCCTTCCTGAGATTTGCTCTTTTTATGCTGGTGGATGCTGTTTGGCCAGGAAACCTCTAACCTGTGAGGGCATGAGGCTGAAGCCTTCCTCACCTGCAGCAGTTACGAACGAGCCCTGTGGCTCCTGGTTCAAGCATGTGAGGGCCTGGCCCTTGCTCTAATCTCTGGGTTGTTGGTAGGACTGCTCCTGGTAGTGTGTGTGCTTTTCATAGACAAGTTTATACTGCGTTCCTGACTTCCTGACCATGAGAAGGGGTGATGCCACTAAAACTCACAACCACCACCACCGTGGGAAAATCAAAATCTGTGTCCACACAACAGGCAGCTCCCACTACTACCACCTTCCCCCATTGGGAGGAACCCCAAAACAAAACATATATCCAAAATCACAGCTGGGGCCTGTGTCTTCGTAACCCTTACAAAGAGAAAGAGAGTGACTATCACAAGGAATTAGCAATGTGTATGTGCATACACACACACCTGTACACACACTTGTACACACACACACACACACACCTGTACACACACCTGTACACACACACACAAAATATTGGCAATAACTGGAGCAGAAACACTTCGCAGGACACAGGAATTTAGCAGAGGTAGCATACAAAGGGAAGACAAATTATTACCCAACAAATAATATTGAGATAATTGTTCTCCTGTTCAGGAGTAAGTTTAAGATCTCATCTCATACAACACAAAGTTCCAGAGCTGAGGACATAAGTATGTATAAAAAAAATGAATCCATTAAAATATTTGTGTAAACTTAGAAAGATGGATATTCTTAGGAGAAACTCAAAGAAAAACTAATGGAATTTTATTTCATATGAATGCAAAATTCTATATGTGAAAATATCACAAAATTAAAAGGCAGACAAAAGGTGGGAACAAAGCATTTCAAAAAATGTGACTGAAAATTAATTAATATTTTATATATAAAGAACTGAGTTGGAGAGACGGCTCGCTGAGTAAAAACACTTTCTTCCAAGACAGGCCACCTGAATTTCAGCTCTGAAATTCACCTTTTTGTGGTGTTTTTGCTTTTGTAGTCGGGATTTCTCTGTGTAGCCTTATATGTCCTGGACTCACTTTGTAGACCAGGCTGGCCTTGAACTCACAGAGATCTGACTGCCTCTGCCTCCTGAGTGCTGGGATTAATGGCGTGCGCCACCACATCTGGCCCCTGAAACTTACCTTTTAAAGGTTCCCAAAGTTGCCCTCTGACCTCCACATGTGCACCATAGTATGCATGCACCCAAATACATATGAGGATGTACACGTGCACCCAAATACATATGAGGATGCACACATACACACAAATGCATAAACATATGTAATCTTTTAAATCTTAAGAACTCCTAAAAAGATGAAAAATGCAAATAAAATGCAAATAGCCTGAGTCCAATTTCAACATTTCATACAGAATATTGACAGGAAAAAAAATCACTTAAACTTGTAATGCAGGCTGGCCTCAAACTCAGTGTGTGTGTGAAGATGACACTGGCTGCCCAATTTCTGCTTTACTCCCAACCCCAACCCCAGAGCATTAAAACTGGAGCAGAAGCCTCCACGTTCAGTTTCTGCAATGCTGAGGGGTTCAGCCCAGGGCCGCACCCTCCAGGCCAGCACCCTACCTAATATGTGTGCTACCAAATGGGCATTTTCCTACACTGCATGGAAGAGTGCATGCTTGAGTACGAATGCCGTAAACTGCTTTCTGTAAAGGGCTGGGAGTAATTGTTTTGGAGCTTGCAAGTCACGTGGTCTTTGGAGTGAGAACAAGCAAAGATGGTACGTAAATAAAGAAACTTGTCTGAGCTTCAAATACACAGCATTTGTGAACATGCTAACATGACTCTCACACATCGTTTATGTGTTCTGGAATTTTCCTTTTGTACTTTGCTAAGCATGTAAACAAATGAAAAGGAAAAAGAAAAAAAAAAGGGTATACACAAGCCAATCTGTCCTTCAGGCCTTCTTTTGCCAAGCCCAGAGCCAAAGCATCTTACAGTTGGTGCTATGTACAGAGCGATTTTGAAAAGGCCATTCACAGGCATTCGACAATAAAGAAATCACGTACAAACACCATCTAAAACAACAAGCTTGAGTTCATCTTCCTTTTCCCAAACTCTGTAAATATTCTTTTCCTAGGGATAATTTAGAAGGCAAAAGGATAGGAAATGCAGTCTGGATTTTATGCAAAGGCATCTAAAATCATTAAACCTCACTTCATTCATAAGGTGAAATATTATATAGCTATAAATCTTTATGGGATGCAAGAAAATGCCCAGGACAAAAAAACTACCTAGAAAAAAATCAGGATAAAAAAAATAGGCTTATCTTCCTGTGCCAGTTTTGCAAACATGTTTGCATGCAAACATACATAGGACTGTTTTCTTCCATTTCCTTTTCAACTCAGGTTATTTGTATCCTTAGTCTTTTTAGGAGTTCTTTTTAAAAGTTCTTAAGTTCAATTTACTTATTTATTTTCTGTTCTAATTCTATACTGTGAATTGTGTTTTACTTTTGTGATCAGGAAAATACACAAATATTATATCTTTTTTAAAAAATCTAGAAAAACATCCAGATTTGGAAGTTGGGTTGGACTACTCAGGGAAGAAATAAAGAAAAGCTTTTCAAATTCAACCTAGATGTACAATCCTGATAAAACTGCAATGAAAACCAGACCCAGGCAACTGAGAGTCACCAGGGTCTAAAATTCGTCCAAAATCACCACAGAAGTGTGGAGGGAGAGGGCATGAGGGTATAAGGGTAGGGAGGGGATGGGGGTGGGGGTATGATCAAAAGCAGCTGAGGCCTGGAATCTGCAAGTGGGTCTCCAGAAGCAACCTGAGGCGAGGCTGCACTGTGGGTCCAGAGTCCAGTCCACAGGGAAGCTGGGGACTTTTCTTACTCCTCCAATACCCAAACAATAGAACCCAAACAACACCCCTTTCAGACTTCAGAGGAATGGAATTCAAGAGCCAACTCTTTTTTGTGGTTGAGACTCATGACCTCTCTTCCAGGGTTAACTGTCCTTTATACCTTGATGTACCTTTTTCTCAAGAGTGAGTGAGGAGGGCAGTTTAAGGAACGGAGGGTTCTCCTAAGCAATTTAGGACCACACAGGTTTGCTCAGAAGGTGAACACACAAGGATGGGTTGGGTATCATTTGGGGGAGGTCACTGTCTATCAGGCAGGATGATACTCGTGCATCTGCCAGGCCATTTGGTTCTAAGGAGTCGCCAGTAAAGAGGCCTAAGTGTTGGTGTCACAGGCAGTAGTAACATCTCACATGTAGCTTAAATGTGTTCAATAATTCTCCCCTGTCATCCTTGTAATTATCCACATTGGAAACCTGAATTTCAAGGGTGTGACACTGATGCCTGAAATACTTCTAAAAACTGGATTTGAAAGTGGCAAGGCAGAGCACCCGTGTGTTACCACCAAGTGCACTTGAGCACAAAGTTCAAGATCAAAGGATGACTTATTGACCTTTTTTTTCTCTTCCATTTCTCACCTGTAAAAAAACAGGAGCAGTAATAACACCTACTACTCAGAAATAATACAAGGGGAAAAAAACCCAGCACATATAGACCCTCAATAAAAGGACCAGAAACCACTAATAACTTTTGTCGAGTCAAAACAGTCACAAGGTCTCTATTAAGAAAACAAAGGAGAGTTGCTGTGAAGGAGGGTAAGTGTGAGGCCACAGGGGAAGAGGACTTCCTTCCCTCTTCATTCCCAGAGCCTTCCAATTCTTTCCTTTTCTCTTTTAGGACAACAGGTGTGGAGATGGATGTACTAGTATATTTATCCTTTAAAAAGCAAATGTAAATTCTGCTGCGTGTGGTGCTTGGGAAGCTGGATAGGGGTGAGTGAGCAGTTTTTCCTACAGGCTGCCTAAATCTCACAGAGCCCCTGAGAGGGCTAAGGGACTGTCTGGAAAGTGGCAACGTCCTTCATTTCCTTTGCAGTTTATTCCTAAACCACAACTCCGTCTGAGTGTTTGCTTTATGTACATTGAGCTGTGAGTTGGGCTTTCTTTGCTCTAACATCCCTTGTCTCCCCACCATATGGAAGCTCATCCTCTGCACCTCTTCCTCCAAGGAAAAATTTCCCAGCATATAGCAGAGGTTTTGAGCAATTCTCACAGCTCATCTATTTTATTCACAGCTGCCTGCAGGAGCATCTTCTTCTCCATGATTTCAATACCCAGGCTGGGGGGCACAGAGGCAAGAGGATGAATAAGCGAATTGCGCATCATTTAGTAAAAAGAGGAAACACATTCTTCTGCTCTGAATTGAAGGAGAACATCAGGATTTCTAGGTAGAGACGGAGGGAGGAAATGGGATGGGCTGTGTTTGCTTCATAAGAGGAAGAAGGATGAGTGAAAAGAGAAATAAATGTAATGCTCAAGCCAAGGAAAGGACAATCAGAATAACACCCCAAAGTGACAAGGGAGCAGGTTCGTCTCCTGACGGCTGCTGTGGTCCTCCACTGAGTATCTGCCAGGCTTGGCATTCCTGTGAGCGCTGTTGGGATAACAGGTCCCCTTTTCAGCATCACGTGAGTTCTCCATCTCAAGCGAGGGACAAGATTTCAACCATATCACACACAGCTCTCATTACTTGTGAGGTAATGATCTTACGGAGGAAAGCAGCACAAACCATAAACACAACGACTTAGAAAAGCAAAGCCCTGCGGTGTGCCCCTATGCATGAGTCACGCTGGGAGGTGGCCTCGGTGGCCCAGCATTCCCAGGCTGGAGCTGAGAGGCCCTCCGCGACAGCAGGGCTGTAACAGCCCCCTCCTCTGGTGCAACCTCCTTACTAGAGGGGTGAAGTACTAGTCAGATCTGAAGAAGCTGTTAAACATCATTTATGTCAAGAGCATTTTGTCTTTCACATGGCAGAAAAAGAAGCTGCCTTCCCAGAGGTTCAAGGAAAAAACTTACCCTAAATCTGAATTTTCCCTCCCGAGGTACTAGGGATTGAACCAAAGAAACCCAGAATTCTAAGTCTAGAGAGGACCTTAGGCATCTGCCCAGCTTCCATCTTTCAGATTAAAACCTTAAAAATTCAGACCTAAAGGAGTTGAATGCTTGTCCCCACTCCCTGTAACTTAGAGATGGAACCAAGTTTCCCAACTCTGAGGCGTGGTGCCCTTTCCTTATACTTCAAAAGGAACAAGAAGAACAAATAAGTACGCAAGTCAGTGTGACACAAACCATGGACGCAGGTGGAATGTGAAGTCTGAAGCAAGTTCGTCCAGAAAGGTTTCTTCAGCTGAAGGCCCAAAAAAGTGATACGCACGGACTGTCAGAAACTCTCTTCAGTTCAGCAGCCATCTTTGGAATGCCTGATCTATGCAAAGCATATGACACAGAGGGAGAAGGGTCAGGAAACCTCATCACTAGGCCCTGATCTAAAGCATGGCTGTGCCAAACTTATCAGCTATAGGTCAGCAAGAGGGAAAGGCTGACCCTTAGACATATTGTGACAGGAGAGAAAACCCATCTGGAACCGTTGCCAGAGCCAAGTTGAAGCCCAGACAGAGTGCATGGCTATAATAATCCCAGCACTCAGGAGGCCAAGGCAGGTGGATCTGTGATTTCCATGCCAACCAGGGTTACATAGAGACCTGTCGCACAACAACAAACCGCACCACAACTGCCTGGGAATGTCCAGAGGATATAACTTAAGAAAAAGAATTCAAATTATATTAAGGACCCAGAGGGGAAGGGCTTTTGTTTTTGTTTTTCGTTTGTTCGAGACAGGGTTTCTCTGTGTAGCCTTGGCTGTCCTAGACTCACTTTGTAGACCAGGCTGGCCTCTAACTCACAGCGATCCGCCTGCCTCTGCCTCTGCCTCCCGAGTGCTGGGATTAAAAATGTGTGCCACCACGCCCGGTGATGGGAAGGTTTTTAAGTTTAAATTGAGTGAAAGTGGGAGAGTGTGGTGTCGGGAACCAATTTACATTTTTAAAATATTTAAAATACTTGGCTGTGGGGCTATAAATTGATGGTGAACTTGAGTGTATCTGGAATCAGCTAAAGCACAAGTGGCTGGGCATTCGCTCCCATGAGGGGTTTTCTTGATCAGGTTGCTTGAAACATGATGCCCCATCCTAAATGTGGGCAGATGCCTCTGCTGGTGGCTTAGATAAAAGGCCATGAAAGAAGGAAACTGTACTTTGCCTACTTGCTCTCTCTTGCTGGCAAGTTCACATACACCACTGCTACAACAGTCTGTTGCCAATACTAGAACTTCTTCACGATTCTAGTGTAGACAGAAAACCAATGGAAGCTTCCAGGCCTTTAGCACCAGATCTGAATTGCTGAGACTTCCAACCTTGTGGACTGAGCAACTAGTAGATTCTTCACCTCTCCCGTGTGAGACAGCCATTGTTGGACTACCTAGGGCTACATCCTATGAGCCGATACAATAAACCCCCTCTTTATATACACTCTCTCAGTTCTGTTCTTTTACAGAACCCCAATACAGTCCCTACAGATATTATGATTTGATCCATCATATTGGTTGTAGTCATATTCAGGAATAAGGACATTTAAAAAACAAATACATGGCCAGGCGTGATGGTGCACACTTTTAATCCCAGCACTTGGGGGCAGAGGCAGGTGGATTGCTGTAAGTTTGAGGCCAGAGAGTGGTTCAGGGCAGCCAAGATAACACAGAGAAACCCTGTCTCAAAAAACTAAACAAAACAAAACAAATAAACAAACCCCACGTACATGGATCTGGAGAGATGGTTCAGTGGTTAAGAGCACTGACTATTCTTCCAGAGGGTTCAATTCCCAGTATCTACATGTCAGCTCACAACTGTCTGTAACTCCAATATATCTGACTCCCTCACACAGACATGCATGCAGGCAAAACACAAATGCACATAACACATATACATACATCTTTAAAAAGCTCAGGTGGTAGGCTCAGAAAATTCCAAAAGTGGCATTAGACAGCAGTTTTCCTAGCACATCAATACAAATTAAGAACTCAGTCTAAAACCAGGTGTGGTGGCACACACCTTTAATTCCAGCCCTCAGCAGGCAGCAGAGGCAAGCAGATTTCTGAGCTCAAGACCAGCCTAGTCTACAAAGCAAGTTCCAGGACAGCCAGGGCTACACAGGAAAAACCTTGCTTCAGTAAAACAAAAACAGAAACCAAGATCTACCAAACAAAGCAAGAACTTCACCTTTTGAAGATTTTTTTTTAAGACAGGAAGTGTTTAGCCTGAAACTAGCACCACTCTACTACAGCAGTAAGTTGTATTTTCCAAGCCAAAAATTAAGACATAACACACGCTTGTGCATACACTGGAACAGAATATTTAAAATAAAGATAAAAAGTTAAAGTGATTTGGGACAATGCTTCCAGAACATTTTGCTGCATTCACCCCCTTTTTGTCCTATAAGGGGGTCATGCTTTGTTCAGTCACGACAGCCTTCTCAAGTAACAAAGGAAGATCAGACTCTAGGGTCAAATCCCATCATTGGAGAGGCACAGGTGAAACTGAAAGCCACGGGAACAGCAAGCAGATACTGGATAAATAAAATGAGATAACTTGGGACCACGAGACCACCCCAGTGTTCTACAGGGCTGGCTTCTGCAGGCCTCAATAAATCCTAAACATAGCTATAATAAGCTGACAATGACCTTGGCTAGCATGGGTGCCATAAGATGCTCAAATTGCCATGAATTTAACCCACTTTCTTACTTATCAAAATGCAAATCTAATTATTTTACTATAGTGGCTATTCAAGAGGCAAAAAAAAAAAATCTCAAATTTTCATATAATTACTGTGGAAAGCTCTGTGCTTATTTTTGCACTAGGACAGGCTTCCTATGACCCTACCAAGCTCTGGCCCCATAAAAGAGTGTGATAAGGGGACTAGAGAGATGGCTCAGAGGTTAAGAGCACTAAGCTGCTTTTCTAGAGGTCCTGAGTTCAATTCCCAGGAACCACTTGGTGGCTCACAACAGTCTGTAATGAGATCTGGTGCCCTCCTCTGGTGTGCAGGCAGAACATTGTATATGTAATAAATAAATAAATAAAATCTTTTTTTTAAAATGTGAAGAGAGTGCCCTCTGTATAAATAGACACTTCATGAGATTCGTGAGATTCATCCTTGCTTTCCCACCTCACTCCTCCAACGACAGGAGGCCAGGAGTAAGTGAAATGACTCGCAGTCATTGTAACCTTTCACCTCAGCCTCATTATTGCTGGCATTGAGAGAAACATCTAGAAACATCATCTTAAAGTTAGTCCAAACCAAAGCCTAGGGAGATTCAGAGCCCGCCCTGGATGATGCCACAAGTGAGGCACCAGCTCTTTCTCGTTAGTACTGTATCTGAAAGCACCCCTAGATGCCAAGTGTCACCACAAGGGTTCAGAGTCACTAAGCAAGAAGAATGACTTCAGGGGCTTTTGTGCTTTGGTTCCCATGTGGTGAGTGTCTCCCGCTCTTTCTCCGATTTGGACGAGACTAGTGTAAAGCATGTTGCTTCACCCAGACTTGGGGGAAGTGACTCAGCGCTACAGCACTGGCTAGCAGGTAGAGGTCCTAGGCTCCCTCCCCAGCTAAGCTTAAATCTTTAGATTTGGCTGGGCATGTGAGCTGGTGTTAAAGGACTTGCCTGGGAGAAACCTAGGGCTCAGTAGCCTACACCTCCCCAGATCAAAATATATAGCATATGCAGAGGGTATAGGGAACTGTGTATACAATGGAATATTGTTTTTTTTATTTTTCCTGTGAGATTAATACTTTGTATATAACTAAGATGCCAATCTTTGTAATTTAAATTTTTTTCTAAACTTAAAACGTATGTTTACTCATGAACAACACAACTCAGTATTATGACATTCAGGAAATAAAAATCTTGGTGTTTTCAGATTCCTGGTATGCTACTCCTGGAGATTCAGGGGAAAAAAAGAATCAGCATTCTCAGGTAGTCTCAGAGTTTCCAAACATATTTTAACCACACTTATAGCAGAATTCACGCGCTATACTTTGAGCAGCTTAAATCGTTATTTAATGAATAAAATGCAGTAAGTTTGGTAATGCTCCCAAAGAACTGCATCTCGCAGGAATAGTCAGTATGAGATATAATTTAAAAGCCAGGTCTCCCATCAGGGTAGCAGGCCCTCATGGAATCAAGGGTAGGCATAGCCATTTAAGGAGGAATTTTTCAGTGACAATGTGTTATACCTTGAGAGAGCATTCAAATGACTTACAGGAAGTACACTACATATGTGAGTTCATTGCTAAGCTGTTTACCTTTTGGTTTGATTTGATTGCATGAGGCATAACGTGTATCGTACGCATGTCTGTGTAGCAGGAGCATGCAGTGTCCTCAGAGGGTGTCAGATCTCATAGAACTGGAGTCACAGACAGCTGCCAGCTGGGTGCTGGGAGTTGAACCCTGGTCCTCTGGAAGAGCAGCCAGTGCTCTTAACTGCTGAGCCACCTCTCCAACACTTGTCTTTTTAAAAATTATCCTTTCCTAGCTGGACACCATGGCACATGCCTTTAATCCAGCACTTGGGAGGCAAAGCCCGGCAGATCTCTGATTTCGAGGCCAGCCTGGTCTACAAAGCAAGCTCAGGACAGCCAAGGCTATGCACAGAAACCCCATGGGAAAATACAAAATAAAAAGGAAAGAAAAAAGAAAAAAATTTTTTCTTGTCTTCCTTCCTAAATGTTGTACTATAACTAGCTGTGTGTTTGTTTACTTAAATACATGTATATTATTGATTAGGATCCACATAAGGAGAGTTCTTTCTTTCTTCCTCGCTTTCTCGTTCTGAGATAATGTGGCCTCGTTTCATTTTATACATTCTAAGTCCATCAATTTTCCTGAAAATTTTGTGATTTCATTTTTCCTTGGTGCAGGATTGTGTGTGTGTGTGTGTGTGTGTGTGTGTGTGTGTGTGTGTGTGTACCAGTTTCATTATCCATTGTCTGTAAAATGTGGTTTCACACTGGCATAGTACATAACTATAGTCCCAGTTAGTTACTTGAGAATCTGAGGCAAAGTTGCCTGGTACCAGGAGTTTGGGGGCATCGTGAGCAGCACACAATAAAAATAAATAAAATATTTTAAATAAACAAAAACTATCGTTGAGCTTCCTAGTCCCTAAATACAGTTCAGCAGGGACGGAAATTAAACAGCGATTATTTGGAGGTTGGGAGCCGGCCCAGCAGGTGAAGATGCTCCCTGGTGAGCCTGACAGCCTGAATGTGGTCCCAGGATCCACCTAGAAAGCTGGCCGTGAAGCTCCTACTCAGCTGTAATCCCTGTGCTTCTGTGGAGAGATGGGCGGTGGGTGGGAGGACTGGCTGGAAGCACGCTGGCTGGCCATGTGCTTCCAGCCAGCCTGGGACACCCAGGGCAGCAGCAGGAACAAGAGATCTGACTCAACAAGGTGAAAAGCCAAAACCAACTCCCAAAAGCTGTCCTCTGGCCTCCACACACATGCCATGGCATATGTGCACCTGCACACACACACACACACACACACACACACACACTAATTAAAAAAAACATTTTAAGAGCAGTGATTTCCAAACTTTAGAGCCATCTGCCTCCATCCCGATCCTGCCTGCCTCGCATTCCTCCACATTGCATCAGGTAATAAACATATTTACTTAAACATCTAGCAGGATTAACTTGGAAAAAAAAATTCCTGAGAATTCTGTGTCACTGATCACAATAACCAAACCCTCTAGAAATGTGTCAAAACTGTTGCTGCCCATGCTAGAAGTACAGACTCGGAGAGTTCTAGGTACTTTTAAAGACTCTGCAGACGCCAGTGATGTGCAAAGACACATCAATTCTCTCAGGGCTATTAGATTCTATTACCAATTATTAGATATGGGTTAAGAAATATCCCTAAATTGCAGCACGAAGTTGAAACGATAAGCAGATAAACACAAATGAGAAGTTAAGGGTTTTACTACAAGGTTTTAAGACAGCATTTTGAAATGATCAAACTTCCAGCCTCCTGCCCTCCCCCAGGTGCACATCCCCTGTACTTGTGCTACCCAGAAATGCCACGCTAGGTTTGCTGCCCACTGAAGGAAGCATGGCAACCAGACCAGAGAATCACCGGGCCTGGGTTTGAATCCAAGAAGGCAGATGACTCGTGTGTGGCTGACGATTGATTTGGCTTTCATTTGTTCCTCATTCATGGTGTTGCTAGCACTCTATTAGGTGCTGGGCACAGGGGAAGGAACGGAGCAGAAATGACATGGTTTGGTAGGGGAATCAGAAAAGTTAAAATAACGAGTGTGAAGACTAGCAAGGATCTGCATGGAAAAGCTAACCTGGTCTCTAACCTGGTCTCCATGGGTAAGCTACCCTGGTTTGTTTAGAGGAACTAACCTTGTCTGTGTCAGGGAGCTAACTTGGTATGCATGGATGAGCTAACTTGGTCTACATGGGGGAGTGAACCTGGTCTGTATCTTGGAGTTAATCTGGTATATATGATGGAGTTAATCTAGTCTGTACTGGGGAGCTAAACATGTCTGCATAAGTGAGCTAACCTAGTCTGCATGGGGGAGCTAACTTGGTCAGTATCTGGGAGCTAATCTGGTCAATATGCAGGAGCTAACCTGGTCTGCACAGGGGAGCTAACTTGCTCTGTGTATGGGAGCTAACCTGGTCTACATGGGGGAGTTAACTTGCTCTGTGTATAGGAGCTAACCTGGTCTGCATGGGGGAGTTAACTTGCTCTGTGTATGGGAGCTAACCTGGTCTACATGGGGGAACTAAGGAGGCTTGAGAATCAGACGTGTCCTGAAGGGTGACATTCAGGTGCAGCCAGAGTTAACCTGAGAAAGGTATTTCCTCCTTTTCAGGTCCCTGCTTTGAAATGGGGATATTATATAATAAGCTATCTCAGGGCTTCCTCTGAAGTTTTAATGAGTGTTGACATTAAAGCAGTTAGCACAGCTTCTGGCTTGTAGTAAATTCTCAGTAACCGAGAGATGCCATTACTCTTTTTTCACAGCCTTTGTTGAGTTACATCAAAAACTTTCTCGTTGCTGATGGGGGCTCATGCCTTTAACCCCAGCACTAGGGAGGCAGAGGCAGGTGGATCTCTGTGAGTTCCAGGCCAGCATGGTCTACAGAGTGAGCTCAAGGACAGCCAAGGAAGGCTACACAGAGAATCCCTGTCTCAAAAAACAAAAAACAAAAAAAACAAAACAAAACAAAAAACCTCTAAAAAATGCAACACTTACAAAGTGACCCTTCAACCAAATTCATCCATTTTCTGCGCATGCACCATGGGAGACAGCAAGGAGCAGACTGAAAGAATATAGCCTCCCCCCCGACTACGCTGACAATGCCCGAAGCTCACCTTTACCACAAAGCAGGTCCCAAATCTCTTTAGTCACAGGGTTACTATGTCACATGAGTCAGATCTAAAATTCTGGTCCCTTCAAAGGCTGCAGTTCCTCCCTGTTTAATCAGACATGAAACAAATCGCGTGCTGCGGCAGAGGCGTACAAACACGCTTTAATTACAATATTGTAACACCAATTAGAGATCTATCTAATCGAGGACTCGGCACTTCCTGCTCGGATATTACTCCCATGTTGGGATAATTACTGCTAATTAAGCTTGGAACTAATTAGGCTAAATGATCTCATTTATACCAACAAAGATGACTTCTAGGAGTTCATAAGAAAAACTAGGGTGATCTTATCATTCCTGGACTATTTGGCTTTTCATTCTGGAAATAAGGCACCTTTCCCTGACATTAAGGTGCATGCTTGCTTCATACATGGAATTCTGGATGGGATGGTAACAGGCTCTTCACTTGTCTTCCCAGATTCTCCTACACAGAGAAACATGCCCTCTCCACTCAAGGCATCCTGTACTCCTCCACAAATGTGTTGAAAACAGCAGCTACTGAGAGGCAGGCTGTGGCAAAGGACCATCCAATGCAGCCTTGTTGTGGGTCCCGTTTGCCTGCAGGTCTAGCACATTTGTGTCAGCATTCCGGATCTGTCGCACACGGGGCAGAGTACTCCCCGGCTCGGCCTGAGCCAGACAAGCTGAGGTTTGTATGCATTTCATTTGCTGCCTAGTCCTCACCTTCCATCTCTGAGACGAGGATTGGTAATAGTACCTTGGGGTGTTTCAGGGAAGGTGTTTGGCATCTTCTGCCTGGTACGTGTCATTTATCAGTGAGCAATATGATTTTTATTTTCCCCTTCAAGGGTGCCATAATATCCAGATCTGAACTCAGTTCCCCTTTCAGCTGTTCTGCATTCTTCTCTGGCCCAGAGCAGTGGTCGTGAGCAGAAGACACATGGCACACAGTTAGGAGGCCCGGCTATCTTTCAGGTTGCTCTCTAACCAGCTGTGCAACTTGAGGAAGTCACTCTTGTCACATCCCTGACCATGTGTTCTACCCATACACGTACTTTCTGACTCCATCTTTACAACAATACTCCCCATTCAAGATAGGAAAGGGGAGACCTCAATAAATAACTAACTTAAAAAATAAAAACAAACGCTGGGCGTGGTGGCACACATCTTTAATCCCAGCACTCGGGAGGCAGAGGCAGGTGGATCCCTGTGAGTTCGAGGCCAGCCTAATCTACAGTGCAAGTCCAGGACAGCCAAGGCTACACAGCGAAACCCTGTCTCAAAAAACCAAAAATATAAATAAATAAAATAAAATAAATACAGACAAACTTCACTGCAACTAAATGGCAAGTGTGAGAGCAGAACTCTCTCAAGCACGTCCTCCAAGTCACTATTACAATGGCTTGCCCTCATCCTTACCTGTAAAGAAAGGGCTTGGAGTCTTTGCCATCTTTACTGTTTGTCTGATACATGCTCCATTCCATGGAGAGTAGCATACTCCTACAGTACAAACACCCAGACACACTAGAGCCCACAGACGCACACACATGTGCCTGCACTCACATGCACACATATATCATATATGTAGTCTTTGTTGGGTGTTTCCATGGGAGACAGTGCTGTTCTTAAGTATCTTCCCAGACTCTGTAGGGTCTTCCCCCCGCCCATGGATTTGTACAATGGGAACTAAGGATTTTTACCCCATTTTTCTGCTGTGTACAAGGGCTGTTTCCTCACCCTTCCTAGAAGAGTGAGCAGTCTTGGCAACTGAGGTGCTTGGGCACAGAGCCCCCCCCCCCCAGTGTAACTTATTACAAGAACACGCTTTTAAGGAATCTCGAAAGAGAGCCAGAAGCTGTCTTAAGAACAGGCCTTAAAATATATTAGGTGATTAATTCAAGGGCATGGAAAATAAATAAATAACTGCTTTGGCAAATTAGGGGACCTTTTATAAGGTGAATCATCAAGCCATCTTCCCTGCTCTCATTTCTCTGGTGCACAGACAGAGGATTAATGTGTTATGTTTGATTCCTTAATATAGCAAAGGTCCTTGGCTTCTCCTATCATGAAAACATGCTGGAGAGTAGAGGGCTTCTGTCCTGGGGCAACACGCAGAACCAAACCACAGCACAGCGCACCTAGGGGAGAAGTTGGTTAACTTAATCGTGTCCTGGTTGTTCTCTACCCCTTGTGGCTAGGATGACTCTCTCTGTCTCTCTGTCTCTCTGTCTCTCTGTCTCTCTGTCTCTCTGTCTCTCTGTCTCTCTCTCTCTCTCTCTCTCTCTCTCTCTATATATATATATATATATATATATATATATATATATATATATATATATATAAACTCTGCCCACATGTGTGCCTGCAGGCCAGAAGAGGGCATCAGATCTCATTATAGATGGTTATGAGCCACCATGTGGTTGCTGGGAATTGAACACAGGACCTTTGGAAGAACAGACAGTGTTCTTGACCTCTGAGCCATCTTTCCAGCCCCCCAAGAGGCTTTTAAAGAAGACAGGTTTCTTCCTGACTGGCTGATCCATTTAAAGAATTTATCTGTCACCAGGAGTGATGGTGCACGCCTTTTATCCTAGCACTCAGGAGGCAGAGGATCTATATGAGTTCAGGGACAGCCTGGTCTACAAAGAGAGTTCCAGGACACCCAGGTCTGTTTCACAGAGAAACTCTGTCTTGAAAAACAAAAAGCAAGCAAACAATAACAAAAAGAGGACTTGTTTGTCCCAGAGACTATTGTCCACTATTATTTAAGTATGACCTACAGTATTATTTAAGTAAGATCTACAGCCATCACTGTCATTTTAGGACCCACAAGCTGGACTCTCCTAGGAAAGGGCTTTATCTGAAGGTTCAGTGTTGACGCTTGCAAAACAGTCTCTAAGTGTCTCAATGATGGTGTGATATCAGTTCTTCTTTGATAAGGGTTTTCTTCAGATTCTCCTCAGCCAGCCCCTCTTGCTTATTTATTCATTTATTCATTTGTTCAACTAACACTGGGTTCCTATTCTGAGCTCCATAGGGAGTGGGTTGGGGGGGGGGCTTGGGAAGATCCTGTGCTCATCAAGGAGTAGCTGCTGCCCTATGATTGTCCCCCACCCCGACTCCCCTGAAGAAGCAAGTTATCCATCCTTCTTATCTGAGAAGTGGTTTTCTCTGCTGGATGATGAAGGAAGAGAAAGTTCAGAAGTTGGTTTAACATATTTAATCCTCTTCCTACAAACGTGGAATGTCTCTCACTAAGAGAATAGGAAGAAACTAGGTTGGCAGGCAGTTCAGAGAGCAGTTTGGCAGAATGACAAGCGAGGGGGGGGGAACAAGGGGGCTGGGGGAGGGCGGGGAGGAGGGGGGGCGTGGCGAGGGAGAGATAACAAAAGGTCCTAGCATTTGTTCAACCAGTATGTGATGAGCTTTGGATGCGATACTAGGCACGGTGCTAGGGTGACATGAAGATTGAAAGTGAAGTGAAACTCGCTCTCCAAGACACATGCAGTGTTTGATGGAGAAAGTACATGATGGATTTGGAGCGCTCTCCCAGGTAAACTCAACAGGTTCTCAAGAGCATTTGGATGTATTATTAGTACAAGGGCTTTACCTTGGTGAAAGGTGGTGACGACAAATAACTGGCAAGAGAAACACAGGTGGTGATTCTGCCTTTCTAAAACAAAATGGATGTGGCTTCTTTCTGTGTTTTTGGTTTGTTTGTTTGCTGAAGATGCCTGTGGGAGAGCAAGCTGAAGTGCCTGTGGATAACTGTAAGGGGTCTGGAACTCAGGAGAGGCCTGAAGCCTTAGAGAAATTGGATAGTGGTAAAGGATTAGAAACCAGTGTGTACTGTGTTCACGGAGAATGTGGATGAGGTAGAGAGACGGGATGAGGAAAAGGAGCAAAGAGTAAAGTGTGCACATGGAAGAAATTGAGAGCCCTGAGTCCTAACCACTAGGCAACCAGAGAAGCTACAGGTAAGAATTGGAAACTGCAGTTCCTGCACCTGGGAGATGATCATGCAAAACCATGCCCACTCTACTCCATAGAAACTGCTTTTGCTAGTCACAGATGGCTTCAGTGGGCAGACCTACGAGGTGTTTTCCAGCCTTCCAGCCTGCGTCTTCCCTGCCTTCCAGCCTCTGTCTTGCCTGCCTTCCAGCCTGCGTCTTCCCTGCCTTCCAGCCTCTG
>OU015753.1:52859352-52882589 GCA_907169655.1 Acomys percivali
CCTGGGGTATCCAAAGCCCTTCTGTGTGCAGTTTCCCCTCCAATCATCACACATACACACTGTTGTCATCTTTAACACCAAACTCACAGTTAGGTTTACATAAAAGTGAGTTATCAGTGGCACTTAGCCTTCAGAGCCAGTCACCTTCATGGGCTCCTCCTGAGGAACCTCACCTAAGTAAGTTTGACTCTTTTTTTTTCCTGGAGCTCTCTTCCCCAACTGAATAAGCCAGCTCTCTTGGACAAGCCATGCCTGTACATGCATTTTACCCTCAAGTAATCAGTTAGTCTCTCTCAGGCCCCAACATCCATTTCTCCTGAAGAAGGGGCCCTACAAGTATTCAGTCCAGATAACTGTTGGAAGGATAGAGTGACCACGCAGTGATGGTTCCAGCAAACCCACTACTTGTCATGCTGTGGTCATCCCTTGATGTGTCCTTAGGCCAAGGAGACACTCAATGTCTTCATGATAAACTTTTATTTCTATTTTCTATTTGTTTTTATTTTACTTTATAATTGATTTATTTTTATTTTACGTACATTGGTGTTTTGACTGTGTATATACCTGTGTGAGGGTGTGAGGTTCCCCTGGAACAAGAATTACAGACAGTTGTGAGCCTTCACGTGGGTGCTGGGAGTTGAACCTGGGTCCTCTGAAAGAGCAGCAGCCAGTGCTCTTAACTACTGAGCCATATCTCCAGTTCTATTTGTTTATTTTTGAGACATGGTCTATTTGTGTAGTTCTGAAAAATCACTATATCAACCAGGGTATCCTCAAATTCACACGGATGTGCCTGCTTCCATCTCCCAAGAGCCACCATGTCCGGCTCTCATATCTTTATCACTATTAGTAGACCGCTCATTGGATCGTGAACTCTCAGTGAAGATTACTTTTAGGGATAAGAATTTTAAGAAACAGTAATTTGAGGTTTTCCACACCTAAAAGGCATTGCAAGTGTTGTGTTGGTCATCTAGAAATGGCCAGCCATTAATGAGGATAAGGACAGCGGTAGGTTTATTCAGAGAGAAAAGAGTGAGACCCACCAGGCACCTACTATGTGCCAAGATGTACATACACAAGTCTTTTACACCCACATTGCACGTGATCCAGACTCATAGGATAGGAGCACACCCCAAACTTCTTGGCAGTTTAAATCTAGATTCCCTGTTTTACTGTTTAAGGTGTGTGTAAAGAGGAGCAAGGCGAGCCTCAGGAGATGGAGCTGGGCCTGGGGAATTTATGCCAGTTCTGAGTTACTGGAGACTCCAGGTCCCTAAGCAGCCAGTTGAGAAGGGCACGTATGACTCTGCAGAGGTGCCAATGCAAGGCTGTGTATTCACCTTCCAGCATGTCTTCCTGGTGACATAGTGAGAGCTTGGCAGCTGCATGTGGCCAGGCAGGAGAAAGAACATTCAACGGCAAAGCAGGAAGCCTGAGTGAGAATTCTGTCCCAGGCATCATTTCCTCCTGAGCAGATGGTATTAGGAGTCCAGTACGAGGGACGGAAGCCTCTGTCATTCACTCACAGTGGCACTGAGAAGAGCAGTGGGGACCCAGAGATGCACAACGTAAGTCTTCTTATGTTAAAAAAAAAAGTTAGGGCATTGGAAGACAATGGCCTTTCCAGCTCTTGTTATTCAATGGTTTAATCTTAAGAAGTCCTGATGGTTGGGGGCTGGAGAGATGGCTCAGCGCTTAAGAGCACTGATTGCTCTGCCAGAGGTCATGAGTTCAATCCCCAACAACCACATGATGGCTCACAACCATCTATAGTGTGACCCGATGCTCTCTTCTGGCCTACAAGTGTACATGCAGGCAGAACACTGTATACATAATAATAAATAAATCTTTAAAAAAAAAGTTCTGGTGGTTGATTACGATTGTCAATTAGACTGGATTTAGACTCAGCTGAAGACAGACTTCTAGGTGTGCCTGTAAGAGTGTTTTCAGAAAGGGTTAACTGAAAAGGAAAGACCCCACGCTGAATATGGGTGACTCTGCCCTTGAGGTCCCAGAAGAAATTTTAAAAAAAGGAGAAAGCAGCCAAACACAAGTTCCCGTGTGTCTGCTTCCTCACTGCAGAGGTACTGTGGCCAGCCTCTCTCACCCCTGCTGCCACACCTTGCCACTGTTACAGACTTTATCCCCTCAAACAGCCCTTCTCCAAGTGGCTTTTATTTCACTAGTTTATGACAGCAGTGAGAAAGAGTAGCCAATGAGAGGTAAGTGGAAGGTATGCATCCAGCTAGTAGGCTGGATTTTATTAAAGCTATAAGGTCATGAAAAAATGGAATTTGAAAAGAATCTACAAAGGTCCTGTCTAATAGAACTTTCTTTTCACAAATGTGGAAATAGTCCCTAAATATACTGTCCAATATGGCAGCCACTGACTACCTCAGACTGTTTGAATGTTTAACATGAAGGCAGTGTGGCTAAGATACTAATTTTAAATATCTAATTTATTCTAATTATTTTACATTTAAATGACTATATGTGGCCAGTGACTACCATACTAGACAGGGCAAGCATCAACTTTATTTAAGCCAGACACCAGGTACAAAGATCAAAGGATTGACAACTGTTTCAAGTAAAGAGTGAAGGAAGGCATGGGTTTGATTTAGGTAATTTCAAATAGGGCGCAATTATTGGTTTAGGTCTTCTAAAGAGGACACTCACATTTTTGCGATGAAGATGGCGATAATAGGTTCTTTGCAACTATGTATAGCTTTCTGTTCTGCAGAGGTCTTTCATGGGGTGTGGCTTGAGCCTCAGCACAGCTCCGTGCTATAGGAAGCAAGCAACAGTTTCTCATTTTACAGATGAGGAAATCTAGACGCAGATATTTGCCTAAGGCCACAGACTTCAAAGAGTAAGGAAGGAATGTTTTGAACCAAGCTCTAGACTTCATTTTTCTCTAGTTCCTTTCACAGACAAGGTAACATCCAAGCACCAACTCCCAGCCCCAGCAGCCCTTCATCGTGAAAATGGCAACATATTATAAAATATGCTTAAATATAAGAATAGGAAACATGAGGAAAGGCAAGAGGTTTGGCACTAGGCTGAAGAAACCAAGAACTGGTTTTGTCTCTTGTGAGAGAAGGAAAGGAGTGAAAAATTAAGTCCCCACTACGTGCAGCTGTTCACAGAGCCAAACGTTAACAACATTCTGAGTCCCTTTGTCTGGACAGACAAAGATGAAGGCAGATCTCAAAGATCACAGAGCCAGATTGTGCCCCAAAGCTTCTGGTTGGTTCAGAAAGTCACAATCCCACCCTCCACCCCACCCCCCGGCCCCCACTGAGCAGGCTGCAAAGTGCTTAAAGCACACTCAGGCTGAACTTGAACACCAGACCTGATGCTCTTTAAATGATTTAATATGTATCAGTTTCCTCTGCTGCAAAACCAAGGCATCGTGTTTTCTCCCAACCTTAGATGGTCCTGGGGTACATTCATAGAGATACACGGTGAACCCCGGGGGCACAGTGTTCATGAGTGGTAGATGTTAATACTGTGCACTATTTAGGCACTGCAGATCCTCATGGATTCTGAAATAGGAGCTGCAGAAGTTACTTTGAGACAGGTAATGTGGAAAAGATCCCCGCACGTCAAAGCGCTTTTGCTCAGAAAGGGGAGGTGAAAGTAAATGATACCCTGCGGGTTTTAAACAGTCTCTGATAGGATCAGTGACCCGGCAGGTGGGGCAGCTTTCTCCTGACTTTTCATCTCCCTGTGTGCAATGATGTCAAACTTTGTTCCCCCTCCCCCATCCACTCCCGAGTTCTAGCCCTACATTGTCCACGTACTTTTTGCTTAGTTTACCTAAATATTACTAACACCCACGTGCAAAGCCTGAGTCCCTGACAGACAGCTCCCTCTTATCCAGTCATCGATTAACCATCCAGTCCCTGGTATGTGCTATGCTACTTGGATTTTTTTCCTCTGTTGTTGTTTGTTGTTGCTGTGTGTTGGTTGGTTGCTTGAGTTTTTTGTTGTTGTTGTTGTTTTTGTTTTTTTTTTTAGATTTATTTTCATTTTATGTGTATAAGTGATTTGCCTGCATGCCTGTCTGCCCATCACACACACTCATTGTCTGTGGAGGCCACAAGACAGTGTGAGACGGAAGTTACAGACGGTTGTGAGCTACCTCTGTGGCTGCTGGGGCTTGAACTTAAGTACTCTGGAAGAGCAGTTAGCGCTCTTAAACACCGACCTGCTACAGACTATATAGGATAAGATCTGAGAAATAAAATAGAAAGGGAAATTATGCGGCAGAGTGTCTGTAAATGATGAATACGATTGCTGCCTTAGAAAAGACCTATCTGAGGAAGTCACAGTGGAGTTCTGGGAAGGGCTGGCCCTAGGAAGATCTGAGGGCCGAATGCCATGGGCAGAGAGTATAGGACATGCAAAGGCCCCGAGGCAGAAACAAACTTGGTGCATTTGAGGGACTGAAAAGGCTTGGATGGCTGAAGCTGGAACACGGAGGGTTAAAAGATGAACTTAGCACAAAGCTGGGCCAGGTTATGGGATGGGGGCAGTTCATGCTAGGCCATGGAGTTTGGATTTTGTTCTAAATGCAGTGAGGGCCATTTGGACGCTAAGCAGAACAGTGAGATCTACTCTGCCTTTTAAAAAGATTATCCATAATCCGCCACCCTCTGTCCAGACTCATGTGCCTGTGTGCGTGCTCCCCAGGACTCTGCTAAGAGCACCACACAGTTACCTGCCTGTGTCTCTCTCCCCACCCCCATGCAGTCTGTTGCTGGATCCCATGTGCCTCAGCAGAGTTTATGGACGTAGCCGTCCCTCTATGCAGCCAACATCCTGATTCCAGCCCTTGAATAAAGAGTTGCTTGAGTTGCCTCTCCTGGTCAAGAACTTTCAATAGCTCTCCACCAGCGAGGAAACCAAACTGCAGTTCTCTAACCCTCCACAGAGAAGCCTCAAGGAATAGATCCCCAAATCAGTTTGTCCACTTCTCTATACACTTACCCACACGCATCCCGTAGTGACTTGGCCTTCCTGAGCATGGCTTGTTTGTACTTGTGCTGTTTTCTGGCTCTGTAAGGACACTTGCCCTGAGTACATCTGCTGGCATCCTATGCTATGCTTTCCCTGGAGTCCAGTGAACCTGGGTCCTCTGGAAGAGCAGTCAGTGCTCTCAACCCATGAGCCATCTCTCCAGCCCCATTACCAGAATCTATTTAAGGCATTTATTGCATTCTTCCTTGTGCTATAGTTGTCTGTGTGCCTGTTACTCCCCTCCTAAATCAGCTCCTTGAGGAAGGGGACAGAATCGCAGTCACTCTTTCTGCCTGTTGGTGCCTAGCAGAGCGTGGCGTGCGGAGGTGCTTCATAAACACGTGCTGGGTGAACGGGGGAACGAATGAACCAACAGACAAAGAAGATCCTAAAATTCATCTTTGGGCTGACTGGCTCAATTCGATGGTTTTAGAAAGCTGTCAATAATCACAGGAGGGAACGAGAAGGCATAACTTTTTAATCTTCACAGTGGTGTTTTCAAAACTCGGCAGAAACACAAATAAGCATGGAAACAGGACTCCATCATTCTCCACGGAGTGGGTGTCAGAGACGGTCACCGGGAGTTGCAGAGAGTTACACACTGTGCCCACCGTGCCCTAGGACGCAGATTCGGCATCTGTGGCTCCTGTTACTCACAGTCCTTCAATCCCAATTTAGTGGAAATCATGTAAAACCATTTCCCTCAGCAATTAATTTTGAGTTGAGCAACTCCTTTTCAGGAAAGAAAAAAAAAAAACAGATAAAAGTTTCAGTGAATTCTCTGACTCTTCAGTCTCGTATTAGCATTCCTGAAAGGCTGAATTAGTGTGTTGGGGTTTACCTCAATCAATGGAGCGTCTGAGTTCATTTATCTTAAGTGACTTTGCTTTGGCAGAAAGGTGCCGATGAACTTCAGAGAGCGGAGACTCCTCATTACACAGAAGATGAGTACGGCATCCACAGAGGAAGTCACGGGGCTGGCTTTCCTCATTTGCCATCCTTTGCTTTATGCAAAAAAACCTGGACTCCGTTTATGAGTAAGTCCGTAACTCCATATACCCTGTTGCTATTGATATCACACTTACTTCTAGTATATTGTTTAGTTGCAAACCACCTGTTATTAATTATGTCTGTGAATCATAAGGAACCAATGAAGGAAGGGTTTCTTGTTATTAATCCTTTTGAAGAGCGTAAAATATTCATCCAAGAAGATACAGACCATTGCAGGGCAGCTCCTGTGGTGAGGAGGAAGCCTCGCAGCTGAGAGTTCCTGGGTGTGAGCTCGCTCATCTTGGACTCCCATCTCTGCTGCATCTCTCACGCCTACCAACGAGCGTGTTTAAATAGATGGTATTTTTACTCTTATGTTCATTTTCCTTTCTCTAATTTCACACCAGTGACGTGTTCTGATATTTGTAGCTCAGTGAGTATAGCTCAGGGAAGGCATCCTCCCTGATGCATTTCTAGAAGGTGCCACCGAGTATCTACATTGATTTCTACAATTTAGTAACCAGCTTCCTACCAGGTTCGTCTCTCGGTCCTAATTCCTGGAGGGTTTTTTTTTTTCGTTCTTTGGTTGGCTTTGTTTTTATTTTTTGAGACAGAGTCTCACTATGTAGCTCTGGCTGTCCTAGAACTCACTATGTAGACCAGGCTGGCCTCACATAGAGATCTGCCTGCCTCTGCCTCACAAGTGCTAGGATTAAAGGTCTGTAAAGGTTTTACAGACCCAACTATTGTTCCATGGCCCAGGAATCCCCAAAACAATCCTTTTCAAGAATTAGTTAACTATTTTTGTATTTCAGAGAGATGAACGGGAACTTAGAGACTAATGAGGCGTCTGCGCTCTTACCTCTGATTCTCAAGAAGAGAGTGGCTCTACTGTGACACTGGGTCGAAAGTGCTCTCCTACCATTTGGGATCCTGAGAAAGCTATGTCATCAAGCTAAATCAGGAAAGCAGGCAGGTTCCAAACTGGTTTCACTGGCACAGGTTTCACTGGCACGGGAGATGTAAAGTGCCTGTCATTCTTTCACACTTGCTAGAGAAGTCTGGAGTGACATTGACTGGCAGGCGAATCAGGTGATCTGGCCAATTAGCACCTACAGGAGTGCTTAGTGCATCCCAAGCCCACCCTGTGTCCTTTGAATCGCAATGATTTGGTTAAAGCTATAGAGTTTTGAGTAGGTCATTAGAGGATGAAAACCAGGAACGATCTTTTGCTAAGTGTCTCATTACAAAGCTGACACTTAAACTGCTGGCAGAATTAAAAAAAAAAAAAAAACTCACTTAAGAACACTATAAAATTGGGGGCTGGAGAAATGGCTCAGTAGTTAAGAGCACTTGCTACTCTTCCAGAGGACACTGGTTCGATTCCCAGTACTTCATGATAGCTCACAAGCTATCTGTAACTCCAGTTCCAGGGCATCTTACATCCTCTTGTGCCTTCCATGGGGACCAGGCTCACATGTGATACACACACACACACACATACACACACACACTGGCAAAACAATCATCCACATAAACTAAACTAAAAAAATATTGTTAAAGAGCACTACAAAGTTGAAAGAATGGCTATCAAAAGCAAGAAAGCAAAAGCAAAACAAAGGACTCTCAAAATGTCAAATCTGGGGCTCAGCGGTTGAGAGGATACAACTTTCACAGCAGGCCTGAGTTTGATTCCCAGAACCCACATGAGAGTCCAAGCACCTGTAGCTCCAGCCACAGGAGACCAGAAGCCTCGGGTCTCTTCGGGCACCTACACCCATGTGCCCATGCAGGCATCCACTATTAAAAATAAATAAAATGTCAATTCTAACACAATTAATTTCAAAATTGAAAAGGACAGAAACAACTTAAACCTAACATAAATTACTAAAGTCCACATTGTCTACATAGTGGCGTGTGGGCAGAGTGAAAGAGAGACATGCACAGAGGAAAAAGCTCATGCAGCGTAGGAGGCACTTACACATTCAGATGAGATACAGGGAAAACCAAGTGCACTCCCAGACTGCACCAAGGGAAGATGTACATACGAGAAAAAGGGGACGGTGCTCTGATCCATTGATGGCCCACAGCCATCAATATCGGTGCCTTTATTTTTTTTAACAAGAGGTATGGATAACAACAAGTGAATTAATACAACAGCCATCAAGAAAGCAGTTTTTACACCACAGCCTATGAGGAACTTAGAGAGCAACACCCAGAGAAAAGGAGTCATAGCCTGGCGTGGTGGTGCACACCTTCATTCCCAGCACTTGGGAGGCAGAGGCAGGCAGATCACTCTGAGTTCCAGGACAGCCTGGTCTACAAAGTGAGTCCAGGACAGTCAAGGCTACACAGAGAAGCCCTGTCGCGAAAACCAAACAAACAAACAAAACAAAAAACAAAAAAAAAGGAAAGAAAAGAAAAGAAAAGGAGTCACAAGGGGCCCCTCACACCCATTCCCAGACATTGGAAGGGCTACGTACTTTTACTATGGATGAAACTGACTGTGCATCTCACAAACTGAGCCAGGACCAGGGGACAGATGAAAACAAAGGGGCACTGAGCCTCCTGAATGGCTCTGTCTCTCCTGGTCCTTTTACAGATCCTGCAGGGCTCCCTGGGTGTTAGCACCAAGAGTTCAGGCTGTAGGCAGGAGAACACTAGAAACTCAGCATCTCTTTCTGGCTCTAGACAACCCTGGCCGACTCAGGTGTCACCCAGCCTTCCTAGGAGGAAAGGTATTTGCGAGCTAGATGCAAAAGGAAATGCTCCTGGCAGAATACCAGGGTGGTGCTGTATCTCCAAGCTCTGGTAGAATTCTGGTTCAGTCAGTGACGTGAGGCTGTGAAAAAGAACTGGACTTGGAGACGGATTTGGTCACAGCTCTGATGTTTGCTCTGACAGTTGACTTTAAGCAAACTATTTGACCCTCTCTGAGGCTTACTTCCCTCATCCACACATATTACAAATTTACAGTTGCTGGGAGAATTAAATGTAACAGCGTATTTCACTGATTTTTAACAAGCATATTTTTCACGTTTTAGGAGCTCTGAAATCAAGATTTCAAATATTCTAATATCGACAGTATTACAACATACATGTTATTTTAGTTGCTAGTGGTTTTTCTTCTTTCACAGTAGGTCTTGTAAAACAACAACAACAACACACAAACAAACAAACCTCACCGGCAGCGGGTATGGTGGTGCACACCTCTAATCTCAGCACTTGTGATGAAGAGCCAGGTGGATCTGTGAGTTCAAGGCCAGCCTGGTTTGTGTGTAGGTTCCAGGCTAGCCAGCCTTACATAGTGAGATGATGTCTTTAAAAAAAAAAATCAATGGCAATTTGTATTCAAAGGATAATATGCTACTATTTATTAAACACACAGACTGGCGCCTGAGGAGTGCTCAGTACAATGCTAATTCCACTTTTCTTTTTCTAGAAAACCTCCTCACAGCCTCTAGAAGCAAAGACAGGTCCTCCAGAGCTCATCAGTGAAACTGTCCTGCAGATCCCCAATATGGAAGACTGGTAGGAAAGATCACACCGGCCTGATCTTACGGACGTTTCTGTCCTGTTCTGTACACATGAGCATGTATGGGTATGTGTTGATCTTAAAAATGTTTCTGTCCTGTTCTGTACATATAAGCATGTGTGGGTATGTCTAATATGTATATGCTTTCTCATTTCATTTTTCCTATAGTCATATAAACGTTCTGTACTGTTCCAACTGGTCTCGCTCAGTATATTTTGTTCCAAATTGAAATTCATTTGTTGAATACAAGCCCAAATGTATTATCTGGTTTTATTTTGGGAAACAGGATCTGCCTGCCGTCCCCAACACCCTTCCCTCGCCCCCACCCCCGTTTTCCCGACCAATCACCTACCACAGAATGCCTTTGTCAAGTTTAATTTCCTTCAGGCCTGACTTTTCTCTCCTGTGCTCAATTCATGATGCTTCCCTTCACCACAGAAGCGTATAATAAACTGGATGTTGCAAGGAAGCATTGGGAGGGGAGTTTTTTTGTTTTTTGTTTTTTTTTTTCCTTTCTTTCTTGACCTGGCTGGCCCTGAACATAATCATCAGAGAGGCTTTCGTAGTCAGTCACCGTGTCTTAAGTACACATTTTTCCCCGTGTAAGAACATACGTAATCCCTTATAAAAGGTTATCAAGCATTGTCTCGCTTGTTATTTTACGTGGTGAGTTACGTAGGTTAATTACACATCACACAGAATTCACTCCTCAATACCTGCTTCCCATTAGTTAGCTATCTAAAAGTATATGCAAACAAATCTTGCAGAGACATCAGAAATTCACTTGCTAGCTCCTCCTATGCAGTTGCACGAGGCTTGGTTTGTCCCCACCAGAGGATATATAGTGGTCAAATTGAGTTTTGGTTTAGCCTATTAGCTAGCTGGTTAGTCAGTGTTCACTAAAGGGGGCAATATATACCCATCACTCTGCTGGATTCTGGGAATTACTACAGAGATGAAAGTGAGACCTTCGAGGAAATCAGCTCTCAGGGTTGAGGCATGAAATGAAACAGAAGCCATACTGAGCAGGGACACTCTCGAGTGATGACACATAACTGGCTCACTCGTGGCCCCCGTTGCCTCTTTCAGTGCATACACTGAAGGTCCATGGCATGCTGAGCCACTTCTGCTGGTAAAAGGGCTGCCCTGGGACGCCCGTCTGTCTTCTGCAGGAGGTATCTATATCTGCAGACTATTTGCACTGATTCTTTGCCTTATCATAACTATATGATCTAATTAAATGTATCTGAAAGAATGAAATATAGGAGCAAAAAAAAAAAACCATGTCTACAGCTCTAAGTATGAAATAGGCATTTAGCGTAAGTTACTGAAGGCCTGGTATAGCAAATCAGGCTGCAAGAGCAGAGGACCAGAGGTCAATTCCTAGCACCCTAGCTACATGACTCATAACCATGAAACTCCAGCTCCAGGGGATCTGATGTGTCTGATCTCTTGGGACTCTTGTACTCATGTGCACTCACGTGTACATACCAGCCCCTCCCAATACACATACACAATTAAAACTAAGTGATGGGCTGGCTGTCAGTAGTATGAGAGAGCAAGCTGTAAAACGTTACCTCTGGAGAATCCTGACTGCTTCTCAAAGGCCTTTCAGATATTACAACACTTTGAAGGCAAGATAAAAAAAAATGTTTGAGAAAACTTGAATTCTCCTGACTCACACAAGATTTAAGAATCAAGGTTCTCGCCAACAGTGGTAACACATGCTTTTAATCTCAGCACTCAGAGGCAGAGGCAAGTGGATCTCTGTGAGTTTGAGGCCAGCCTGGTTGGTCTACAGAGTGAGTCCCAGGATAGCCAGGGCCACACAGAGAAAACCTGTCTTGAAAAGCAAAACAAACAAAAAGAAGGAGGAGAAGGAGAAAAACGAGAAAAGGAGGAGGAGGAGGAGTCAGGGTTCTCATGAGAGATCCTGAACCCTAGAAGCAAAGCTTTGGCTCACATTGAAACCCCAAGGGATGCTTTAAGTTAAAAAAAAAAAAACTTCAGGAATGGTCCCATTGTTTTGTATGGCTGCTGCTCTAAGTTTAACTAACAGCTAACCATTATTTGATTTGGGTTTAGAGGCTTCTGCACTTAGTCACAAAATATATTAAGAACTATGATGTCATGGTGCCTAGGCAGACATGTTGGGTCTTTAGGGGAGGAGGGGGATCTGTGCTGGAGGGGAAGGTGCTGAGGAATGAAGCAGGGCCCTCGAGGAATCTAAGTCAAGACTAGTTACTGTTCAGCAAGGGAATCAGAGTCACATGACTCAGCTTTCTTTTCTTTTTTGGAGAGGAGGGTTTTGAGACAGGGTTTCTCTGTGTAGCTCTGGCTATCCTGGACTCGCTTTGTAGACCAGGCTGGCCTCGAATTCACAGCCCTCCGCCTACCCTCTGCCTCCCGAGTCCTGGGATCAAAGGCGTGCGCCACCACACCTGGCTATGATGCAGCTTTCTAACCACCACCATAAATCAACCAAGAGGCCAGCAGTGTTGGCGGCGGTGTCTTTATTCTGTAACTGCTAATGTGTTCTAAAGCAAGTCCTCTATGCCTTGGGGTCTGCATTTGAAAGGAGAGTAGTGGTCCTCGCCTTGGGTGGGGGGGGCCGTTGGGAAGATTGTGTGAGATGACCTCAAAATAAAATGAAAACGTGTGCAAGATGCTATTCAGGCTCCTCAGGAGCCGGGAATAGGATTGTGGAAGACGCATCTGAAGATAAAGAGCACTTTTTCACTCATCTCGTGAAATTTCCCCCCAAGAGCATAAGAAGCAGTATATTGAGTGAAGGGACCATGGAGCAGGTAAGATCCGGGAGGCAGCAGCTCCTGAGGCTGCCACGCTGAGTGGGAAAGCTGGCAGGGACATACTCAGCACACAGCAGTGCAGCTCGCCATTTCCAACCAGTTCTTTTAGCTCTCGCAGCAAACCTAGGCATAGGGACCAGAGTTACGCACGCCACTCCAGGCTGCGCAGAGGATGCACAGGGCCAGGAACTAGAATTCAGTCTTCCTGTTGGCATAGTGCACAGGTAGCCTGCCACCGCAGGCTGCCTGTCTCATGGCTGTCCGCTTCACAAACCCGGGCCTATTGGGCCTCGCATTTACTCATTTGTTAAGTCTGTGCTAGGACAGGGTGCTGCCGCTAATGGCTAAAATGAAGGCTGGAGATAATCGGGGATTTCAATTATCCTGCCTATCTCTGACCTCCATTACCAAGGATAATCAGAAGCTAGCTCTAGCAATTTTCTGAAACTTTCATTAATTTTAAATAAATTTATACAATGTCATCTCCCCACCCCCAACTTTACCCAAATTAAAATGTCCTTGTCTTTTCAGTTTCTCATTACAGGCGAATCCCTTGCGCATCTTTGAGACTATCTGTTGTTTTTCTCTGGGTCCTTTGTAAATTCTGCTTTGTTTTCTTTGAAACGAGAGGACCCAATGCTGCATTCTGATTTTTAAGGTGAAGTCATAACATCAATGTATATCATTAAAATGTTTTATTGTAATTACAGAAATAGTCAATGCCAAATTACGTGCACTATATTATTTTCCGCATTCTTTTTTATTCCATTCTCAAAGTTAATACAGCCTATTATATCTCATTCACTCTTCTGACTGCTGCTGCACGGCGAGCAGATGTCTCCACTGAGCAGTGCACAATGAATCTGAGATCCTTTTCCTGAGCACTTACAAGTAGAGCGATTCACAGCCCATCAGCGAGGATGAGCTACTTCGATTGTTCCTTCCAGTGTACATTAGCTTGCACATGTCTACATAAAATTTCAAAGAATCACAGATATTAAAGATAGGAGGGACCAGCTAGTTTATCTAGCCTTTCCACTCTGCCTGCAAAAACCAGCAAAGAAAGTAATTTTTATCACTTCACACTGCTTTTGTTGATGCTTACTGATAATAATTACAATGAATGGCTGCACCGTGTAAATCTCTTTCACTCCCAAACCATTGACACTTTTTTGTTAGTTGTTTGTCTGTTTCTAACTGGAAATGTTACTCTGTAGCCCAGGATGGCCTGTACTTCTTAGGTAGCCCAGGTTGGCTTCAAAGTCATGGCAACTCCCCTGTCAGCCTCCGAGTGCTGGTAATACATGCAGGAGCTACCATACCTGCTTTGAGATCCTCCCTCCCTCACAGACATGCAGGTTCTTGTGCCTGGAGCCAAGCCTACCACGGCAAAATTCAATTTGGTTGAGTTCAGTAAGCAATTTTGAATACCACTTGCCAGACAAGGCAACCTCTTTGTGGTCTGTGGGATACACAGAACCTAAAATTCTGCAGTGTTTTCTGTTGCTGCAATAAACTCCAGGACCAAAAGCAACCTGGGGAAGAAAGGGCTCATTTGGCTTCCACACTCCAGGTCCTCATTCATCACTGAGGGCCGTCAGGGCAGGAGCCTGGGGGCAGGAACTGACGCAGAAGCCGTGGAGGAGCACTGCTGAATGGCTCGCTCCCCATGATTTGCGCAGTTTGCTTTCTTATAGAACCTAAGACCGCATGCCCAGGAGTGGCACTGCTTGGAGTGTCTTCCCACATCAATTGTTAATCAAGAAAATATTCCACAGATTTGCCTACAGGCAAATGGAGGCATTTTCTCAGCTGAGGATCCTTCTTTCTGGAGCTGTGTCAAGTTGACAAAAAAAACTAATCGGCACACACCAGTTCCCTTCTGTACTGTCTGTGACTGATCTGTGGTAATCAGTGCATGAAGCTCTGATGGCCACTCAGAACAAAGTGGAAGATGCCATGGGCTGCTGGATCTTTGGAAGAAGGAAAGAACATAATGTTCACTGACAAGAACTTGGGGAGAGGAGACTTGAACAGAGGATCCACCAAACAAATCAAGAGCTATCCATTGGGTTTCTGCCTTGCAGGCCAGTGAATGGAAACTGAACACAGCAAATATCTACGTGGGGGCTTCATTGAATTAGATTAGGGTATAGCAACTCAATTTAATCAATAACCAGAACACACAGACCAGCAAGCACAAGCATACAGGATATCTTAAAGTAGTGTTATCTTTTAAAAAAAAAAAAATCCAGGAAACCCGATGTTAAATGTAATGAAAACTGGGAATTTCTAGTTACAGACTAAAATTTCTAATCAAAGAATAAGTAAATGCAGGCTGGAGAGATGGCTCAGTGGTTAAGAACACTTGGGTTTGGTTTTAGTTTCTGAGACAGGGTTCCTCTGTATAGCCTTGCCCTGTCCTGAATTTGCTTTGTAGACCAGGTTGGCCTCAAATTCACAGAGATCCATCTGCCTCTGTCACCCCAAGCGTTGGGATTAAAGATGTGTGCCGCCACACCCGGATGAGCATTTGCTCTTGATGAAGAGCTCGGCGTGATTCTCAGCACCTACATGGCAGCTCACAACCACCCAGAGCTCAAATTTCAGAGAATTCAATGCTCTCTTGTGACTTCCAAGGGCACACAGCACACAGACACACATGCAAGCCAAACATTCACAAATAAACCTTAAAGAGACGAGGAGGAGGAGGGGACAGATGGCCTGCCTGCATTCTCTAAGACTTCCTTAGTGCCATCAAGATCTGGCAGATGCACCATTCAGGCCCTAGGCAGCTGTCTTACAGCTTTGGAGCCCCAACTTTGAAAGCACAGAATGGGTAAGTCCATTTTCTAACTCCATTAGTGGGTATCTGCATAAATGCAGACCGGGGAAATACCATTGCTGCCATGTGATTATTAAGGGTAGATATTTCACCATTTTCCCTCAAAGAGCCTAATTGTTGAAAACAATGCATGCATATCACATGCTTACTATATTGTGATATAAAGTTAGCTATTCAATACCATCTTTTGAAAATCACTAGTGTGAAGAGAAGGGAAATTATGGAGGGCTTCTACTACTTCCAAAGTTGTCTCCAAAGGACAATTGCAAATATCCCCTGCAAGAAGCCTTCCCCAGTTCCACTGCCATGTTCATCACGGCCAAATTAATCTCTCCCTCCCTTGATGGCTGCAGTTCTTGATCCATTGCTATATGGTTTAGAATTAGTTGTGTTACTACCCGCCTCCCCCCACGAGGATGAACACACCTCAAGGGTAGGGAATCAAGCCCAACTCGTCTTGAATTCTTCACGATGTCACCTGATTTCTTATTGCCTGATACAATAGATATCATTCACATGGTTGTTAAATCCTTTCTTCAGATCTCAGAGATCTTATTTTGACATATTTGAATTTTTTTTCAAATAATCTGTACCCATTCCAGAAGTTACCCTTGCCTATGGCATCATAGCACATAGGTTCAGGTACACACTTGGGGTGGGTGTCTACCAAAATCTAGCATCTAGTTAGCCTACATCTCTGGGGAGTGAGTTAAACTAGCCCCTTCTGTAAGACCTAAACCTTGACTCAGTTATAGCTAACTCTGGAAACTTCTGGAGTCAGACTGCCTGGATTTAAGTGACACCCCCTGAAGCTGTGGCTATCATCTACTATTTGTAAGATCTTGGGCAGGACGTTGGCATCCTCAACTGTGAGAGGGAAGTGTTAAAAGCAGTGGTGTATGAAAAAGCTTAGCTTATGTCCTCTTTCCCTCTTGGGGCTTTTGTCACTGTTTTACTTTGTGAGTTGGCCGGTGTTGGAGGTCAAACTTAGGGGTTTGTATAGCTGGACAAATGTTCTATCACTAGGTTACATCCCCAGCAGCATTGTTATTGTTTTCTCATTCATAAAGTAGAAACACAAGTCTCTCGGGATTGCTCCAAGGAGTCAATGATGTAACAAGTGAAATTTCATTCAGTGTATTATCTCATCAACATCTCCTTCCTTTCTGTGTATTAGAGTAATTGCTATAATCAAACAAGGACCCATTAATGCCAGGTAATGTATTACTCTAAATATATGATCCTACCTAATTTAATTCACATTACAAGGTATTGAAATAGTTTGGATTGTCCATATATGACAGCGGAGCGAAGTAAGTTAGAGAGCAAATAAACAGTCTGAGGCCACATCACCAGTTCCATTCAGGTTTTTCAGAACTTCAGATAAAAAGGATCAAGACCAGACTAGGGAAGCCTAGGGAAAGTCACATGGGAAGGAAGTCCAGGCCCAACTCCCTATGGAGCTGGTCTTCATTTCCAGGGTTACGCTTGCTTTGTAAACTAGCCTCTGGGATCTGTGTCAACATGTGTTCACACTCAGCACTCACCGACTCTTGTTGTTTAACAAGTGTACAACACAGTATCGTTCATTTAAGAGCTGGGTCTAGCCCACTTGTGTCTCCCAGTCTCTTTCTTAGCTTTGAATTTGCTCGTCATCTCACGGCTTTCTTATCACAGTGATAACCAATTATAATCAATGAAAGATTTTAATTTTTAATAACCTGGTTATTCTTAACTTAGACTCATAATGGACTTACATTAGATATGGTAAATATGTTGTTGGCAGCTCCACAGGACGGAAGGGAGCCCTTCCAATAGTTTCTACCAGAAAGCCTCTCTGCTTACATCAAACAGAAGTGGCCTACGCCTCTCTCCTCTATAGGCTTTGGGAGACCTTCGAACCGTTGAACAACCACAACCACAGATCCACCAAAGGTTATAAGTGTGCCACCAAAGAAAAGAGAAAGGGGACTAACTGCATTCTCAGGAACAAAGGTCTGAGAGAACAAAGTGGTTATCAGGAAAACTACAGCTGAAAGACCATGAGCCAAGAAGCCACAGAGGGGTAACGTGGAGCCTGGACGTGAGGGTAAAGGCCAGTCTAAGAAGCAACAGTTCAGCTGCCAGCAGAGAGCTATGAAATTAAAATATGCTCCCGTAATCCAGCTAAAAGTCCAAGGCCACAGGAAACCGAAGGAGACTGAGAAAGGCAGGTGGCTATCCCTAGAGCTGGCACTGTCCTGCAAAGGCATCCAGTTCTGGCTTCCACTTGTCGGTGCATATCCTCACCACGAGTGGCCCTCGGCTTGAGGAAACTTACATGAGTCAGTTCTTTGCAGCTAAAAGCCCTTGTCCAGAGGGTTCTGCACTTACACCCATGCTTAGAAAATGAAAGCGTACACTTCCTTCTTTATTTCTGATGGTTCAGATGTCTCAAGACCTTGTGTTCACCTTACTGCTTTGTGATTGTGCAGACTTTCTAGGGGAACACCCCATCTTCAGCCTCTGCCTATATATCAATAAATGATCCCACAAAGATTTAGGCAGCAAAGGTAAGCCACGCACTGAGCACCAAGGACTCTGACATAAAAATAAAACTCTTAGTAGGAACTACAAGGCTTAAGAATGAGAAACTAGAGAAACAGCCTAGCATAAGGCAAAAAAAGATTCGGGCAACAACTTTGCAACATTCTTTTACAAAAGAACGGCTGCTGCAGGAGGCATTTTCTTTCTTTCTTCTTCTTCTTTTCTTTTTGCAGCCCTACCTGACCTTGAACTGACTATGCAGCCCCCATTGGCCTTGAATTTACAGAGATCCATCCACTCTGCCTCTCCAGGGTTGGGATTAAAAGTGTGTGCGCCACCACACTCAGCTGGTTAAGTTATTCATAAGATGTTTTCTTGTCCTTTTCCGTGTGTCTATGGTGTATGTGCACTTGCACCTGTGTATGAGGGTGCGCTCGCCCATGTATATGCATGTAGAGGTTAGAGGTGGATGTCAAGTGTTTTCTTTTATCACTCTCCACCTGTTTTTTTTGAGGCAGGGTCTCGCACAGAATCTGAAAAGGAACCTGCATTTTGCTAGATCTGCAAGCCTAGGAGATCTGCCTGTTTCCATACACCCCACCCCTCCCCCACCCCCCACGCCCCCACGCCCCCAGCCCAACTCTGGAGTTACAAACACATGCCGCAAACACATGTCTGGCTTTTTACTTGGGTGCTGGGGAATCTGAACTTGGGTCCTTAGCTCCTCATGCTTGCATAGTGAGCACTTTACCCACAGATCCATCTCCCCAGGGCCACAATAAGCTATTTCCAATGCAAATTGTTTACTCATTCGACAACATTGATTTGTTGCTTGTTCGGTTTCACCCTGCCCCGGGCATTAAGATACGAAGACTGAAATCTCATGCCAATCTTTGAGGATACAACAGCCCAGAGAGGTAGACGGTAAAGCCCATGCAGGGTTGCCTAAGTACATGCCCACCCTAGGTGCTCCAGAGGGATGCGGTAGTTTGGGACTAGGGAGTTTCCTCGAAGAAATGCCAGGATAATTCCTGATGATGTACGAGGAGCTGGTTTGGAAAAGATAACGTAGAAGGCAGTCCAGGCCGAGGGACCCTGGGCCCTGACATGTGAGTTCAATTCCCGTGTCTTGAGTCTGTGCTGGCTTAGACACCTGAGTACATCTTGTGCTTCTATACAGTAAACCGCCAAACAGCCATCGTGAGAGCAAACAAGCTCTTGTCACTTCAGTGTGCCCTCTGTCCACAGATCGCCAGCCAACACCCATGACAAAGTCAAGCATGCCTAGATGACATAATGGCTGCTTCAGGGACCCCAAGCTTTCCTTCTGTAGCTGGTGGTGGCATGGCTTCTTCCAAAGGCCATTGATGGCAGTTTGGGTCCTGTATTTCTTTTTCAGAAAAAAGAGTGATTGTGTTTTGTTGTTGTTTTGCGTGTGTGTGTGTGTGTGTGTGTGTGTGTGTGTGTGTGTGTGTGTGTGTATGTGTGTGTGGTGGTGTAATTGTAAAAGATCTCCAAAGCTTTAGACTTCAAGGTATTTTTAATCATCAAGTGCGTAACATACAAAGCACTTGGTAACTGCTAGGGATCATTGAAAACGAGCTGAGCAACAGTGATACATAGAATGCTTTTGTTTATCACCCTGTTAACATCCATCAACAGCTAAATAGTCTACACTTGTCTACAGAGTGCAATCGTACTGCCTAAAACGTTTGCTGATAAATCCATTCCGGCTTCCCCACCTCTAAAGACCCTAACATATTTCTGCTATTGTATACATTTTAGGATGATTATGAAATAAACAAGAGATTCAATGTTAGGAATTTTAAACAACCCAGAATAAAAGAATACGTACAACATAAATAGACACACTCTTCAAAATCCCCTTTCTGAGTTCGAAAGTAATTAGATCTTATGCACTATATATTTTTTTCAGATAAAAAAATTAAGACCAGTTAAAGAAGTTGGTCTACTAACTGTCAATGCAGGCCCTGCTACAAGTAAGATGATAGTCCTAAAACAAAGCAGAAGAATTTACTCTGGAGTTCTAAAAATGGCATTAAGAGCTATCATGCAAAATTTTTAAATTATGTCTTTCAAAGGTTTATCCAACTCTGAATGGATAGTGTTTGAAATGACTTGCAGAGGTGATATGATGAATGAAATCATCATTTATTCTCTAGCTTTTCTGTCTGAATCTCAGTTACCGTTCAGCTTGCTACTCACACCCTAAGTTAGGTACGTAGTCTACACAGGCACACACTTGGCAGCAAGTCTCCCATGAAAAGAACCTCCGTGTGTTGTGTATGATAAAGACTGCCAATAGGCCTGCCACCCCCCCAGAGCAGAGTGTGAAATGCATGGTGTAAAGTCAGCACTACAGTGGCTTAAACTGGTCCTTTGCACCTTCAAAACAACATGTGAACGCAACACAAAAGGGACAGCATGGCTGCCATAAGGAACTGCGTGTGTGTGAGGACAGTGAAGCTGAGGGATGTGCCCAGTGCTCGTCCATTTTACATTCATACTTACTATACAGGAAGACGTGCATTCAAAATAGCTTATTCTTTTGAAAACGGTTCTTTAGCCTCTTGCACATGTGCCTGCATGCTGACTGACAAATTCTCTTGCAATCCATAAATTACAATCCCACTCTTTCCTAACATGCTTTCACTTCAAAATGTCAATATTGTTTGTATGTATGCAATTGCGTTATTCTATATGTCCACAAAGCCCACCGCACTTTTAATTTGGCAACTGGAGCTCTTGAATTGGGCCTTGTGTAAATGACTAGACTGTCATGTTAGCCTATTCATAGGGTCAGAAAAACAACTGACTAGCCTCGCTGAAAGGGATCTCAGAAATGATTTCGTCCAGATCCTTCACTCCAACAGGAATACAGAGGAGGACTGGGATTCTGTCAAAACCAAGGCAAAAGCTGGTATAATGTCCTTTATAGAAAGCATGTCGCTGTTAAGTCAGAACTGGGAATCCTTTTCTAAGATCAACTAACTAAAAGTATTTTTAAAAATCTGTAGATTTTTTTGTTGTTGTTGCTGTTGTTTAAAAAAAAAAAAAAAAAAGCATGAGGTGGGATACCCAAACTCAGGTTATTTCTGACCTGTCACCAAGGACCCTTCCATCTGAACTACGTGGCACTTGACTCTCTGCTTGTCGTCTTCTGAAGAAATGACCTAACACAGCGACTCTCAGCCTTCCTACTGCACGACCCTTTCATACAGTTCCTCATGCTGTGGTGAGCCACCCACTCTCCCACCCCCCCACCCCCCGCTGCCCAACAACAAAATTATTTCGTTGTACTTCATAACTGTGATTTTGCTACTGTCATGGGTCGCAATGTAAATATCTGTGTTTTGCGATGGTCTTAGATGACCCCTGTGAAAGGGTCGTTTGACCCCCAGGAGGGTCACGACCCACAGGCCGAGAACGGCTGGCCTAAGAGGAGCATTTAATTGGTTAGCCATCTCACCCTGGGTTGCCTTGTGGGTCCTTGGCAGAGTCACAGAACCTTACTTACATATAACCCAAGGTTAACAATACTACTTAACTCAGAGAGCTGCTAAAACAGAGGACTAAGCCCCAGTCTTAGCGCGCGCTAAGATGCCAGAGCTTAAAAGAACTGCAGAAAGTGTCTGTCACATCTTATATTTATGTCTCTTGTGGGGAGAGAAACCACAAATTCCCTTCTATAAACCTCCACGCAGAAACAACATTTGTGGCTAATGAGTTTCGGCAATGGCCTGCACCCGGGGCTGGGTTTGCCTGGAGTGGGCCTACAGGCACTTGCGCAAGTATCTGTATGTGGAACTTTTTAAAGTGTCCTAACAGCCTTCACTTTTGTTCTCTCGGACTTAAGAAGGACCCGTGTCCCTGCTCGCTGGCGCCTGTAAAGTCTGTCTTCCACCCAGGTCCTCATTTTGTTGATCTTTCAACTACCTACTCTCTTTGGGGGACTCTACCAATGCCAGTTCCAACTGCCTCTCCCACCGGTGCCGTCACAGTGAGCGACACCTGTAGGAGGAGTATGTCCGGAAGCCTTCAACAACATTGAACCGAAGGCCTAAACCACAGGTTCCAAGTGCAGACATGATAGTCTCCTGATTTAGGGTGACACATCATCGCGTAACAACTCTAGGTGCGTGGAAACGACTTCCGATTTGCCCATGTCATGACTTAACCACACAGTGTCTGTGGGTTCCCGAGGCGTGGGCACCAAGACTGTGCTCTATGTTTGTGTGGGAGTGTCTGCCTTCTTTTTACACCATTCGCCTTTAAAAAGAAGAAGCAGTAGAAGATTGACAGCATCAACGACAACACTACCCTGAGTGCAGGAGAAAGTACAATGGAGCACGCCAAGTGCCTCCTTGGAACTGACTGGTACCACAGGTGTGTTCTCTCCAAGGCAGACAACAAAGAGGAAGTTGGGGGGAACTTCTGATATCACCAGCTCAGTAAGAGTTTAATAACCTGACCCCAAATGGGTTTGGCTGAACTTTTTTTTCTTTTTTTAATAAGATATTGCCTTATAGTTAGATACCTGGCTCCGCTGAGAGGGGTGGGGAAAACCATTTTGTTGCAGTACCGTCTTTGGAGTTCCAAAATGACAGTGACAGTGGTGGAGTTTCCTGCAGTTAAGTCTTTAGTATCAGCCCAGGAACCATGGAAGAAGTGACGGGAGACAAGAGCCTTGCTAACCACAGTCTTCCAACACCGAGGATGGCTTAACAGTACAGAGGCTAAAGCAAACATGAATCACCCGGATCAGGAATGTTATATAGGCCGTCTCACAACAAGTGTGAAGTTGTTAATAGTACGAGTGTAAAGGTTAGCCGACTTTATTTGCGTCTCTGTTGTACTGTGTGTACAGGGTGAGGGGAATTGGGGGGGGGCAGCCATTTCCTTCAGCCATTGGGATCCTTGGCTCTGTGCGCCTGGAACAGGGGACCTCAACCACAAAGAAAAAAACCCAACCCCCCCCAAAAACAAAACAAACCCTGACAATTTGTGAAGCCAGTAACTTAAACAGCCTTATGCTGCACCCTAATGCGCATGTGCTGTTCAATATGCACTGTCAATGCTGGGACCGCTGGTTTGTGTGGACTCAGTGGTTGGTGTGGCTCATTAATGACACTAGTGGATAGTGCCTGAGGATGGGCACCTTGCTCTTCCCTAAGCCTCGGTACACTGATACAAATCAGTGGTGTGGCCAATGTCCCCTGCGCTGTGTCCTGTTGTGGCTAGCATTGAGTACAGCAGGGAAAGATGCTTACTCCTAAGTGTGGGAGACCAAGTGTGGTGATGAGGTTGGGGTGGCTGGGCATGACAACCTTTGCTAGGTTTGGGGCCCTGCGGTTCGGTCAGCTTCACCAAGCATCCTCATCTAAAGCATGACAAGTAATCTTTCTTCTCCCTTCTAGTTCTGAAATGCCAACATTTTAAAAAAAGAAAGAAAGAAAGAAAGAAAGAAAGAAAGAAAGAAAGAAAGAAA
>OU015753.1:52882599-52902707 GCA_907169655.1 Acomys percivali
AAAGAAAGAAAGAAAGAAAGAAAGAAAGAAAGAAAGAAAGAAAGAAAGAAAGATTATCTGGACCCAGAAGCTTGTCAAAGACAAATCATAGCTAGGTTTTCAGCCTTCATGGCAGATGATGATTAAGTCTTAAAATGTAAAACATTAAAATAGAATAAAGAAGTTCTGGGGCCCTTGCACCAGGTGGAGGCCCCTAATGCCTTTCTCTCCTCTTCTCCCACACCCAGCAACAAGGTTTCCAGGCAGGCCTCTGGGAAAAGCATAAACACTCTTAGCCAGGGGTGGCTCTTTGCCCCGATTCTGAGCTATCACAGACTACCTGAAACATTTGAGTTAGGATAGAAGGAGTCGCAGCCACCCAGACTTCTATAGGTTTTTTTTTTTTAACAAACAGTAAGACAGAGTCTCAAAAAGACTAAAACCAGGCAAGCAAAACCCCCAGAGAATTTCAAGAGGGCTTTAGCCGAGAGGCTTCGTGCGAAGGCAAACGAGACCCACAATTCAAAAGCACAAGCAGACATTTTTTTCCTTCCAAACAAACATGCGAAAGATGGATATTAGGCGCTGGTTTCAGTCTCCTCCCAGTTCTCAAGATGCCACTTTAAAAAGCAAAAGGTTCTATCCACAAAACCGCCAGAGGAAAAAACAGCCATCGCATTCTTACCCTCCACACTGATATTTACTCTCCGATAAATGGCAATTGTAAATAAATCTCATTTAATCTCTAAAAGCCGCAATAAAAATCTTTAACCTCCAAGGTAGTTTACAAATGTGCACGCACACCCTGCCAGCACCAGAAAACACAAGGTCTTGAATAAAGGGCTTTAACGGGAGACACGTTTTTTCCTCTGAGAATCTTATATTGACCTTTAAAAAATATATATGTATGTATGGAGGAGGAGGAGGAAAGGGGGGGAAACCCAAGCCCTCCCACCCTATTCTCTGTACAAATCGGCCAATAAATCTAAGGAAAAGACACAAGAGAAAAGGACAGAAGCCAACAGGTGGAAAGGGGGTTTTTGTTTCATTAGAAACGGTCAGACACTTGATCTGGGCTCGCCAGTCTGTTTGTCGCGGGGTGTCTTTAATGACGGTTTTATCATCATGACGCCGATAATCAGGAATAATGGTCACACTTCTACTTTGTGATTCCACAGCATCGCCAGCGTGAAGATTTCGACACACAATTACATGCACTGGGCTGATGTTTGGCTTCATCCCAGGGAGGGGTGAAGCATCCCCAATCAGCTCTCCTGCTTTCGCAGATTAGGTAAACTGAGGCTCGGGGGTACCCAACAACTCCTTTATAGTGTCTCGGAGCAAAGAATTCCCCGAAACTGGAAAAGTTTGTGGATGTCTCGGGGCAGCCCTCTCGCTCACCCTTCTGGCTGGCCATGCTGCGCTCTTCCTCAGAGTCTGGACTGGGTGATAAAGACTGGGGGTACCTCCCCTTCACTACGAGGCACGCCAGGGCAGTGTGTGGGAGGTCCACCCACACACCCAGACCCACAGGCATACTCGCACACACAAAGCGCCATGCAATCTCTGCAGTCACTCAGTTAGAGCTCCAGCCAGCCTCGCTCAGCCTGCAAATGCACAGAGCTTGCGAGGCCTCCTTGGGCTCCCGGCTACGGCTTCTCTGAAATAGGGCTCTGCCCTTCTCTTCCTCTCTTCCAGGCTCCTCTCCCTCTCTCTTTTTTTTTCCCTCCCACCCTCCACCCTCCCATCCTCCTCCCACCCCTCTCCTTCCATCCCTTCTCCCCCCCCCCACCAACCCAGAGGCGCAGATCGTGTTACTGGGGTTCCCTGGAAAGAGGGGCCATCCCCAGCCCTAAGCGTCTGGCAAAAGACTTCAGGGGCACCGCAGCAGCTCCGATCGCAGAACCCGAGCGCTTCTCCTTAGCAGCGCAGGAATGAGACCCCCCACTTCAAGGCACAGGCGAGCACGCTCGCCACAGAACGAATTGTTAGAGTGCTTACCTTTTTCATGAGCACAGATTCTGGAGAATCACTGCAGAAACCGGAGGGAAGTGAAAGAAGACAAAAAAGACCCTTTTCCAGCAATCCCTGGCCTCCTGGTATCAAGACACCAGGACAACATCAAAGCAACTTAGGGGGAACACTTTAGGGGCCTATTGTCTGCTCTGGTCTGATCTGTTTTTCTTCTGCCTCCCCCTCTTGCCGCGGTGACACTTGGTACGGCCCAGGCATTCTGCCAAAGTAGCTTCCACACATGGAAGCTTGTCTCAAGCAATTGCTGACAAGCCACAAACAAGACATTCTCCCTCCCTTCTACGCCCCCCCCCACTCACCCCCCCCCACCTTTTCCTCCTTCCCTCTTGTCTCCCCTCCTCCCTCCTTCTGAATGCAAACTAAAACTCTCCAGTGACAGGCAGGCTTGCAGGCTTGGCCTAGCTGCGCACGCAGACACACACACACACACACACACACACACACACACATACACACACACACTCGCACAGTCACACGCCAGCAGCTCGGCTAGTTGCTCCTGCACTGGTGGAGTTAAGAGACAGGAAGGGGCCCTGGCTGAGTGGGGGGGCAGGGAGAGAGAGAGGGAGAGTAAGATCAGAGGAAGCTGAGCCCTAGCAAAATGGCAGTAGAGAGGTGAGCCCTTGGAAAGCCAGCAGTGGCCACACACGTGTGCACACATACAGACTCAGAGGCAATCTGAGCTCAAGAAGAGTGGGGGTGGGGTGGGGGGAACGACCCAGAAGGGAAAAAGCCAAGGTCCATGAGCTTGGAGTTGGGGGAGTGGGGAGATGGGGTGGGGGGGACCCAGGACTGATCTTAGTGTGGACCAGGATAGGTGTTTTTGTTGTTTGTTTGTTTCTTTCTTTCTTTCTTTATACTTCTTCCCTGGCGTTCCCTGAAGGATCTAGTCCTCTTTTACCGTCTAACAGGGCATACACCCAAGCCACTGATTAAAATAAAATCATGAAGTGTGGAAATGTGGCAGTCAACTTCACTGTAGGTTCAACTTGGACCCAGCTTTTTTTTTAAGTGAAGCACACCCCACCCCACCCCCAAACCCTGGAGAGCAACAGTAAGGAGCATAGCAAGTAGTGTAAACTCCGAGGGCTGTGAAGTATGGTGCTGAAGTTACTGATTGCCAGGCTGCTGGAATTTACGGAAGGTGGGTAAGAGCTGGGGGGGAGGGGCGTCTGGGTGAGCTGTTTTCTAGGAATGAAGGGGAGTGAGGTAGGATAATGAGGCAGGCTGGAAGCAAGCAGGATTGTGATTGGTGTGGAGGGAGGAGGTGGGAAATGGGGTGGGGGGAGACTAAAAATATAAAAAAGAAAAAGAAAAAAAAACTGGAAGTCCAGAGACTGAAACACGAGGAGCAAATGAGATGGCAAAGAAAGGCGCAAACTGTGAGAAAATGACTAACAAAAGATGTGAAGGTTTTGCAGGAACTCGGGATGGCTGGTGGACAGTGTGAAGAGGACAGGGCACTGTTACGTGACTCATATCGCCTGCAAGCTATGGTCCCAGGGTGAGGCCCACACGGCTGTCCTGATGAACCATGGCTCGCTCCCCACAAGTGTTCAGCCCGAGCTCTGTTCTGCATGAAGGTCACTTCTACCCCTTACCAGATTCTTCTTCTCCAAAATGGAAGTTGTGTGGACACAAATCACACACACACACACCTGACAGGCACACAGTAAGAAATAAACAATGACTTTTCACACACTTCAACCTAGCTAAATGGCTTGTCACTGCCTGAGACAATGACAGAGGCTTCCCTGTCCTCTTATGTCCGTGCCCCCCCACCCCCGCTTCGCTTGCTCCCCATTATTACTGACCCTGGGAACTGTGCATTTGGATTCCAATTTACAACCATGGCAGTGATAGTAATACTTAATGACCTTTATGGAATAGTGATTTGATTCCCAACATCTTACCAAGCATTTATGTCACAAAGTCATTTTTGTTAAGACCATTTTCACTTAAAGATTGTATCTCTTTGTTTTGTTTGAGACAGGGTCTCACTACAGCTCTGGCTAGCCTGGAACTCACTATGTAGATCAGGCTGGCCTCAAACTCACAGAGACCCACCTACCTTGCCTCCTATGTGCTGGTGTTACCATGACAGGCAACATATGTGTGTGTGTACACATATATACACACACATGTACATTTACACGCACACGGCACAGATGGAACTAGAGAGATGGCTTAGTGTTAAGGGCACTGGCTGCTCTTCCAGAGTATTGGGGTTCTATTCCCAGCACCCACATAGCTAACAATGGTCTATAACTCTAGTTCTAGGGTATCTGATGCCCCTTGTGGTCTCATTGGGTACATGCATACATATGCATATACCACTCCCCATCTATACATTATTTTAAAATAATAAAAATAAATGCATTTTAGCAAGCAGCTTAGAGAAGGTGACTGTGTCTGAGGCCACAGAGTAGAGCAGAAGTGGTTCTAAACTGAGCCCCATGTGCTTCTAGGGCCCCGGCATACCCTGCTGCATCGTGCCCTCTCACTAGAGGAGCCCACATGCTCCACGGCACCTCACGCCCAGGCACACTGAGCCCCACTGGCTGTCCACGCAGGGGCGCTGCTTCTTCCTGGGCCCAGGCACACCGAACCCCTACTGGCTGTCCACGCAGGGGTGCTGCTTCCTCCTGGGCCTTACGTCTGGATTCTCTAACTTCAACCCCGGGGAACTTAGGACCTCTTCTTGGCAGGTGACAGAGTCACCCTGCACTTCTAAGTGGTGACGACTCACTGTACACAATGAGGCCTCCCAGACAATAATTGCATAAAGGGTCACAGTGACCTTCAGTGACCATTCGAAGATGGCCCTGCAATGGAGAAAAGCACCTGAGACCAGGAAAGCTGTCCAGTTTTAAACCAAAAAAATTATTTTTCAAAAATGAAAAAAATAAAAAAGTAAAAACATCTGCGAAAATGTGGATGGTGGTGATGACAAAAGTTGACACATGCCCATGCACATGCAGTATAAACACATGCACCCACATATGTGCAGTCAATATAAACACATGCACAAACACAAAATACAAATGTACACACATATAATACATACACATGAACACACATACACATATATGCATACATACACATATGTACAAACATACATGCACATACAAGCATACACAAAATACATAGAAGCACACACATATATCCATATTCATATATAAACACACTGTGGTATACATGCACACAGACACATGTACACATATGAAACAACTCCAGAAGGGCTGAACTCCCACTGCTAGTTTTCTGGACCACAATGTTGAGGCTTTCAGTCTGCATAATTTGTTAAGGTGACTGAGTGAGGAAGTGATGTCTCAGATGCAGCCCTGGCCATCTTTTAAGTACCACTGTCTTCCCATTGGACTTCAGTTATAAGAGGAAAAATCGAAATGCTGATGAAGAGAAGAGGAGAGCCACCGTACTCTACTATCTGGGTCCTTTTTATCTTGTGACATCTTTACTAAACAGTGAAGGAAGAGAGTGGCATGTTTTAGGGCCCTTGGGAAACCCTAACTGCCCATTTCTTCCACTGTCCCTCCTTGCAGGGACGGAGTGTATTGAGCCTCCAGTCTGAACTGGTTCATGGAAGCTCCAGGTCAAATATCAGAGCCTCCAGTTCGGATACTTCCCCTGACAACTCCAAAGAGAAGAAGGAAACCCAAGAGGGTGAGTGGACAGCTCAGCGTATGAGTGTTCCCAAGTGTGTTTTACAACATCTCCAAATGCTAAGTGTTGTGCAAAGGCAAAGGGCCTGGACTCTTGGCCGGAACAGGGTGCTAGTGCCCAGGTGGCTGGTCAGCTGTTCTACCTGCCTTCTGCCTAACGGGCATTGGTTACTTTATTTCATTTCACCAGAGAGAATTATCACCAATCACAAATGTATTTGCACAGAAAACAGTCTTTTTAAAAATGCAAATACCTGTGAAGAAAGTAAAGCAAATCAGCCGTTCATACTTTAGTGTGAATTATCTCATTACTCTACTTACCTGCAAATAGCTAGTTCATATCAAATAGCCATTCGGATTATAGGAACAAAACAGGGAAGCAAGCAAAGGTTTGGAAACGTAGCCTGTGGGGTAAGACATGTCTAACGTGGAGGGTGTTCAAAATTATAGAAAGACGAAGAACACTATGGGATGGAATGACTTTTGAAAAGCTTCCAAGCAGAGAAGCTTTTATTTGAAACAAATGTAGATTGAAAAGGTTAGGGTTGGGAGTGCCAGAGAAATCCCTTGGAACTTTCTCTGGGTACCCTGACCTTGAACTTGTGGTCACCCCAGGTCCACCTGCCAAGTGCTGGTAATCGAACCCTGTGCCTGGTGCAGGCTCAGTTAGCGTCATTAAGCCCTAGTGGCCTTGGTTGACCTGAGGAGGAAGAACCGGAGCTTTATCTGTCTCCATTTCCTTTCTGGCTTTGTATCTGGTACAGAAAAAGGGTTCCCCTAGGATCACTGCAAGACTTGAGTCTCACTCAAAACATGGGGAAATCCTCAGATTTCTAAACATCCAAGTTTATAAATTAAAAAAAAAAGAAAAAAAAAAAAAGGGAAAAAAAAAAGAAAAAAAAAAGCCCATTCATAATTTAACACCTACCTACCTAAAAAGAATGTGGGTGTCACACAAATGAGGCTTCTCTCTCCTCCACATCACAGAAGGAGAATTTTCTGACAAAAAGAAGAGAATCAAGCAGAAAAATTAAAAAAAAAATCCCAGTTTTACCAAGCTAAAGAAGCAAGTTAGAAGCAGACAAGACTAGAAGCCACATAATAGTCATATGTCCTGACATTAAGTGGGTTGTATTATACAGAAACAGTATATGAAATAAGAATGCTACTTAAGGCCTGGCATGGTGGCATATGCCTTTAATCCCAGCACTGGGAGGCAGAGACAGGTGGATTGCTGTGAATGTGAGGCCAGCCTGGTCTACATAGTAAGTACGAGGGCAGCCAGGGTTACATTAGTGAGACTCTGTCTCAAGCAAACAAACAAATGAGAATACTACTATAGTGAATGTAAGCATGTTTTTGCTTTGATTCCAAGCGTGAAATGTGGGACAGACTTGTGGGGGGTGTGTGTGATGTTTGTCCACCTAGAAAGGGAACTGCCTCATGTGCGGGCATCATCTTTGCCAGTTGCAAAACATCTTGTACGGACTATGGGAGAGTATGAACAGTCCAAATAGCAAAGATCAATCGCTTTTGTATCGCTTTGCATCGCTTGGCTGTTTGTTGCTCCCCTTTGAGATGCTCCCAGAGAGAAAAGCTCCAGAGAATGTTTTTAGCCTCTGGTGGCTGAAATTGTGGTCACTTTTGCTGAATCGCTGGTTTGCTGTTTAACGGGTCTGCTGAAATCCTGACTACGAAGAGTGGAATTGCTCCAAGAAACAGAGTCTAAAAAGGTCGACCCCTCCTGTTCCCATTAACCTCTGTTCTCTCCTATATAGGGTAGGTGGGGTGGAAGGGAAGCAGAGACATTAAAAAACGCCAAATAAAGTAGGTTTTAAAATGACCACAGCCTAATACTGTCTAAGAGGGATAAGTCGAGATGCCAATAGACACGCTCTTTGCATAGACCATCTCACTTAATCCCTACAATTCTCCCTTGTAAATTAGAGAACTACCAACAAGGATACACCCTAATGCTTTGTGTCTGAAACTTGGTGTCTATGATTTTGGATTTAACTGCCCAACCTTTCTGAGCTTTGATTTTTTTTTTCATTTGTGAAATGAAGATATTAATAGTACCTTCCTTATGGGATTATTTTAGGGATGAAATGAGATAATGAATGTATCTGAAAGGTTTAGCTCAGTGCATGGCACAAATGAAGCAATCAGCAAATGTTTGATGTTATCAGTGTTCAGCCCACGGCCACCCACTTCATGAATACTAGGGACTCATACTGGGCTCTGTTCGACCCCTACCCCCTGATCTTTACTGCTATTTTATCTTGTCTAAATTGCTATTGATTTCAGTGACTAGAGGCCGTTGAAGAGACCTTAGCTCCTCCCTTGAATTCTAGTCTAAAAATGTAAATATTGAAGGAAAATATTTTCTATGCTGTGTCTTAGAGGAATGATGCCAGTAAGTCAAAAATACTCCATGGAAAGGCCCTGAAAACTAACCCACAGAATTCAAGTGCCTGAGAAGTACAGGAGAAGAAAATCGTGGGGTTTGCTTTGTTTTGTTTTTTGGGGTGTATGTGTGTGTTTTGTTTTGTTCTTTTGAGACAGGGTCTCTCTGTGTTAGCCCTGGCTGTCCTAGATTCACTTTGTAGACCAGGCTGTCCTCAAACTCACAGCAAAATGCCTGCCTCCGCCTCCCAATTGCTGGGATTAAAGGCATGCCCCACCACTCCCAGGGAGTGTGTGTGTGTGTGTGTGTGTGTGTGTGTGTGTGTGTGTGTGTATGTGTGTGTGTGTTGTTTGTTGCTGGTTTTTGAGACAGGTTTTTGTAAGTGTCGATTTTATTTTCTCAGATGAGGGAATAGAGATGAGAGCCATACCCAAGCTTTAAGAATACTTGGCTTGGGCTGAGCCCCGAGTGTTTCTATCTCTGTTCTGTCTATCCCTAGGCCTAGGCCTAGAAACTTCTAGCCTCTGCACAATCTAATCTTCTGTAAGACCAGACATCAAAGGCTTCAGCTTTTAGCCTCTGTCTGATGACTTAGGCCTAGAATATTTTCAGCTGAATAAGCTCACCCTTTCTAGCTTTTTCTGAACTTTATCTGGCTGGTTCAACTCAGCTGTCCTGGCTCAAATGCCTCTCCAAGATGACTGACTCAATCTGGCTTCTTTTGCCTTCTCACTGAATTGCTCTGCTTGGAAAAATTGCCTCTGAACTGCACTGGCTGCACAAACTGAACTGAATTGCACAAAGTCAAGTGAACTGTACTGAACTCAACTCCTCTCTCTCCATGCACTGCTCTTAAGTAGCCTCTCCTTCACCTATCTCTGACTCATTCTATCTAATCTTTCTCTGATTCGTCACTTTGCCTGGCCATCAACTAGACGTCATTGTTTGGGATTAATGGTGTATATTAAGGATATGTCTGTATTACAGCTGGATCACATACACGTAGGTCTTTGGAGGTGATCCCTTGCTAGAGTAACCATGTTGCTGGATTAAAATACCTCTATAGGGTTTCTCTGTGTAGCCTTAGCCATATGGTTGTCCTGGAATTTGTTCCATCAACCGGCTGGCCTTGAACTCAGAGATCCACGTGCCTCTGCCTCCTAAGTGCTGGGATTAAACCTATGCACCACTACCCAGCACAAACTATTTTCAGGCCTTATAAATTATTGTCTTGTCTCCTCTTCTTAGTTAAGCTATGCATCAATAAAGAGCATCACAAGAGGCTAAAAGCAGTGGTGTGGAAGGAAGAACCAGGTGTTTGGGTAACCAAGTTACAGCGTGCCTTTTCTAGACAGTTAGGAGATAGAGAACCATGGTTTATATGGATAAATAAATTGTTCACTGGGTGGTGGTGGCACACACCTTTGATCTCAGCACTTGGGAGGCAGGTGGATCTCTAAGTTCAAAACCCAGCATGATCTACAGAGCAAGTTTCAGGACAGCCAGGGTTACAGAGAAAAACCTGTTTTGAAAACACACCATAGACAGACAGACAGACAGACAGATGCACGCGCACACACACACACACACACACACACACACACACACACACACACCTGAAAGAAAATGTGTATCAAGGAGATATGCACACCAGCTCCCGTGAAAAAAAATCTCCTTCTGGATAAATGAACACAGCTTCTCCATTCTTCCTCAACTACGATGACTCAGAATAGCCTCACCCGGGGTAGACTGGTACGCCTGCCAGCCAACAGATTCGACCTTAACAGACAGAGAGATCTGTCCAAGTCATGTTTGGTTGATTTATGCAGGCTAACAGGTAACCAACGTAAATTTGGAGTTTGCAAATTTCAATCTAAGATAGGTGTGCTTTCATATACACTGTCCTCTGCCTAGGAAGCCCAGCCTCAACGGTACAACATGAAGCCCAAACATGAAGCTCTTTACATGTTAATATACCCAAGGTGTATGTACAGTAAATAATACAATAGGCTTTTTAGTGGATCAGAAATGCCATTTTGTTATTGTCTCTCTCCTGTGAAAGGAAGTGTGGAAAACCCTGAGAAAGGTTTATAGTGTTAACAGAGGCAAGGCCGGTACACTCTAGAACATACCACGTTCGGCATGACCTGGGTTTACAATCTTCCTTCTCTGAGACCTGCTTCTGTGTGGCTCACAGCTCATTGGAGCAGAAAGGCGTGGCAGAGCTACCAGAGGGAGCGACTGGTTTTGGTAAACAAAGCCGTGTCCCAAAGGGAGCTGATCAGAGGAGTCCAGCAGGTCTGGGGACAGCCAGAAAGGAGACTATCTGTCTTGGCTGACCTTAGTCATGAACATGAGCTTTCAGCAGCTCTGAATGGACAACAGGACTGAGGTATGACCTGAGTCCCTTGTGCTTCTCAGGGCTGTTCAGAAACAGCTGGTCAGGTCACTTGCTACAGCTAAGTGGTCTGCCAAAGTCCTGAGTTCAACTTAACATCACTGAGATGGGAACTTACAGGGGGATTTCCTACCAGCCTGGCTCAAGGGTTCATGTTATTCTGGGCTACAGAAAAGCAAGGAGATAAAAGCTCCCAAAATATTCCAGCCGAGTTCCTAGTTCCTCGGGGCCTGAGGTCGCTTGACCTTGGGACATCCAAAATGGAAAGGATGCAATTATCTCTGTGAAAGACAGTTTAATAGCAATAGAAAAGGGACTGAGGCCAGGAAAAGGAAATTTATCTTTCACATCACATCTTTTGCTCAGCAATGAAATGTGTATCGTTCATAAAGATGAAAGATACATTAGAAGTTGCACCAAAGACATTGTTTTGAATTTGTTCAGTGAATGCTTGCCTTCTCCTCCTGTTCAAAATCGTTCTGCCAGGAGCACATTAAGTAAGGTAGTGTCCTGGAGAGATGGGGGGATGGGGAGGGGAAGATGGGGAGGCAGGAAGAGGAAAGGAAGAGAGAGGGAAGAGGATGGGAAGGGGAAGGGGGCAGGGAGGGAGAGGTTCCTTTGTGCTCTTCCTTCCTCCCTACTTGAGTCTTGAGTCTTGCACTCAGCAACTGCCAGGCGCTGTGTCACCCCCAGATGATGCCTGACTGAGAACCACAACATACAAAGAGTCTGTGGCCTGGCGGGAATTTAGGGAATTTGTTTCTAGCACCAGAAAAGAGATTCAGAGAAATGAGGAGAAATCAAATTTTCATTCTTCCGAGAAGTTTGGGGAATGCTTCACTGAGGTTGCGGATGTTTGATATAAACATTGACAAGTCATGGGGTTTCAACAGGTCTTGTGGGCCGAGGTGAGGACCCTGCCCTTCCCACTGAGAAGGCATAAAAGTCAAGTTAAGACATTGTTTCCAGCAGGGCACAGCACACCTTTAACCCCAGCAGAGGCAAGCAGATCTCTTGAGTGTGAGGCCAGCATGGTCTCCATAGTGACTTCCAGGACAGCAGGTTTGTTATACATTGAAACCCTGTCTCAAAAAAACAAAAGCAAACCAACAACAACAATAAGGAGAGAGAGAGACAGAGACAGAGAGAGAGAGAGAGAGAGGGAGAGGGAGGGAGAGAGAGAGAGAGGGAGGGAGAGGGAGAGGGATTGCTTTTACATTCCCTGGCTCCTTTGATCCTCAGCCAGAGTCCAGAATGGCAGGTCCCTTCATTCCCTGTGACTCTCAGGCCAAATCCATCCTTTTGGACAAGGATAGTTTTTAACATTGTTAAATAATGGTTGTAAAAGAAAAAAAAACCCAAAGGAATAATGTTTCATGATGCAAAAGTTTACGAAATGCAAATATCAATCTCTAAAAATAAGGTTTTGTTGAGATCCCTCTGCTTTCCTTCATCCGAGCGTCGTCTCTAGTTGTTTTTCAGTGGCAACCTCACAGGTGAGTAGTTGCAGCAGAGACCATTATGGTCTGCAGAACCGCAACCACTCCTGACTGGTGTTTTTCAGAGAAACAGCTGCTGATCCATGCTCTACACTTTAGCAGCCTTTAGCCATCTTCTCCAAACTTCTGTGATGTGAAGATGCCGGCCTCCCAGGTATGGCAAAGACAACATGGCACGTCCGTGTTTTTAGCATTATTTAACTGTCCATACTTGTGGATGGAGTTTAGGTTCTTGCACATTCTAGGCAAGCTCTGTACTACAGAGCTAGATCCTCAGCCCCGTGGCATCATTTTGAGATTGAGCCATAACACTTGGCACGTGTGGAATTGTATGTGTGTAATACAATTGACCAGTCTGTCTTAGGGTCACTATTGTGATGAAACACCATGACCCAAGCCACTAGGGGAAGGAGAGGATTTATTCATAGCTTACACTTCTGGATCACAGTTCATCATCAAAGGAAGTCAGGACAGGAACTCAAGCAGGGCAGGAACCTGGAGGTAGGAGCTGATGCAGAGGCCATGGAGGGGTGCTGCTTACTGGCTTGCTCCTCATGGCTTCCTCGGCCTGCTTTCTTATAGAACCCAGGGCTACCTACCTGCCCAGGGATGACCCCACTCCAGATCTGACTCTATTTTCTAGTGTCCTCAGGAACCTATACACAAGGGCACATAGGCCCTAAGTCCAGACACACACACACACACACACACACACACACACACCATACACACACTCATGTACATAACTTAAAACAAAAATAAAATTTAAACAAAACAAAACAAAAAAGCTGCCAGGCAGTGGTGGTACACATCTTAAATCCTAGCACTTGGGAGGCAGAGGCAGATGGATCTCCAGGTTCAAGGCCAGCTTGGTCTACATAGTGAGCTACAAGTCAGGCAGGATTATGTAGAGAAACCCTGTGGGGGGGGGGGCACGCTATTGCTGTCATTTAACAATTAGGAAAAGGGAAATAAAAACCTTGTGTGTCCGAGATCACACAATTATGATCAGAAGAGCCTTGAATTCTGTATCTAGTGTTTTTTCTCCTTCTACAGTGTCTTAGGTTAGGAATGAATTTCTTGTTAGAGTTTTTCTTCTTCCTTCCTTTTTTTTTTGGGAGGGGAGGGGAGGGGTTTCTTGACAGGGTTTCTCTGTGTAGCATTGGCTGTCCTGGACTCTCTTTATAGACAAGGCTGGCCTTGAACTCACAGAGATCCACCTGCCTCTACCTCCCAAGTGCTGGGATTAAAGACATGAGTCACCACTACTCAGCGAGTTTCTTCTTTCTAAAACACTGTCCATCTGCTCCTTTTAGAGTCAGGAAAACCATATAAAGATTAAAATTTAAGTATTTCTATTAGCTGGAATGGTCCAGGGCACCCATTAAAGACAACGATGGGGAGGAGGAGGAAGTGGAGGGAGAGGATGACTTACATCTGTGGTCCAGGCACTCACGAACCTTTCCACAGACTTGACTCCGTGGCAAGCCCGTACTGTGGACTGAGAGCTGGGAGTCACCTGGAGTCTATATGTGTATGCCAGTTGAGGTAAGAAGGCATCTGGCAAATCACTAGTGATTTTATTATTTCCTTTCACCTCCAGGTGCCCCAGAGGTGGGCTGGCCTGTGTGTGGGTCAGAGGCAGACCATGACACCCCAAGTTCTCATTCTGAAGGGTTAGGAAAAAGCTATTCCTAATCCTGTCTCCCACCTGTCCCTTGTAATTTCAAGTGGTTAAAAAGAATGTGGATCGATGGGCCAGATAGATGAGTTTGGGGGTGAAGCTGAGCCGGACTCTAAATCTGGCCCTAGCACTTATTAGCTCCGTGACCCTGCTCCGCCCTTCCCTTGTCACAGCTGGCTGTATTTATCCCCGCTTTCCCATTTCCACTTTGTGCCACCGGGAAAGTCCTTGCTGGTCCCCTGGCAGGCACCTTCCAGCCTGAAGATTCATTTCTTGGGGCTTAGAGCTCTGCCAAGGAGAGCTGACATATGAAGCCAGTGACACCACGGCAATTTAATTCCGTGGACTTAGAGTTGGGAGTCACCTAAAGTCTACAGGCTCATTATTCCTGCATCGAAGCCCATCTTTTTCCTTCCCACCTACAGTGAGACATGGGCCCTGGGCCTGGTCCTTTCTTTTCCTCCCTATTCTCTGGATCCCACTTTGCCTCTCCTACATTAGCATCCTTCCTGGCTTCCCTCCATGGGTATTTAAATGAGCTCGGATCTTTCTCTTCTTAATTCGGGACAATACCAGGCCTTCTGGGGCCGACACCCTCTGCAGAGAGTGATTACCTCACTTCTCTCCTCTGCCAAACTTCTTAGAAGAATTACTTAAAGACTTTTATAGACAGATGGGAGAAATCTCAGTATATAAGGAAGACATATGTTTATTGGAAGGGAAAGACTGGACAGCTCAGAGGTTGGTTGAGGTCTGGAAGAAAGAAAAAACAAAAACCAAAACAAAACTCCCCCCAGAAACATTGAACCTGAAAGTCAATGTGAACCTTTCCTGCCACGTAGCAGGGTTTGGGTTCCTGTTCTGGGTAGGTACTATGAAGAACAAGTCTAGCACCTACTATGTATCTGTCTTCAAGCTGCTCACAGCTTCACATAAACACTCCGTTAAGGTATCAACAGGAGCCAGTGAGTGACAAAGGCTGAGCGGACCAGACCCGTAAAGGTTAGGGGCCTCAGACCAAGAGACCCTTCCTTGCCCCTTGGGGACCTAGCAGCAAGAAACTCGCAGAGGACTTCTCAGCACACTTGAAGAGCCCTCCACGGGGCTATGGGCAGAGCTCAGTCGGTAAAGTGCTTGCCTAGCAAGCAGGAGCCTTGGGCTTGATCCCCAGCACTGCATAAGCTGCATATGGGGCTACAGGCTGGTAACCCCACCATTGGTTAAAAGGTGAGTTTGAGGCTAGCCTGAGCTACACGAGACTCTGTCTTGAAACTACAAGTACTGTTCTCTGACAGTGATTCTGGCGTGTGCTAGAGTTTTCCACCGTTTGAAGGCAGTCAAGATGGCTGTGCGCTGGAGGTCAGACTGCTGGGGCATTTTGGCACTTGCATTTGATTGTGATCGGTGAGGTAGAACCAAGGCGAGAAGATGACCCAGAGAGTAAACCAGTACAAAGAGGCTGGAAGGGTAGAGGAAGAGGTGCTACAGTGGAGATGGGAGGTAGGGGGTGTCAGAGGAGCAGCCCTACAGACGAGCTCTATGAAGAGGGTGGTGGGCGAGCAGGAAGTCTGGACTCTCAGCTATCCTCTGAGGATTCTAAAGCTGCTTCTCCTCCTCCCCACACACTTCTAATTCCTTTCTCTCCTCTCCCCTCACAGGCTCCCCACCGCACCCACCCCCCACCCCTCCACCCCCAGCCCACATCTCCCCAGGTGAAGCTCACCCCTCTCCTTTGATCTCTTCAGCTCTGAACCAGGATGGCATCTCTTTCCCTGCCTCCTCCATCCGTATTTCCTCCTCAGAATCCACCCCCTCACCACCCGCTACAGAGGAGAAATTATACACCACTCGGTTGAGAAACCGTTCCTAGAGAGGCTACATGGTTTGAACAAGTACCTACTCAAAGCACCGGGGGAGCTACACCTGCCTTTTACATTCTGACAGTGTATGCCAGGAATTCATTCAGCACGAATCAGAGGATTTAAAAAAAAATTTTTTTTGGAAGCAAGCTTTATGTGAAGTTACACGGGAACCCAGTGGAAAGAAGGCTCGGTGTGGCATGTCCGGAAGCAGCTCCCAGTGGGAAGTCCCTTCCAAAGCCCAGAGGAGTCCTGTCAGGTGGCGGAGCAGCTCTGTTTTCCTGTGGGAGCGCCTCTGAAGACAGCGCCTTCGCTCACACCTGTGGGCTGATACCGCTAACACCTTATTCCCCTGAAAGGGCTAACACCTTATTCCCTGAAAGGCATCTCCCTCTGTGGTATGCGGGACGGCATGAGGACACTTGCAGGAGGCTTTTCTTTTCTCACTTAGAAACTTCCGGTGAGAAGACCCAGGTTTTCAACCTGATGTCTTATGTCTGCTCACTTCCTTGTGATGCCAAACCTGTAAAACAGTCATGACAGAACCATGCCACACAGTCTGGTGAGGGCCAAAGCATTGTAGATTCTACCAAAGTGTGCACCACGCTGCCATTACAGGAGTATCTGGATTGGTGTCCCTGCTCCACTGTCCTCTTTGCATGTCACCCAAACCCTATTAGATGCTGTTAAGTAGTCCTCCCCAAACACAATCTTCAATAGTGGCAGGGTGGTGTTTTGGGGTATTAGTTCCTAACCTCCCCACCTCTACTTACCTCCTCGGGATTCTTTCACCCTCCCAGCGGCATTCTGTCCTACCTTGCTTTCTACAGCTCGGAGAAATACAGTGAGGGAAAGCAACTTGGGAAGAAAGTTTATCTCATTAAAAAAACAAAAGCAAAACCAAAGTTTTTATTTTAAAATTTTTATTTAAATCTTAAAACATGTAGTCCATCCTGAAGGGAAGTCAGGGCAGGAACTCAAGCAGGAGCTTGGAGGCAGGAACTGAAGCACAGGCCATGGAGGAGCCACAGAGGAGCCACGGAGGAGCTTTCCTTGCTGGCTTGTTTCCCATGGCATCCCTGCCCTGCGTATGACCCTCAGGACCACCAGCCCAGTGGGCCGAGCCCTGTCACTTCAGTCATTAATCAAGAAAACGCAAGCTGGGCATGGTGGTGTATGCCTTTATGCCCAGCACTCAGGGATGGAGGCAGGAGGATGTCTGGGAACACAGTGCAGGCTGGTCTACAGGGAGAGTTCCAGACTAGCCAAGGATACATAGTGAGACTCTCACCAAACAGGCCCACTCTCAGACTGTGAACACTGAATAGGCCTCTGGCCTTACCGGGCACCATCCCGTCCTGCCCTGTGCTGCAGCTGCCCTCATACAGACTGACTCATTGAACAGGCAGGCTTAGGCTTGGCCCACGACTGAGCTGCTGTAATTAAATGAGGAGTTTGTGTGTTCAGGTTTGGTGGCGCGGGACAGTGATTTCAGCTTTTGGGAGGTAGGGACAGGAGGAGTGTGGATTCAAAGCCACTCAGGGCTACACAGCAAGTTCAAAGCCAGCCTTCACTAAAATGAACCATCACCCCAGAAAGGCAAGGGGTGGGAACATAGCACAGTAGTGCATGACCCTGGGCTTGCTCTGTAGTAACCCATACAGGCATGTACAAGTCTGTAAAGGAATGTGTCTGTATAAGGGTGAGCAAGTGAAGTGATGTCTCCCTTGCTTTCACTGACCCCTTGCAGTTAGCTGAGGGTGTAATCATAAACAATCCTGCCTTGGTGTCTAATGGATTCTCTCAGCAAGAGATGGGAAGCCCAAGAACCAGAGCAGCCTCTGGCTCCCCCTTCTCTCACCCTCCTTGTGCCAGTGCTGAGCAGCAAAAGAGACGCATAAATACTTCTTGAAGAATTGCACCTGTCCCTCTGACCAGGCGTGGAAGTAACTATACAGAAGAAATTGGTCTGGTGTATCATCAGCCAGTTCTAGCCAGCCTGCGTGCTGCTTCACACTGACGCTTTTCTCCTGTTTGCTCTTACTCAAGTCTGTTTCTATAGCCTGCGGCTAAGCTGAACCCGCCAGTCAGCTCGGCTCCCACTCGGCTCATTCAGTTCCTGCCAACAGCAGTTTTCCTGGGGATCCCTCCTTCCCTCCGCCCCCATTGCCTGCTCCCGCACTGAGCCGATCTGGAAAGGCAAAAAACCTCTGGCTTTGTCATCCTCCTGCAGGGCTGTGTCTTAGTGTGAGCGGGCATGTAGCTGGTCACCTGGTGGCTGCTAAAAAGCGTTCTCTATATTTAGGACAAATAATAGTCAGTTTACCAGGGTAGGATAAAGTGTAATAGTTGAGAGGATTAGGATTAAACATGAGATGCTATGCAGCTCTCTGGATTTTGTCCATTCTTGTAATAGAAGCCATGTCTAAAATACATAGCCAGGTTTATCTTTTTATGTCCGTAAGAGTTTTGCCTGTATGTATGTCTGTGTGCTGTGTGTGTCTTGTTCCCACAGAGGTCAGAAGAAGGCATCGGATCCCCTGGAACTGGAGTTAGGCATGGTTGTGACCCACTGTATGGGGTCCTTTGCAAAAGCAGCAAGTGCCCTTAGCTTCTGAGTCATCTCTCCAGCCCCAGCTATGCTTGTCTTTTCTTTTTGTTTTGATTCTGTGTTGTTGCTGTTGTTTTAAGGCACGCTGTCACTGTGTAGCCCTGACTGGCCTGGAACTCTCTGTGTAGATCGGGCTGGCCATGAACTCAGAGAGATCTGCCTGCCTCTGCCTCTCGGGATTAAAGATATATGACTCATGGGCTGGAGAGATGGCTCAAAGGTTCAGAGCACCGGCTGCTCTTCCAAAGGTCCTGAGTTCAATTCCCAACAACCACATGTGGCCTACAACCAACTGTAACGAGATCTGGTGCCTTCTTGTGGTAGGCAGGCACATGTGTGGGTAGAATACTGTATAAATAATAAATAAATCTTTGTTTAAAAAGATATATGATGCCACAGCCAGCCTGCTCTGGTTTTCTGTACTTGATTTCTAGTAAAGTGTTTTAAGCCTCAATACAGCCTCTTAGGGTAAGTGTGCTGTTATGGTTCTCATTTTACCAATAAGGAAGCGGAAAGATTTTCTACCCTGTAAAAGAGACAGGAAGGGGCCGAATCCTAGCATTTAAATGGTTGAACTTATAATTGTGTGTGGGTGAATAGGGCTCAGTCATGCTGTGGTATGTGTGAAGGTTTGAGGGAAGTTTGGGGGATCTGATTCTCTTCTTCTACTGCAGGTGGCAGGGATCGAACCCATGTCCTTATGCTTATTGTACACAGCAAATGCTTTTACCTGCTGAGCCATCCCCACAACCCCCGAATCCCACTTCAGAGCAGCGGGTTCAGTTCCAGGTTCTGTGTTTTTTAGCACTGCACCGCCTCGCTTTGGAGTAGTGTCAGTGTTGTTCTGGTTTTATACATTTACTGGTTTATCCAAAGATATTGAAGAGACATTGGGTGTCTCTAGAGTACATACTCCAGCAAGTAGGGCAGATGAAGCCCTTGTGTGTACAGTATTAGGTTGTAGTTAAGAAAACTGAGGCTGGAGAGAAGGTAAATACTTGTCCAACAAGGACTGGCCAGCCTGTAAACAGTGGCTCTGGGCCCCTGAGTTCTGAATCCCAAACTCTACTGTCGTGAAGACAGGCTGAATTTCAGGCTCCTAAGGAGGTACGGGGATGCTGGTGGTGGGAACTGGGAATTGCACTGACATGTGCCTAGCAATTACTACCATCATACTTTTACCTCCTCTTTCCCACAGTCCCCTCGCCTTTCCCCTTTTCCCAGGCCTTCTGCTGCACAAGGTAGAATTTAGCTTTGATAAGGGTATTCTGAACCAGGGAAATCACTGAGGGGAACAAGTCTGACGCTGGGGATTGCTTAACACGTCTTTGAATGGCTGAGTACTTTTTAGTACACCCCAAACTGCTCGGTTACCTTCCTCTCTTCATTCTCCCATCCATGCCCACTTTCTTACCAGATTTCAAGGCTTCATTTTCTTCACAGGGAGAAAACTCTGTCTTGCTTTCATCTCTCATGCGTCGCTCTCTTCTGTAGGATGGGGGTAGGGGAGGTTTACCCCCCCGCCCCCCTTTTCTCGAAGTTCAGTGGCCTGACTTCTCTAAGCATTCAGCCCACAGCTTTTCTCAGACTGATATAGGCCTGTGGTTGCCGTAGAAACCCCCAAGGTTCTAGGGATCACATCTGACTTGTGTGGCATTAAATGCAACCAGGTCCATGTTCATCAACAGTCAGTCCCACTGGCAGGATCAAGCCAGGCGGCTGTCTGAGCTTCTGAGCAGGAACGTTTGGGGAATGTAAGAAGCAGCCGAGTGGTCTGTCTAGCTTGGCTGTCACCAGTGGATTCCCCACCCAGTGCTAGGATTGAGACCTAAAAAGGCAGCTGTGGACAAGAGGCCCACTAAGTGTGGAAGGCGGCCTGAAGATGTGCCCCCGTCTCTGTCTGTCAATCTCTCTCTCTCTCTCTCTCTCTCTCTCTCTCTCTCTCTCTCTCTCT
>OU015753.1:52914670-52937144 GCA_907169655.1 Acomys percivali
TGTGTGTGTGTGTGTGTGTGTGTGTGTGTGTGTGTGTGTGTGTGTGTATGCATATAGGCCAGAGGTTGCCACCAGGTGTTTTCCTTGATCTGCTACTGAACCTAGAGCTCTTCCAATTGCCTAGACTGGCTAGCCAGCAAGCCCCAGAAATCCTGTTCTCATCTCCCCAGTGTTAAGACCACAGATGCCAGCAGCTATGCCTGGCTTTTGTGTGTGTACCAGGGGATCAAAGGCAGTGTTTGTGTGGCAAGCACCTTGCTGACTGGGTCATCCCAGCAGCCTCTCTTTTTCCTGTGGCCGGTGGTATCATTGTAGTTGTTTGTTTGCCTCCCTGCTTGTAGTCTATTAGAGGCTCTCATTGCCTGCCACAACTGCTGCTTCTGTCGTGCCGAATGTGGCTGGTGTATGAGGGTTACCTGCCACAATCTAGATCAGGTGCTTGCCAGGCCAGGAGCTGGTTGTATGTAGCCAGAGAGTGGAGAATAGGCTTTTGTGGCAGAGAAAGGGCCTCTTTCCTGCGAGGAACAGCTACGGGTTTATGCCCGAGGCACAGAAAACAATGGGAGGAAGCAGCCGCTGGGAGATTGCCTTTGAAGACAGCTTTTAGGAAAAAGTGGGTCCTCATCCAGAATACAGTTTACATGTCTCTATTCACAAACTCGGACTAATCCCTGGAGACCACTTTCTCGGAGAACACTTGTTGTGCTGTCCGACACAGCATGAGTGAAACAGAACCGTGGGGACGGGCCCTCCCATCCCTGTTTCTGTCTTAGAATAAGACTAAAGGGAGACATTGGAAATCCTGCCCAGGACCACTGGGACACTCTCTCACAATTTATTTATTTATTTAATGTGCATTGGTGTTTTGCTTACATGTCTGTCTGTGTGAGGGTGCCAGATCTCCTGGAACTGGGATTATAGACAGTTGTGAGCTGCCATGTGGGTACTGGAAATTGAACTCTGGTCCTCTGGAACAGCAGCTGATGCTCTTAAGCACTGAGCCATCTCTCTACCCCAACCACCCCTTTATTCTCTTTGCTTTACCATTTCTCTTAAGTCAGGAGACCCTTGATCTTTGTAAAGCTTACTTCTAAAGATATTTGCAAGCCTTCAAACTCTCTGTCGAACAGGAGGGTTCCTCCCTCCTTTTTATATATGTGGCTGTGCACGTATATGTGTTTGCATGTGTGGTAGTGTGTGTGCATGCCTGTGGAGGCCTGAGGCTATGTTGAGAATTACCCTCTATCATTCCTCCACACACTGAGGCAGGGTTTCTCAGTCAAACTCAGAGCTCAAGGATATGATTAGTCTTGTCGGGAGCTCACTTTGGAGAGCCTTTACCTCCACCTAGATTTATAGGATAGATTTACAGGAACGATGCCACAAACAGATGGCATTTCTGTCCGTTCTGGGGATCTGAACTTTGGTCCTCATACTTGCATAACAACCACTTTAACGGAGCCATCTCTGTAGCCCGAGAGCATCTAAAACCTGATGTGGCCATTTGGGTTTACAGTCTAAGCATGTGGGAGCAGACATATCATCACAGATCAAGGCCAGCCTGGGCTACATAGTAAGTTCTAGGGCAGCCTGAGCTACAGTCGGTGTCTTCATTATCCATTCAGCAATGAAATGAAACAGGATTTCAAATGACTGGTTACAAACTCAATGAAACTAAAGACTAGTAAAGGTGTATTGAGAATCAACAACAGACAACAAGTCGTTTTCTCCTAAAATTGAGAGAGAATCATTGCCTACTGCAAGTCAACCTCAAGTCTGAGGAAACGAACCACATCCTAACCTTTAAGAGCTGGTAGTCACAACCAAGTTAGGTCAAATTCTAGACTGCTGGATTCCGTGCTTAATGCCACCACTCTATCTCCTTTCATTTATTACAGTTCATACCAAAATGAACAGCCATATTACTTGATGTTTAGACTTCCTAGGCCCATCCACATTGCCCATATATAAGACGTAATGCATATAAAGTGCTTCATACAATGCTCGATGCACGGTGAGCACTCTGCCAGTGTTAACGCGGACATTCATATGTATTAAACCTATGCTACCTGGATTGCACGAGTCAGCTTCCGTGCTTAGGGCTGTATTGATGCCTGCATGGATGACAGCTATCTTCATTATCAGCTGTGCTTTGGCTTTCCTAGTTGGCTCGCTGAGGTGTTGTTTGCAGTGCTCTACGCTAGTCTTCAAGCGCATCTTGGAAGGTCTTTTGTAGCCCCAACTGGTGCCCTTGTAGCTATCAGCAGCAAGGATATACACTAGGCATCAGGCAGATGCTACCACCTGGCTGACTTATTGACCGGCTCCTTCCCCCCAGGCTATTCTGAGCTTTCATTGCAGCGAACACAAGAAGTTCTTTTTCCACCTCTCCTGCCATCCAGAACAGTCTTCCCACATCTCCCTTGCCTCATCGACTCACCATCTCATTTCACCCTCGCTTCCTATTTCTAGATTTTTTTTTGTTTCATTTTCCTCCCTAGACTATCGTTTTTTAAAACTCAGCACACAGAGATGCATTAGTTTTAGGAAATATTTCCCCCTTGCTTCTATAGCTTAAATTAGCTGTACCCATTTCCTGTGCTGCCTACCAGTATAAATGGGACAATAGTTCAAAGTGTGACTTATGAAAGATGAAAAGCTCCGTGCAGGGTAATCGAGTACGCGCTGACTCTGTGGAGCCAGGCACTGACTCGGTGGGGAGAAACTGCCTTGGTGCCTCTTGTCTGGGCAGCCGTGTTGTGGTGGATGGTGTTAAAAGCACTCAGCAAGAGGAGAGGATTGGGGAGGATGAAGCCCTGGCTATGTGGAGGAGGGAGATTCAGAGGAGAGGGTTGGGGAGGATGAAGAGGAGGGAGATTCAGATGTAGGAACCCATCTGTGGAGCTCATGCACTTCACAGTCCTGTGCCCTCACTCTGCCTTACTCTCAGTCGTGGCAAAAACACCTGACATGAGCGGTTAAGTAACAGGGATGAGCACAGAAGGCCACGAGAGATAAAGCTGATGCCACTGGTAGCTATCTTAGCAAAGCAGATGACTCGAGCAGCCTCACAGCTCAGGAACCTTTCTACTCTCTCTCTCTCTCTCTCTCTCTCTCTCTCTATATATATATATATATATATATATATATATATATATATATATATATATATATATATATATATATACATACAGTGCTCTGCCTTCATGTACGCCTGCAGGCCAGAAGAGGGCATCAAATCTCATTATAGATGGTTGTGAGCCACCATGTGGTTGCTGGGAATTGAACTCAGGACCTCTGGAAGAGCAGTCAGTGCTCTTAACCTCTGACCCACCTCTCCAGCCCAGCATTTCCACTCTTGCAGCCGTCTGCCCTAATCAGGGTATTTTGTTGTACTTTCATACGTATAATAATCTAGTTTATCTACAAATGATTCATTTACAATTCAATTAAACGACTGAGGAGAATAAAATGTTAAAATAAACATGTGTTCAAATAAGATACACTGTGTATAATTAGACACAACACATAGGCCTGTCTTAGCGTTTGATTTGCATGATAATACAAATAGGTCATTTGAGGATGTGCCAAATATCAGAGATTAGCTGACCTCTGTGTTCCTGCTGAGCTGGAGAGGACCATTTTGTGATCTGAATGAAAAAAAAGAAAGAAAAAAATTCAGTATGTTATCCAAATGTTTACAAGAACCCAGCTGTTTGATGTCAGGTAGACAGAACACACAGATAACTGACAGAGACATTTCCTTTCATCCAGATGTTTCTGCGTTGTGTTGATTTAGCCTGATACATAGCAAAGTTAAGTCACTTCCTCAGGATTCATGACAAAATCTTCTCAGTATACTGGCAATAAAACTGCGTAGAGCTTTGCTATTTTGGTGTCGCCAATACAAATGCTCTGCCTCTGCCCCACACATGGAAATAGTCCATCCATTTCCCTCCATCCTCCTGCTCTCTGCTTTCCTTGCTGCCCACCACCCAAGGTCTGTGTTAACCTGAGCTGCGACCCATGACAAAGTGGCTTCCTCGATCACAGGGCTGTGCCCTGTGGCCTTTGTCTTTGAGGCTGCTACAGCTCACAGGAATCACCATCTCTCTGGGACATCTGTCCCTGGGCCGAGGAGTTGGTCTGAGGATGAGGATTCCCAGGCATCTTAAGGGTTGATTGCAGTCGAGGCAATCGCAGCCACCATTCATCCACCCATTATCATGGTCAATAACACAATTCATCTAGATTTGGCTGTGATTCACAGGCCTGGCTGAAGTGACGGATGCTGACCCACTCGTCCTACCCACGTGCTCATAAATCTCACTGCTGGCCTTGGCTTTGCAGCTGGAGCTACTATATGCAGAGCCCATGGTGTTCAGAAATCAGCCTCTTTGACTCAGCTTCTTCGGTTGCCTTGACTGCGGGAGCCTCTGCAGGTGCCTGATCACTGCGTGCCTCCAGCTTATCTGTACCTCTCACAGCCAAGATGTTCTCAGCTGGACCACTCAGCTTGAAGTGGCTCCTCCCTCATCTTCCCTGGCTTCTTTGCCCCCAGCACCTAAAGCCTCACTCCCTTTAGCACGGTATCCCTCAGGTTTCTGCTCAGGCTCTGTTGTTGACACTCAGGACCTGGAATTTACCCAGAGGCAACAGGAGCAAGGGGCCCTGGGTCTGAAGTGAGCTCCCTGTCTGACACTGAGCAAATTACAACACCTCTCTGGGCAGTACTGTCCTAATCCTGACATAATAGTGTTGGACCAAATCAGGTCTGAGGTCCCCTCCAGTTCTAAAATCACACTATCTTCCTAATGCCGTGAACCTGGCTGCCTCCCAAGGCACCACCGCTTATCATTTTACCTAATTATTATGCAGAGATATTTTGGGGGTAGGATGGGGGGGTAGGCTCCAGGATTGGTTCCTTGAAAACTTATAAAACTTGTCTGCTAGCTTTCTCATCTTTATGTGCCCCATTTCTTCTGTGCTGAATTAAACAAACAAACAAACAAACAAACAAACCAGGCTTAATCATGTGCACGGTCACCTCCTCAAGTGCATAGTAAAGAGAGACACCCAGGAGAGCTTAGTGCTCCGAATGCTGTAGAAGCAAGGTGCTGTGAGCCCAAGATGGTGCTGACAGTGAAAGACTTCCTGCACCCAGGAGTCGGAGGAGCGAGAATCAACTGACAAGACAGACAGACAGGACCGGGAGGAGGATGCCCGTGTCTAGGTGGCTGCCAGGGAAGAGTGTTCCCACAGACTGCACAATCAATACTTCCTCTGGAATTTAAATATGCTAATTACACAAGGACTAAACATGGAAGGAAGGAAGGAAGGAAGGGAGGAAGAGAGGGAGGAAAGAAGGAAGAAGGAAGCTTAGTATGCACCCTGCGGAGGCTTCCAGAGTTGAGGTTTGCAGACAACAATCCTGAATGTACTGAGCACTTGCTGCAGTTGCAGTCTGACCAGGATGGTCCAGCACAGACGATTTTCAGTACTTTCTCCTAACACCCCAACACAAGTTACATCAGGATAATGAACATTTCGGCAAGTTCTCAAGAATTCACTAAAAGTGTTAGTCTAGCAAGTAGAGGGAAGGGCATTTACACTCTCCCCTTATGTGAATAATCTAATGGGTCTTTTCTGTTTTGATTGTGGCTGTTATAATTTTGAACCACAGGCAGATTTGGCGGATTTACTCCTGGTAGTGATTTCAAAAAGAAATTGCTAGAGATGATGCCTGGTTTTGGCTTCTAAACTCAGAAACAGTTCTGCGTAAGCAGCCCACTTTCCAAGCTGAGTCATGAGACAGCAAATGAATGTTGTGTAGGATTTTACTGGATCGGAAGGAACATCTAGGCTATTTAGAGCAGGCTAGAACTGTCCTGCTTTGGCAAGATGGGCTGTCATTGAAGGATGAGAGTGTGTCCAAGGAGGGCTGATTCAATCTCTCTCTCTCTCTTTAATTTAGTAACTCTTTTTTTTTTTTTTTTTTTTTTTGGTTTTTCAAGACAGGGTTTCTCTGTAATTTAGTAACTCTTATTTCTTTATTTGTTATTCATTCTTTGACATGTCCCTTTGTAGACCAGGCTGGCCTCGAACTCACAGACATCCTCCTGCCTCTGCCTCCCGAGTGCTGAGATTAAAGGCGTGCGCCACCATGTCCAGCGACGTGTTCACAATTTTATACAGTGTGTATTGACTATATTCATCCCTAACTGCTCCCTCAGCTCCCCCAGAGCCCCCCAAAACATCCTCTCCCACCTTCATGTCCTCTTTTTTTCCTTTATGATCCGCTGAGGTCAATTAGTGCAGCCTAAAGGCACATATGTGGGGCCATTCACCGGAGTATGAATAGTCTACCAGCAGGCAGCCTTCTGCCCCCAGCGGCTGCTCTGTGAAGGGTAGTGCCTGAGAAGAGCTTTCTTTATCCATGCTAGAACATTGATTGACTTGGTTCTGTGCATTAATTGCTTCCCGTTACTAAAGAAGTTTCTCTGACTGAGGTTGAGGACCTCACTAATCTATATGGATGAACCTAAATATTTAGAAGAATGTTTGACAGCATGTCCATTTAGGAAAACAACAGTAGTAAGTTCCCTGCTAGGACCTATAACCTCCCCAAGTTTATAGCTTTAGCATGAACTCCTTACTATGGGGCAGGCCTCAAAACCAATCAGAAAGTGGTTGGTTACCCCAATAACAGCCATGCCACCATTGTAGCAGTAAGCAAGCACACTTTGACTTTCAGCTACTAATTCTTTTTTTTCAATATTTATTTATGATTATGTATATAGTGCTCTGCCTGCATGTACACCTGCATGCCAGAAGAGGGCATCAGATCACATTATAGATGGTTGTGAGCCACCATGTGGTTGCTGGGAATTGAACTCAGGACCTCTGGAAGAGCAGTCAGTGCTCTTAACCTCTGAGCCATCTCTCCACCTTCCTCCCCCCAGCCCAAGTGATTCTTAACCCTCACATAGATTCCTGGGTTTTCTCTCTCCCTTTTTCATGTCCAATCTAACTTTCCTCACTTAGTAGACCCTTGATAGAAAATTTACATTTAAAGACTGTTAATACTCAGCAGGGCACAGGCAGGCCGATCTCTGTGAGTTCAAGACCAGCCTGATCTACAAAGCGAGTCCATGACAGACAAGGCTACACAGAGAAATCTTATCTCAAAAAAGAAAAGAAAAGAACAACAATAAAAAAAGACGGTCAATACTCTATTATTCTCCAAATCTGCTTTTCCATGGCTAGGAGTGCCTTATATCAGTATAGTCTATATCCTAAAATAATGAGTAAAAAAGCAAGAGGGACAGCTAGGCTGGATGGAAAGAAGGCCTCACCCTTGGTGCAAAGGTAGGCCCTAAGAGTTCTGTTGAATTTAAGGGTAGAATGGGTGGGAAGAACCGTCCTATAGACCTGGATTGGATTGGACCATAAGAGAGGTTTAAGTATGGAAGGTTGCATGTACAATGAGTGTAGTGTTTTGAAAGCTGCTGCTGACTGAGCCACACAGGGAATGGAACTAACAGAGAGTATGTAAGGTGATTATCTAAATATTTCCTGGATCAGAAAGGAGCCTCAGAGCGTGAGAACATTGCACCAGTCTCCATGGGAGTCACATCCTGGGACTTCATTTTGAATCCAACAAGAAACAGAATTATGTCCAGGGGGATAACTGGGTAGACCAGTTCCCACCAGGTGGAGGGCACTGGATGGAAAATCAACAAATAAACCAAATGCTTTTCACATGTCCAGTTTGAGGGGCTGTAGATGAAAGATAAGAACAATATCTGCTTCCATGGACGAGATGTACCCATTCGGAAGACTTCAGTGTGAAACGGCTGTTAGAGGCAACTGGAGACCTGCCCCGAAGCAAAGCACTGCTTAACCCCATCATGGATTGTAGCACATAGTGAATGGATAAATTCTTCAGACATTACCAAAAGCACATATACTTTTGTTTAAATGAATAAGCTCCACTAACAGGGAGAGGCACTGAGGTGCCCAGGGAGGGGAGGGGAGGGAAGGGAGCCTTTGTGGATGGAGGGGGCCCTACAAGTGGTTTTGAGAGCAAAGTGCCTCCTCTTCATGCTCGCTCTATCTCTGTCTCTGTCTTTATTTCTCTCCTTTCCTCTCTGTGTTCGTCTCTCTTCCCTCTCTGTCTCTCTTCCTCTCTGTATCTCTCTCTGTGTCTCTGTCTCTCTCTGTGTGTGTGTGTGTGTGTCCAAAAGATGAAGAAAGGTATGGAGAAGCCAACATACAGTTACAGAGGCCTAGAGCAGGCTGACTAAATAAACAGAATATCCAACATCCACTTGTTCATTGCGTGAATGAGTTCCCACTCTGAGGATGCTTCAGTGAGAGTGTGAGTGAGCTAAGCTATGTACTGGGAAATTTTTAAGTTAGATCTAGTTAGGGTCTGTTTGCCTGCATGCATCTCGGCAAGGGCTCCTTAGCTTTCCTGAGATTCCTTTTCTTTTAGGTAGAAACAGAAATCCTAGTGCAGCCGACTCTTGTGAAGCCACAGAGTGCATAACAAACAGACAAAAATCCAGTAGGGAGCCGGGCATGGTGGCAGAGGCAAGTGGATCTCTGTGAGTTCAAGGCCAGCCTGGTCTACAAAGCGAGTCCAGGACAGGCAAGGGTGCACAGAGAAATCCTGTCTCAAAAAAACAAAACAAAACAAAAATCCAATAGGAAGTCTGATCTAAAATCAGTACTCCATAGATGCTAGTTGTCAATGCCAGTTCAAGGTGCTTACAGCCTGTCACCCTTTGCTGAAGAAGCTCTACAAATATTAGCATGTGAAGCCTCATTGAAAGTGTGAGAAACATTATCTTCTATGTTTTACGCATGGAACGCCTTAGTACCACGAATCAGGGCTTTGCGAGAAGAATAAGCAAAGCTGAGAGAATGGGAGAAGAAAGCAAAGCCTTTGAAGACACCCCCACACACAGCCTGTCTTCTGCACACACCTCCAACCAGCTCTCCAGCTAGCAGGATGATTTTGCTCTCCTCTGCCTGAACAACCCGGACTTGGGGCGGCTTGGCTGATGACATAGCAAGGATGCAGCGTAACCTGCAGCACTTACTTCTCACAGTGTCAGGCAGTGTTAAAGGGTATGAGCTCTGGTGAAACAAATCTGTGAGACTCTGATCAGGAAAGTCTATTCCAGGAAGCGACCGAATGAGAGGCAGAGGCCGGTTCGATGCAAATGCAAGAGCAAGGTTATTGGTCTAATGCGACAGGGTCCACCTGCACCCGAGAGTGAGGCGACCTCGAGTAACCAAAGCACTGAGTTTTTATACTTTTTTGAAGGCAGCTTTGTAACAATCTAACATGACCTTTAATTCTATTGGGTGGTTCTAAAACTATGTCTCAGCCTGGAGGTAATTTGTCTTGGGGTGGGGTAAGTTCCTGTTTGTGCTAGCTAAAACTGTCAGCTCTGCAGGATGGAATTTCTCAAAGCCTGTCTTTTTTCTGACCCTGCTTTAAAACAGAGTTAAGTTGCATCTTTCACACCATCTGAGAATAACCCCGTGGGTTAGACTCCATTGGTAGTCTCTTCCCACCTTGTCCGTGACAGGTTGCGAATAGTCTAGCATGGTGGGATTTTTCTCTCCCTCGCCTCCATCTCCACGACCGAATTCCTGCCTCTTTCAAAACACAGGCAAGCGGAGCCCAGGACTTCCAATAGCTGCCGTTTCGCTAGTGCTCTTATGGTTCCTGTGTGGGTACGCACGCCGCTGCTTGTTTATGTGGCCCATAGGGAGGACATCTTCTCTTTTATTTATCAATATTTTCATTACCTGAGAAATAAAGAGGAACTATTACCATCGTGAGATGTGCACCCATGTACAAAACAGTGCCTCAGAAAGTCCCATTGTGCTTTGAATGGGAATGGCCCCCAAGGGAAGTTTATCCCCAGTTTGTAGAATTATTTGGGAAGGATTAGGGGGCATGGCTTTGTTGGAGGAGGCGTGTCACTGGGCGTGTCCAAAGCCTGAGCCAATCCAGTTAGTACTCTCTGCCTCATGCTTGTGGATGGCGAGGTAAGGGCTCAGCCATTGCTCCAGCACTGTGCCTGCCTGCTGCCATGCTCCCAGTGGCTGGGATGGTCATGGAATCTCACCCTCTGCAACCGTGAGTCTCAAATTAAATGCTGTCCTTTATAAGTTGCCTTGGTCATGGGTTTTGTCACAGCAACTGAAAAGCAACTAAGGTGGAAGGCTAGAAGGGTGCCAGCACACAGTACGTGTTCAGCAAGTGTGGGCACAGGTTAAAAAAAAAAAGAGGCGCCAACAACAACAAGAATGGTTTAAGCAACACTGGAACTTACTCCTCACCTTCACGTCCCCACATCTTCAAGGTAAGACGCTGTTTAAATTAAATAGCCTCATGGTATGAAGTAGGCGTCCTTGCCTTTTCAAAGCTGCTCGGAACCTTTCAAGGAACCTTCTCCTCCTATGTGGAAGCAAGCCTATTTGCTCTGACGGTGCGGTGTTGTTGGGTCTCTTAAGCTCTCCTGTTTGCACAAGTGCTGTGCACACTTGCCTCAACCTTCTCCATAATGCCTCATTGCAGTTCCTTTAGTGCTCGCTGGGGATCCTAAAGCTGACTATTTATACAACCCATTTGCTGTTGGCGTGCTTCCTGTAATTCCTCCCCCCTACCCTCCATGATGGTTGTGGGACTTAAACTCCAGTCATCAGGCTTTCACAGCCAAGTACGTTTACCACGTGAGCCATCTTGCATGCCTGTGAGCTACAGATTTACACTGTTTTCTGCTATGCCTTATGACAGCAATCACTTTTTTAAAAAATGACTTATTTTATTTTTATTTTATGTACATTGGTGTTCTTCCTGGTTGTGTGTGTGTGTGTGTGTGTGTGTGTGTGTATGACAGTGTCAAATCCCCTGAAACTGGAGTTATAGACAGCTGTGAGATGCCATGTGGATGCTGGGAATTGAACCGGAGTCCTTTGGAAGAGCAGCCAGTGCTCTTAACAACTGTGCATCTCTCCAGCTTCCCCACAATCACTTTTTTTTTATATGGAAATAAATACTTTCTTTTGCTCCTGCTATTTTTCCTGCATCCATCCATGTTGCATGTATTTCTGTGTTGCTTCCTGGGCTCTGGTTCTATGCTAACGCTGTCCACATAGCATCTTCCAGAGCCCAGGGGGCTCAAGTCTGTCTTTTCTCACCTCGCCCCTTTCCTCATCTGATTTCCATAGAAACCCAAATCAAGAAGTGTTGTCAGTGCTTGGAACCTAAAATGTCTCAGAAGTTACCAACCAGACCACTTTCCTTACACGCCAACACGTGCAAGGATTCCTGATAAATTTAATAAATTGTGGATTGTTGTTTGAAATTTTACTCCAGCATGCTTTTCTCCAGGTAAAGGCCACAACTTCTAAAAACCTGCTATAGTTACAGTTGATGCCCTAAACATGACTTTTAAATGAACTTCTTCAGATGCCATTAATGACCAAATGAGAGAAATTGTGTAAAGCAATAAAAGGAAGCCTCAAGCGATAGGTCTGATGATGAGGAGACAGCAGTATGGCTGCTACCAGCGCTTCCTGGCAGTCTGGTTCACACGCACCAGCTCAGGAGTAGTAGCCACGGATCGTTGGAACCACTCTTCTCTCGTGTAGGTCACATGTGTTTTAGTTCAGTTGTCCCTTCAGCAACCTTATGAAGAAGGCACAGATATTGTCCCCGTGTCACAGCCAATGAAAATGAGGCCTAGAGAGACTGGGTGACTGAAAAGCGGCCAAGTCTGCGTGTGAACTAGAAGTGGTCTGATGGCAGAACTGTACAATCCCAACACGCCCCAAATGAAGCTCAGATCAGTGTGTGGCACTTCCTCAGCAAACTGCTAAAGCAGTAGTTCTCAACCTGTGGGCCACAACCATTTTGGGGTTCGAATGGCCCTTTCACAGGGTTGCCTAAGACTGTTGGAAAACACAGATATTTACACTTCAGTTTATAACAGGAACAAAATTATAATTATGAAGTAGCAACAAAAATAATTTTATGGTGGTGGTTGTGTGTGGGGGGTCACCACAATATGAGGAACCATATTACAGGGCCGCAGCATCAGAAAAGTTGAGGACCACTGGCGTAGAGGTTCATCACTGTGACAGGTTTGAGTATTTGATGGTGATGCTGATGTGTGTGGTGTTACATGTCACACATGTAGAGGTCAACTTAAAAAAAAAAGACACATTTAGTATTTCTATTAACTCTTTGAGAATTTCATGTGTGCATAGGATGTAGTTTGATCATATTCACCTCTCATTTCTCCCTTAACTCCCCCCAGATCTACCATCCACCAACTCCTCCCAACCTCATATGTAGTGAGGCTAGCTGAGTGAGGCAGTGTCTCGTTTGTTTCTGCTGTCCCTGGGTGTAGAGGAATATTAATCCATCAACATGGCTTCTCTGACAAGGGATCACACCCAAAGACCTAGGGACTAAGGAGTCTTCCTAGCTTCTCTTTCCTGCCCAGTGACGTTGGCCATATCAGCTGTATATGTTCTCTTGTACCCAAAATACTCTGAATTTTGGATCATAACTGTTCTCCATTCCTACTTCTCTACACTGCAAGGGGTTGCAGGTATGGCCTGGTCCTGTTCTTCTTCAGTGCTTCCCACTTGATCACTGATAAACCGTATGTATTCTATGCATATCTGTTACTAACTGAATGACCCACATTTTCTTTTTTTTTTTTTTTTTCTTTTTTAAAAAATTTTATTAATTTATTCTTGTTACATCTCAATGGTTATCCCATCCCTTGTATCCTCCCATTCTTCCCTCCCTCCCATTTTCCCCCTATTCCCCTCCCCTATGACTGTTCCTGAGAGGGATTACCTCCCCCTGTATATGTTCATAGGGTATCAAGTCTCTTCTCGGTGACCTGCTGTCATTCCTCTGAGTGCCACCAGAGGGACATAGTCAAATGTGAGGCACCAGAGTACATGAGAAAGTCATATCCCACTCTCCACTCAAGTGTGGAGACTGCTCTGATCATTGACTAGATCTGGGTAGGGGTTTAAAGTTTACCACCTGTATTGTCCTTGGCTGTTGCCTTAGTTTGAGCGGGACCCCTGGGCCCAAATCTGCCTATCATAATGTTCTACTTGTAGGTTTCTCAATTTCATATGGAAAAACAAATACCCAGAAAAGCTAAAACAATCCTGTATAATAAAAGATCCTCCAAAGGAATCTCTATACCTGATCTTAAGGTATAGTATAGAGAGATAGTAATTAAAACAGCATGGTATTGGCATAGCAACACGCTGGTTGACAAATGGAATCAAACTGAAGACACAGAAATAAATCCACACACATATGGACACCTGATTTTTGACAAAGAAGCCAAATATATTCAATGGAAAAATGATAGCATTTTGAACAATTGGTGCTGGTCTAACGGGTTGTCTACATTTAGAAAGATGCTAGTAGATCCATATTTATCACCATGCACAAAACTCAAGACCAAGTGAATTAAAGACCTCAACCTAAAACTAGACACAGTGAATCTGTTAGAAGAAAAAGTGGAGAAGAGCCTGGAACTCATTGGCATAGGAGACAACTTCCTCAACAGAACTCCAACAGCCCAGTCCTTAAGGTAAACAATTAATAAATGGGACCACATGAGGCTGAGAAGCTTCTATAAGGCAGAAGACACTGTCAACAGAACAAAGCAACAGCCTACAGACTGGGAGAAGATCTTCACTAACCTTACATCTGAGAAAGGTCTAATATCCAAAATCTATAAAGAGCTTAAGAAATTAAACACCACCAAACCGAATAACCCAATTAAGAAATGGGGCTCAGAACTAAGCAGAGAACCCTCAAGAGAGGAATATCGAATGGCTGAGAAAAACTTAATAAAATGATCAACATCCTTGGTCATCAGAGAAAGGCAAATCAAAATGACTCTGAGATTCCATCTTACACCCATCAGAATGGCTAAGATCAAAAACTCAAGTGACAGCTTATACTTGAGAGGATGCCGAGAAAGGGGAGGACTCCTTCATTGCTGGTGGGAGTATAAACTTGTACAACCATTTTGGAAATCAGTCTGATGCTTTCTCAGAAAACTATGACCCACATTTTCATCTTCCCTCTCTTAACTGTCTCTTACTACTAATTTGTTTCTTCTATTATATCTGTATTATTCTGGACTAACTAATTCTTTTTTTCTTTTTCTTTCTTTCTTTCTTTTTTTTTTTTTTTTTTGGTTTTCAAGACATGGTTTCTCTGTGTAGCCTTGGGGCTGTCCTGGACTCACTTTGTAGACCAGGCTGGCCTCGAATTCACAGCAATCCACCTGCCTCTGCCTCCCAAGTGCTGGGATTAAAGGTGTGCGCCACCACACCTGGCTGGACTAACTAATTCTTATCTTGAATGAGCCATTGAATCCAAAGCAAAAGTGTAAGGCATCAGATGCAGCCAGACCAATGACTTTCATGGAGACCATAAAAAGGACCACAGGAGGAAACACTGGTCAGAGTGTTCAGAACAGGAGGGATAGGAGGCAGTGTGAGCTGGACAGATGATGGCCGCTGCTTAAGTAACTCTAAAGCTAGAGAGGCTGGCAAAGGGATGCTCGGCAGGTCAGTTCTGCAGGTAGACACACCTGGGCCTGAGTGGGATGCTGACCTCAGGGAGCCTCTGCCTCACCACTGGCCAAATGAGGATGACAAACATGGGCTCCTGAAAGGATTAAGTGAGGTCACTCCATTCCAGTGGAAAGGCAGTGTAGACATCATATTGCCTGGAAGTAATTACTCTTTTATCGTTTCTTGTCCAATTGTAGTGGCTTTATTTACTTTTCATATCCTATAGTTATATGTAATACAATGCTCAACAGAAATGGTAAGGTTTGGTATCTTTCCACTTCATGCCATGTCCTGTGTTTGTGACACCTATTTTCTGTGTCCCCAGTTCTATATAGGGATGGCATTCTCTGTATCCCCCAGGAAAGAGGAACATTTGTCATCTCCATATTTGTTTTAAATAAGCATATCCTTTTCTCTAGTCAGGTGCAGGGTTTTCCCCGAGGACATCTCACAACTTTTCCTCCAGTTTCCTCCAGTTCTGTGATGTCGAGACATCTGATCTTCTGAGGGGATGTGACAGCTGGAAGGAAGGGCCCCGTGCCTTAACACAATCTTGTAAAGACTGAGCCATCTCTCTTTGTCTGTGGGAACGTGTTTGCATTCCGTTTTTTTTTCCACGCATCTCTAAAGCCATGTATTTCTCAAGGCTTGAACCTGAACTGACACACACACACACACACACACCACACACATACCAAACACACACCACACACACCACACACATACACACACACACACACACCAAACACACAGCACGCACGCACACACACACACACACACACACACACACACACACACACACACACACCCTCGTTGCAGCCACCTGGAGAGATTGCCAGAAACTGCCAGGCATCTCTCTTCTCATAACGAGCAACAGCAGCCATTGCCTCGTGACCATCATGCTCATCATAGGTCATCATAGGGTACTTGTGCATTAAGGACAAATGGGACCCATAAATATAAAATAATTTAAGGGAAATAAGATCATTCATTTAAAGTGTACTCCCTACTCTCCTGAGCTTCGCTGAAATTACACAACCAACCAAGCAGCAGACAGAACCCCAGTCAAATACAGTTCCCAGAAAAACTCCATGCTGCTCTGCTCTGCCTTGTGATTGGCTGCTGGTCTCCGGAGGGGCCGAGAGCTTTGTAAGCAGCTGGTGCAAATGGATGCCTTTCTGAAATTAACCAGTTGATGAATGTCACAGGCATCAGGCTCCATTCCAGGCCTGGGCCAGGCTGTGCTCAGACTGCCTGCTTCCCTGCACAGCCTTCGGGGTGTGTGACTAACGAGGAGATGGATGGTCCAATCCGGGTGGGGTGGTTAGAAGGCTTAGCTGGGTGTCTGGCCCTTGAAGGCTGCTATTTCTTTTTTTCTTTTTCTTTTTCTGTATGTGCAGTCCCTGCTAGGTCTGTCATTTCTTCATGTTTGTTGAAGGAAAGCCCTGGTCACGGGGACAGACACATGTGGTTTGAGTTTAAGGCACAGTATCTTTTGAACAGTCTTGACCCTGTCTCGGGTACTTATTAACCATGTGAACATCGACAGATTATTACCCACTGAGTTTCCATCTCTTCACCTGTGTGAGGAGCCAGTCAGACTCCTTGTCACTGAACTCATATATACGCAGAGTACGTCTTACATCACATGGATCATGCTGTGTGCTTTGTAGATGGGAGTGGATTGTAGTGTTCCTCTCTGGGGCGTTGGAATGAACCAAGAGGGCCAGCAGACTCCGTCTATCACAGGGTAGCCTTCAAAACAACCCCGAGGCATCCTGTTAGTACGGACATGCTTTGGATTCTTCTTTTGGCAAGTCCTCTTTTAAAAAAATGGATGTGGGTGGGATAACAACTGAGATGTAATATGAATAAATTAATAAAACATATTAGAAAAACGGTTGTGGGTTTGGTATATATCAAAGTATTAATAAGGGATATTGGTAGACAGTCTAAGATTTTTCTCCCTTGGTTTGAAAGAGGTATAGAGTTACTAGGCTATCTTCGCTTTCACTGATTTTGTCCAAGGTTAGACATAGGCTCAGATGCCAGTGACGTGTGTCTCCTGGCTCTAGGCCTTCCTGTGGACTTTACCCTGGGAAGGGCTGCGCAACCCTGGCTGAGTAGGACTTGACGTGTGGGACCCAGAGACTGGGCTGGGCCTGGCTCTGCCGCCTACTGTGTTCCCCTCTCTTAGGACTTCAGTTTCTTCATTTGCAAAATAAGAGTAATTGACGAGTGGCAGACCTCCTCTAAGGGTGAAGAAGAAGGGGGACTGAAAGAATGGACACAGAGCCAAGGCCAAAGTTGCTGAGGGGGGGGCCCGGGCAGGGATCAGTGGGTTTGTTTATCGAAAGGCTAATTCCTATTTCCCAGAGGACCAGCACTTGGGAAACTAGACTAAATATCTTTGAGGCTGTTTCGAGAATGTTATAGCCCACTCCAAGGCACGGAAACGGTACTGCAGCCTAAAGAAGCAAGGTTTACATGCCGCTAAACAGCTACCCAGAGAGAGGATTGTATTTCAAAATCTGGGTTTCAGCCCCATGCACATGCTGCATCTGTCTTGAACTTTTTCTGTGAACACGGGTGGCCTCTCCGGGCAGCCCCTCCAACACCTATTGACAACTAAGGGTCAGCAAAGCAGCCAGTGTGAGTGCCCGCTATTCAGCTAAGAGTTTGTGCAGTAAATTATGTTCTCCTTAGCACTCACTAGCATATCCCAAAGCCAGCTGTTGAACCTGGCATGGCAATTTCTTAAGTATCTACTTAACAGCTCTGGCCACCGGGTTGTCTAGAAAAATCCTTGATGAGAACAGTTAAGTCAACAGGAAATGGATCAACACGAGCTTGTTTCAGGACCATCAACGGACATAGCTGGTTGGTGGACAGATCCAGCCGTCCACCACCTTTTTCCTTTAGCTGTGACCTTTCTTGCCTTGGTGAGGTGACACTCATCTCTGAGCCTCTTTTCTAGCAGGATTCCCTAGCAGGATGTGCTCATGACATGAGACAAGAGTCATGGAGTTAGGAAGCCGGGTTCCTCTGCCACGCTGTTGGGTGGTCATAGCCTTCCTTAGCCACCCCATCGGCAAGACCTGCTGTGGCAAACCCTGGCAGGCTGCAGGTGAAGATGACTGTTCCAGAAAACACTCGCCACAGTGGAAACCTTGCTGCATGAGGCCTGGCCTGTTTTGGGTGGTATCTAATGGTTCTCACCACCTAAGAAACATCCAGAGAACTTTTATTTTTTTTAAACCCAGAGGAATGGGCTCCACCCCTCGGGTAATCTTATTTAATTAGTTTTGAGTGGAGTTGCTGTGCAGGTCTTTTTTAAAGTTCCCAGGCCGCCAAGGTCTAGCTCTACTTGGCTGGTGGCTGAAGGCTCCGTTCTGTTGGATGAAAGAATGATTAGGACTTCCTTTCCCCTGCCCCTTAGAGGAGCCTGTTTTGCAAAGATGGAAGGATGCTTCCCGTGTCGCGTTACACTCAGGTGCCTGGCTATTTCTAGAACTGCGTTTGAACAGCATCTGGACATTCTTGTACAGAAGATGTGCGCATGCCTGACCTGCTAATAGGCAGCGCCTCAGGAAGCCGGTGGAGGCGCGGAACAGCTGCCGCGAGCGGGCGGGCTGGCGGGCGCTAGTATCTTTAGGTGGCAGTCTGCCAGGCCGGTGGAGGCAGAGGGAGCTGGGATTCCCTGGTCTTCTTTACTCCCGCCAATTAGGTCAGGTCAGCTTCTGGCTGTGTTAAATGCGTTAGGAAGTTCACCTAGTTTACCTTGTGGAGTCACTTTGGTTAGGATTTTAAAAATAGAACTTCAGCGTGATTTCCAGAGGTTGCTGGTGATGATGAGGCACACTACTGTCGGGACTCTAACCTCGCTTCCTTTCCGGAAAGAGTTTTTTTTTTTTTTTTTTTTTTTTTTTTTTTTTTTTTTAGAACTCAAGCCGCTGAGGTGGAGAGAGGCTCTCACTAAGCAAACACGTCATGTGTTTATACAGCAGATTCACTGCTGATGAATGCGGCAGCCCCCACCCACCCCACAGGCTCCCACCTCACCATCTCCCCCCCCCCTAGCCCCAGGCTCCCACCCTATCTGGGGCCGGGTGTGGTGAGCACGCCCCCCAGGATGTCCCCTCGCCCCCCTCCCCAAGGGGCATCCCCTGGCTTTCAACAGTGGTTGAAACAGCTTGGCCTCAGGGTAGCCTTCCTTCCAGTATGCAGTAATACTTCCTGGTTCTCATTTTCATGTGGAGAGGCCCTTAAGCAAAGAAAATAGGCAAGGCTAAAGGTGGCCTTTGAACTCTGAGGCTGCCACTTTCCCAAAGGCCTTAGTCTCTCTTTCCTCAGCTTTAACATTAAGCTGGTGACGCCTGACCTGAACTCTGGAAGGTAAATGGGTAAGAAAAGTACAGTTGGGCGGGGCCAGCACCTGTCAGGGAGTGTTGGTTATCGCTGTGCCCTCCCGTGCCCTCCCGTGCCCTCCCTTGGGGCCCGCACCTCTCTTTGTTCTTTTCTTTTTTGTTTGTTTGTTTGTTTTGTTTTTTGAGACAAGTTCTCCTGGACTCGCTTTGTTGCCCAAGCTGGCCTCGAACTCACAGCGATCCGCCTGCCTCTGCCTCCCCGAGTGCTGGGATTACTGGCGTGTGCCACCACGCCTGCCCTACCCTCTTTGTTCTTATTGGCACTCAGTGGACATCCACCAAATAGAATAGTACTGGATGAAAAGAAATAGTGGTGATCCAAACCTAGACAGAGGCAAGAAAGTTACTTTTTCACCGCCCACTCCTTGTTGGATTAACAATATAGCCCTCCTGTGGATTTATTTATTTGTTGCCTTCTTAAAAACAATGTGTGCTTCCTGTCAGATGTACGTCAACACATATGGAAGGGTATGACTAGACAGGACCCTTGCGGTTTATTCCTGAAAATTATTTCGTGAAATTGAGCTACCTCAAAGAGAAAGCCCTGAAGGAAATGAAGGCCCAGGCATCCAGCGGTGACCAAGAGGTGCCGGGGCCCTTAGCTATGCTGCCTGGCAACAGAACACAGTCCTAGCCCACTTCTCGCAAGGCAGCGAGGTTCAGAGAAATTAGGAAATGTGACTGATATAGAAGATGAAATACAGCAAATGGGATTCTTGGCTCCAAGTCCACCCGCTCTCCATGACATCACAGTGGAGGACCTCAATGAAAATTCTAGTGGAATTGTGACTTCGCCACTGAGTAGCTGGGTGGCCTAGGCACACCATGCTGTCTCCCGAAGCTCCAGCTTCCTTAGCCTAGTAGTGGCCCGGTAGGAGCCCTGGGCGTTAGGAGCCTTGGGCAAGGTCTGACCGGGTTTCCCAGGGCCTCCAGCTCCGTTCATTGCTAGTCTCTGCAGCCCTCTAGTGGCGCTTTGTGGGAACAGAGCGGTGCCTCTGCTGAGAGGACTCCTGGAGACACTGGAACACTTGGTTCATACCGGCCAAGTAGGGGAAACTCAGAGGAGCCTTCTAAATAGATAGCGGCTGGCTAGTTCCCAGAGGCATCACAGGCTTTATAACTTCTTGGTTGTTGCCATAGTTTGAGGAGGACTCTAGGGCCCAGACCTGCCTGTATTTTTCCAGGACCCTCTGGATCCTTCTATTTCCTCATTCTCCCAGGCTTCTCCCCCCTAAAGTCTCAATAGGATTTTCTCCCCTCTAACCCACTTTCTTGGTAGGTAAAGCTTTTCATGGCACTAGCCAAGGAAAATATAGGCAGTAAACTTCGAACCCCTACCCAGTCTAGCCGATGGACAGGATATTCTCCACCGTTAAGTGGAGAAGGGGATCTGACTTTCACACAAAATCTGGTGCCCTATATCGGACCATGTCCCTTGGATGGGGAGGCCTGGTGGCACTCAGAGGAAAGATAATAAGTCACCAAGAAGAGACTTGATACCCTAGGAGCATATACAGGGGGAGGAGGTCCCCCTCAGTCACAGACATAGGGGAAGGGAGTAGAGGGGGAAGCGGGAGGGAGGAAAGAAAGGGAGGATACAAGGGATGGGCTAACAATTGAGATGTAATATGAATAAATTAATTTAAAAATAAAAAAAAATAAATACAAAAAAAATAACTTCTTGGTTGTGCTGGAACTCCCGAAAGCCTTGTAGCATACAGGGTGGGGACTCCTAAAATGGAACACTAAAATGTATTTACCGGTAAGTTTAAATCAAAACATTTAACTTAAAACCAATCCACAGTATGTGCACAGAATGACCTCAGTCTCTGGCTGTGATGTGTTTGTGACATCCCTGGTTCTCTCACTCCTTTGCACTCCACATTCATCACCGGTCAGCTCCGGAGTTCTGGACTAGCGAGGCTGATACCGTGTGCATGTGCCTGGGCTGCTCAATCCTAACATAACCAAACAGAGATAGTGATTCCCCATTCCTTCCAGATATTTCCTTCCATCCTGCTTTTCTTGCTTTAGCGAACGGTAACACCGCCTACCTCACTGCCCTAAATATCTCCCTTCACACACATCCCCACAGCTAGCTCTGTAGTAACCGCCCTGGCTATTCTTATTCTATCTCAGAGCTGACAGGTTCCTCCATCTCCAACCTCGCTTGAACAGAGGCCTTGGGCTTCTACTCTTCATGTGGTGGGTCCATCCTCGGAGTGGTCACTCACAAGAGGAGACTTTAATCAGCCCTTGCTGAAACACTAGTGGCTACCGGCCAGGCGTCATCTTAGCCCACTTTAAATGGCTATTATCAAAAGAGTGGTGATCAATGCTACTGAAGACGTGGAGAAAAGGGAAGTCTCAGTATAGTGCTGGTGGCTATGCAAATTAGTACAGGCATAACAGAAAGCAATATGGATGCTCCTTAAGTAGAAATAGGACTGCAATAAAATCAACAGCCTGAGGAGCTGGAGAGATGGCCTTAGGGGTTAAGAGCAAGGGGTCTGTGTCGATGTCCTTGGTCCATGTTATCACCAAAGGCCATGCAGACATCCCTGATCTGAGCTGCCTCCTGGGCCATATTGATTCTGAGGGCTGAGCAGAGGTGGCTCCACCCCTCACTGGCCTCTCTCCTCCCTGGGCAGCATGGAAGAGCTGGCACTAGTGGTGATGGTGGTGGTGGTGTGAGCTGGCACTGAGGGCATAGGCGAGGGACAGGGGTCATGGCTCTAGAGAGAGATGCCTCTTGACACCTATAGAAGGTGGGAGAGCTGGTCCCACACCTTGTCTGGGCAGAGCTATAGAGTTGCCCTGGTGGCTTGAGTGTGGGAGAGCCTTCCTGTCCCTGCCAGCTGCCCAGGCAGGAGAACTGGCCCTGCCCCTCACCTGGGCAAAGTGGGAAAGCTGGCTCTGGTGGTGTGGGCACAAGAGAACTGTGGTGGTGACCAGTTCAGCCACCACCCAAGCCCAGGTTCAGGGCTATGAATTGGCCCACACCAACACCTACCCCATGTATGGACTGTTGGGGCAAGTGAAAAGGCTGGTTCTGCAGAACTAAAGTTGCAGGATCCCCAGGACACAAGGCAACACCAGAATATTCAAGAGGAGTCCTGGTGAGGATCCAGTATTGATGGTTTAGTACAAGTCAGAGACTTTGAACCAGACCAACGACTCATTGCAATGAACATTTGAAAATAAAGCTGTGTGGCCAAAGGGTATGTTGTGTGATACAGCCATGACACACTGTAGCATTTATGGCAAGATGCTCTCTCTGTCTCTATGTGTGTGTGTATGTGTGTTTCTGTCTCTGTGTCTCTGTGTCTCTCTGTGTGTGTGTGTGTTTGTGTGTGTGTGTGTGTGTGTGTGTGTGTGTGTGTGTGTGTGTGTGT
>OU015753.1:52954336-52991223 GCA_907169655.1 Acomys percivali
TGTGTGTGTGTGTGTGTGTGTGTGTGTGTGTGTGTGTGTGTGTGTGTGAGAGAGAGAGAGAGAGAGAGTGTGTATGCAAGTGTGGAGGCAAGGAGAGGGTGTCTTGATTCCTTGGCGCTTAAATCACAGTTATGTGCAGGATGCCCAGCTTGTTATGTGGAGGCTGGGGGCATAACCCTGATCCTCCTGGTCACTCTGCAAGTGTTTCTAACTGCTGAGCCATTTTTTCTAGCTCTGTATACCTTTTAAAGATTCATTTATTTTAACTTTTTAAAAGTTTGACTGCTATGTAGCAATTATACAGTGGGGTACAGTGTTAGTAATTCCATCCGTACATATAATATATACTTATAGCCAAATTTAGGTAAATAGCATTTCCATTTTCTTAGTACACACACACACACACACACACACACATTTTAAATTTGTACTTCTTAACCTCCTGCCTTCCACATTTTCACAAAACATGTGACATGCTATTGTAAATCAGTCACCTCTGGGGTGCTGAAGAGCAGAGCTGACTGCTTTTATCTACATGTGTTTTGGGGTTACCTGTTTTTCAATGTCCCTCCCTTCCCAGCTGCAGTGATCACTATCCTAGTGACTCAGATCAGCTGTAACTTTAGTTATGAAAAACCATTTGCTATTTGTCTTTCATTTAACATGATAGTCTCCAGTTCCACTCATAGTTGTGTATGAAGATGGGGCCTTAGTAAAGGGCCGATGTACGGAAACATGACCACCAGGAAGCATTCAACCACTGAACTGCTTGACTTGTAAATGGTATTTAAACAAGAGAGGAAGAACCACTGGTGGGCTGGTGAGAGAGGCCATGGCAAGGGGGCTGGTGGGATTGGCCTGAATGATGTGCAAATGGAGAAACTGAGTCATGAAACTGTGTGAGGCAATGTGAGAGGAAGCAGGCCCTGATGGAGCTATAGAGACTAGTGGCTGCCAGCAGAGATTCCAAGACAGCAGGAGAGAGACTGCATCACTGAGGGAACCGGGCATGTGGGAGGTGGTGTTTGGTTCCCACTTTATCAGAGCTGACAGGACTATGTTCGCAGAGCATTAAGGAAGAGGTTAACTTAGCAAAGTCCTCAAGAATGGAATGAAACTTTAGCAGCATTGTGGACTCCCAAGGTAAGACATGGTATTTATGAGACAGGCAAGGCATTTACAAATCCAAAGGACTTAGCCTGACATGGAAATCAGGTTTGTGGAGTGATAAAGCAATCTAGATGAGATTTTTTTTTAAAGGACAATAAAGGGGCGTAGTCTGTCCAGGTGTGATGGCTAATCTTTACTCTCAGCTTGACATATCTGGAAAAGGGGAAACTCAGTTAATATTGCCTCCATCATATTGGCTCTTAGTGGGCATGTCTGTGGGGCATTTTCTTGATTGATAACTGATATGGGAGGTCCCAGCCCACTGGGGTACCATTCTTAGGTAGGTGGTCTGGGGTTGTGTAAGAAAGGCAGCTGGGTGTGAATTGGGTGCAGCATTCCTCTCGAGTTCTTGCCTCTGCTTCCACTCGAGTTCCATTCCTCTCGAGTTCTTGCCTCTGCTTCCACTCGAGTTCCTGCCGTCAGTCTGTCAGTGATGGATTGTGACCTGGAAGTGTAAGCCAAATACAACTCCCATAAAATTGTCTTTGGTCAAGGTGTTCATCACAGCCACAGAAAACACCCCAGGACACCACGTCACCCCACAGTGAATGTGGCAGGATTTGTGCCAAGCTGCCGGTAGAAGCCATCTGTGGAGCTACCAGGAGGCTTTCAAAACTGAAAACCAGTTCACAGAGGGCATAAATGATAAAACCACATAGAAGAAAAAGACTAAGCTTATTCCAAAGGTGGACAATTATCTTCTGAGAGTAAACTGTGTACAATCCTCTTATATTAAAAAAAAGTGTATGCTGTGTACAATTCTCTCATGTAAAAAAAAGTGTATGCTCAGAGTGGAAATTGTTCATTGAACCTGCTGCTCTCACTGCAGCCACGTGCTGCTGAGGGAGAGACAGTGGTAATAGTTACTGGCCCGGAGCCTGCTGGACCCGTGGCCCTGTGGTGGCCAGGTGTGGTTGAAAAGAGCAGTAATACCGGCTGCATCTCAAAGGAGCCAGCTCAAGTGGCACACATAAGCACAACCCTGCTCCACTTTGTACCTGGTCTGGGCCAAGCAGTTTAAGCTAGCAATACTGAAGCCATTGGGGCAGAGAGATGTGCAGTGGGCCCACGAGAATGCCCCAGACTGTGTGTGTGTGTGTGTGTGTGTGTGTGTGTGTGTGGGGTCTTGTGGAGGCTAGAGAACAGTGCTGGATACCCTGGAGTTACAGCAGCTGTAAGCTACCTGATACAGGTGTTGGAAACAGGACTGTAGTCCTCTGACAGAGCAGCAGGCACGCAAATGTCGAGTCTCCTCTTTGAGGATGTAGCTGATGAAATATTCTTTTCGTGTTGTGTTGGACCTTGCTAGCAGTTTACTCTGGTAGCCCTTCAGTGGCCGACTCCTGAGGTCAGCAGGGTGCAGAGTCCTTTGGAGACCCTGCCCACTGTTTTAATGCCGACCTCTGAGTGCCTTACAGACTCGTAAAATAACAAAAAACAAAAAATCTTTAGACCAAATAAAGCAGCGAAACCAATAAAAGAGTTTTTTTGTTTCTTTGTTGTTAAATGAAAATCCCAGTTCCAGTGATGAGTTACTTCCCTAAGAGTGGTTGGCCAGGGAGTCCCACACGACCCGAAAATGATGAAGGTCGTTGTTGCTGCTGTTGACTGCATGCCAGAACTAGCTCGTAGAACCTTCTGGTGACTACACCACATGTTTTGGTTCAGAACATGGAGAAATCACACTGGGACTGATTTGCAAATGTTCCCTGACTGCTGACTAGTTTCCATAGTGCTGGACATGCCTTGCAGGCTACTGTGGGAGAATCATCACCCAGGCTCCTGGTTGGCTGTGGACCCTGCATCCTGCTACGACATCAGCAAGCCACACAGGATGTACCAGCTGCTGCAATGGCTTCATGAGCTTTTCTGGGTACAACCAGAAACTTTCTGATTAGACTTAAGGCCTGCTCCATGGGAGGGAAGTCACATCTGGTCCTGTAAGCTCAGACAAAGCCCCTCAGTGTGGAAAGTCATAGGCCCCAGTGGGGAAGCATCCGTTATTGTTTTGTTAAGTGGATGGCATGACACACCTGTCAAATTGCCTTCTAAGCCTTCATGCTTACAGCCATAGAGTGTTGGTGCTGGCCTCGGTGGTAGAGGAACCCTTAACAGTGGGCTGTGGGTGCTGATGGAGAGACTCATAACTGGCCAAACTACTGAAAACAAGTGATACAGCTGCCGGGCTGCGCAATACTCAAAGAGAGGTAATGGACACATCACCCGTTCCAAAGCTCAGAGAAGGAAGAGGTGGTCAGAGAGAAGGGAGGAGAAGGAGGAGGAGAGATGGTGTGTGTGATGTGTTTTCCTCCAGACAGAATATGATGTTCTCTTAGCATAGAGGTTAACGTGGATCAGTAGCCATGGAAACTAGAGTAGAGCAGTAATACATTAGTAGCCAAGCCTATGGTCATGGAGCTATTGGCATTCCCTAGTAGAACGTGGAGAGGAGGGTCATAAGACCCTCACCTGGCTTCAAGCTGTTGCTTCCTCAACTGCAAGTGTTCTTGGGAGATGCTAGAGTATTTAGGAAACAGAAGATTAGTTGAAAGAGGGACTCCGAGATACAGTTTCCATGAGACCATCATGATGGGGTGGAATTTTGCAGACTTGTAGCTGTCTGGGGATAACCTATGTTCTGTTAGAAAGCCCAATAAGCTCATTGGCTAAAGTGGGACTATGCTGAAATTGTTCTTGGGTCTGTTAATGGTATCTATTCTGAGATGAATAGACATTTACTCACAGCATTTTGGGAATAGCTAATAAAGCAGTTAAGCTGAGGGCACACCAAGAACTGCTCCTAGTGTTCACTAAAAGCACATGTGCCAGGAAGTCCCAACCAGCGAAACACTTCAAAGCCCCAAGACAAAGGCAGAAGTAACACGAATGTCCAAGACAGTGTGTCTGCTCTGTAAGGTGCCAATCCCACAATAACAGCTGACAACGAGAACGACTTAGGTCAACTTCTAGCAGTTAGAGATAGGCTCAAAAATTGAAAGGTAAAGCAAATAAACTCCTGAATAAATTATAAGGGACCACAAACAGATAACTGAAATAGCAAAGTCAATCCAGGATCCCAAAACATACATGGATAAAAATATAGAAATAATGAAAAAACCTAAACAAATGATGGTTGGAAAGGAAAAGTTCAACAAGCCAAATAGAAAGCCCAGTGGAAAGCCTCCCAGACAGAATGATAACGTAGGAAGAATTAGATCATTTAGCCAAAGTCAATGATGAATTAAACTTTTAAAAACTGACTGGGCGTGGTGGCGCACACCGTTAATCTCAGTAGTCGGGAGGCAGAGGCAGGTGGATCACTGTGAGTTCGAGGCCAGCCTGGTCTATAAAATGAGTCCAGGACAGCCAAGACTACACTGAGAAACCCTGTCTTGAAAAACAAAAAACAAAACGAAACGTTTAAAAACTACATTTATTTATTAGTACATGTGTGTGCCATTGCATGTGTGCTGTGGCATGAATGTGGTGGTCTGAGGACAAATTTCTGGAGTCGCTTCTTCATGTGGACCTTAAGGATTCGTCAGGCTTGCTGGCACATGCCTTTACTCACTAAGACATCGTACTGGCCCAAACTCTAATAAAATGTATTAACACAATATGTAAGAGGGTTTTTTTGTTGTTGTCTGAAGAAAGAAGTAGAGGAAGACATTAGAGGTTGGAAAGACCTTTGGAGACTTAGCTTTTTTTAAAAAAAAAAATCCTGCTTTATTTATGGTTCTTAAATGCTTTTACCTCCCTTCCAACCTACCAACCAGAGGTAGGAGAAACCAAAGGTTAATCGGGGAGGGGGAAGTGGGCCTTTTTAGACATAGTTACTTAGGCGGATTCCACTCTGCGTTGTCAGAGTCCAGTCAAATAGAAAACACCAAACAGCAACACAGTAGCAGCAGCACAATCCAGCAGAAACCAGCGGAAGCAGCCAGATCAGCCGGAGTGCCCTGAGAAGTTCGTTGGAGCGTTTCTCTCTGCAAAGTGAGGTGTTGAAAACGAAGAACAGCAAAGTGATATAAACCGTTACAAGGCACAGAGATGCAAAAGCGCTGTTCTCTCACTGTCTGTGGGCTTCTGTTTATCTCCTCTCAGAGTCCACACAAGGTAGCATTTGCATCTGGCAAAAACCATGCCCCTAGCATAAGACAGCTTCCAGCAAAACATCAGGTGCTTTCTCACAGGTCTGTTTTTCACTAACAAAGGACAGGAGGCTGTCTTCTTCAGTGGTGGAAAAACACTCCCATATGCCATACTTGGGACCAAAACAAAAAACACATTCATATCACACAACCAAGTCTTCAAAGAAGCCAGAAACTTCCACTTCAGACCATCAATGCTCATGGGTTGGAAGAATTAATACTGTCAAAAACAGCTGTGGGATTGCGTGGAATCTCTAGATGGCTTTTTGTAGGATGGGAACTTTTTGGGAAGAAAACTGGGTTCAGTGGGAGTAGAAAAGGGTAAGAGGGAGGGATGGGGGTGAACTTGATCAAAGTATATTATATATTTATGTGGAGTTGTCATAAAATAAGTGAAGAAACAAGAGTTTGGTTTTGTTTACTTTTGTTTTGTGGTACCCATAAGAAGGTCTTAGCGTTCTTCCTAATAGGCTTTCTTTGCGTGAGGAGTTTCATAATTTTAATTTTACATTCAGGATTTTGATCCAGGTCTAGCTGCCTGGGTGAGAGACAAGGGTCAAGTTTCAGTCTTGTGCTTGTGAGAGCCCAGGTTCCCTGCACTGCTGTTGAAGAGATGGCTTTTTCCAATGCATGGGTTCGGGACTGATACCTGGGCTCACTGCGTGCATCCTCACTCTCCTCCATCTGCCTCCATGCCTGGTCCTATGCAGTACAATCTGCATTATAGCTTCAAGTTAAGTACTATGATGCTTCCATCTCTGTTCTTTTTGTGCAAGATTTCTTTGGGCTATTTGGGATCTTTTGTGCTTTACATAGTCTTTAGAATTGTTCCTCCCTCCCCACACCCACCTCTGTGAAGAAGCCATCACTATTGTGCGGAGACTGAACTGAATCTCTGGTCCACATTAAGAAATACAGGTCCAATCTGAGAACATCAGACATTCTTTTCCAGGTTTTTTTCTTTTTTCTTTTCTTTTCTTTCTTTCTTTTTTTTTTTTTTGTGTGTGTGTTTTAAAATGTTTTTCATTTGTATTTTGTAATTTCATTTCAAGGTTCCTTCACTCCTTTAGTTAACTTAATTCTTGCCTCTTTTATTTTATTTTGTGGCTGTTGTGAATGGAATTAACTCATTCCTTTTCAGTTCAGTCGTTACTTGTGTTAAAGAAAAAGTTATGGATGTTTGTATATAGACTTTTAAAATAATCTGGTCTAATCCTGACGTTCTACTGAACATGCTCATTGCTTCTTGGGGTCTTCTAGTGGAATTTTTGTTGTTTTTAAAGTATGCATATATTCAAATATATACTATCGTATTAATCATATATGCAGGCAGGGATAATTTGATTTTTTCCCTTCCTAATTTTATTCCTTTTTTTTTTTTTTTTCCTAATTATTTTGGCAAAACCTCAAGTACTATTCTGAACAAGACCAGTGAATATGGGAAGCTTGTCTCATTCTAGATCTTGGAGGAAAAGCTGTGGTGCCCATCCATCTTCATTTTGACTCTCTTGTGGAAAATGAATTGCAATAGAAAAGATTAGAAGCTGAAAACCAATGTGAGGATATTGTAGGAACTTGAATAAGGACAATCAGTAACTAAACCAGGTTTGTGCTAGGGTAGACAAGTCAGATACCCTGAATTTGCATATAAATGGAATGTTCAAAGTGGTATGGCAATGGATGAAAGATGGGTAAAGGATCAGATAGATGGTAGGAGGGATCAATAACTTCATTTTCAACATAGCATTTGAAGCCTATTAGACATCTAAGAGAGGATGTCAAGAACACACTCATCAAACTCAGGAGATGTACAGAGGAGGAAAAGTGAGCTGTAGACATATAGATTTTAAAGTACTAGGAATGGAGAAGAGACTCTTAAGGGAGTGTTGAGTAGTAAACCTAAACTCAACACCCCTTTGTAGGGTGTTGATGTAGATTAGCTAGCCTTTTCCATATTGATCCTGGGAGATGGAAGGCCCCAGGTATGTGGGATGTTCAGTGCAGACTTGGCCATCTGTGGGCATATAGAAGATGTTCAAGGGACTCCAAGTTGCTATATGGAGAGCAGGGCTAATCCCGATGGCCATGGAAAGCAAGAAATGAATTAACTAACTACTTGCTGGCAGAGACTGGTGAGCCCAGGAAACTCCCGGTAATAGGAAGGAGACGCTTTTATACTGAAAACACTTGTGTTCTTTATTGAGGTGCATAGCATAATAGACCTCAAGAGATGTTACTGTCCTAATACATACAAGGTGTGAATTTTAAAGGGGGCCTTAAGTTAGAGACCAAAAGGAAGGGGAACTACCCTTGGATTATCTGGGTCAGACCAATGGAGTTGTGAAGAGATTTATAAGCAATGTGTGGGTCAGAGGTTAAGGGAGAAGATGTGATGATGGAAGCAAAGTTGGAAGGATGGACTCCCAGGAGTCAGGAAGGGGTTATTGTGTCTAGGGACACAGGCAGTTTCCACCAGGGAAAAGCCATGACAAGAGGCATGGCCAGAAAGGCTCCAGAAGGGATGTGTTCCTGGAGATTCCGAGTTCTGTAGAACTAGATAATGCATCTGCGCTCTTGTAAGGCCCCGGGGTCTGTGGTAATTTGGTGTAATAGCAATAGGGAACTATCCATTCACAATTACAAACTACCCCACAGGCTCGGTGGTATGCTGGCATCTTCCCATTGAGTTTCTTAAATTCTTTAGCAGTTGATAAGAAACCAGTATTGAACTGAGCAATTAACTGCTGCTCAAGCGTCGCTGAAATGTCAGACTAGAGGAACCTACAATGTTTTTACCAGTAGGTTCAGGTCCTGGGCTACTCAGAACACCCACCCTCTTACCTCCCACCTACTCTTTGAGCCCCTGAATTCCCTACAACTCCCTTTACCACATTCATGTTTTGTTTTGTATGTAACACTTTGAGCTTAACCATGGCTATCAGTGTGGCCATAGATTTGAACTATCTATTGGAGCCTGGTAGGCTTACTGGTGGGTATATAACTAAAGACCTTGACTCTCTCCCAGAATCTACCAGTAGCCAATAGTTCAGCAGGGAGGGATAGGGTCACATGAGTTCCTTCCCCATTCAGGAATGCTAACAAGCCCAGTCTTGGGCAACCCAGACACAGGTACCCATAGCCACTGTGAGTACATGGTTACGATGGCTGAGTTGTGCCTATATGATGGTATTTGTAGTTCTGAGTCACTGCATTCACTGAAATTCACTGCTAAGAAATGCTCTTCTGATTAAGGCTGAGAGTAGTATTTCTCTATGAGTATAAACATAAATATTTAGAAGGTAGTTAGACAGTACATTAACTTAGCTATGTAACAGTAGTAAATTTCCCTCTTAGGACCTACAGCCTCCTAAGATACGGGTTTGTGATCAGGGCTATGGTATGAGGTATGAATTTTTACCACAGATCAGGAATCAAAGCCAATCAGACGGTTGCTGGTTACCTCCATAACAGCTGTGCCACTATCATATAGGTAACCCCATCTAGCCCAGCAGGTTGATACTGTAATTCATAGGGCTTATGGCTCAATACAGCTATTGATGCCTTTTCCCCTCTAGCAGCCTACATAAGTACCTTCTAGCACTATCTTAGCCAAAAGAAATTTTTTTATGGAGGAAAGGGTTTATTTGAGATTACATTTCCCAATCACAATTCATCATGAAGGGAAAAGTCAGGGAAGGAACTCAAGGAAGAAACTTGGAGGGAGGAGCTGGAAGCAGCTGCCACAGAAGATCGTGGCTTACTGGCTTGCACCCCGTGGCTTCTTCAACCTATTTCCTTATAGCTCTCTGGACCACTTCAGGATCCCAAGGGTGGCACCACCCACAGTGAGCTGGGCCCTCCCTCATCAATCATCAACCAAGAAAACATAGCCTTGCCCATAGCCAATCTGGTGGCAATATTTTCTGAGTCAAGGGTCCCTCTTCCCAGATGACTCTAGCTTGTATTCAGTTAATGTAAGAGTAGCCATCCCAGCCACTGTGGAAGCTAGGCAGCCGAAAGGGGAAACTTCCAGAAGTAAGGGGAGATAGTTTGGAGCAGTGAACTTGTTTGTTGGGCTACTGGCCCATGGAACATAGATAGACCGCAAAACCTCGCAATGCTATACATGTGTGCATGTATTTCTGATTGTGTGCATGTGTAGTGTGTGTGTGTGTGTGTGTGTGTGTGTGTGTGTGTGTGTAGGGGGTGTCCTTTAGCTATTGTATCTGAGGGCATTACTGCTTGCTTATGGATTCAATCTGAGGTGAAATGATGGATAAAAGGATTTGAAGTCCTGGTCAAGTCATGAGTCATCAATAGCACAAGTGAAATATTGAATGCTCAGAAATATTTAGAATGACTACAGCATACAATCTCTGTGAATATACCCTAAGGAGTATATTGATGCTGAGGGGGGAAAAGATGCTTAGGTTCTGAGTTATTAACAAAGAAACTCACCACCACTTACTTTATCATCATCCCCTAAGGATCCTACAAGGCTACAGGCTGCTTTGTGGCAACTATAGAAGTTTGTGTGAGTTTCACATAGCTTGTTAATGAGATACGAGATGTGGTGGTAGGGAATCAACTTCCTTTGGGAGCTGCGGGAACTGTGTTGCACCCTCCTTTTTGGACTAGGTCATTAGAAGCAAAGAACTAAATTCTCTAACAAGAACCTCTGAGAATATTTTTCTGCCTTTTTCAGATCAGCAGGGATCTTCATATAAGCCAGGACTGGTTTTGGGAGTTGGTAGAATGGCTGTGGAAGACTTTCACAGGAACCAAGCCCTGAGTGAAAGGATGCTAAGCAGACAAGGACATCTCAGAGAAGTAGTCTGAGGCTGATCAGACCTCAGGTCACAGTCTGCTCTAGTAACACAGTGAAATATAAGAGTTGGTCAAATACCTCGCTTCCATGCACAACATTTTACATGCAATTTTAAGAATTAATGCCATGATTATAAGGCTTATCAACTTTTATAGCAATCAGTGGATCCTAAGGTTAAAAAAGATTCCTTATTTAAACCTAGAGTGTGGGCGGACTTATTGCACTTGAAAGGAATGATCCACTATGTGGAAATAGAGGCTGTGGAGCTTAGAAAAATTTCACAGCATGGGATTCCTTTTTAGAGTAATTTGGGGTCCATATGTGAGTTGAGACAATTTGTGAAGACAATTTGGATAGTCTCCTAATAAGGAGTGTCATTAAGTGATGCATGAAATTATTGAGAAGGAGCATGCATTAGACTAAAGATAACAAATTACTTCGGGAAATTGTAGATGCTGGGAGAAATCCATGAACAAGCACCCAGTGCGTATTAAACTTAGAGTTCTGTGTTCTGGGTTGGCTGTGAAGGGTTCCCCACAGGCTCTCCCATGTGTTACAGGCTTCGTCCTCACTGGGGTGCTGTTTTGGCAGGGGCTGGAGACCTGAGAAGGTGGGCCTCGCTGGAGAAAGTAGGTCATCTAGAGGCATGCCTTCGAAGGCCATCTTGTCTCTGGCCTCCTCCTTTTGTTCCCTGCTTCCTGACCACTGTGAAATGAACAATTTTATTGCAGTATGCCCTTCTGCATGATGTTGTGCCTCTCTGTGGCCCAGAAACAAAGAATTTCCTCATTTTGAATGTTTTTTCGTAGGTATTTGTCTTGGTACCGACAAGTCTGACTAACAAAGACTGGTGCTTAGAAGAAGGATGAAGCTGTGCTGGGGAGGCGAGAGTGAGTGGTGGCACACACCGTTAATCCCATCACTCAGGAGGCAGAGGCAGGGGGAGCTCTGAGATTGAGGCCAGCCTGGTCTACAGACCGAGTTCTAGGACAGCTAGGGCTACCCAAAGAAACACTGTGTTGAAAAACCAAAAATAAAAGGGGGTGGGGAGTGAAGACAGCAGTTTAATAATCATTAGCATGAGGGCGGGGCTCAAGCCATGGCTGTGTGTCAATTACCAGAGAGAACTGGAGGAATGAGAAGGAAGCAAAGAATTATCCCTCCTCATTTCCATCATACTGAACCTTGGACCTTGCGCAAACTAAGAGAATACTCTACGGCTGAACTACACCCCCCATCTCCCTTTTTTATTTCTTTCTTGAGATAGGGCCTCTCTGAGTGGCTTATGCTGGACTTGAACCACTGGGTAGCCTGGGCACGCCCTGAATTTGTGATTTTCCTGCCTTAGCCCCCTGAGTACTGAGCCTGGACCAGCAGGCCATGTTTTCTCACAGCTTCAAAAGGCAGAAAAACTTGCATGGGGATCACTGCCAAGCTTCTAGACGTGCACTTCAGGCTCTCCAGCAGGCTAGAAGCTTTGAAATTCCCAAGGCTTAGATAGTGATTTTCAGTTAGTCCACATCCAAAATCAATTAGGAATCTGGGTCCTCTAGGGAATCCGTATGTGCAACCAGGTGTTGATTTTTGTAGACTTCCTCATCTCTGTTGGAGGAACTAATTCCTCCTATCTCAGAAGCTGACATAATACTTTATCTCACGATATAGAATGTGATCAATCTAGCTTGATATGGGAGCACTTATATAAAGAAATAGAGAAGCTCCTTATATAAGGATGCCTTCCTCAGGGCTACTTTGCGACGTATGCCTCAGTATAACAAATTATAAGATAGTAACATATATCCAGGCATCAAAATTGTTTGCCATTTTGGAACTCATTACACTGTCTATTTTAAATGCCTTGATATGGGACCTGTACTTATTTTAAGGTAATAGCCTGAAAAATAATAGTAGATCCAGTAGTGATGGTAATGAAGCTTTATGTAGCCTTTACAAGTCTAAATATCCTCTTTATAGTAATTCAATCAGTCTTCACGACAGCCCCATGAAACAGACACTATTATAAACCTCCAATTTATGTGTGGGAAACACGAGACGGAGACAGTGAATATGGCATCCAGCTTCCCACATTTACGAAGTATGGGTTGAGTTACAGGTCCAGCTCTCCAGACCTCAGTCTCTCTTCTAATGTGGCTTGTTGTCTCTGCAGAGCTCCCTGGAGAGCAGCAAATCCAAAGACAAAGAAAATCTAAATGGTCCATTGGAAAGAAAAAATACATCCTGGAGTCAATCAGGGTTTCCCAAATTCAATTCCCAAATCGAGTGTGATCACATACTAGGCAATAAAAATAACACTGACTGAGCACTGGTGAGGTGCCAGGATTTGTCCTAATTGCCTCGTATTCATTAGCTATTTAATCCTTGCAGTGACAGCTGGGTAAAGGCATGTGCAACCAAGCTCGGTGACCTAAGTGTAATCCCCAGGATGCATATAAAGGTGGAAAGAGAGAAATACTCCTACAGATTTTCCTCTGACTTCTACAGGCACACCTACACACACACGTAAGATACATTTTTAAATAAACAAATGCAGTACAATGTAACCCTTCATTGACTCTGTCAATGCTATTATTATCTTTGCTTTAGATAAGGGGAGTAGAAGGATCAGGGAGTTACATTGGTTTACTGTTATTCATAAGACTTTACAATATCCAATTACAAAATGTTTTTAAAACACCTTGAAATAGTGAAAGCAAACATACAAAGGAAGTCACATGTCTTATTAAAATATATGACTAATAATAAGGGGCAAACATAATTTTTCATTAAAAATTCTAAATCTTAGAGCCCCAAGACTCTTAAAGTACTTACCATTCAATTGAAACTTGATACTGAAATTAAAATTAGGTGATTATTAGAGCTGAATTTATTTACCTAATACTAATTTATTAGTGTTTGAAATTAGCATACAAAGTAGTGGGTTTCATTGTGGTCTTTTCCCACAGATTGTGTGGATTCCTTTCTGACTCCCAGCCCTGTCCCTGTACTAACTTCTTTCTAGTCCCCTTCTCATATGTCCCCTGCAACATATGTGTAACATTTGTCCCCTAATCATGAAACACGCATCCCATTGCCAACTCTCTTTTTCCTTCCTCTCTTCCCCATGTCTTAGGATTTCCTTTTCCCCCTCTCATGGTCACCTTTCTAGTCTTATGACATCATATGTATGCACACACACACATACAGATTAAAATTCCAAATCTGCATTGGTGGGAAGAATGTGGTGTTTGTGTTTCTGAGTCTTGCTCATTTCCCTTAACACAATGATCCAGTTCTATCTGCTACAAATGTCATGGTGTGATTTTTCTTTATGACTGAGTAACATTCCATTGTGTATATGGACTTTTATCTTCATCTGTTGATGTATGTCTGGGGTGGTTTTATTTCTTAGTTACTGTGAACACTGCAGCAAATAATCCTGGCTGTGCAGATATTTCTGTGGCATGTTGATTTAGAGTCCTTTGAGTTTGTATGGGCAGTGTTCTAGGTGTATCATGTGGCAGATCTCTTCATTGTTTTTGAGAAACCTCTGCACACTCTCAGCAGCAATGATTAAGAGTTCTTTCTTCTTGCCACCTTTTCTAGTATCTGCTATTGGGCATTGTTTTGTTTTGTATGATCAACATTCTGACTGAACCATTCCAACCTGGTGCCTCAAAATGGTGTCTATATGTGTTTTGCTCATGGCTTAGAATATTGAGCATCTTCTCAAATATTTATTACTTTCTTCTGAGAACTTTCAGCTCAGGGCTGGATAAAAGGCTCAGCAGTTATGAGCACAAACTGCTCTTACAGAGAACCTGAGTTCAGTTTTCAGCACCCATATCTGGCTTCTCAGAATCTTCTGTAACTCCAGGTCTGGGGGGATCTGACACCTCTAGCCTCCATAGACATCTGTATGCAAATGCACCAAACCCTACATGTACATTGAATTAAAAATAAAAATACTTTTGAAATAACTTTCTGCTCAGTTCCCTAGGATACTTGTTGGTTGAAATGTAATCGTCTGTCTGTCTGTCTGTCTGTCTGTCTGTCTCTCTCTCTCTGTGGGGTGTGTGTGTGTGTGTGTGTGTGTGTGTGTGTGTGTGTGTGTGTGTATTTGACGTAGATCAGGAAGCAGAAACAGGGCCAGAGCCCCCATGTTTGTTGAGCTCTAGAGGCACATAGGTTGTGGAGATGAGGCAGAAATGCGATGCGAGGTGTGAGGCTGAAGTCCTTCATGCATGCATGGGAGGGAACAGCCCAGAGGAAGCACACAGGCATTGCCTGCATCACAACCACTCAGGAATGCAAGGAGGGAGCTGCTGCACTTGGCTCCGGTCTACCTATCAGTGGGGCTGGGAAGACACCCCCTAAGACAAAGGCAAACACAGACCAGTAGGTTTTACACACTTCCTCAGTGCTTCAGTCACAGAGAGCCCGTCAAGGAAAGGAAGATTCCCCTAGTCTCAGAGAGACCGAAGGCATAACTTTCAGGTGTATGTATGTCGGGGGAGGTACCCACTAACTGGAGAGTTCTGATAGAAGTTAGTCCCAAATGTAACTTATTAGTGAGAAAGGACACAGAGCTTAGGTTGTTGGAACTGCTGAAATGGGTAGCTTTCCTGTCACCTTCAGAAATTGATACTAAAGAGAATAAAAAAGGGGAGCAGAGAGGCCACATACAAACCATCTAGGAAGAGCTGCCAACAGGGAATATACCAGACATTCCACCTTTTTCTTATTTCAGATGCATAAATGGATGTTCACTGCTATAGTACCTCTATAATATCCCCATGCCTCAGTGCCAGAGACCAGAGAAAGTGAGATTTCTAGACTGTTAGAGGAAATTTTTAGAGTCCTGATTTTAAAAAGAATCAAGCATGGAAGGGTGGCACATGTCTTTCTGCCCAGCACTTGGGAGGCATATCTTTGTGAATTTGAGGCCAGCCTGGTTTAGATAATGAGTGAGACCATGTATCAAAAGAAAAAAGTCACTGAGCATATAATAAGAAGAAATATTAATGATAAATAGATGAATGAAATAAACAAAGTATTTCAGGATCTACATAAGAAAATTATCAAAGTGCATGAAATATTAGCAGTTTGAAAGAGGAAAAAAATGGAAGGATAAACCAAATAAAATAATAAAAGAAACAAAACAGGAAAAAAATTAAAAGAACCTAATAGAAATGTTAAAAATAAGTGTCAATCATTCAAGTTAAAAACAAACTGTCAACAGAAGTAAAAAATAAAAATGACAAATCAAACTCTGGGATATATATATATATATATATATGTATATATATATATGTATTCATATGTATATGTATTCAAACCCTGGGGTATAACAAAGAGCTAAGATAAAGTCTAGAAGCATAGATGATTTAGTCAATAAAGTTACAGCAGAAAAATTTCCAAACTTAGAAATGGACAGTCAAACCCAAAACACATCTAGAATCCCAAACAGAGATGACCAGAAGAACCAGTGTACAACATAGAGAAAACATCAAAAAAATGGAAAGCAAAGAATCAATATTAAAAGTTAAAAGAAGAGTATGTACTAGAGAGATGGCTCAGTGGTTGGGAGCACTTGTAGCTCTAAGAGAAGACCAGAGTGCAGTTCTCAGCACCCACACAGCAGCTCACAACTCTACTGTCTATAACTCCATTTCCTCGGGCTCTGATGCCATCTTCTGGCCTCCGTGGGACTTTATATACAAATGGTGCACATGTACTCATGCAGGAAAACATATGTACATACATATAAAATAATCTTGCAAAAATTAAAGGGGAAATTCTAAATCACCTACAAAGGCAAGTATATCAGAACAATGTATTTCTCATTAGCAACTCTAAAGGTGAGGAAAGCATAGATTAATAATGAAAAGTAACTAATTGCCAACCAAGATTGCTATACAAAGATGTATAGTTTCCGTGACAACTAATAGAGAAGAACATTTCAAGACAGGTCCAAACTAAAGCAGTTCACGAGGAGCCAGCAATGCAGAACAGACTGAAAGGAATACTATACACCAAAGAAAAAGGACAGTTTCCTTCATGAACACACGGGAGAGAATACATTCCATGTAATGGACTAACAAAGAGGATCTAGAAGGAATCCACATACTCAACACAATAAACCAGCCAACTCCCAACACCAGTGGGGAAGAAAGAAAAGAATACTCAAATGTTAGCAAATTCAAAGAGAAAGTTAAAAAAAAAAGGGATAATTTAAAAAACAACAACAAATATCTCAGACGTTTGATTTTACCAATGAGTACTCAAAAGCCAGGTGCTGGGGCGAAAGCCTGCTATCTCAGAGAGGCAGAGAAAGCACCCAGCTGACTTTCCTCCTCAGTGGACATTCCAGAAGGAAAAGGAAGCCCCCTTCCCTCATCTCAAAAAAATAAAAAATAAAAAAATCCTCAAACTGAATGTTCATCCCTTCTACTTCCTGTACATCTCTCTCTCTATCCTCCGGATTTGCTCTCCCTTCTACTTCCTGTACATCTCTCTCTCTATCCTCTGGATTTGCTCTCTTTATGCCTTTAAACTTCATTCATTCCCTGTCAAGTGGTTGCTCGACCTCTTGACCTATCGTTAACTTTATTAAATCCTATGTACAGAAAGATCTTGGATTAAAGGTGTGTGCTAGGGCTGAGCCACATCACAACCACCTATTTACAAAAAAAATAGAAAGTTCTTAGATTAAAGGTGTGTGCTAGGGCTGAGCAACACCACAGCTAGGAACAGGTTTTTCCAGTTCACATCTCAGGGTTCACAATGTGGTCAAATATTCTGAAACAGATGATTCAGCAAAAAGCAAAGACAAACAAAACAGAAATGATAAAAAAAATATGACAGCCAAACAATCAAATGAAAAACATAGAGAAGGCAGTCGCCGCTCCACACTCCCCTCCACGTGGAGAGTGCGCTGTCCATCCGCTACATCTGAACATGGGGTCTAGGTTCTCTGCACTCACTGTCCTTAGTAGGCGCATCAGCTTGTGCAGTACCCCCTGGGCCCAGATCCTCTGGTCTTGATGGTATCTTTGTGGAACTCCTCACCGCCAGCACCCCCTCCTTCCATCCCCTGCTCTTCCATATGACTCTCAGTGCTCCACCCAGAGTCTGGCTGTGAGTCCTCACATCTGTCCTGACCCCCTGACCCCTCACTGAGTAGAGTCTCTCAGAGGACATCAATGTTCGGCTAACATCCATATATATGTGAGTACATACAATATGTGTCTTTCTAAGTCTGGGGGACTGTCTCTGAGATGAGCTCTGGTGTCCTGATTTGCTCACTTCCCCAGGGGTGGGGGGGGGGGGGAGGCAGGGTGGCCTTGCAGGCACACAGAGGATGGGGATGCAGGCTATCCTGATGAGACCTGATAGGCTGTGGTCAGAATGTGGGGAGGAGCTTCCCCCACCGCTGTCATAGGACTAGAGGATAGGAACAGGGTGGAAGAGGGAGGGAGGGAGGAAGGAATGGGAGGACATGGGTGAGGGGGTAACAGTCAGGATGTAATGTGAATAAATTATAAAAATGAAAAATTAAAATTAAAAAACAAAGAGGAAAGCTGTCAACAGAAGTAGTAAATGAGAATGACAAAAACTTCTAAGAAACAGAAAAGCAACTGGTGAAATTAAAAGTAGTACTAACTATATCTCAATAGTAACCTATTTTTAAAAATTTTTCTTTTTTTCTGTTGTTTGATTTTGAGATAAGGTCTCACTGTGTAGACTGACCTTTGGTTGGCCTAGAATTTGCTATGTAGACCAGAATGGCCTCAAACTCACAAATATTTGCATACTTCTATGTAGTAGAAGTTTTGATTTCTTTAAAAACCTCAGTTATGTTATGTAAACAGGTTTTTGTTTTAACCCCAGGTGTAGGATATGGAGCTGCTTTTCTTTCTTTCTTTTTTTAAAAAAAGATTTATTTATTATGTATATAGTGTGCATTAGATCACATTATAGATGGTTGTGAGCCAACATATGGTTGCTGGGAATTGAACTCAGGTCCTCTGGAAAAGCAGTCAATGCTCTTAACCACTGAGCCATCTCTCCAGCCCAGGAGCTGCTTTTCATTTGTCTACATGTGGCTTAGAGAGGGGTTTGGTCTTTGCCAGCTGCAGTTAGTGGAATTCTGAGGACTCACGGGGTATAAATATCAGAGCCCAGAGAGAGAGGAGAATGCTTTGAGGAGACAGTCAGAGGAAAATGCTCGGAGAGAGAGAGGAACACTTCGAGGGATGCTCTGAGAAGTTGGAAATCTGCTGCTGTGTTTTTGTTGCTGTTTTCTGGACTGCTAGATATCCTGACAACTGAGATTGGTATTTTCCTAAAGAACCTAATGACCCCAAACAGCCAGAAGTAGCTACAGCCAGAAGTAACTAAAGGAACTCACCCCACCCCCACTAACTTTCTTTCTTTCCTACCTAGTGTTGGGAGGTTGGTGGAAGGGAGGTAGAGGTAGGTATAAGGAACCCCAAGTGAAGTAGAGTTTAAAATAGTGCCATACTTCTATCTCTCCAGTGCTTGGATTAAAGGTGTGTACTACCATGCCTGGCCTCAGTAGTAACTGTGATTGTAATTGTTGTTTTTAATACGATCTCAAATGTTCGGTTTTATTCATAAAGATGCAGGAGCCAGATGCTGGGGTGAAAGCCTTTCAGCTCAGAGAGGCAGAGAAAGCACCTAGTTGACCTTCCTTCTCAGTTGACATTACAGAAGGAGAAAGAAGCCTCCTTCCCCAAGCAAAATACCCCCCAGCTCTGAATATTTTAGTGGATGTTAATATGTTTTATTTTGATCCCCAGTATGGAAATGTGAGACAGACTTGTGTGAGGGTGCACAGTGTTTTAAAAAAATTTTTTTTTAAATTTAGTTTGTTTGTTTTGTTTTGTTTGCTTTGGAAATAGATTTGTGAGAGAACAAGTGATGTTTGTCCACTGGAAGAGGAACTGCCTCTTGCCGGGGCATGGTCTTTGCCCATTGATAAACATCCTAGTACAGACTCCCAAAACCAGAGGCTTGGGTTTTGGGTTTTGGGTTTTGGCATGGCATCTTGTGGTTTGGCAGTTTCATCACTTCGCTTTGAGATGCTCCTAGAGAGAAATGCTCCAGAGAATGCTTCAAGGTCCCCACTGCTGCTCACGATTCCAGCTGCTATGATTACAGTCACTTTTGCTGAATTGCTGGTTTGCTTTTCAATGGGTCTTCTGAAATCCTGATGATGAAAAGTGAAATTGCTTCAAGGAACTGAAAAGGTCTTCCTCTCCTGTTCCCATTAACCTCTTTTCTCTCTTATCTAGGGTAGGTAGGTTGGAAGGGAGGTATAAGCATTAAAGAACGCCAAATAAAGTAGGTTCAAAAGGCTCAAAGCCTACATAATGTCCCTCCCTTTTACTTCCTGTGCATTTATTTCTCTGTCTTCCTGACTTCCTCTTACTCTATGTTTTTTTCCTATCTTCACCCCGTCAACTGGTTGCTTATTCTGCCTCTTGACCTAGGGTTAACTTTATTTAATCCTGTTTACAATATTCAGGCTGAAAGCGCTAAGAGTAAAGGTATGTGCTAAGATGGAGGCACACCATACTAGAAACAGGTTTTTCCAATAAACAACACAATCTCAGGGTTCACAGTGTGATCAAATATCCTGTAACATTTCCTCATTTTTGTCTAAATAAAAAGGAAAGATTTTAACTCTAACACAGTAAAAATATTTACAAGAGGGAAGGAAGCTAGTTCTGCCAAGCTTTCCACAATGTCCAGCTTGGTGTATTTGGCAGTTTTAGGATAAAGTATTTTTGAGTTCAAAGTTCTGTAAAATGTTTGTCAGTCTCATATGTATTCAGCAATTTGAATGTTCTGAGCAGTTTGCAGTCTGAAGCTGATCTTTGGGTGGTGTTTGTCAGCTTAGTGGAAATGCTGGCTAGGTGTTGAGTGTTTGTGCAGAACCTGGCTGCAGAAGAGGCATGAGGAAGCTTTGGCCAGAGGTTAGTGTTACCACAATCCAGGTAGATTTGTTGTTGCAGGGCCCCATCATCTTGGAGACCTCAAAGGTTACTGTTAGGAATGGCCATGCTTTATTGTAGAAAACTTAAGCATTTTAAATGCCATATTCAACAGATGTCTAAAATGTTTGAGGACCACGTCCTATTAAGTACATCCGAAGTACATAAACTTTGTTCCTAATTACCTGCCTCATACTTACACCTGAAAACACGTACAGGAAGTTCACTGAAGTTTATTTCTTAGAATTAGGTAATACTCTACGTGACTACTGCTTAGTTCATTCTACTTCTAGGACTTTCCTTTGAGTTTTCTAGTTGCTCTTGAGTTCTCTTCAGTGTTCCTAGCTTCCACTTTCAAATCCTAGGTTGCTTTCATCATTTCTATCAGCCTTATGCTTGTGTTTTCCTGGGCATCACTTAGGTACATATTCCCTTTAACCTCATTCTAATTAAGTTCATCAAACTATTTCTTTGTATCTTTAAAAAAAATTCCTTGAATTGTTTTATGGAGTTTATAAGAGTCCTTTTAAATTCTGTGTCCTGGGACTCATTTAGCTAATTATCATCAGCAAAAATTTCGCTACAGATGATAGGTTTTGGGGAAGGAATCCTCCTTGATCTATCATATGACTTATAGCTTTGAGATGAGATCTGGACATAGAAACTTTTTTATTTATTTGTTTGTTTTTTTTTTTTTCAAGACAAAGTTTCTCAGTCCTGAACTTACTTTTTAGACCAGGCTGGCCTGGGATAGACAGAGATCACCTGCCTCTGAACATGAACTTCCTTTTATTAATTATATGTCTAATACAGACAGGGCAGATTGGGAGCAAATATGGAATATGTATGCTGTATTGGATCTAAAAGTTGGATATGGCTTAGGAAAATGAAGCAAGCTGAACACAGCAGGCTGGTTGGTATGCCAGATTTCTGTCCTGGTCCAAGCCTGAAGTTTGGGGAAAGATCTGGGGATTAAGGGTAGTGAGTGAAAGGAAGGATCAAATGAATTTGTCTGGCTAGTCTCTGGTAAAGATGTGTAGAATAGAGCTGGGCAGAGATGTTGCATGACATGGGAGGGACCCATAGGCTGAGAGCAGGTTAGGCTCCTGGCCGAGGTCAAGCAGTTGAGGGTAGCACAGACTGGGCTAGGGCATCGGCTGTGGGACACAGGCTTGATCTGGAGGATTGAGGAGAGCGCATGGAGGGGAGCATCGGGTGGACTTCCCCAGCGAGGCCCTGGCAACGGATTCAGAAATTGTAGAGAAAAATCCTGTGAGACCAATACTGTACAACGGGATCGGGCTCTCTGAAGGGAGCACTGCAAACCTATGCATGAAACTATGAAGGAAACATGAACATTTCAGAAGAGTTGGGACCCCAGGATTCTAGAGATGCCAGGGATGTGGAATGTCTGCTGGGAAAGCATCAGGTACTGAGCAAAGCCTTCCCCAAAGAGAAGCCGTAAGTGCTACAGTGGGAAGTGTCTCAGGGCCAGTGCTGCCAAGCCCATTGGAGCTTAGCCAGTGCCTGCTGGACACAGAGCCACAGAATTTTGTCTTTTCCTGACTGGGCTCTGTTCTAGCTTTGGTCTACTCTCTCCCTGGTAGTGTCCTTCCTCTCATTTGGAATGGAAATGTTTATTCTGAGGCACTTTTTATTGGAAATATGTAACTTTCCCCCCATAATTTTATAGGAGCTCACAGATAAGAGATTGCCTTCAGTCTTAGTGGAGACTGCTGAATGATGTTGTGTTGTTAAACTTTGGGTGACCAGGTTTGATTCTGACGTGTCCCCCATAGGGTCATGTCTTGAACGCTTGATTTCCAAATTAAGGCAATCTTTTGAAGGAGTCTTTAGAAATAGAGGTCTGGAAGTGTAAATCAGTCTGTCTCACACCCATTGTAATTCTGGACTTCTTTCTCTCCTTTTGACTCATGCTACGTGAATAGCTGCCACTCCTGCCACTGTGGATGAAGATGCTTTCGGGTGACTTCTCCACTGTAAACTCATTTCCTCCTGAAACCTTGAGTTGTAACAAATCTTTCTTCTTTTAAGCTATTTTTGTCAGGTGTTTTGTCATGCCTGTCTCACTGTGCAACCCAGGTGGCTTTAAATTCTTCTGCCTTAGTCTCTTCTGAGATCACAGATGCTCACCACACTCAACTGAACACTCTGTGAATGCACACAACACTCCAGAGCAGGGGTTTTCAGAGTCTCACATAAGATATCCTGCATCTCACATATTTATATAATAATTCACAACAGTAGCAAAATTACAGTTATGAAGTAGCAATGAAATAATTTTATGGTTGGTGGTCACCACAACATGAGGATCACATGCATAAAGGGTCATAGCATTAGGAAGTTTGAGAACCACTGTTCTAGAACTTTCTAGGGGATCCAAAAATTAAACAAAACAAAAACAAAGAAGATTGACAATAATATTTTTAAAAGACAAAATTTTGATTTTATTTTAATTTCAATTGGTTTCTGTCCAAATACACGTCATTATTGGCCATAATTTTTCATAATAGAAACAATATAGAGCATATCTCTGGCCACATTGATATTAAACTAGAAGTTAATAACAGAGAGGTAGATAGAATATTGCAAAGTATTAGGAAATTAAACAGCATAAAAATCCAGGAGTCAGAAAGAGAAGTCACAAGAGAATTAAAATTATATGAATTATATGAAAATGGTAATAAAAATTATTCTTAAAATTGTGGAATCAAAATATTTTATTCAGAGAACTGCTTAAAATAAAATATATAGATTTAAATATCTTCATTAGAAAAGGAGACAATTTAAAAGATTTATTTATTTTTATGGTATGTATATGGGCAGTTTGCCTGTATTTGTTCTTGTAGCACAAGCATGCAGTACCTGATGTGGCCAGAAGAAGGCACCAAATCTCCCAGGACTGGTGTGACCGAGGGTTGTGAACTTCGTTGTGGGAGATGGGGCTTGAACCTCCCTCTGGAAGAGTAGCAAGTGCAGTTCACCACCGACCTTTCTCTCCACTTCTTAGAGAGCTCTTTTCTTTAACTTAAAATTTTCTTTTATTTTGGGAGTCAAGGTTTCTTTGTGTAGTCCTGCCTTTGCCTCTGGAATGCTGGGATTAAAGCTGTGCTCCACCACTGCCTGGCCTTAGAAGAGTTTTAGAAAGAATAAATCACACATCTACTTTAAGAAGCAGGAAAGATAAAACTGCAAAACAGGGGGGAAAAAGGTCCAAAGCAGAAATCAATGAAACCCAAAATGTTACTGTTCTTCAAAAACATTTTTCCATGGGTTTTTGGGGTTTCCTGAGTTTCTTGAATCAAATGAAGAGTTCATAGAAAAATAGAAATAGCTTTGAAAAAAAGAAACAAACAAACAAACCGAAAGCTGGGAGTCGAGAGTTCTAGCATGCTTTTATAATGGTCCTAGGCCAATGAAATTAACATGGCAGAGTAGAGGCCCCTACATAGACTCAAACATATTTAGTCAATAGAGTCTTTTTTAAAAAAAGGATTATCATTGAAGTTCAATAGAGCAAAATATCCATCAAATAAGTGATTCTGGGAAGATTTGATACCTGATTGAGAAAAAGCATTATCAATGAGCCTTTATTCTGCCCCTTTCAAATCTCCTTTGTGAGAATTGTAAGTCCGCTGGGAGGGGTGGCGCACAATCCCAGCACTTAGGAGACAGGCAGGTAGATTGATGTGAGTTCGAGGCCAGCCTGGTCTTCAAAGAGAGTCCAGGACAGCCAAGGCTACACAGAGAAACCCTGTCTCAAAAAAGAAAAAAGAAAAAAGAAAGAAAGAAAGAAAAAAGAAAAGAAAAGAAAAAGAAGAATCATAAGTCCAGATGGGATAGAAAATAGAAACATTTTCATAACTTGTGTCTGAGGCTTTTCAGGGCACAGAAAAGCTCATAAATTGGATTCCATTAAACTTAAGAGGATTTCTGCTCCTCAACAGAAATTTAGGGGACAATGTTTTGCATATGTGTCATAATCTGAACTCATCATGTGAAAATATAAAGGATTCCTATTAACCAGAATCCTGTTAACCAGTTAAGAAAGGCAAAAAACTTGAATGCTGTATTTCTGTTCCTCTGATATGCCCACCTGCAGGGGAAAGGTTGTTTTGGCGTACAGTTCCAGAGCAAGAGTCCATAGAAGCGGGGCAGGCAGGCACATAAGTAGGTGACCAGAGCAGGAAGCTAAAAGCCCATATCTTCAACCACAGTCACAAAGCAGGAGGGTAAAATGGAAGTGGGGTGATGCCACTAACCCTCAAAGTTCACCCCTTCTTCTGTACTTCCTGCCACATGGCTTCCCATCCTAACCATTCCCACACAGCACCACAAGCTGGAGTGCAAGTGTTGAGATGCCCCAGCCTATGGGGACAGTCTCACTCAAACGACCACTGGTGCGAGTTTATAAAGAGACTTGAATGGCCTGTAAGCCTGTGAAACTGATCAAAATTATTGATCATCCACTGTATACAAGACCAATAAAACCAGGAACACTCAAGTACCCCTGTTGCTCATTTCTACTGCTGGGATTGTGACTAAAACAATCATTGTAGAAAGCTTTGGTGGTTTGTAAGGAAGTTACATAATGTGTATGTCTATATTTAAGGCGCTGTGAAACAATCCATGCCTGCTTTACTCATCAACATACTCAAATTGGAGGAACCCAAATATTTATCAGCACAAGAGTAGGTGGACAACGGCATAATTTAATACATCAGAGCAAACCACTTCTACATAAGCTGGTTAATGGGTACAGCATTGTATCTCTGTGTGTGAAGAATGAGTTGTTATCACCTACAGTTCAGAGGACAATTATAGTTAACAGCAATTTATTACATTATGCAAGATTACTGAAAAGGAGAGCTTTGATGTTCCTATAAAGACATGATAAATTCCCTTGGGGTGAGAGATATCCCAGTTAATCTAATTTCATTATTACATGTTGTATACATGTATGGAGGTATCGCATTATACCCATAACTAGTTATAGCAATTAAAAAGGAACTACTCAAATGAATCTTTGAAACATTGTATGGGAAAAGCTACATGTAAAACTGTATACATTGGGTAATTTCTTATATAAGAAGTTCAAGACAAAATTAATATGGTGATGATTCAGTTGCAAAGACAGTGAGAATGTTTTGTCTTCATTTGTGTTATGGATACAGAGTTTGCCAAAGTGTATTGAGTTGTACACTTAATATGTGTTGTAAAATATTATTAGAATATATGGGCTGGAGGGATGGCTCAGTGGCTAACAGTACAGGCTACTCTTCCAGAGTTCCAGACCCAGGAGTATTCCCACCACTCTCATGCTGGCTTGGAACCATACACACACATACACATACACCCCCACACACATACACCCCCCCCCCACATAAACATCTTTGAGTACCAGTTTTTTTTATACTATTCTTATTTCTTCTTGAAATTGTGCTTATATTACAGTTTTCTTTTAGAATCACTATCCTTCCATTTACATCTTTTAAAAGGATAAATAATTTAACAGTATAGCTGTTTTCAGGAGTTTTTATGGTCATGATCTTTTTTGTCGATAAGAAGAATTACATAAAAGTGAAAATGAAAATTTCTGCTTCTCAAAGCTGGAGAAGCAGACCATGAATAAGTTACAATACCACACAGCAAAAAAGCAGCGAGGCCTGGATCGGTACTCGGAAAGCCTTTGTGATTGTCCCATCAGCCTTTATGAAACAAAAACGTTTATGAATTGAAAACATAAAATTGGATACACACACACACACACACACACACACACACACACACACACACACACACTTGCCCCAACTTGCAGATGAAGGATTTGTAGTAAGTCTTTCAGAAGACAAATGTAACAAAACTCATTCTAAATTATCATCAGTGTAATGAAAAATGAAGCCGGAGAGAAAACCTAAAAGGCAACGGAAGCATAATGACACATTTTGGCTGAAGGAACAACGAAGCTGTGCATTTTCACCTACTTGTCATCATAAACACAGGGGGAGGCAAGACACCGGAGCAACGTTTGATTTAGTGTGGAATGAATAAGGATGCTGTCAGCCCAGAATTCTGTACTCAGTGAAAGTGTTCTTCTAGAATCAAGGTTAAAGTTAGAATGTTTCAGATGAAGGAAGATAAGAGAATAAGTCCCACCATGGAGCGGGGGTGGGGGGGGGGACCAACAAAAAACAAAACAAAAAAAAAACCCAAATCTCCCTTCAGGTTGAATGAAAATACCAGGACAGTCTCAAGGACTCTGAAAAGACAGATGTTGGGGCAAACTGGACAAGCCGCCTCTCAGCCGATACTAAATCAGGTCTTCTTCCAAACTTTGGTGAAAGATTAATTTATTTTAATTATCTTAGAACCCCAAATGTTTATGTCAGTACCTCAGAGGCTTTCCTTAAGCCTAATTGCTAGTTTTATTTTGACCTAAAGAGGTGTCAGGGTTCTCAAGAAACCACTAGAATAATATTCAGAGAGGGTGAGAATCGGTTTCTCAGACCTAAGCAGGGTTCATTCACTGAGAAAACTTTATTTGAAGTTTAGGTTGGCAATTTGGGGGGATGCCGCAGGAACACAGTGGGAACAAACAAGTGACGTCATCTCAGTGGCCAGAACACACAAGAAGCTACATCCCTCCTGGAGCTCAGTGGTCTTGCGTTTGCAGCTGATGCCACTGCAGGACCCCGTGCGGGTCTGAAGCCAGGTGAAAACAGTTTTTTACCTTCTGATTTTGATTTTTGTTGTTTGTGACTCCAAAGGCTGGACGGGATCCCACCGAGCACTTACTGCTTGGTGTGCAGTTTTAGACTCTCAACCTTTGTGCCTGTCAATCAGCCTGTGGGGTCCACCTACCCCACCTGTACAGAAGTCATGCCTAAACAAAAAGAAGCTCTTTATACCTTGGTGGCTGGTGGCTGGTGGCTGGTGGCTTTTTAAAAATCCCTCAGCATCTGACAGCGGCCAGCAGAGCAGCAGGTGGTACCCGCTAGTGTTACAGCGCTCTTGTGCAGGTCACCAATGCCAAGACCCTTGCTTATAGCCTTTGGAAGAGTTCCTGCTCTTGTGCTTAGCGTACTGGGACACTTAGCTCTAAGTTGAAACTCTTGTGTTGTACGAGGAAGTCAGGATGCCTCAGCTCTTCAGAGCTTGTCTTAGTTAGGGTTTCCTGTTTTGATGAAACACCGTGGCTTAACGAAACTTGGGGAGAAAAGGATTTATTTCAGCTTAGAGTTCTACAGCATGGAAGGACAGCAGAGCAGGAGTTCAAACAAGGCAGGAACTAATGTGGAGTTCATGGAGGAATGCTAAGCAGCTTGCTTTCTCATCGTACCACCCATAGCCCAGGGATGGCGTCACCCACAGTGAACTGAGCCCTCCCATATCAACTCATCAATCAAGACATTGCGTCACAGTCTTGCTTACAGGCCAATCTGGTGGAGGCATCTTTTCAGGTGAAGTTTCTCCTTCCAAGTGACTCTATTTTGCATCAAGTTGACATGATGCTAGTCAACACATCGCAGCTAGCATTGTGACTCTCGGGCTTAGTGTATCTAGGACCCTTGGCTCTGGAGGCTGTTTTTACTGCTTCTGTCATCATCACTATTGACAACATTGGCGCTGGCCACTTAACAACTGCCTCCCCAGTACTGCAGCTTTGCTGTGACTCCACGTCTACTGTTATCAGCGTCTCTGGTGGTTCCCGAGTCTGTCACTGTGCCTATCAGGGCCACTCAGTCCCTGGAGTTCAGTGTATGTAAGACTTGGTCGGCCTCAATGGCTTTCTCCAGTGGCTTTACCCCCTGGCCTCTCATGGCCCATCTCTACTGCTGCATTTTCTTTGTGTGTGTTTCCTGCTCAGCCCACTCTACTAAAGACAAGAAGCGGGAAGCGACCATGTTAGATGAATATTTTATTGATCCTAATGTTGAAACACCAAAGGAAACAGCAGGGAAGGGGTGTTTTCCAAGTAGGTCACCCTGTGAGTCAAATGGCCTGCGGGTATGTATGGGTAGGAAAAAAGGTGTTTGTGCCAACCACAGCAAACCTGCTGTGAAAGTAAAGGTTCGTGTTGGGAACAGTCATGGCATTGATCCTCTGAGAGGCCACCGAGGGGAATTTGCCCCTTCAGTCTGGATGGAAGTATTTGTGGGGACAAGTCCAGCACAAGCTGCCTGAAGCAGGCATGTCTGGGTCTCCATTCTCAGGGTCCAGTTGAGATGGTCAAATAGCATCCCAAGGCCTCCAGGAAGCATTCTGAGTAGCTGGTGCCGGTAGGAGGCTGGGTCCGCCAGACAGACCCCAACAGCTGCTAGTTAGAGAGTCAAGTTGTCCCAGGCTCCTAACAATTTTGGTGATGTAAAGGCACATGAATGTCAGAAGGATCCGAAGCTACCCATATGAAGAGCCTGAAGAACTGACGGAGCTTCTCGTAGTATTGGAACAATATGAACTGTTTTGTCATTTAAATAATTTGTAACACCTTCTCAGATCGCCCGCCCAGGGAAGAATTAGGTCTGGTCCATCTTCTCATTATATTTCAGAAGGGCACAAAGGTGAAGAGGGTGTTGGGTCCCAATTCACAGGACTGATGGTATAATTTACTCATTTGATTAACCCAACAGCCACACACGTCCTTAAGCTCTAAGTTAAATGCACACTCAGCAGTAACACCAGGCTCCTGATTAACACCAGGAAACCGTCCCCGACCCTAAACACAGCCTCTTTTCAAAACACTTCCTCTTTTTCAAAAAATAAAATTTATTTATTTGTTAATTTTACATCCCGATCACAGCCCCCTCCCGCCTCTCCACCCGGTCTCATCTTCCCATACTCTTCACCCTTTACCTCCTCCCCTTCTTTTCAGAAAAGGGGACCATCCCCCAACCCCAACCCCGACACATCAAGTTGTGTCAGGACTAAGTGCATCCTCTTCCACTGAGGCCACACAAGGCAGCTCAGCTAGGGGGAAAGTTATCAAAAAACAGGCAACAGAGTCCATATCAGAGACAGCCCCTGTTCCACTTGCTAGGGGACCATGCTCATCAGTTCTATATGTGTCGGAGGCCTAGGTCCAGGTCTTGCTTGCTCTTTGGTTGGTTCTTCAGTCTCTGTAAGCCCCTATAGGCCTAGCTTAATTTACCCTGTTGGTCTTCTTGAGGAGTTCTTGTCTCCTCTGGGACTTTCTACCCTTCCCCCCACTCTTCCACAAGACTCTCTGAGCTCTGCCAAATGTTTGGCTGTGGGTCTCAGCAACTGTTTCAATCCACTGTTGTGTGGAGCCTCTCAGAGGACAGTTATGTTGGGATCCTATCTTCAAGCATAGCGGAGTATCATTAATAGTGTCAGGGGTTGGCTCTCTCCTATGGGGTGGGTCTCAGGTTGGGCTAGTCATTGGTTGGTCATTCCTTCAATCTCTGCTTCATCTTTTTTTTTTTTTTAAATATTTGTTTATTATTATGTATACAGTGCTCTGCCTACATGTACACCTGCAGGCCAGAAGAGGGCATCAGATTACATTACAGATGGCTATGAGCCACCATGTGGTTGCTGGGAATTGAACTCAGGACCTCTGGAAGAGCAGTCAGTGCTCTTAACCTCTGAGCCATCTCTCCAGCCCCTCTGCTTCATCTTTATCCCTTGTAGGCAGGGTATATTTTGGGTGGAAGGCTATGTGGGTGGGTTGGTGTCCACCTCCCTCCACTGGAAGTCCTGCCTGGTTAGCTGGTCATCTCTTTGCTTTCCATGTCTTCCGAAGCTAGGGGGTCTCAACTAGAGTCACCCCATATCCTCCTAAGAGCCTACCAAGTCTCAGATCTCTAGTTTGTCTCATAGATGCCCCCCCTCAGTTGACCTTTCTCCCAACCCTCTTGCCTCCCACCTCTGTTCTGCCTACCTTTGATCCCTACCCTTGCTCCCCTCCCCACACCCTCTCCCACCCAGTTCCCTCCATCCATCTACTTCAGATGTCTATTCTATTTCCTCTTCTGAATGGGATACAAGTATCCTCCATTAGGCCTTCCTTGTTACTTAGCTTCTTTGGGCCTGTGGATTGTAGTACGGTTATTCTGTACTTTATGGCTAATATCCACCTATAAGTGAGTGCATACCATGTGTGTCTTTCTGGTTTGGTCTGGGTTACCTTACTCAGGATGATCTTTTCTAGTTCCATCCATTGCCTGCAAATTGCACTATTTCCTTGTTTTTAATAGCTGAGTAGTATTCTGTTGTGTAAATGTACCACTGTTTCTTTATCCATTCTTTGGTTGAGGGACATCTGAGTTGTTTCCAGTTTCTGACTATTGTGAATAAAACTGCTATGAACATCATTGAGCAGGTGCCCTTGTGGTATGGTGGAGCATCTTTTGGTGTATACCCAGGAGTGGTATAGCTGGGTCTTGAGGCAAATCTTTTCCCAATTTTCTGAGAAACCCCAGATTTATTTCCAAAGTGGTTGTACAAGCTTGCACTCTTACCAGCAGTGGAGGAGTGTTCCCCTTGTTCCACATCCTCACCAGCATGTGCTGTCTTTCTGACAGGTATAAGATGGAATCTCAGAGTTGTTTTGATCTGCATTTCCCTGATGACTAAGGATTTTGAGAATTTCTTTAAGTGCTTTTGTCCCATTAGAGATTCCTCTGTTGGGGATTCTGGGCTTAGCTCTGCACCCCATTTTCAATTGGATTATTTGGTTTGTTGATGTTTAATTTCTTGAGTTCTTAATATATTTTGAATATTAGTCCTCTGTCAGATGTAGGATCGGTAAAGATCTTTTCCCAGTCTGTAGATTGCTGTTTTTGTGTTCTTCATTGTTTCTATTTCCATTTTCAGGTTTTATTCATTTCCTTCATCTGTTTCATTGTATTTTCCAGTATTTCTTTAAAGGATTTATTCATTTCCCCTTTAAATGCCTCTATTATCTTCATAAGAATAGGTTTATGGTCATTTTCTTGTGTTTCGGGTGTGCTAGGATATCCAGGTAGGAAAGCTGGGCTCTGGTGTTGCCATATTGCCCTGGATCTTGCTGGTTGTCTTCTAACACTGACCTACCTTTGGCCATCTGGTTGTTCCTGGTATTGGCTGGTTGTTCCTAGTGCCTGCCAGACTTCTCATGAAGGCAAGAAGAGCCCTGAGCTAGAGGATTGATGTTCCTGGGGACTGGTAACCCTCTTTAGGATGGAGGGTAGGGCTGTGGACTGGAGGCTGGATCTCAAGCAATAGCCTGTAGCTCTCCTCTGCTGGCTGTGTTCCAGTTGGACCCACAGGCAAGTGATTGGGGTAGGAGTGTGTGATCTAACCTGGCTGATCCTGAGGTCTGGCAGGTCTCCTCAGGAAGATGGGTAGAGCCATGGACTGGAAACTGGGTGTCCCTTGAGCCCAGGATCTCTCCTCCAGTAGGTGGGCAGAGCAGGGAGCTGGGGGGATGGAGGCTGGGTGATACTGGAGCCTGAGAGCCTTCATCAAGAAGGTGGATGGATCCAATATTCTTCTGGGAAACACAGATGCAGATGTTTTGCAATCATCAGCAGGGCTTCACAGATTGCTCCACAGCGACTGAGCTCAACCTGCTACCCAGACACTGTGTGTGCTGGGTATCACCATCTTGGAGAGTGGCAAATACTTCTGTTAAATCATAATTCCATCTAGATATTCTGTAACTAAAAACTTAATAACACAATTCATCATTCACTGACACTATAAAGAAGAGTGAGAAAAAGAAAAGAGGGAAGTATCTACTGACTTTATACACATATAAAGCACAAACAAGAAGGGCATTGCACATGGCACCAACAGTCCTCATTAACTGTTTCGTTACATCAAAGGCTCCAGTCAGTACCATTATCTGAGGTCCTATCACCCACCTTGGGATCTGTTGATTAATAGGGGTCAAGTGTAGATCATCTTGCTTGATAATTTGAGCCTGCTAGAGGGGTCCTTCCAAACCTAGCAGCTTTTGGGGTACTAGAATAACACAGATGAGGAATACATTGACAGCAACATCCAGATGCCTACAGCGTTGTGCCACTTTTTTCCCCCATGGTAGGAGAAGATAGATGCAATAACTTATTCTTAACAGGAATTAGCTCTTAAATGCCCCACATCGCTGGGCCCTCAGCAATTTTACTAATGCAGAAGACTTCTGAAAGTTTTTTTCAGTTTTATTTCCTACCCTTGCACATGCAAATGCTTTGCATTTGTGTGTAGTTACATTTTTAGTCATTTGCTCCAGGCAACATAATATCAATGTGATGGATCAACTTGTGTCTTAGTTACCATTCTATTGCTGTGAAGAGATGCTTATAACGGGAAGCATTTAATCAGGCCCTTGCTTACAGTTGCAGAGAGTTAGTCCATAAACATCATGGTGTGGAGCATGATGGCAGTAAGGCAGGCTGGCATGTTGCTTCCGTAGTAGCTAAGAGCTCACATCTGATCCACAGGTAAAGAGAAAGAGAGAAAGAGAGGGAGGAGGAGGGGGAGATGAAAGGAGAGAGGAAGGGGAGGGGAAGGAGAGGGACAGGGAGAGGGAGAGGGGAAATGGAAAGGGGAGGTGAGGGGAAGGAAAAGGAAAGGGGGGATGGGATGGGGAGGGGAAGGAGAGATTGATCAGATTTGTTATCGGCTTTTGAAACCTCAAAACCCATCCCCAGTGACACAGCTTCTCTTTCTACTGTCTCACAGATGACTCTCATTGACAGAATCCAAAATGGAAGCCTGTTGGCAAGAGAGTCTAAGATTATGGTCATCACACTTTCTAGTCCTTTGATGTAGAGAAGGATGCAGGAGGATAGAGATGGTGCTGAAAACCAATGCAAGGTGTATGGCACATCCTGGCTTGCAGAATAGGAAACAAGACACTTGGGAAAGAGAAAAGAGAGTCCTGAGGAGGAGGAGCTCCAGCCAGTGGTGCTTGGGAACAGAGGACTCAAATGAAAACTCCTTGAAAGTATGAATGCATGCAGTAAACCTAGACCCCCCCTGTTCAGATCTAGCCAATGGACAGCTCATTCTCCATGGTTGTGGGGAGAGTGGGGACTGCCTCTGACATGAACTCTGGTTCCCCCAATTTGATCACTTCCCCTTAGTGGTGAGGCCTGGTGGCATACAGAGGAAGGGGACTCAGGCTATGAGGATGAGACCTGATATGCTGTGGTCATATGGTGAGGGAGGAGGTCTCCTTCTGTCAGAGGTCTAGGGGAGGGGAATAAGGTGGGAATGGTAAGACACAAGTGAAGGGATAACAATCAGGGTGTAATCTGAATAAATTATAATCAACTAAAATAAAAAAGAAAGTATCAGTGTTGAAACTCCCATGTGTTATAACACAATCCAAGAATGGAATCATGTGAGGAACATTCTGAATGCTTCTAAGAGAACACAACAGGGGATAAGAGTGTGGGGCTCCTCACAGAAGTGAGAATAGTGAGGCAGAAATGGGGCAGGCTTTGTCCTTTATGGAGAGTGTGCATCATCCTTTAAAGAAAGGGGCACAGGTGTTAAAATCACAGCCATTGACTACTTGCCAGTCGCTTCTGATTATAATTCCTGGTTTCCAGAAGAAGAAACGTTAGATGAAGAAGTCTAAAAGAATATTGAAAAGACATAAACAAGGGAAAAGATCCCCCCGTTCAATATCGGGTCACTTGGGCACTAATCCAGACTGTTGTTAAAAATACTTTAGGAAGACAAGGAGGATATTAATCGTGAGGACGATATAGCTAATTTCTTAAATGAGTATAAACTAGATAATCAAACATTAAAATCGGTAAAAGAGGCAAAAATGAAGAGCTTCCTCATTCAGGGAAAACCAAAAGGAAAGACAGTGCTGCTGACTTGACTCTCTCAGCTCCTTTCCTGGAGCCTCCTTTACATAGGGGGCCTCCAACACCTGCAGAATGATCCTGAAGCATGGGGCAAGGAATGCAGGAATGCGATAGTCAAACTAATCTTGGATTCTCTCCACTTTCTGATGAAGATTTAGGAGAGCCCATGCAAATGCGTAGTTTACGACCTATTTGAACGAGGGCATGCAGTGAGAAGGGATTCTTTTACCTCATGGGCTGCACTTGGTCTTTCTGTGCAATTTCAACATAATCAAAATGTTTGTATGTGCTAACCCATCTGTTTATAACTCTAGAATGAAAGACAGCCTTGGGCAGTCCTTGCACATTATCTCTAGAGGCAAAAGAAAAACTTCAGCTATTTGATTCCAGACTAAAAGAGGCGTTTACTGGCTTTAAATTTACTTATTTTCCTCACTAACTTGTCTCCTACAGGTGTTATGGCACATGAGGATAAACCTTTGGAATGGATCTATTTATACCATAAGTCATAAAACACTAACTTTTTACTTTACTCTTCTTGATCAATTAGTAAATCAAGGGAGGACCCATGTCAACAATTATATGGATTTGAACCCTGCTGTATTATCATACCCTTAACTAATAATGAGTGTTTCAGTGTTATAGGATTCTGTGGATTTTCAGATTTCATTTGCAGAGTATTATGGGAGGGTAGGAAATCACTATCTAGATGTCAAGCTATGGAATTTCCTCATATGAACTGAATTTGTGATTACAAAAACTGTCCAACTTTCTCCCAATCCACAGGCAGATGCTTACTTTACTGATGGCTCATCAGCCCAACAGGTGGAACAGGCTGTTTTGATTAATCCATTACAGTTAATTGATCAACCTTTAAATATTGTTTCAGATTCCCCATATGCTATATGGCTATTTCCCACCTTAGACTCATACTTAGGCACATCTTAGCCTCCCTGGTTTTATTGCAGAAGGAAATAAACAAGATGATGCATTAGCCTGCCCTGTTATTTACTTCTACAGCAGAAAATTGGAAAGGGATATGCATCCGCCATTGCAGATGGGTCCACAGAAACATGGCTCCTCTGGCCCCAGGCCATCAAGGACAATGGCAGGGGGCAAGGAGACAGTGGAAGCTGTCAGAAAGATAGCAAACTTGCAGCTACCGAGCAAAAGGGGATATCAACCATATCATCAGAAGTCAGATATGCCCACCTGGGGTCAAGTTAAGGCCCTGTGCACCAAAAGAGATGTTATCCTACAGACCACACACTGCCCTGTATCACCTGAGGATGCTTTTCTGGCTGTGCCATCTGCTTTGACCTATGCATCTGCAGTGGGTGCTTCTGAACATGTGTATTTGTCGTATGTTCCTCACCTTCCTTTGCTTCAGCTTGTAGATTGAATGGATCCAGCTCCTGTCATCTTTACTAATGACTCTGTATTTATGCCTAGACTTGAGACTGGTGTAGACTCATTCACTTCATCTGGAGAAGGCACTGCATTTAATTTTTCCTTGGGACTTAAATTACCTCCTCTTTGCATAGGACAAAATGACTTTTGAATTCCTTTTAAGGGCAAATATAGGTTTACTTTCTACAAGATACCAGAACTACTAATTACATGGATTTGTTTTCAAGCTTTCTCTAGATTTTTTTCTGATCTATATAATGATGTAACCAATAGTGTTGGACATACTTTGGATGCCTGGTCTTGGTGGCAGAGTACTACACACAATGCTTTTATTGTTGCAACATTGTTTAATATGTTTATGATTTGCTTGCTTTTAGGATACTGATGCAATGACAATTAGACTTATCTATGGCACTGCAAATCAAATGCACTTGGGATAGTCTGTGTTTAGAAAATAAAAAGAGAGACGATGTCAGGACACAGTCAAAGAATAGCGTTGTGTGATGAAAATTCTGAGTGCTTCTGAGAAAACCCCAAGAAAACAAGAGTCTTGTAATCTCAGTTTCTTCAAAACACAGAATTGTCCTTGGAATGTATTTTTGTGCTCCCCCCAGGTGTAGCAGACAGCAGTGAGTTTACTTTAGATGATTCTATACAACTGACTAGTGTTATTTGTTTATATGCCTCTATGAAAACACAAGGTTTCGCCACATGTAGCTTGTCCTTGTAACTGTACACTTTACTCGTGATTCTTCTTAATCTTCAGAGTGTAAATTGTCTAGTGATCTGAATAAAGTTGGCTGTTGCTTCGGACTTTAGTCTGACTCATTTATTGGCAACATTCTCCCAAGTCCTACCACCTGTAGTGTGGTAACACCCATGGAAAACTTTCTTCAGATGATTCTATGCCCCCAATTTGAAGACTACTGGTTGAGGCATGGCCAACACATGGCCAATGGGGAAAATGCATCCTAGGATAGCTATGAATGAATGCAACCAAACACAAAGTCATACACTGACTTAAATGTGCTGAGTTTTCTGTGATTCTCTTTATGTAATGTATCTGTGTGGCTCTGGTGCATAAAGTTTGTGAATGACAATGTTGCATTGCAAAGACAGAATGTTGGATTCCTCTCTAAGCATTGTTATTGCCAGGAAACCCACACCCTCCAGCCAGCTTTCTCAGGGCACCCTTGACCTCCTTGTTTCTCAGGCTGTAGATGAGGGGGTTCAACATGGGGGTCACAACACAGAAGAGCACAGACACCAGGATGTCCACATCCAGGGAGTAACCTTCACTGGGTCTGTCATAGTTGAAGTTGGCTGTTCCGTAAAAGACCACCACCACAGTGAGGTGTGAGGTACAGGTGGAGAAGGCCTTTCTCCTGCCCTGAGCAGAGGGGATCCTAAGAATGGCAGAGATGATGAGCATGTAGGAGCCTGCAGTGAACAGGCAGGG
>OU015753.1:52998092-53042547 GCA_907169655.1 Acomys percivali
CTTCTTCTTCTTCTTCTTCTTCTTCTTCTTCTTCTTCTTCTTCTTCTCCTCCTTCTTCTTTATCACCTTACTTCTTAAGGTCCATTCATTTGGAATGTCTTTTCAATTCTTTTACCTTGAGATAATGTTGTGGTGTGTTTCTTATATGTAGTGGAAGGATGGATCCTGGTTTTGCATCCATTCTGCAGTCTGTGTTTTTTTTTTTAATTGAAGAATTGAGACCACTAATATTGAGAAATATTGATGGCAAATCCTTCCTTTTATTTTGTGTTTTATTGGTGGTGGTGGTGGTGGTGGCGGTGGTGGTGATGGCAGTGGTAGTGGTGGTGGTGGTGGTGGTGGTGGTTGTGTGTGTGTGTGTGTGTGTCCCTTCTTTTGTTTTTATTGGTGTGAGATTATTTATTTTCTGTGTTTTCATGGGTGGAGTTAACCTTAGGTTGGAGTTTTCCTTCTAGTACCTTCTGTGGTTAGATTTGTAGATATTGTTTAAATTTGACTTTATCATGGACTATTTCATTTTTTTTTATCTATGGAAATCAAACCCTGGTCCTCTGGAAGAGAAATCTATGCTCTTAACCACTGACCCAAGTCTTTATCTCCATAAAGTCACTCTTTGATTAGCACTGATGTGGAAAACAAATGTCTTCATATCCTTTGGCCTGAAGAGATCTACCCACACACCCCTTCTCCAGATACCTTCCTCACCAGTGTTTCAATCATATCCTTTCCAAGTCCCTAACTATCTAACCAAATCACAAATCAGTACCAACTCTCACATCTGCCTTGTTTCTTTCCAAGTAAAATATACAACTATGTGTGCTATCTAAAGTTTTGCCCACTATGAAGAGTTCCCTTCTTCAGTGACCTTCAGAGTTGCCCTAGAGAGGGACTGTAACACTGCAGCTGCCCACTTCTGAATGGTGCTGCATTACTACAGAACCATTTGAAATTCAGGCTCTAATCTTCTCAGTCAACCGACTGGAGAAGATAGGTGTGTGCAGTAATGGATTGCTGTTCTGTATATCCAATATGTATAGCTTTCTTGTCAAATAACGCCCATCTCATGATGAGCAGCTGGTGGTCCACTGTCAGCAGTTCCGTTTCCATGAGCCAATAGTAGGCCAAGAGCTGTCTCTCACAGGGACAAGAGTTGTTTGCACATGATGACAGGGCCACATCCCACCCAAAATTCTAAAGGCCTGTTCTGTGATTCCCCTATAGAGGAGACCTGACAAAGACATCAAACAAACAGCATCCTTATTGCCAAACTGACACTTTAGTGCCATTTGGAGTAATGCATCACATGGTTCAAGTGTCAGAGCAGCCTGGACCTATTGCAGAGCCTTCCCCTGTTCTGAGCTTTACTAAAAACCAGCACTGTTTCAAGCCACTTAATATCACATCTAGGCAAGTAATGCACTGCTTCCAAGATCCAACTAGGCCCACTAGACTTTGTGCTTCTTTCTTGGTGGTAGGAAGAGCTGGATCAAAAACCTATCCTTCACCCTAAAAGATATATCTGTGCGTGCATCACAATACTGAAGTAGAAATTTTACTGGGGTAGGAGGCCCTTGAATTTTTGTTGGGTTTATTTCCCATCCTCTGATGCATATGCACTTTACCAATAAGTCCAGAGTGTTGCTGCCTCCTGCTCACTTGGTCCAAGCACCTCAATGCCATGAGTAGAATGGACTGATGTAATATCATGTGGAGGAGACAGGCAATCATGGTCATTGCAAGCCAAGCTGTGACACAAGGCTGGAAAGTTAATACACTATGTGATAGAATGGTAAAGATATACTGCTAGACTTAGAAGCTGAAAGCAAATTGTTTCTGGGCTTTATGGACAGGTATTAATGGAAAAAGCATCTTATGAGATCAATAGCTGAGTATCAGGTGCTAGGAGGCGTATTTACCTGCTTGAGTAAGGAAACCGTTTCTGGCACAGCAGTTTAATTAGAGTCACTACTTGGCTAAGTTTGAGACAGTCAACTTTAATTCTTTATGACCCAGTTTCTGCATAGGTCAAACAAGAAAGCTAAAAAGAGATGTTATGGGAAACTGTATGGTTCAAGTCCTTAGTAGTGGTGATAATCTGTAATCCTTTCAGGGATGTGATATTGCCTTAAGACTCATTATTTTCCCTGGCAGGGGTAACCTAATGGCTTACATTATACCTTTCCCAACTATGATTGCCCTCAGTCCACAGGTCAGGGGCCCAATGTATGGGGCTGGGGAGATGCTCACAGGCTGAGTTCAGGGACCCAGAAGTACTGGGAATTGAAACTTGGCTAAAATTCCTGAGGTTAGCGTCAATTCAGAGCCAGTGTCTATTGGGGAGGACTAGGGGGAGGTTAGTAGTAAGACTTTTCAACATTGTACTAAGGTTTTTCCTCCTTCCTGTTTAAGGGGTTCTGTGTCTGTAAACTGGTTCAAGTCTAGAAATTGACAAGGGGCTGTGTTGCTGTGAACAAATAGGTGACCTTTTGTTCATTTGCTCTAGAATTTTTCTGCTCATATAGATTAAGCAAGAACTTATGAGGTGTCCCATCCATGTCACTTTTGGGAACATCATGATTAATGGGCCAATGTCAACTGTCTGACATGAGTCAGATCATCATGAACATTACTGTGCATATGCTGTCTGTTATAGTAAGTACATTTGTCTTGGCTCTTGCTGCCCTGATATCCAGTTCTACATCTATCATTTGAGCATCCCACATCTTCCATTGTAAGGTCTGGCATACAGAGATGAGCAATGACAGAGCGCTTCAGGCATTCAGTGCATCTCTAGTTAATCTGTTTCTGAAGAGTACGAGTGGATAGCATATACTTGAGAGCCTCCTGCTGTAGAGGGTTAAGTTTTACAGTAAATCTGCTCTAGCATTTCTATTTACATGAGCCTTTCCATCCCTTCATCATTATTAAGCCCAGAAATATTAGAAATCTCCAGCGCACTCAAATGGGCCATCCTTTGACTCATACTTTATCCAGCCAATCAGCTAAACCATTAGCATCTTTCAAAACCCCATCAGGTGCAACATTAAACCTAGAATCTGCTCAGTAAATGCAACCCAAACTAGTATTATTTTCCTCTCACCATTAATTTACACCATTAAACATCCAGTTGCTTACACATTCCTCAGACTTGCACTTGTATGAGTTAGAAAACTCAAGAAGCTCCTTAGGGATGCGGTGCACTGCCTCATGGCTCACTATGCTCTAGGTGTCTGCTGACTCTTCAATGTGGTCCTAGCTTCAGAGGCAAAGATGAATGGAGAGGGGGTGTCCTGCGAGACAGCTGCATGTCCTTTCACGGCATCTACTTCAGGGAAGGTCATTGCTGGTTCTGGAGAAAATGCAAGATCAAAGCAGGAGGGGATAATAGTGCAAGTGGTGAGGGCGAAGTGCACATGCATACATGGGACAGCACTTCTTCAGGAAAAAGGAGTCTGATGTCATTGGCCTCTTCACAGTCCCCGCACCCATCTCCACCTAAATTACACTTATTTCCAACCAGTGCTCCATTTAAACTGATGATGCCTTTTGAGACTGGGATTCTCTGTCAATCAATCATGTACACTAAGGCCTTGGATTTGGTTTTTATAACTTCAGAGGCACTCAAAAGCATTTACACTGTTTATGTACTTCTGGCTCTGAGAGATTTCATCTGAGTTCATTCTTTTCTTTTGTTACTCTCTTAGTTTGGTTTCTGTTGTGATAAAATATTCTGACCAAAAGAATTTTGGGGGAGGAAAGGGTTTGTTTGTTTGTTTCTTTGTTTGTGGAAGTGTTTTTCTGTGTAGCCTTGGCTGTCCTGGGCTTGCTTTGTAGACCAGGCTGCCCTCAAATTCAGAGATCCCCCTGCCTCTGCCTCCTGAGGGCTGGCGTTACAGGCGTGCACCACCACGGCTGCCTGAGAGGAAAGGTTTTATTTGTTTCTTCATTTAGTTTAGTTTAGTTTTTTTTCCTGGCATACACTTCCATGTCACAGTCCATCACTGAGGAAAGTCCAGGTGGGAATCAGGAGGCAGCAGCTCATGCAAAGGTTACGGGGTGCTGCTTACTGGCTTGCTCACTTTGCTCTTTTATATACCTTCCCATATGAATCATTAATGAAGAAAATGCCTCACAGGCTTGCCTACAGGCCAATCTTGTGGGTGCAGTTTCTCAACTGAGGTTCCCTCTTCTCAGATGACTCTATCACATGTTGAGTTTACAAAAATCTAACCCACACAATTACTTCATCAATGGACACTAGAGGCAAACAGGCAGCATCACTGTGTGCCTTATTTTTTGACAAATGTAAAAATATTTTATATTAAAAGTCACTGCCCATTCTTCAGGCAAAAAGGGATGAACGCTGTCAGCGGAGTGAGAACTGCAGTGAGGGTGCAGCACACCTGATGGAGGAGCAAGATGTCTTCTTCCAACACCTCGTAGGCATAGGTATAGAGTGACGAAGACAGTGCAGGCAAGGAGCAGGTAAAGGCCCCGTGGTATTACTAGGAAGGATGAAGGACTCTGGCAGTCAGGCTGCTGTGGTTGCATAACTAGTTAGATGGAGATTTATGTACAACAGTGAGCCTGGCTCCTTACAAGAGCTAAACTATACAAGTCTAGCCTGGTCTACAGAGTTAGTCCAGGACAGCTAAGGCTACACAGAGAAACCTTGTCTCGAAAAACCAAACCAAACCAAAACAAACCAAACCAAAACAAAACAAGAGCTAAACTAGGAACACCAAATACACTCTTCTTCTGTGGTTCTCTTTTAAAACACCATATATACATACATACATACATACATACATAAATACATACATACATACACCAAATACTAAAAGTCAGTTCCACACAGCGAGCTATCTGTTTGTCCTAGAAACAAGCCTCCCAGAAGCCAGTCCCTAAATAGAAAGGGCTACGAGCAGGACAAGAACACGCTACCCTCCTTGCCACCCAGGAGTTCAGAGACAGCCTAAGTGCTGTCGTGTCTCACAGGTCACACTGTAACCATCTCTCATGTACTTCAGGTGACATATGAGCCAGGCTCACTGTTGTACATAAATCTCCATCTAACTAGTTATGCAACCACAGCAGCCTGACTGCCAGAGTCCTTCATCCTTCCTAGTAATACCACGGGGCCTTTACCTGCTCCTTGCCTGCACTGTCTTCGTCACTCTATACCTATGCCTACGAGGTGTTGGAAGAAGACATCTTGCTCCTCCATCAGGTGTGCTGCACCCTCACTGCAGTTCTCACTCCGCTGACAGCGTTCATCCCTTTTTGCCTGAAGAATGGGCTGACTCTGTCCCTCTCTTGACCTGCATCTCCATCCCTAAAGCCTAACACTGAACAGTACAAATCACACGCTTCATATTCCCTTGATTACGTAATACATCAGCCACATGTGACTGACAGACAGCAAACCGTTAGTGAAGGCCAGGAGAAAAGGGAAGGAAGGAGGGGGGCGCACGAATGAAGTCCTGATGAATGAGAGTGGCTTTCAGGAATGTAAGGCTGCCAAGGTGGATTGAAACTGTAGCAAAAGATGAGAAGAGCTAGGTCTTGAACAGAACCTAAGTAGCCCACGTCATGAGCTATCTGTGCTCTCCACACTCCTGGAGGTGCCAACTCCATGCTTAGGCAAACTGAGAGCCAACTCCAGATGCCACCAACCCCAGTAGAGAAATTTATCTTTACTATTCTGTTTTCTACAACCACTCCTGGTGTAAATTGCAAGGCTTTTCTATGCTTGCCATAGCTCTGATCAGTGACACGGAGCCCTTTATATTTATTAAAAGCTTCGGGTACTGTAGCTGGGCAGACATCGTGCTGTTGGAACCCACCAATAGTGGCCTGGCCTACGTCCCAGCCACATGGCCCGTTACCTGACATCTTAGTCTCACTTGGCTGCTCCTTCATCCGTGTTCTTGATGACTCTTGGTCCCCACCTGAGACCCTCTCTTCTCTGGGCTCTGAAAGTCCTGCTTTAACTCTCCAGCCAAGCTACTGGCCACTCAGCTCTTTATTTGGCCAATCAGAAGATGATGGAGACACTTCATAATAATGACAATGTCAAAGTCTGATGGCAACCAGATCTCTGGGTACAGAAATCAGCATTTGCATACACAATACACAAAACCATCCTCCAACATCCTGGTATTAGCCAGAGTTCTTTAGAGAAAAAATAGCTAATAGGATGAATATATACACAAATATATTATAAAAGGGGACTTATTTGGGTTGTGTTTACACAGTAGGAGCTGGGTAGTCCAACAATGGCCACCTGCACACGGGAGAGGCTGTCTACCATGTCATACACTTCACTCCCAGCTTGGTCCTGAAGGATGGGAAGATTTCTGGAGGATTTCTGTTCATCAGTCCATAATCAAAGGCTGAAGAAGATGGGTTCTGATGCCAGTGATGGATGGCAGTGGCGGTGGCAGCAACCGCAGGATAGATGCACCCACCGGCAGGAAGAAAAGGTAGGCAAGCAAGCCTTCCTTTTGGACATCTTTACACCTGGAAGGTTTCACCCATTCTAAGAGAGTCTTCTTTCCTGGCTAAATGCTTCCTGGAAATGTTCTGAGACCTGCCCAAAGGCATTGCTTAACTGACTCTAGGTGTAATCAAAGTGACAATCAAGATTAAGCATTTCTGTCCATTAATATTCAAAGTTCTTACTAATATACTACTTTCTGTCATTTTGTTGATTTTCCAGTGTTTGGCTCTTCCTATTCCTTCACTAATCTTCTAGCATGTTCTTTCCTGTAGCTTTATAAATGAGTTTATTTTCCTCTTCAATCTGAAGAGTATCTTTTATAGAGTTGGCTTAGTGGTCACAGATTGCTTCAGTTCATTTTTAACTATAAAAAGTTTTCTCCTTTTGCTATGACAAGAGGAATCTGCACTGGCAGTTACTGTCTTTCAGAAGGTAGACTCCATCACCCCACACTCCTTGGCTTCTAGGGTTATGTTGAGAAACTTCTGGAACTCCGGTGGTTTTGCCTTTATATACTATTTGATATTTTTCTCTTACTGCTTTCAGTACTTCCCTTTGTCTTTGTGTTTCAATTATGCTATACTAGGAGGCGCCCTCATAGTTACATCTGTTTGGTGTTCTGTGTACCTCCTGACCATAGAATGGCTTGGTCTTTCTCTAGTTTGGGGAAATTTTCTGTTATGATTTTTATTAAATATGCTGCTTATGTCTTTAGCCTGATGTGTATTTTCTCTCTTTTCTATCTCCATGATTTGAAGATTTGGTTTTTAAACAGTGTTCTATGAAACCCACATGCTCTGTTCATAGTTTTTATTATTTTATCTCGATTGCTATCTCAATGTTGTAATTTTTCCATCTTGTCTTCTATCCCCAATATTCTATTTTCCATTTGATTTATTCTAGAGTTGAGCTTTCTACTGTGTTTGTAATGTGACTTACTAAGTTTTCTCCTTCTAAATTTTCAATTCAACTGTTTTTGATATTCCTATCAGTAGTGGATGGACACATGTTTTTGTTTTTATCCCAAGTGTGGGATGGGGAACAGACTTGTGAGAGATCATGTAAAGTTTTTCCACTAGAAGATGAACCACCTCATGTGGGGGCTTGGGGTTTGCCAGCTGAAACAGACTTTGAGAGAAGATATAAATATGAGCCCAAAACAGGAGGTGGGGGACTTTTTGGGTCTTGGTATTGTTTGGTTGTTCATCACTCCACTTCAGGACTCTCCTAGAGATAACTGCTCCAGAGAACGCTTCAAGGCTCCGGGTTTCAGCTGCTGTTCCAGGTTCCAGCACCAACTTTGGTTGAATTGCTGATCTGTTGAAGTCCTGCCAATTATACCAGGGGATTCACTCCAGGAACTGAGTCCAAAAGGGCCTATTTCTCCTGTTCCTATTAACCTCTTTTCTCTCGTGTCTAGGGTAGGTGGGTCGGAAGGGAGGCATAAGCACTAAAGAACCCCAAATAAAGTAGGTTGGAAAAGGTCGAAGCCTACACCTTTCATTTTATTCAATTCCAGTTCCACATTCTTTATCGACTTTCTTTTTGCATTTAGCCTTTTGTATTCTCCTTTAATTTATTTTGTTTATTTGCTTGTATCTTCTTTGTTTTTATTAAACATTCTTTTTTCTTTAATTTTTTGTTTGAGATTTTACCTAATTAACTCTCTCTGGGAGCCATTACTGTGTGTGTGTGTTGGGGGGGTTGTTCTTACTTGCTTTTTCATGTTTCTTATATTATTTAATTGATCCTTGCATCTATTATTTCATTGTTTGGATTTAATTAGCTATACTAATTCAATTAAAGTAGTTTCAATATTTAAGTTAAGGGGCAAGGTTGTGATGGTTTGTGTGTATAGCCCAGAAGTTAAGCCCTTAGTTCATGAATCCAGCATATCTAGTGTGGCCCTTATATTATTCACAAAATGGACGATTAGATGCAGAAGCAAATATGGCTGATGAATAGGCCCACTACGCTTATGTCCTATTAAACAGTTAAAAAGCAGTTCTCTCTAATGTCAATAATTATTATTGAATAAATAATCAAGGATAGAACAGTTTATAATAATACATTAGTTACTAAAATTGTGAGCATAGGAAATATGGACTGGGTAAGGATGGGGGTTGGTATTAAATCAATTAAGAAAAAAATCAAGATAAGAAAATTACCTGAGAAGAGAGAGTTAATAGACTGTTATGGATCAGAGAGTTTATTATTAAAGATTATTAGTTTGTTGAGGTCATAGTTAAGAATGAAAAATAAAAAGGATATGAGAGAAAGAGAAAAGGGAAAAAGAGGAAGGAATGAGAATTTTGTCTGAATGATCTAGCTATTGATGAGAATATCAACATCACCCAAGATTACTGTCTCTTGACCTATCGATCTCTTCTTTTCCTGTAATTTTCATTTTGTGAATCTAAGTGTACTCATGCTCAGTGCATATCTTTTATTCATTCTTGCTTTATTTTTCCTTTCTTTATCTGTAGTGACCTTCTTTAACTCTTCCAAATAATTTTGGATTGAATTTTGCATTCCTTGATAAGAGACCAGCTGTTCACTTGTCCGTCATTTGCACCTGTTTGGCATATTGGATCCAGCCCCAACATTTTCAGCCTTTGTGTACTTTTGTGTCTCCTTTGCCTCTTACAAGGAGCAAACTGTAGTATATATATATATGTGTGTGTGTGTATGTGCATATATATGTTTACATCTTTCAATCAGAGTTCAAACCATATATTTAGGGTTATTATTGAGAGCTGTTTGCTGGCTCATGTAATTCTTTTGTTCCTTTCCTGCTTTGTAAGAAAACTATTTGTTGTGTCACTAGACATATTTGATTCTTCCCTACTTCTCTTTATTCATCTAGTCAATGCATAAAATTTATTTTTATGTTCTCCTGTGTTTGTGACTTTCTTCTTCCTCTGTGTATAGAATTCCCTAAAGTATCTTCTGGCTTACAGGTCATAGACTGTTTTAATTTATAGTTTTCTCCAAAGGTTATTATTTATTCACCAATTTGAAAATATTTTTCTGGATATAGTCCTTTTGGTTGGTAGTTAAATAATTATAAGACTGATAGTGTAGCACCAGAGAAGTCAGATGTGATTTGGATAAGGTAATTTGTAAGTAAATTGGCATTTTCATCTACCAGCTTTTAATTTTGTTTACTTGCTCTATAGTCTTAGCATTGTGACTCCAGCGTGTCTTGGGGAATTTCTTCTTTGCTCATGTCACTTGGGATTCTAAGTGCCCCTTGTATTTTTGAGTGCATATTCTCCCGGGTTTAGGAACTCTGCCCTTGTTTCATTAAATAGGTTTAATCAAATAGGTTTCCTGTGCCTTAAGTTTCTAGATCAGCTCTTCTGTCTGTTCTATAGATTCTTAGCTTTGGTATGATGATCAGGTCTAATGTTGTAGTTGTGCTTGAATTTTTTTCTTTATTGACCATGGACTCAAACTTTAAGAACTGTGAGCCAAAGTAGTTCCCTTATTTTAAGTTGATTAAGCTAGATATTTCATCACAATAATGGAAAACTGATTAGCACTAGAAGTTTCAAGTATTGGAAGAATGGTAGCTCTGGATCTGGTTAAAATAGTCATCAAAACTAGCCCTTCAGCAAGGAAGGGGAAACTAGGACCTTCGACCTTCTTGGCAGAAGGAGCACTATGAAGCTTTATCACCAAAGATCTACTTTATAAAAACTTCTTTTTATTTATTTCTAAAATTTATGTATGTGTATTGAACTTACATCATTTTCTCCTCCCACCAAACCCCTCTGTGCCCCAATATCTCTCTCAAATTCATGGTCTCTTATTATTATTAGCCAACTCTTGTTGATATGTGTATGTGTACATATACATATATGTTAATAAATATATAAATACAACCTAATGGTTTATTTAGTGTTGTTTATATGTATATGTTGTAGGGATGACCTCTTGGCCTTGGATAGCCAATCAGGAGGCTTATTCTTGGTGAAGACTAAGGCTCCCTCTCTCATCAGTTATTAACTTCCTGTAGCTCTTCATCTAGGTGTAGCACCTTGTAAGATTCCCCATCCACATTGAGATGTCAACTGATGTCACAGAAAGATACCCCTTAAAAGGAGTTCTTCGTGGAACTTTTCTAAAAAGGAAGGAAACTAAAGAGAACTAACCTTAATAGTGCAAGCAGAGAAGAAAATGGAGAGAGTATAGATATGAATAAATATACTTTCTTTGTCCACACAAGCTCTTTAAGCAAAACTGTAGCAATGTGTCAATGTATGTAGTTTTCAATGTATATAGATCCAACATTTGATATAATTAAACCATTAGTGTGGAGGGTGAAAAGATGTAAAGGCGGCAGTGCTCTGCGTAGCTCTTGAATTGACAAATTGGTGACATATCTAGAATGATAGTTTATGTACAAATAATGTAACACCCATATAATAACTAAAATGCACTAAGAGACACACTAAAGCACTGTAAGTAAATCAACATGGAATACCAAGTCAATAATAAGGTGGGGGAAACCAAAGAAATAAACAGAGAAAAAATAGATGATAAAGATAAAATGGCATATTTAATCTCTAACTTGCTATGTTAACATTTAAGCATATATTGAGAAGCATGGGAGAATGGGGAAATAGAAGGATCCAGAGGGTCCTAGAAACCTACAAGAAGAACATTGTGATGGGTAGATCTGGGCCCGGGGGTCCTGCTCAAACTATGGCACCAGCCAAGGACAATATGTGTAGTAAACTTTGAACCCCTACCCAGATCTAACCAATGGACAGGACATTCTCCACAGTTGAGTAGAGAGTGGGGACTGACTTTCACACATACTCTGGTGCCCCATATTTGACCACATCCCTTGGATGGGGAGACCTGGTGGTACTCAGAGGAAGGATAGCAGGCTACCAAGAAGAGACTTGATACCTTATGAGCATGTGCAGGGGGAGGAGGTCCCCCTCAGTCACAGTCATAGGGTAGGGAAGTAAGGGGGAAAGCGGGAGGGAGGGAGGAATGGGAGGATACAAGGGATGGGATAACAATTGAGATGTAATATGAATAAATTAATAAAATATATAAAAACTTTTAAGTATATTGAATTTAAATGGTCTAGGTGTTCAAAGTAAAGACAGAGATAGCAGACTATTTTTAAAAAGAGAACAATAAAAGTGATACAATAACTATATGTGTCTACAAGGATCTTATATCAAATACAAAGAATGCTGAGAGTAAAAAGAAAGAGAAAGAAAAATTGAAACACAAGAGAATAAGAGAAGGTGTATTATTATCAAAAGCAAAACATTGACAAGGTCTGTATATCATGACAAAAGTCAATCTACTTACATCAATTAAGTTTAAACATATCTATATACAATGTATATTGTACATAATATACATTTATGTGTATATGGTGTATATGTTTATGTATATGATGTATGTGTATGTGTGTATGTGTATATGTATATGTATATGTATATGTATATGTATATGTATATGTATGTATATCCAGAGCTGAGTAGTAGTAGGAAGCATGCTGAACAAGCCATGGAAGCAAGGCCGTAAGCAGCATTCCTCCATAGCCAGTGCTCCTCCTTAGTGTTGGACTGTGACCTAGAAGTTATAAGCTGACATAAAACTCTTCTTCCTCAAGTTCTGGCCAGTGTTTTATTACATCAACAGAAAAGACTTAATACAAACTTGTCGTTAAGGTCTTTTTCTGAGACAGGGTCTTTATGCCTGGCTGCCCAGGAACTCTCCATATAGGTCATGCTGGCCTCAAACTCATATAGATCCACTTGCCTCTGCCTCCTGAGTGCTGAGATTAAGGCTGTGTGCCACGAGTCTAGTTTTAATGCAAATTTCTATGCGGACTATAAAAGAATACTTTCCAACTCTAAGGTAAACAAACTTCAAAAAGGATCAAACATTTGAACACACACTTCAACAAAGATGTACAGATAACAATTAAGTATATAAAGGTATGATCAACATATTTGTTATGATGACCCAAATTAAGACCAAAACAAGTCACCAGTACCCCTCCTCTCGGAGGACTAACATTTTAAAGACTGAACCAAATGTTAGCAAGAACATGGGACAATCAGAGCCTAGTATAGCCATGTGCTAGGATACCATTGCGATGAGAAAGGAATCAAGAAAGAGAAAAAAAAAAAAGAGGAAAGGCACAACCCACCGACATATGTATCAACATTGGGTGAATTTCCAGGTGCATATGCTGGCAAGATTTTTAAAATGTGTATAATTCCATTTAGAAAAAAGATTTCTAAAGATGACAAAAGCAAATATGTAATAGAAAGATAGAAATCAGATGGCTTCAGCAGTGTATGCCTGTCTAATCATCAGACTGTGCACTTCAAATGTGTGTGGTACCCTGCATATCAACTGCACCTCAATACAGCCTCCGGACAGACAAAGCACCTTTCTCGTATTTTAAAGCCACCTTGGAAGGCTGGTACAGAGGAAATGAAAATAGCAGAGTGAATGCCGCTTTCTGTGATGACACATAAAGAGTGGAGAGCAATCTTGTCATGGGTGCATTAGTGTCTAGGGCCAGAGAGAATGACTCAATGCAGAAGAATCATCAGAGAAATTAAATATGCTTTATGGAGTGGCGTAAGCTTCCATTAAAGTACTGGACCCAGACAAACTGTATTCATAGTTGAATGCAAAAAGATAGCCCATAGGCTGTGTGACTAGGGTTTCTTACTTTCTGTGCATAATTAGAAGTGTACCATGGTCCCTGAAATTGTTTGGCCACCCTGGCCCAAAATCTTCCTGACTTGGAAACTCAAGCCTCAGGTTTTTCTCAGGAAGCCATCACTGAGGCAGAACCCATGGTGCCTAAGCACACAGGATTTTCCAGCTTTTGCTGCAAAGTTTTCTACCACATATGCCCGGTGTCACCATATGTGTTCAGAAAAGAGGTTAATGATCAGGTCAGAAGTTAGTGACCCCCCAAAAATGGTGACAAGTTTCCTGCAGAAACTGTATCCCAAGCCTTCTTCTGTAGCTTGTCAGCAGCCAGGTGTGAGGAGACTGGAGCACGGAACCCTTAGTTCTCATTTATAAGAAAGTCAAGTGGAATGCACCTCACTCCGCATTGCTTGGCCATCTGCCCATTCTGAAAAGATGGTTGGCATCCCATAGATGTCCAACACACCACAAAAGTAGCCTGCTGGGCAAGAGTCCTGGGTTTTCTTCAGAGCACAACCATATCTGAGTGGTTTATAATTTTCAGAAAAGCAAGAAAGCAGCTGGCAGACAGCCACGACTCACCAGCAGAAAGGCCATGTCATCGATACATCCTTGGCAAGGAGAGCCATCAAAACGACTCCAATTCTAGAAGTGTCTTAGAAAAAGCCTTTGTGCTGAAGATCATTAACAACTGAACTATGCTGGAACCGTTGGCCCCTTGACATGGGTAAGGAGTATGTACTGTGCCTCTGACAGCAGAGGGCTCAACTGGGGATGTACCAAAGGCCTATGCTTGAGCTGCCCTCACTTAGCATCTTCAGAGTTATTTGACCACAAAACAAGTGGGCATGATTAGGTCTCTCAGGCTGGCAGAAACCTCTTTCAGGGAGTGAAGAAGCACTTAAGATACTGTGGCAGACTCCACCTGTGTTCTCAGGCTCTTCTCCCTGTGCACCTCAGTCCAGAGCATAGAGCTTTCCCTAAAGGGGTCTCAGCTATTAGTTGTGGTCCAGAAAATAGTTTCATGGGCCATCAGAGTTAGCCTGCAGTTACTCATCCCATGGACTGCGTTGATTTTTGTAAGAAATAAACAAAATATTGTTATCAGCAAAAATAAAAGGAAGCAGGCTACCCTTATAGATGGAACCTCTTACAGCCACATGTGGAAGTTCAAATTTCTAGACAGTTGATCACAAGATAATAAGCAAAGAACAGGACAGATGAGCAGCAGATGAAAAGATTAAAAGGAAAGAGAGATGACTGAAAGCTACACAGCCAGAAGAGATTGGATGAGGGGATTTTAGATTTAGCATTCGTGACTTGCAGGAACCCACTAGAGATCAAATTAAACATTATCATCCCAGTTTACAAATAAGGAAGCATAGGCTTAGGTTAGTTAGTTAGCAAATTGACAGAGTTCAACAAGCACCAAATAACAGCCACATTTTCCTATGCTTTTTATTTTCTTTGAGACAGGGTTTCACAATGAAACCTAAATTAGCTTAAATTTCATTTGGGCGGCCTAAAACCCTCCTGCAGCCTCTGCCCTCCTAGGGCTGGGAGTACCGTAGCTGTGCAGCATCGCATTTAGTTGATGCGGCTCTTTTCACTCCATGTATTGACCTCGGGGCCCAGCCAGCGGACCGGCTGTGTACTCACCGTCCATACCTAACGGGACATGAGGGCAAACAGAATGAAAAGCGCTTAGACAAATTAAAAAATTGAAATATAAGTGTCTCCTTATACAAGCCAAGGCGTGGCAGCTCCTACAGTACATAAGGCAGGGTTAACAGAGGCAGAAGGAAGCTTAGTGTGACAGGCCTCCTGAGTGGGTACAGTGCAGGTGTGACAGCCTCCTGAGTGGGTACAGGGCTAGCGTGACAGGCCTCCTGAGTGGGTACAGTGCAGGTGTGACAGCCTCCTGAGTGGGTACAGTGCAGATGTGACAGGCCTCCTGAGTGGGTACAGTGCAGGTGTGACAGCCTCCTGAGTGGGTACAGTGCAGGTGTGACAGGCCTCCTGAGTGGGTACAGGGCTGGTGTGACAGGCCTCCTGAGTGGGTACAGGGCTGGTGTGACAGGCCTCCTGAGTGGGAAGGATGCTGGTGAATCTTTATTGTTAACCTGACACAAACCTAGACTCCCTTGGAAAGAGGACAACACCTCACCTGAAGCACTGCCTGGTCGTCTGTGGGTGTGCCTATGAGAGACTCCCCGGATTGATGATTGATGTGGGAGAGCCAACCCCACTGTAGGCGTCCCCAGTGTGGGCAGGTAGGCCTGGGCTATATACAAATGCTGTCTAATGATGGGACAGGAAGCCAACCAGTAAGTGACGTTCCTCCTTGGTTTCTGCTTCAGTTCCTTTGTGTGAATTCCTGCCCTAGCTTCCCTCACACAGTGACTGTGATCTGAAAAGTGTAAGGTGTGAGATAAGACCGTTACCTCCCTAAGCTGGTTTTGGTCAGCCAGCAGGAGAGGACACGTCCCATCAAGACAGAGCCAAAGAAGGGAGTCTGAGCACAATCACAAGCTGCTCCAGTGTCTGCATAGCTGATCCCCTTGTAAACGTCAGATCGGATGCCTTCAGGGGCACCGCCATCGAAGCAACCCCCATCAGCAGCGGCCTGGGATCTCCTCCCACTGGAGACTTCACAGGCCACGGTTCTTTCCATAAAACATCAGGAGCAATACGATTCTTTGCAAACGAATGGATTTTGAAAACATCCCGAAGTTACTTGTAAGTACGATGCCTTTGGAATACGCTCACTGAGGAGCGTGAGCGACATAGTTGGGTGATAATACTGTGTGGGCTTCTGTGGCTCTGAGAGCTGAGCTACTGTGTGCCGAGAAAATAGGCTCTCATGGAAACAGGGCGAGAGCCAGACTCCCCGTGAGACCTCCTAATTGGGCTCGTGTTCCCAATTTCCCATCATCCCTTTCCCATAGTGACCCAGTTGCTGATGGATTGTCGAGAAGGGGGTGGCTGTTTCATGATCCCCTTCGATGGAGTGAATAATTGAAAGTGGAGAGTGGTATGTCAGGGCTTCTTTGAAGGATGTAATTAGGTAATATCATGCAAGCAGGGAAGCTCTAAAGTTAATAAAATGCAGACGAGAAGGAACTGCAGCTCTGCTCATCTGCGTCATCTCATTAACAGAATTTAAGACGAAACAGTGGAGATAAACCAAGAAGTCACACTTGCTCATCACAACTGCCTCGGGAGTCTGACCTTTGGCCATGAATCAAAGGGAACGCCCCCTACCGGAAGTCTGTCTTTGCCGTTCTTGACCTGAAGCCGAGAAAGAAGAAAGACAATGTTCCGAGTGCGTTTGAGGTACATTCCAGTTACATCCGCAGCTCCCAACCAAACTTTTTTTTTAACTAGTAAGCTGTTTGAGAATATTTGAACATATGGTCCAGCCACACCTGAATTCTCCTGCCCACAAAGATGTCGAGAAAAAAATATTTCTATTGCCCCTTCTGGAGCCATCTCAGTTACAGGGACAGAAGAGATTTCAAACCACTGATGACTCCGTCACTGATAACTTGTCCAAAAGTTTTGGAAAGCATTTGTGTATTTCCTTTGGCTACTGATTTGATTAATTTGAGTTTCAGAAGTTGCTTTCTATCAACCCCTACCCCATTCGTGTGTGTGTGTGTGTGTGTGTGTGTGTGTGTGTGTGTGTGTGTGTGTGTGTAAGAGAGGAAGGGGGAGAAGAAGGAAGAAGAGGAAGAGGAGCAGCTTTTTAGATTTCAAAAAGCTAAAAGAAGCGTGCGTTTGTCTGTTCATGTATTAATGGTCTGTTAACGAGCACCTTGTTGGGCACAGAAATAATAACATTCTCTGCTAGAATTCTGAGGTCAGAGTCAAGTGCATATGAGGGAAAGCGAGGACAGATGAATTTCAGCAGAAAAAGGTACAGCCAACTGGGAAAACTGACCAGGGAGGGAGAGATAAGCCACCCAGAGAGATAAGTGCAGGCAACTGTAGTCTACTGGAGGCCTTTTAGTGTCATGGATCGTCTGAAGTCATAGGTTTGGGTCATATTAAGTTTGGATTTATTTATTTATTTATTATTTATTTCACACATGCATACCACAACTTGCATGTGATGATAAAAGAAAGAAAGAAACAGTAACTTTTTGATTGAAGGAGTCAGTTTTCATCTCCCACCATGAGCATCTCAGGGTCATCAGCCTTTGCTGCAGGTATCTTAACAATCTTGCTGGCTCTATATTATGTTCTGTAATTGCCCACAACCAACAACCGTGTCCTCCTGCAACCACCGAGGTCCTGTATCCTACATGGTCTAATCACCAGCTTCTGTGATATACCAGAAGTTAAGTGAGCTGTGCGATTTCTTGGAAATCAAGCCTCCTCTAGCTCATGAATAGTGCTCTCTCTATTAAGTGGTGCCAGTCACTGTGGGTTGGTCAGCAAAGGTCCAGGTTTGCTGATCTACATACATAATCACAAAATCAAAACTTTCCCCCAAACCTTTTACAACCTGCACCACAACAGCTAGCCTTCTGGCATGGGCAGATACTGGAGAAATACTATGTCACATCGCTCAACATGATGCACAGTAGAAATCAAGATGTTTTCAACTTTTTTGGGTCACACTATGATAACTGGAAAGGTATTTGCTTGTAGAAGCAGTTAACCTGGATATTGACTGACATTTATGCACACACACAAAACATCATCACCACAGCACAGAAAGTTTTTCCGTAGGTTAGTAGCGTATTCAAGATTAGCAGGGATTGTCAAAGCATTGTAAGATGTCCGTGTGGTCAAGGAAATTGAAACAAAAGAAAGATTGTCAAAGCGAAATGAGGTAGATGGCGTAAGTTATGTTGAAACAATTGTCTTTGTCTTTAAGAATCTATTAAATATGAGGCACCCAAGTACGTGTGAAAGTCAGACCCCACTCTTCACTCAAATGTGGAGAATGTCCTGTCCATTGGCTAGATCTGGGTAGGGGTTTGAAGTTTACTGCCTGTATTGTCCTTGGCTGGTGGCACTCAAAGGAAGGTAGCAGGCTACCAAGAAGAGACTTGATACCCTATGAGCATATACAGGGGGAGGAGGTCCCCCTCAGGAACAGTCATAGGGGAGGGGAGTAGGGGGAAATGGGAGGGAGGGAGGAGTGGGAGGATGCAAGGGATGGGATAACAATTGCGATGTAATAAGAATAAATTAATACAATTAAATTTAAAAAAAGAATCTATTAAAAAGGTGACACTGGGACCAGGAGAAGATGGCTTAGCAGTTGAGTGCCTACTGCTCTTGGTATAAGACCATAGTTCAGTTCCCAGCACCTACGTCCGTCTGCTCACAATCACTTGTAACTCTAGCTCCAGGGGATCCAACGCCTCCTTCTGGCCTCTTCAGGCACCCACATGCATATATTTTCCCACAGACACACATATAAATATAAATTTAATTTAAAATAAAAATAAGTATTTTTAAAGGGGTGGCATCAGCCCTTGGTTAAAGGGACAGTTTTGGAGCAGACAAGCTTGCAGGAGTACTTCTTGTTTAAGGTCCGTGTGGCCTTCGCGTAAGCTGCGGCTCTGACAGGCTCCTCAGTGATCTTTTTACCATGCATAGGTGTGGAGACATCTGCTTCATATCCTCTGGGTTTTATTTGTTTCATGAGTTTCACACAAGTGGCTCTGGCATGATTCTGACAGCTGTCTACAGGGAATGTCAATCCACGGTTAGCAGTGTTTTTGCAGTTGGTACCGCTATAAATCCACATTACTTATTGACATTGAAAAAAAAACCCACATGTGAGTACAAGTCCTGAGATGTCCTAAATTCAATTACGAGGGCCAGAGGCTGGGCAGATGCAAAGATAAGGAGAGTTAATAAGACCTTTGAGGGAGCCAATAGAGAGACTATCACACACTATTTTATTTTGATTGGTGGGTACTCATCATCCGCAGTGATGGATTCCAAAAGATGTTTTCACTCCAGGGTGTCATGCACTGTGACTGCACTCCCTCCCCTGCTCTTCTCTCCCCATCTCCACCTACTTGTCCCTCTTTCCCCAAGGTCAGCTTGCTTTCATTTTCATCCCATATACAAATAAATTATTTTATGTATCTATACAACCCACAAATGGGAGAAAAAAAATACAATATTTGTCTTTCTAAATTGCATCCATTTTTTTGGTAATGGTGTATATTTCATTCTTCTTTAAGGGTGAATGAAATCTCTTGTGTTTCTATGTTGCTGTGCTAAAACATTAACCACAGCCCCCCAACAACAACAACAACAACAAAAACCTTGGGGGAGAAAAGAGTGTGTTTGGCTTAGAAGTTACAGTCCATCATCAAGGAAAGCCCTTGGCTTGCTCAACCGACATTTTTTGGAAGCCCAGGCCGACTTGTCCTGAGATGGCCCTGCCCACAGTGGGCATGTCCTTCACGTTAATCACTAATCAAGAAACTATTTCATGGGCATGCCAGTCCAATGGAGGAACCTCCTCGTTTGCAGTTCTCTCTAACCAGGTGACTCTTGTTTGTGTCAGATTGGCAAAGAATTAGCAGGTGTGTGTGTGTGTGTGTGTGTGTGTGTGTGTGTGTGTGTGTGTGTGTGTGTGCATGCCCACATGCTAATTTTCTGTCTCCATTCGTGTATTTATAGATACCTAGCATATTCTATATGATAGGAAGTTGCTGTGTCATTTATTTACTTGTTTATTGAGACTGGCTCTCATCTTGTAACTCAAGATGGCCACAAAGTCCATATGAAGCCCAGAATGAGCTTGAACTCCTCATCCTCTTGCCTCCATTGCCAGGGGTTCAGGTGATAGGTGAGGACCACCATAGCTTGGTAACAGTATGGAGAATGGTATGATAATAAACATGTATGTGCAAGTGTCTCAGTGGTCTGTTGACTTAAGAGTCCTTTGAGTATATACTCAGAAGTGATATAGTTGGGTCAAATGGTAGTTCTATTTTTAATTTTTACAGGAATTTCCATGTGGCTGAGATAATGTTCAATTCTACCAGTTGTAGTGGTGGTAAACATGTTTTTATTTTGATCCCAACTGTGAGATGGGAAATAGACTTGTGTAAGGGTGTGTGGTGTTTTTCTGCTGAAAACAGACTTGTGAGAGAACAGGTGATGTTTGTCCAATGGAAGAGGAACCGCCTCTTGCAGGGGCATGGTCTTTGCCAACTGATAAACATTCTAGTACTGACTCTGAGAGGAGAGTCACTGCTCCACTTAGAGACATCCTAGAGAGAACCACACCAGCTGATGCTTCCAGGCTGTGGGTTCCAGGCACTGTTCTGGGTTCCAGCAGCTGTGGTTGCAGTCACCTTCACTGAATTGCTGACTTACCATTTAACTGGTCTTTTGGAATCCTGCTGATTACACCAGTGGAATTGCTCAAGGAACTGAGTATAAAAAGGTTTATTTCATTCAAGGCCAGCTTGGTCTACAAAGGGAGTCCAGGACAGCTAAGGCTACACAGAGAAACCCTGTCTCAGAACACAAAAAACAAACAAAATGAAACCTTCTGTTCCTATTAACCTCTTTTTTTCTCCTATCTAGAGTAGGTGGGTTGTAAGGGAATATAAGCATTAAAGAACCTCAAATAAAGTAGGTTTTAAAAAGTTCAAAACCTACAACCAGTAGTGCTCTTTCCCTCTTCATCCTTAATAGCATTTTAAAATTCATTTTCTTTATGATAGATATTCTCACTGATGAATCTGAAGATGGAATCTGAAGATTGTTGGAATTCATCTCTCAGTAGCTAAGGATTTTGAACAGTTTTTCATAATGTTTATTGGCAATTTGTGCTTCATCTTTTGAGAACTGTCTGTATTGTATTAGCTACTTATTAATCATGCTGGTTTTTTGTTTGTTTAGGAGATTTGGTTTTTTAATTATTTAGCCATTCTACATAATAATTTTGTCTCATGTTTAGCTAGCACAGGCTTCTCTCCCACCCTGTGAGCTATACCTTCACCTGACTGTCTCCTTTTGCCAGAGAGAAGGTTCTCAGTTTCCTTTTGGTTTTATTTTCTCAGCCTGAATCTTGAACTCTGTCTGTATGTCTTTCTCTAAGAGTGTCAGAGGTCAAAGTCTTTCATTAACGTCCATGATCCATTTTGAGCTGTGAGAGATACAGATCTAGTCTGTTGAAACAGTCTCTCATGTAGCTCAAGATGGCCACAAGCTCAACACAAAGCCAAGGATGAACTTGAACTCCTGATCTTCCTGCCTCTAGTTTCATTGTTTTTATATATAGACATCAGTTTTGCAAGCACCATTGGCTATCTTTTTTTTTACCAAAGAATGTTTTTTCCATGGTTATGAAGAATCAGGTGGCTATGACTGTGTGGTTTTATTTCTGGGTCTATTCTTTTCCAAAGATCAATGTCTTAATTACTCTTCTATTGCTGTGATGACCAAGGCAAATGTGCAGAAGAGTATATTTGGGGTGTTCCATTCCAGAGGGAAAAAAGTCAATACCATCATGGTCAGGAAGTATGATAGCAGACAGGCAAACACGGCAGCAGGAGCAATAGCTGAGAGTTCATATTTTGGTCAGAATGTAGGAAGCAGAGAGAATGCCCTGGAAACAGCACATGGCTTTTGAAAACACAAAGCCTGACGTACTTGAATGAGAAAGGAGGACATGACTGCTCACTGGTATGGTTGAGAAGAAGGTTTAGTGTAGATCTGAGGGAGAGAACAGCCAGAGGCATCTTAAGGAGTCCATGTTGAACATGGCCAGCAGTCTGAGCAATGCCATGAGAGGAGAGAGGAGGAGAGAAAGTGGGAAGGGAACCAACGGACAAAGAGATCCAGGGGTAGAGCCAGCTAGGAGCTAAGAGACCAAGAAGTCATGTAGCCGAAATGATGGAGTTATTTAGGAAGAGAGGCTCTGGGAAGAGGAGCAGAAGCCCAGTCCCTTGGAGAGAGATGTTTAGGTTGGAGGGCGGGGTGAAAAGTGCTGGGAGGAGCCACAGGTACAGAGAGGAGTGGAACTTGTGCTCTGTTTCTTTGAGACCTAACAATATTTTTTCCAGTAAGGCCACGTCTCCTAAACCTACCTATGGTAGTCTGAGTGAAAATGGTCCCCAGAGGCTCATATATTTGAATATTTAGTCCTCAGTTAACAAAGTGTTTGGAAAGGATTAGGAAGCATGGAGAAGTGTGTCACAGGGGGTAGGGTTTGTGGTTTCAAACCCCCATGCCAGGCCTAGTGATCTTTCGCTCTCTTTCTCTGCCTGCCTTGTGTAAAGCTCTCAGCTCCTACTCCAGTGCCATGCCAGTCTGCTCCCTGCCACGATGATAAGGTGAACCCTCAGAAACTGTTAACAAGCCCTCGACTAAACATTTTCTTTTATAAGGGTTACCTTGGTCAGAGTGTCTCTTCACAGCAATAGAACAGTAACTAAGACAGAAGTTGGTACCAGGGACTCAGTATTGCTGTGGCAGGCCTGATCATGCTGTTGTTTAAAGGAATATGGCAGACTTTGAGACTTTGAATTAGAGAAGCAGGTGGACACTTTAAGCAGGATTTACTGGGCCATCCTAGTAGATGCATGGAAGACACTGAGAGTGAGGATGATGTGGTCTATGGGGGCCCAGGTAAAGAAAATTCGAAGGAGATTACCGGCTGAGCCAAAGACCATTCTTGTGATGTTTTTGCAAAGAATGTGGCTGCTTTTTTGCCCTTGCCCTTAAAATCTGCCTGAGGCTAAACTGAAAAGTTTTGAACTAATGTCATTGGCAGAGGAGACGTCAAGACAGACTAGCATTGATGGTATCAAATGGTTATTAGTGATCCCACAGATCTATGATGAAAAAGAGAAAACTTCAAAGAGAAATACAAAATGCGCAGTTTGAAGAGAAAATGGGCACCAAGAAATGTAATGTTGAAGCCAAGTCCTGTGCTAAAGGAGATATAAAGTTTAAAGAAAGGCCTGATTCAAAGCAGGATAACAGAAATGGTACCCTTAGGGCAAGACCTCAGCAGCTAAGCTTGGAATTGGACTAACTGTTGCCTGGAAACCTTTGCCCAAATTGTACTGTGTTTTACATATGCTGATAATGAACCACCTGGGATTAGATCCCCCAAAGTCTGATCCAGGTTGATGAAAGCAATCTTAGCTGTGTTTTTTAATTTTCATCTCTTCTTGGGTTCATTTCCCTGCCTGCACACCTGCCGGATCACCCTTAAAAGATTATGGGGACTTTTGAAGTTGGAACTAAATGCATTTTATGGCTACAAGCCCATGGGTCCAGGGACTGGAACATGGTGGTTTGAATGAAACTGACCCTCATAAGCTCATATACATATATTTTCTTTTTTCTTTTCTTTTCTTTCTTTCTTTTTATTTTTTGTTTTTTGTTTTTGTTTTTTGTTTTTGTTTTGTTTTGTTTTGCTTTGCTTTGCTTTTTTCAAGCTAGGGTTTCTCCATGTAGCCTTGGCTGTGTCCTGGGGACTCTCTTTGTAGACCAAGCTGGCCTTGAACTCATAGAGATCCTCCTACCTCTGGCTCCCTGAGTGCTGGGATTACAGGTATGTGCCACCCACTCGCTGGCTCATACATTTTCATGCATAGTCCTCCATTGATGAACTATTTGGAAAGGATTAGGAGGGATGGCCTTGTTGGAGGAGGTGTGACCTTAACTATCTGGGTAAGATACTACCCACACAGTGTCACTAATGAGGAATCACGCATCCAGATGTCCAAGAGTATGGGGACATCTCACTCAAAACACCTCATTCCTATTTTGTGCCAGTACCATGCTGGTTTTGCTTTGAAGTTGAGTCAGGTGTTATGATCCTTCCCACATCGCCCTTTACACTTAGGATTGCTTAGGCTATTTGGAGTCTGTTGTGTTTTATATGAATTTTAGGATTGCTTTCCTATTTCTATGAGGAATGTCACTGGAATTTTAGTAAGAAATGCTCTGAATCTGTTGATATCCTTTTATAAAATATTTATGACATGGAGTCTACCAACCATGGGCATGGGAGGTCACCTTCTAGAGTCTTCTTCAATTTCTTTCTGCAATGCTTCAAAGTTTTCATTGTAGAGGTCTTTCATTTCCTTGATTAAGATTATTCCTAGATCTTCTTAAACTATTGTGAACGGGATTGTTTTCCTGATGACTTTTTCAGCATATTCATTATTCGTATATAGGAGAGCTCCTCATTGTCCTACATTGATTTTGTTCCCTACTTCTTTGCTGAAAATGTTTAGCAATTCTAAGAGATCTCTGGAGGAGTCTTTAATCTTTAATACTTCTTGCATCTAGGATATATCATGTACAAATGTGATAATTTAGCTTCCCTTGTTATTCAAACATTTTCATCTATATATTATCTTCTGTGTGTGTGTGTGTGTGTGTGTGTGTGTGTGTGTGTTTGTGTGTGTGTGTGTATGCAAGGAAAGGGGTGCCATAGCACACATGTGGTGGTTAGAAGACAACCTGCAAGCATAGGTCATCACCTGCCGTGTGAGCCCAGGGTTCAAACTAAGGCTGTCAGACTTGGCGGCCATCTCATTGTGCCATCTCATTATCTTCGCTAATTTTATCTCTTGTACTTGTTTCTCATATTGTACTGCTCTAACACTTCCAGGCCTTATTCCTGATTTTAGTCGAAATGCCTTGATTTCCCCCTCATTAGTGTACTGTTAGCTATAGGTTTATCATATATAGCCTTTATTATGTTGATGTTTGTTCCTTCTGTTCCTAATACCTTCATTGTTTTCATCATGAAGATATATTGGACTTTTCTTCATCTACTGAGATGATCACATAATTTTTGTCATTGAGTCTATTTGTAGGCTCTATTATATTTACTGATTTGCATATGTTGAACCACCTTTGCTTTTCTGGAATGAATCCACTTGACTGTAATTAAGAATCTTTTTTGTTTGTTTTTGAGGCAAGGTCTCACTATGTAATTTTAGCCTAGAACTTACTATGTAGACTAGGCTGGCCTCAAACTCAGAATTCTACCTGCCTCTGCCTCCCAAGTGCTAACATTAAAGGTGTGTTACATCAGGCTGTACTGTGAATGATATTTTTAATGTGTCGTTCATTTCCATTTGCAAGTGTTTTTTGTTTTGAAAGTTGTGCAACCATGTTCATCAGGGAAATTTTGCTATAATTTTATTTTACTTTTTGCTGTGCTCTTATCTAGTATTAGGATAATGCTGGCTTTGTAAAATGAGTTAGCAGTGATCTTTCCTTTTCTTTGTGATAGAACTGTTTGCGATCATTGGTGTTAGTTCCTTAAATACCTAGTATAATTCATCAGTGAATATATCTAGACCTGGACTTCCCTTGGTTGGGAGACTTTTTATAACTGTTTCATTGCAATTACTAGTTATACATATGTATATGCAGTTTATTTACTCTTGGTTTAATTTGTATAGGTCATATGTGTCTAGAAATATCAGTCCTTTGTTTTAAGGTATTTCAATTTGAAATACAGTTTTCAAAAGATGTTTCATTGATTCTCTGAATACCATTGGTATCTGTTGTAATGTCACCCTTTGCATGTCTAACTTCATTACATTTGTGTCTTCTCTCTCTTTTGGATAATCCAGCTAACAGTGGTTGGTCTTGTTCATCTTCTAAAAAAACTAACAACTCTCTGTTTCATTGACTTTTTGTATAGTCTTTTTTGTTCCAACATCAATAATTTCTACCCCGATCTTTATTATTTATTTATGCTGTGGAACTTGACTTGGTCTTTTTTCCTAAGACCTTAAAGCTCATCATTCCACTGTTTATTTGAAATATTTCTGACTTTTAAAATTTTTATTTTATGTTGCAGGATATTTGATTACACTATGAACCTCGAGATTTTGTTTACTGGGAAAACCAGTATTTAGTTCAGTGTGGCACAGTTTTAGCACACACTTTTAATCCAAGAGCTTTTTGCTTGAATATTGTAAACAGGATTAAATAACCTCAACCATAGGTCAAGAGGCAGAGCAAGCAGCCAGCTGAGAGGAAAGTGAATTAGAATTATTAAGAAAAAATATACAGAGGAAGAAGAAGTCAGAAGGATGGATAGAGAAATGTGCAGGAAGTAGCGAGGAGAGACATTCAGTTGGAAGGAGGTTGATGAGGAGAGGCATTCCTCTAGCTGAGGAGGAAGGTCAGCTGGGTGCTTTCCCTGCCTCTCTGAGCTAGCAGGCTTTCATCCCAGCATCTGGCTCCCAAGTCTTTATTGGTAAAATTGAACAACTGAGATTTTGTTAAAAACAACAATTTTATGTGTGAGCTAATTTGTGTCTAGATGGATAAACAAATATTTATTGTGTGTGTGTGTGTGTGTGTGTGTGTGTGTGTGTATGTGTGTGTGTGCACATGCACACTGTATGCCTTCAGTGCCAGAAGAGGGCTCTGGAACCGAGTTACTTGTGTGGGTGCTGGTTCAGGTCCTCTAGAAAAGCATCAAGTGCTCTTAACCTGGTGAGAGATATTTCCAGATTCTTAGCTGCCCCCCTCTCTGAGACAAAGGCTTTCTCTGTGTTATAGCCCTCTTGTCCTAGAACTTGCTTTGTAGACCAGGCTGCCTCAAACTCGCAGAGATCTGCCTGCCTCTGCTTCCCAAGTGGTGGGATTAAAGGTGTGCACCACCACACAGAGCCTGACCCTTGATTTTTTTTTTAACATAAGCACTTATTGATATAAAGTTCCTTCTTAGAATTGGTTTAATTGCATTTTTACAGGTTCAGTATTTTTTTTATTCTCTGAAATTTAAAAACTGTTTCCTAATTTAGTTGACAACCCGCCCACCACGCCAGAATGAACTATTTAACATCAATGAGTTTGTATAGTTCCTGTAGTTTCTATGGCTACTAACTTCTAGTTTTATTTCATTGTGTTCAGATAAAATACAAGAAAATACTTCAATTTTCTTGGGCTTCTTGATATTTCTTTTATGTACTAGGGTGTTGTCACTTCAGAAATGTTTGGGTGGAGCCTTTTGTAGATATCTAAAACCCACATAATACCATTGAAAGCCGATGTTTGTTTGTTTACTTATTTTTATTTATTTACTTATTTCTGTCTGAATGACCTGTCTACTGATGAGAGTGATGTGTCGAAGTATGCATTTTTATTGTGCTGAGGTCAGTTTGTGCTTTTATACGCAGAATTGTTTGTTCCATGGAATTAGGTCCACAGATGTTCAGTGTGTATATGTTTAGGACTGTTACATTGTCTTGATGGGTTGTCTTCTTAATCATAAAGAAGTAACCCTCTTTATCTCTTGCAACTAATTTTAGGTTAATGTTTACTTTGTCACACTTTCTAGTCTTCCACGTCATGTGTTGGCTTACTTATTTTATCTAGTTTTTGTATTTTATTTTTGTCAATATAGGAGTTTACACAAGCCCTCTTTGACTTTGTTGAACATTTAAAATGTTATTTATTTATTCTCCTTACATTCTTATTTCACCCCTCTCCTCTCCTCCCAGTCCTCCTCACCTTGCACAGCTAATCATACTTTTGAACTCTGAGCTTCCATCTAATTCACTCTCCCTGGGATCCATTATTAGAGACTGTTAATTTTTGGAAGCTTTGTGTTATCTTGATTTTTTTCTTGTGTCTTATGTTCCTGAATCGTTACTTGAACGTCTGGGATTACATCATTGTTTGGACTTTTAATTACCTCTTTTGGTTCACTGGAGATATTTGCAGTGTTCAAGTGGGATTGTGTTGTGCTTAGGCTGAAGCCTGGTTCCTCCTCTCCGGGCTGGGAGTGTAGCTCAAGACACTAGTCACAGTCGCTGGGACCACTGCGCGACTACACTACTAATTGCAAAAGTCCACTCTGAAAATACAGTGAAAGCCAATTACAAAAGCCTCCCTCTCCACTCTAATTACTTTTGTTGGATAGAGGAGAATGGTAATACAATGCACGCCATGGCACTGATGAATGGAGGGAAGAACGGGAAGAACGTAGGCTGAGGAAGAGCAGCCATTAGTGCTAGAGAAGCAGAGAAAGCAGAGGAGAGGAAATTAATGTAGAGGGATGATAATGAGGAATCGAGGAGCCAACACAGCTCCAGGTAAAGTTAGGATGAAACGAGAAAAGAGTAAAAATATAACCAGCAACTTAATACAACACTGACATTCAGGAGACTGAGCCAGGGAGACTCTTGTGCCGGGGAGAAGGGACTATACAGGTCAGAGTGGCTTGCACATTTAAAAGTAGACACTGACTAGATTCTCCATGCAGTCCCTTGCCCAGTCACGGTGTGGACTGTCTGCGTTAGTTGTCTGAGCAGAGGTGCAGCCTGCCTATGGTCACTCACTTGAGCATAGGTGCACAGCCCATCTCCTCACCAGCTTGCTCTCCCTTCTCTGCCCATTTGGGTTGGTGTCTTCCAATGAGAGCAGAATGTTTATGGTGTTGTGCTTCCTGTGCTGACAGCAGCATTTGCCTTGTGACCAGAGCATAGGGTTCATGGACCAGGCAATAGGTACTGTCCCTGAATGTGGCATTCAGTCACCACTGGAACTACATTCCCTGTGTACATTATTATCAATTTCCAAACTTTCACTCCATGCAAACCAGAAGCAAAGCATGTCTTAAGATTGTCCTCCTACTCCAAGCTCTCCTGGCTTAGCATGACAGTGCCTGATGTTTATAGGCAATCTAAGTGTCTTCAGCTTTCTTCCTGCTGCCCTAATTTTTTTTTTTTCTCATTTGGATAAGGCCTACAACGTAGGCTGAAAATGTATTATTTTTATTTGGTCATATTTGCATAAAGAGCAATATAAAATGCCAAGAAAATTCTGATCATATCTTCACAATCTTTGTACTCATCTTTACCATCTGATTACTTATTCATGCTAATATAATTATTCTCAAGTTCTCTTTCTCTGCCATATAAATCTGCATCATTGGATAATTTGATAGTTTTAAAATTTTAACATGTGGGTAATGGGGTGTGCTGCCCAAATCCTCTCAGCCAGAAAACCCTTGCTAAAGAGACTTTTTCTCCTGCCTACAGCCATACCCCACCCCACCCCCCTTCAGCAACCTGAATGGTTTAGGCTTCTCATTCCTAAGTAGGCCAGTTGGGAAGAGTCACTCTAATTCTAGAGCTCCATGGGCTCAGGTACATTGCTAAGGTTGTATTTCAGTACCACTTCTCCCTCTGACCAATGCTGTCTTCTTCTTTTCCCCTGTAGGGCCCAGTCACCAGTTGTCCTCCTTGATAAGCTGCCTGGGCTTCAATGTATGTCTGGGACTTCTCTGGGAAAACTATCTGCAGCATACCCTATCACCTTTCCCTGGAATCTAGGAGAATGATTTTCCTCTCACATCTCCCGGAATTGCCCAGATCTCTTGGTCCTAGTCCTCTGTGACTGTCTTGGACACTGACCTTTTTTTTTTCCTGGATTGCTGGGATTCCATTTTCTCCCAGCAGGAGTCTCCCTGTAGTATTCTTTCCTGTGGTTTGCCCACAGTAAGTGTAGAGAACATGGCAGGAAACAATTGTCAGGAAGGCGAAGCTGTCCCAGCTAAGCATGATTGGACTCAAAGTGCAAAAGGGACTCTTTGAGATTTCAGTGAGTGCCCCCGCATGCCAAAACTTCATGTTTTTCCTTTTTTTTAAAAAATAGAATCAATCCACTTTATTTTTCTTGTAAACACCCTTATGTGGTAGTCTGTCCTCTGAACAGACACTCTGGTGTGGGTTTTCACAAGATGATCAGTGAATTCCTGATAAGGAGACTTGGTGAACACAGTTTCTTTCCAGAGATTGGGTGTCAAAAGTGGCCTTGACAAAGTTGCCCAGGGTGGCAGTACAGCCCCTGGCTGGTGTGTAGCAGTCATCAATACCGGCCATCATCAGTAGCTTCTTGGGCACAGGAGCTGAGACAATGCCAGTGCCTCTAGGGGCCCTGCTGCCCTAATTTTTAAAAAAAAATTCTAGCTGCTTCCTAGCCTGGCTGCTAGATGCCATGTGTCATCCAGGACTAGACCTTTATTTCTGGTAAGTTTCTGTGACAGTTTAATAGACAGTTTGATTTCAGAGATCCCTCATGCTTAAGGCTTGCATTTAACTATGTATATTCAACAGACAAGAACATAGCAGTGCCCTGTCCACGTGCTCCGTATAGTCTTCAGCAAGTAGTCTTCAGTGGCATTCATAAGGACCATAGGCCAATGAAAAGAGCTAATTGCCCATATTTGTTAATAACATCAGTGATAGTAATTGATATTTATAGTGTCCATCTGGGCTAGGCTTTATGCCGAGTGTTTTATGCGCTCTGTTAGTCAGTCCTAACAACACTATTGGAAGACAGTTACTATTATTACCTCTACTATGTAGGTTGTAAAGACTGCAGCTCACCGAGACTGCACACCAACAGGTCGCCTGTCTTCCAGCCCTTGGGTATGAGTCCAGGTCTATCAAGTAAAAAGAAATTGAATAAAGCAGACAAGGTCAAGATCATGGCAGAAATTTTAAACCAAGTTAAGAAAAACACCAAAAGCTGACAACACTGAAAGTGACTCCTTGGCTTTCCCATGATGATCCTGGATCTAGAGTTTGCCTCACCAACACCCCCTAAAGCAGCGTTCTCAACCTGCATTTGGCAACTCCCAAAGACCATTGGGAAAGACAAATATTTACATTACGATACATAACAGTAGCAAAATTACAGTTATGAAGTAGCAAGGAAAATAATTTTATGGTTGAGGTCATCACGTGAGGAACTGTACTAAAGGGTCACACATTGGAAAGTCTGACAACACCTGCTTTAAAGTGTTCTCTCTAGGTTATGATCAACACAGTTGTAGTTTAACAAATATATTGGGACTTTCTATACCGTCTTACCATGAAGCTCCGTTATAATTTCCCAAGTGACAGAAATGTCCTTTTGATTCCTACGTTAGTTCCCTCTGAGTCAATCTAATGAGATGGCTTGGAGTGGGGACCCTATTACAGGCTGAGAACAGTCATGAGAAAGATGGATGGAAACATTCAATCCCATCTATTGATGCTGAGAAAGGAATTTGGGGCTGCAGATCAAACTCCATAAAAACTCCTGGAAGATGGAACTTGAGTCTCTGAGGTCTCAAAGAGCACAGCAAGGTTCTGGGAGGGATCCTCATCCAGAAAGGACATGGTGGTGTCACTTCTCTACCCCACTTCTGTGCTTTGCCTCCATCTTGCTGTTTCTACCTTGCAACCTCTGGAATAAACACACGAGTAAATTTTTTGTAATCCACTGTACAAATGTTTTCACGTCCTTGAGTGAAATAAAAACCTCATCTCCTTGTTAGAACTGAGAAAGGGATTTTAGCAACCCCTAATTTATAACCAGGCAGTAAGAAGTGTGGGAGGGCCAGACCTATTATTGGCATTTGAAGTAGTATCCTCTTGTGGGCTGAATGTATAATTGAGGTGTGATGCTTACTCCAGGTAGATGGTGTCAGAATTGAATTAAATTGGAGGATGCGTAACAAGCGTCACAGAACTGGTTGGTATGGAATGATCCAACATGTTTGCTGTCGAAGTGTTTTGTGTGAGAATGCAGGTGTGTGTGTGTGTGTGTGTGTGTGTGTGAGAGAGAGAGAGAGAGAGAGAGAGAGAGAGACAGAGACAGAGACAGAGACAGAGACAGAGAGACAGAGAGAGAGAGACAGAGAGAGACAGAGAGAGACAGAGAGACAGACACAGACACAGAGAGAAGGGATGGGAGGAGGGAGGGATGGAGGGAGGGAAAGAATGGGCTGTTCTCATGAAAACAAGTGGCACATGATGTTTTGAAGCAAAGTTAGAGGGCCTAGAGTTTATTCTTTAGATCTCTGCACAGAAAATGTTTGAGTAATTTTTCTAAATTAAATTTACATACATACATATATATGTGTGCAGGTGCACATGCAAATGGAAGCCAGGCAGCTTCAGGCTTCATCCTCAAGAATATTGTCAGTGTCCTTTGAGACAGTCTCTTACTGGCCTGAAATACATGCTAAACTCCTGCAATAGTCCTGTATCTACCTCCCTGACACTGGCTTTAAAAGCATGTGCCCCCACATCTATCATCTTTATATGTGTCCTAGTGTTTGCAAGACAAACACATAGCTGTGCTACAAACCAAGCCTTCCCCCAAGTACCCACTTTTGGATTTTTCCCTATATTTGTTTCTCTATGCTATTTTTAATAAAAGATTTAGTTATCTTTATTTTATGTGTATGAGTCTTTGCTTGCATGTATGTGTATGTACACCATATTTATGCCTGGTGTCTTTGGTGGGAAAAAGAATGTGTTAGATCCCTTCAAACCGGAGTTACAGGTGGTTGTGAGGTGCTGTGTGGCTGCTGGAAATGAAACCCAGGACCTCTGAAAGAGCAGCAAATAGTAAGTGTTATCAGCTAGCCCAACTCCCAGCATAGCCCCATGCTATGGGGATTTGTAATGACAGCAGTGTGCATTCTAAATGTTTAGGCCACAGTTGTTAAATAGTAAAGACTGGTTTTTTTAAACAAAAATAGATGTATGAAAAGAGACGTTATAAGTGATGAACTACTTCATTAATTTGACAATAAATTATCTGGAAATGAGCTTCTCAGCTATGACTGTATGTCAAGCCTGCTTCTCAGAACAAATGACTGAGCTGAGCAAGGGGAAACACACATACATACAGGCATGTCAGTTATCTTTGCCTTTAGCGTGGTTTCCCTTCACTGATGTCACTGTATGTTTATTGCTGCCCATCCAAAGAATCACATCAAAAGAAATCTGACCACATCTCTCTCTCTCTCTCTCTCTCTCTCTCTCTCTCTCTCTCTCTCTCTCTCTCTCTCTCTCTCTCTCTCTGTGTGTGTGTGTGTGTGTGTGTGAGTGTATAGATGTGTAAGCATCCTCAGGCCAGGGCTGGCTGTCCACACAGCAAGCCACAGTTCACAGAGAATGAGTGTGATGAGTGTGGCAATCGTATGATAGTGTAGAAAACACTCAAGCTTAAGAGTCAGAAAAGCACAAGCTTGAAGGCAGCTAGTCTCCACCACAGCTGCATTGCTCATGTAAAATAGAAAGCAATCGTGTCCGTCCGTCAGCCTCTGGTTGATGTTCCCTTGAATGCCTACTGCACCTACTGTAGTCTGTTGGGAGAAATGGCTATCACTGTTCCTGGCATTGCCTGTAGAAGGATGTCTAGAGCCTGCAAGGAAGTGGGAATACACAGAAAAGATACGTCACTGTGAACCTTTGGTTTTCTGTGTATTCTCTAAGTAGTATCTCACAGTTTTCTCCTTCTATCTCTTCCTCTCTCTTTCCCTCCCTCTCTCTCAAAAAAGGAAAAAACAAAAAACCCCACCCCCCCAAAAAAAACCAAACCACTTTTATTTCATATACTGCAAAGAGAGAGAAGTCATGGTAGTCACAGAAGTACCTCCTTCCCGCTCTCATAGCAATATACAGATACTATATATGTGTATAACGTAAATGAATTCTATGGGGATTGGTTTTGATATTTTCAAATGGAGTAGCTGTATTGGTTATATTCGAGCAGGGCAAAGAATGGCTCTGAACACTGAGCACCAAGCACCCAGAAAGAGTCAAAACCCAGATCATCCCTTGGGCTCTATGAGCCCACTGGGGGCAGAAGACAAAACACCAAACTCATTAAAGCCTGTATACTGCCTGTCACAATGAGAAAATAGACTCTTACTCTTGCAATGACCACCAGAACCTCAAAAATCAAAACCCCAGACACACTCTGGCCTTTGAGACCACTGGAGCCAAAGCCCCCTGGAGCTGCAACTCTGGCTCTGCCCCGGAGCCTCTGGCTAAGAGGCCTGGTCCTTCAGTGTGCTTGCTAGTTCTATTGGAGCAGAAAGCCTAGCTCTTCAATGGTCTCTGATCTCACAGAGCCAAAGAAGTTGACACATGGTCGCACCAAGACAGAAGGCCTAGTCCTAGGAGGCTCTCAGATTCTGTGGGAGCCTAGAATTCCAATGCCGTATTTCAAAGATTATATCAACATTGTCTGGACTTTGTGTTTGATTGTTAACTATACTGTTCCCTGAGGTCTGATTGTTGTCTTTTAATGTACCTCAATCTTGCCTCCCTGTTTAGCTGAGTAAAAGACCTACACCTGGGCAAGGCAGAAGGAAGGGATGGAGCAAAGGTTCCAGGGCTCAGGGAGAGAAGGATCATGGGAGAAGAAAGACAGGTAATGGAGGAAGAAGAGGGAAAAGGATCACCATGGGATAGGAAACAGCCACGTGGTCCCTGAGGAGGAACTCTGAAGTTCCACATGGAAAGAAGTGGCCCAGATGAACAACATTAGCAAGTGTTTGGGGGCTATGGATGTGAGATAGACCAGATAGAAATTGTTAGAACAGATAGCATGGGATAGAGGATGAGAAATAGTGGAAGGTAGTTTAGGGGGTCAATATCTGCTATGCCCCAGGTAAAATAGGACTATTTTAGAATATATCAGGTGTCTGTGTCTTTATTGATTGTAAAAGCGAGATAATATCACTGAAATAACTATAAGCCTACTAATAAACATTTATTAGGCCGTTCCATTAAATTAACAGCAACAAAAAGTCTAGACAAAGCACTATAAGAATTCACATGGAAAGGCCATGGGTATCCGAAGCTATTCTAAGGGGTAACAACAAAGCTGGAGGTAGCATAATATCATCATTAAACTCCAGAGCCACTGTGATGAAGGCAGCATAGTAGTGGGGAAAGAAAACAGATGGGTATCCCAATGGAACAGATTAAAGACCCAGAAATAAACCAACAAAGCTATGGCCACTTAATTTTCGACAAAGTAGGCAAAAAACATGCAGTAGAAAAATATTGCAAATTTTGTGGGGGTAAACTGGAATATCTACCTGAAGAAGAATGAAGTTAGGTTCATATCCTTCATCTTGTACAAAAATCAGTTCAAAATGGATGAAGGACCTTCACGGAAATGATTCAAGAGAAACACGGGAGACACACCTTTTATGACATTGGAGTTGACAAGAACTTCCTGAACCCAAAACCAATAGCACAGGGACCAGTCCCAAGTATCAACAGATGGGACTTCATAAAATTAAAAAGTTTCCACAAGGTAGAGCAAATGGCCCACAGAATGGGAGAGTACAGCACCAGCTGTACTTCAGACATGTGGCTAATATCCAGAATTTAGAAAGAACACTACAAATTAAATAGCAGTGAAATAAAACTGCCAATCAACAAACAGGCTAACAAAATGAACAGTTTTCAGAAGAAAATATGCAAATGGCCAATAACTATTTTAAAAGGTAGTCAACGTCCTGAATCATCAGAGAAGTGCAAATTAAAGCCACTTTGAGATGTTACCTCACCCCAGCCAGAATGGCTGTCATCAAGAAATCTGATAGCAAATGTTGGAGAGGGAAACAGGGAATTGTGGGAAATAGGAATCCTTACTGATTGCTAGTGGGCATGAAAAGTAATACAGCCATTAGGGAAATCAATTTGGAGGCTCCTCAAAAAATGTAAAAGAATTGACCTGCCACATGACCCTGCTATTCCACCCCTGGGCATATACCTAGAGAATTCCATACCCTATCATGGAGGTATTTACACATTCATATTTATTGTGGTATTCACTACAAGCAATGGAACCAACCTAAATGTCTAGCAACACATGAATGTGTAATTGAAAATATGAAACACATATAAAATGGAATATTATTCATCTCTAAATAAAGAAATCATAAAATTTGCAGGAAAATGTATGGACTTGGTATGGATAATATCTACCGAGGTCACCCATACTCAGACAGAAAAAATACACTCTTGTTTGTTCTCCCTCATATCTGGATCCTAGGCTATGATGTATATGCATTTATATGTAAACAGCTCTCAGTAAGTGTCTTAGGTAGGGTTCCTATTGCTGCACCGAAACATAAAGTTGGAGAGGAAAGGGTTTATCTGGCTTACACTTCCATATTGCTGTTCATCATCAAAGGAAGTCAGGACAGGAACTCAAACAGGGCATGGACCTGGAAGCAGAAGCTGATGCAGAGGCCATGGAGGGGTGCTGCCCACTGGCTTGCTCCTCATGCCTCACTCAGCCTGCTTTCTAATAGAACCCAGGACCAACAGGCTAGGGATGTCCACACCCACAATGAGCTGGGCCTTCCCTCATCAATCACTACTTAAGAAAATGCCTTACAGCCCGGTCTTATGGAAGTGTTTTCTCAATTGAGGGTCCCTCTTTTCAGATAACCTTAGCTTGCGTGAAGTTGACATAAAACTAGCCAGCACAGTGGGGGAATGCTGCATCATTTTGAAAGGAAAATATTCGGTGATGAAGAAGAATAACATGATTCATGAAAGATGACATAAAAGCTAATTGTTTTCGTAATATTAACTGAGCTATATTTTATTGTTGTGTGGATAAGTGCATACATGTACAATGATGATGAACTTTGTCAACCCTCAAGGGAAGCTCAATGGCTTCTGAATGGCTTTCTCACCGCACAGCAGAGCGTGAGTTTAGAGCAAGTGCAGTTTGACCAGGACCATAATCCCATCAGTGTGATGTGTGTTCATTACAGTAACGTCATTTTACCTGTTATAAAATAGATGCAATGCATATGGCATGCCCAATATACACAACATGTACAAGATCTTCTAACTGGGTGCATGTATCCCTTTCATTGCCACAAAACAAAACAAAAACAACAAAAACCAGAAAGATAAAACACTCAAGGCCACATACCATTTGTTTGGGGCACTAGATTCCCAGAAATAGTAAATACCCCAAAACATGACTGAGAAACAGAAACATTTTTTTCAAGGGCATGAAAATACTCTATAACCTCCAGCACCAAAGAGAAGATGCTAAGGGCTGATGAGATGTGTGAGCACACTGACAGATGCGAGTGACAGCTGACATCCTGACAACACAGTGAGGGCCATTTCCTTTAAGAGCACAATTATTTTGAAAAGTAAAATGATTGGAGCAGCTCAGCAAAGGGACAAACTTCCTTACATACTGCAAAGGCAAGTCTTTGCCATCGAAATATTATTAAATCATATTTAATTGTTCAGGCTAGGAAGGCAGCAAAATATCTAAACCAGCCACAGAAAATAGTAAGAATGTAAAATTTGTAGACTATTGATAGTTTACCACTGGTAAACTTGACCAGTGACTCTCACATGGTTTCAAATGAGCCTCTTTTCCTCCTAAATATGAGAAAGAGTCTCATCACACTTGGCCTTGGCATGCTGCACAGTATGCACACGAAACCACTGAGTGTTTCTCTGCATTATCTGCATTATCTCCTGTTCTATCCATTGAATGAAAAGTTGGTTGGTTTTTAGCAGAGTTCACCGTCATCATTGGCATATCTGGGGCACACAAATTACAGGGGTGAGCTCACTCATTGCCTGGCCTCTCCCAGAAAAATGCCTTAGCTCTGAGACATCTAATCCAGCAATTTGAATTTAGTGATGGGGAAACTGAAGTTCTCAAGGTACGGGACTGATGGATCACAGCCTAGGACAGAACCTGGGTAAGCTAGGAACCCTGGTTCCCAGTCCCGATGCTCATGTTCCTGTCAAATGGGGGACAAATAATGATGTACCGTGGCAACCTGAAGGTATCTACAAAAGAATCCTCAAATCCATGAGTAAAGTAAAAACCACTACTTAGGCTTTCAAAGAAACCTGCTAGTCAAATAAGAATGCCAAACAACCACCGTCACTTAAATAGTCCACAAACGCCTAAACACTTCATACTGACAAATTACTTTGTAAGAAAAGTCAGTGAGCGGGACAAAGAATGCATTTAGTGTCTGCTAACCAGCAGTTCAGAGATGGTTTCTTTGACCACACTCCCAAGTCCAAATTCTAAGGCAGTGAAAACAAACCAGGCCCCCACCATGGAGGCCTTCAGTGGTCTGTGTTATGGTTTAGAATCCAGGGTGCGGTTTCTTTGTTAGAATTCACTACTTCTCGCAGCCCCACTTTGTATTAGCAGAAGCTTAGAACCAGGCTTTCTGGCTGGAACTCTGCTGCTGTGCAGCTGGCACGAAGGGCTGATGCTCTGTTTAATGTGCTCATGTTTCGGCCTTTCTCCACCAAAGGGGCCTTTGAGAATTTTGGTATCTCATTGGAATGAGAGCTTTGGTTAGCAGAGGTTTTCAGCAGAGGTTTACTGCCAGATGGGTGACCCTTCCCTTTACATCTGGTCCTGCGCTTCCTGGTGTCCTTCTGGCAATCAGCAGTCTGTAGCGTCTCGCTAACATCCAGCTGTGGCTAGCAACTGTCATTCCAGCCACTTCAAGCTCTGCCTTGGGTCTGTTTCCACACTGCATTTGTTTACTAGCCAATGGTCTGTGTGGATTCACACAGATAGCCTTATAGAACAACTGTGTGGTGGTAAAAACATATACAACATAAAACTCAATGCTATAGTTGCCTGATGTGTACAACATGGTAGCATTAGATACATTCATAGATGTGGGGAGCAGACCAGACCTTGGATGAGTATGTAAAGAGTGTTTGAAATCCCGAGTGAATGTGTATTGTTTGACACGAGTGCAACCATATAAAGGACATGGAAGAAGCTCTCTCTCTCTCTCTCTCTCTCTCTCTCTCTCTCTCTCTCTCTCTCTCTCTCTCTCTTTCTACTTGTTCTTGCTCTGGCTGGCAAGCCCATTTCTCCACTGGCATTATAGCTTACTTCTTTAGGATTCCAGTGTAAATTGAAGACCAGCTGAGACATCCAGTCACGGATTAAATTACTGGATTCTTGGACATTCCATTGGTAGATAGCTATTATCAGACTAGTTGGACCACAGCCTCCAAGCCATGCAAATAAATCCCCTTTATATATATGTACTGTATATAATAGATGTAGTATATATGACTATAATACATATATGTATATATGGCTATATATATGATAATATATAGTTACTCTACAAGTCCTGCTCCTCCAGAGAACCCTGACTTAAATAGAGTGACAAAACCTCCACCTTAGGTCAAGCTCAGAGGAAATAAGCACTCCTTTACACTCCTCTGCTCGGAGTGTAAAAGCTGGCAATGTGAAGACTTTGCACCTGCTGCTTCCTCATCCCAGATGAATGCAAACTGAGACTCCTGGCCCACAGAGACCACCTACTGAGGGTAGCTAACTCCTCCTCCAGTGCTGTACAGAATAAAAGCCCTGATGTTTCAGGCGGTGCACTAACAAAGTGAGCACAGCCAACCTGACCCCTGCTTTTCTGTGTGTGTGTCTGAGTCTGTCCTTTCTTCATTCTCTTGTCTCTCCAGGCAGGTTTTCAGGACCAAGTTGGGCAGGACCCAGGCCACAGAGTTGGTGGCAAACATTGCTGACGCAATTGGTTATGACTGGAACTTTCCATCTTCACAAAGAGAAGCTATACTATGGTACATATGGGAGATGGCTCAGTAATCAAGAAGTTTTCTACGCGAACTTGAGGACCTGAGTTCAGCATCTCGGAGCACACAGAAAAGCAGTGTAGTGTCGTGTTTGCAATCCAAGAGCTCCTGCAGTGAGCAGGAGTAAAGGCAGAGATTAGAGGGTCCCGGAAGCTCCCAGGAGACCCTGCCTCAAAGAAGGTGAAAGGTGAGAGGCCTCTGACCCCTCTGAGTGCCACACATGCACTACGGTATGTGAGTATACACACGCATGGGCACACACATTCTCACAAGAATTTTGTTAAAGTAACTCTCCACTTCTCCCTCCCCCTTCCTGTCATCATGGCCTTGCCTTTTGTAGCTTCCTCAGATGAGTGGGATCCTTAGATGTCTATGTTATTACATATGGCATTGTGATTTTGAGATGTACTCAGGCCATGGTATCTTAAATTTTTGTTTCATTATCAAACCCCTACCCAGATCTAGCCAAGGGACAGAATATTCTCCACAGTTAAGTGGAGACTGGGGACTGACTTTCACACAAACTCTGGTGCCCATTATTTGGCCATGTCCCCTTGATGGGGAGGCCTGATGGCACTCGAAGGAAGGATAGCAGACTACCAAGAAGAAACTTGATACCCTAGCATCATATTCGTGGGGAGGAGGTCCCCTTCAGTCACAGTCATAGGGAAGGGGAATGGGGTGAAAGCGGGAGGGAGGGAGGAATGGGAGGATGCACGGGATGGGATAGCAATTGAAATGTAATATGAATAATTTTATTTTTCAATAAAAAACATTTTAAAAAGTTGAACAGTGTTCATTGTATATATTTTCTGCCTTTGTTTATCCACGAGTTTGTTCACAGATGCAGGTTCTTACAGGTTATTCCCACCCTTTGGTTATGGAGGACAACACTGTTGTGTGAACACTGGTGCCTGAACCTCTGCTCTCATAACTTCTAGAAATGGATTTACTAGCTGTTGTGTTGTTTTAAATATAAAAATCTGAATTGTTTCATTTTATCAATAAAGACTCAGGAGCCAAATGCTGGGGTAAAAGTCTGCTAGCTCAGGGAGGCAGAGAAAGCACTCAGCTGACCTTTCTACTCAGCTCAAGTCCAGAAGGACAAAGCCAAAAGCCCTTTCTGCTCTCCAAGCAGTCTCAAATACCTCTCAACTCAATGTCCCTCCTATCTGTTTAATCCCTCTCAGCTGGTTGCTTGTTCCATCTTTTGACCTATGGTTAACTTTATTTAATCCTGTGTACAGAAAGGTCTTGGATTAAAGGTGTATGATAGGGCTGAGCTACATCCACAAGTACTTGTTTACAGTAAAGAGAAAGCTCTTGGGTTAAAGATGTGCATCAGAACTGAGCCATTCCACTACCAGAAACAGGTTTTTACAGTTGACAGTCTCAAATATCCTGCAACAGTGTTACGTTTAACTTTCCAAGGACTTGACCAATCATTTCTCACACAGAGGCATTTTACAGTCTCACAGGTGTCAAGCTTCTCCACATCCTTGCAAATATTTGTTAGCTTTGTCTTCTTTTAAAACTTTTTTAGGCTTATTTTATGTGTAGCGATGTCTTTCCTGCATGTCAGAGTGTGGACCACAAGTGTGCCCGGGGTCTATAGAGGCAGAAGAGGCTGTTGGATCCTCTGGAACTGAAGTTATGGAGGGCTGTGAACCACCATGTGGGTGCTGGGAACTGAACCCAGGTACTCTACAAAAACAGTTAGTATCTTTTTTACATATAAATTTATATTATTACACATATATACAATAAACTACCTATAGCCAGCAGAACCACAAAACAATCAGGAATTATATAAATGTTACATTCATAGTGTTTTGGTTATTTGTATTTGACAGCCTTGAAGAAAACATCTTTCCTATCTTGGTGCATCTAAAATTCTAAATCAGTATCTATCATATCTCATCTTTAGCAACTTAAAACATCTATCTAGACCTAATAACATCTAAGCCCCTAAACAACTAAGCTTAATTGTAAAACTAAACTATCTGGCCTTCAACCCCATCAGAGACTTGAGAAGGAATAAAATTAATTACCTGAGTATACAGGAAGTGCAGGTTAGCAGTTTCCAAAAAGAGAAAATAACAGAGACAGTTGCTGCCTGAACAGTCACCCAAAACTCTCTATAACATTGGAGCATCATCTTCAGCCTTCTGGCGCAGTATATCTGACAAACATATTTGTGAGGCAGGAACTATTGAGGACTTGCTTACCCTGTCATGGCAGAGTTTGGCCATCAACTCTGCCTTCATCCAAACTTGCCCGTTTTTAGGCAGAATTCTGCCTGTGGCCAAAACAGGGACATTTTACCCTGTAGCTGGTTTGCTGCATTTGAATCCATCTCCATAAGGAGGTTCACTGATGCTCATTATCTTCTTTGAGGTAGGCTGGGTGTTGCCAGGAGCTAACTTGTCTTATTGTCAAAGAATCTTTAAAATAATAAAAGCATCTTTGAATACCATATTCTGTAGGTCTCTAAGGTTTTTAAAGACCTTATCTATTTTACCTTATCTATCTACAGAATCATATCTATTGGTTAAATCTAGGAAGTATATTCTTGTGATTAAAAATAGACTAGCAATTGACCTGACCATGATATGATCAACTAACAATTAACTTGGATCACTTAGTTATCCTAAGCAGCCTGCAATAGCACTTTCAAAGTATTGGAAGTAATCCATGTATAATTGAGTTGTTTGGGTATAATACCTATAATGTGTGTGAAGAATATTCAAATTTGAATTCCCTACCACTGTATCAAAATTAAACTTTTTGCATCAATATACAAAATTCTATACCAGTGGATTAGAAATAAACTTGTGAGTAACAAGGCATTAAGTTGAGTAGATTCAATAATCTACTTTTTGTCCTATCACTCCTATATATTTCTATATCCTCCTTCTTTAGTTTCAACCCCTATCTCCAAACCTAAGAAAGAAAGATAAAGGAAAAGAGAGACATCCCTGAGTCCAACCATGTTTTCTCTCTGAATAAGACCAACAATAGCTTCATTGGGAGTTGGTTATAAGCTTTTTTGGTCTTATTCAGAGAGAGAGAAGAGTTAGTATCTTAACTACCGAGTCAACTCTCCAGTTTTGAGTTCTTGATAATCACAATATTAATGATGAACCATACACGGCAGACTTTATTTCTGGCCCTCTCTTAGGTTTGCATTGCTCAGTATGTCTGTCCTTACTCTAGAGTCACTGCATCATTTTTTTAATTGAAAAAAATATATAATATCTTCTGATCATGATTTCACCTCTCCCAACCTCTCCCAGATCCAAGCCACCTCCCTACCCACCCAACTCCAGGGTGAAACAAATAACAAAAGACTAACAAAAAATACAGGAAACATAAAATCAGAAACAAAAATATACAAGCAAAAGACCAATAAGAAAAAAAAACCTAAGCAAAGCAATATGAGGCCAAAAGTTTATAGAAATACCATTGGGTTCATTTAATGTTGGCCATCTACTGCTGGGCATGGGGTCGGCCCTGGAGTATAGTTAATATACTCAGTGACATTCCATTGAAAAAAAACCTGATTTTCCCTTTGCCAGTGGGTATCAGTTACAGATACCTTATTGATTAGGGGTTAGTATATACGGCCCTGTCTCAGTGCTGGGACCCCATGAGGCTTGAACCTGTGAAAGCTCTGTGCATGCTGCCACAGTCTCTGTATGTTCATATGTGCATTGGCCCTGCTGTGTCTAGAATGCCTTGTTTCCTTGGTGTCTTCCAGCCACTCTAGCTAGCTCTTACGATCTCTCCATCTCTTTTTTTTCTACACAGTTCTCTAAACCCTGAGGGGAGGAGTTTGATGAAGACACCCATTTAGAAACGAGTGTCCCAAAAATCTCCCAATCTCTGCAAATTGTCCCGTTGTGGGTCTCTGTGTTAATTTCCATCTACTGCAAGTGAAAGCTTCTCTGATGATGCTTGGATGGGGCACTGATCTACAAGTGTAGCAGAATGTTGTTAGGAGTCATTTTATTGGTATGCTCCTTAAGGAGAACAATATTATTTGCTTTTCCCTTAGGCCCATGGCCTATCGTGTCTCAAGTTCTTGACCACCCCAGCAGTGTCAGGCATGGTTTCCATCAGTGAGTGGTTGTCTGCTCCCAACCAATTTTTGTGCCACTATTTCACCAGCATATCCTTCAAGCAGGTTACCATTGTAGGTCATGGGTTTGTAGCTGAGTTGATGATTACCTGTCTCCTCTGGTAACACACAGAGTACCTTCCAGTACCACCATGAATGCTAGTCAGTACTAGGCATGACATCTACTTTTTCCATGTTCAACGACATAAGTAAATGTTACCTTTGTAAGTAGGGCCTTACCATCTGTTCGTAGCGAGCAACCAATATCTTTGGCAATGACATGAGATGTTAGGGATTTTCATGGGCTCTTTTGGTCAATGACTCAACTACATGTAACCCGTTTTTAGTTCTAGTGTGGAAGGTTTCACTTGGTGGCATAAGATGTCTAGTTGGGACATTGTCTCCCCCATTATTTGATGAGTCCATTTATATTTCTTTCACATGCATATCACTTTTCTATTGCTGTGAGGAAACACCATGACCAAGGCAACTATTATAAAAGAAAGCATTTAATCCGGGGCTTACTTACAACTTTGGAGGGTTAGTCCACTCTCTTCATAGCAGGAAGCAGACGGTCATGGTGCTGGAGCAATATCTAAAAGCTTTACATCCTGAACCTCAAGTATGAGAGAGAGAGAGAGAGAGAGAGAGAGAGAGAGAGAGAGAGAGAGAGAGAGAGAGAGAGAGAGAGAGAGA
>OU015753.1:53050787-53063196 GCA_907169655.1 Acomys percivali
TGTGTGTGTGTGTGTGTGTGTGTGTGTGTGTGTGTGTGTGTGTGTGTAGTGTGTTTCTTTTCGTTTGGTTTTGCTTGCATGGGATTATTTATCAAAGAGCTCAACATAAAAGTGGATACACTAAATATGATAGAAGAAAAACTAAGGAATAGCATTGAATGCAATGGTACAGGAGACAACTTCCTAAACAGAACACCAGCAGCTCAGGCTCTAAGATCAACAATTAAATCATGGGACTTCATGAAACTAAAAAGCTTTCATAAGGCAAAGGACACTGTCAAAGGCCAAAACAGCAGCCTACAGAATGGGAAAATATCTTCACCAACTCTACAACTGACAGAGGTTGATATCCAAAGTATATAAAGAACTCAATAAATTAGATGCCAACAAATAAAACAACCCAATTAAAAAATGGGGTACAGACCTAAACCAAAAATTCTGGACAGAGGACTCTTTAATGGCTGAGAGCACTTAAAGAAAATTTTTACATCATTTGGCTTCAGGAAATGCAAATCAAAATGACTTTCAGATCCCATCTTACGTGTGTCTGAATGGCTAAGATAAAAAACTCAAGCAACAGCTCCTGCTGGTGAGGTTGTAGAGCAAGAGAAACAGTCCTCTATTGCTGCTGGGAATAAAACTTGTACAAATACTTTGGAAATCATTTTGATAATTTCTCAGAAAATTGGGAATAGTTTTACCTCAGGACCCAGTTATACCACTCTTGGGCATTTACCTAAAAGATGCTCCATCATATAACAAGGACACTTGCTCAGCTATGTTCATAGCAGCTTTATTTGTAATATCTGGAAACTGGAAACAATCTAAATATCCATCAACTGAAGAATGGATAAAGAAAATATGGTACATTTACACAATGGAATATTACTCAGCTATTAAAAGCAACGCCATCATGAAATTTGCAGGCAAATAGATGAAACTAGAAAAAATCATCCAGAGAGAGGTAGCACAGATCCAGAAAGAAAAATATGGCATATACTCACATATAAGTGGATTTTAGCTATAAAGTACAGGATAACCATGCTACAATCCACAGACCCAGAAAAGCTAAGTAACAAGGAGGGCCCAATGGAGGATGCTTGAATCTCACTGAGGAGGGGAAATAAAACAGACATCTGGGGTGGATGGAGGGAGGGAACTGGGTGGAAAGTGGGAGTGGGGAGGGGAACAGGAGGGATCAAGTGTGTGTAATATAGTGGAAGAAAGACTGAAATTAGTGTGTGTGTTGGGAGGGGGTATTCCTGGGACAGCTAGAAACCTAGGACAATGCTTTCTAGGATTCTCTCAGGAATCTATGATGGTGACCCTAGCTAAGACTCCTAGCAACAGGAACATGAAACAGTCACCTCCTGTAACCAGGCAAGACTTCAGATGGAGGGATGGAGATACCAACACAGCACAAAACCTTCAACCCAGAAATTTTCCTGCCTATAAGAGACACAAAGATCAAGAGGGAGCAGAAAGTGGTGGAGTGATCCATCAATGACTGGCTCAACTTGAGACTCACCCCATGGGAGAGAGACCACCCCTGACACTATTAACAATATTCCACTATATTTGCAGACAAGAAGCTAGCATAATGGTCATTTGAGTGGCCTCACCCAGCAGCTGATGAAAACAGATGCATAGACCCACAGCCAAACATTAGCCAGAGCTCAAGGAATCTTGTGGAAGAGGGGGAGGAAGGATTGAAAGATCCTGAGAAGTCAAGGGCACCACAAGAAAACCTATAAAATCAAATAACCTGGCCTCAAAAGGGCTCACAGAGACTGAACCACCAACCAGAAAGCATCCATGGGACAGACCTAGGCCCCCACATGTATGTAACAAATGTACAGCTTGGTCCTCATGTGGGACTTGTAATAGCTGGAGCAGGGACTGTGTCCAACTCTGTTGCCTGTCCTTGGATCCCTTTCCCCTAACAGGACAGCTTATCTAGCCTCAATAGAAGATGTCCTACTAAACTTGAGATGCCAAAAATGAGTAGACATCCCTGGGAGGTCTCCCCTTCTCTTAGGAGAAAGGGAGGGGGTCATAGGATGAGAGGAGGGGAGAGGGTGGGACTCTGAGAAAAAGAGGGAGTGGAAGTTCTGATTGGGATGTAAAGTTAATTAATTAATTAAAAGAAGATCTTTATCCAAGGCCTATGCAGGCACTTATCTGCAGAGCAAGCTGTGTCCCCTAACAGCCTGCCTCAGGAAGGCTAAACACTAATCAGTGGCGATTAAAAGTTTCACTGGGCACTATTAAAACTTTCAAAGTCAACGGGTTGGAGTAGCAGTGGCAAATGAGTGGCAATGGGGATTGCTAAATAGTCACTGTTTGCAAGATACATCAGCCGTAGGAGTGTGCAAATTAAAAGATTTCTCCTGCGACACCAAGTCACCGAGAAACTAATTTAATCACATCCCTAAATAATTAGAAGCTCCGTGCATTCATTAAGAACCAAAAATAAGTGCTTGCGCCATGTGCAGGTAAATGACAGCAGGGACGTGCAAAAGTTGTTTTCTAGTTCAGACTCAGAAAAAAAATGTGTCATTTTTATTGGTTGAAGGAAAAAAAAATCCCTGTAATAATTTTGTGGTTATGCTCTCGTTAGGAGCCACGGGAGAGCTTAAGAAGCCCAGAGCTCTCATAAAGCATCCTGGTATTTTCATCCAGTCCTCAATAACAGTTTTATGATAAAACTAACATAATGAGACAGAAAGCACTTTAGTCCTTCTGCCTAGGGATGCTTAGTGTTGGTACACACACTGAGGTTAGGGTAAGGCTCACACCAAAAGTATCAGGTGGCTTGGGGGTCTATACAGTTTACCCTGAACAGACTTTCAAAGAGAGAAGGAATGCTTCTGCAATCAAGGCATGTCCCTATTCACCCATTCTGCACTGATGTCTTGCAGTGAGGTGACAAGTGTCTAGGGCTGAGCCTCTGGCACAGATTGCTAAGTTTGAAGCTGTCTTGGACCAGAACTTTGGTTTGAGGTAGGAAGCAGACACACTTTCCCTTCACCAATGTACACTAAACTTTCTTTACATTCAAAGTCCCCTGGGATAAGCCCTGCAGAGGACACAGTGCTGGGCTACTTGCCAACGCTGACCTCCTCCAGAGTTTGTGCATGGGTAGGGAAGATAAAGCTGGTCCATGAACAGAGATAGTGACAGCGTGGAATAACGGGCTGAAAAAGCAGTGTTCCCTGAAAACACCGGTAAAGCTTCGAATGGGCGTGTTCACACTGTGGACCTTCTAGATGAAGATGGAGCTGCATCTCAGTCAGGAACCTGTGGTCTTGAGACAAGGCATGCAGCTTTACCCACGCCCTCTCTGGTCCTACTGAGGCAGCCTTCGGGAGAAGTATGAGTTTTTGTTAGACGTAATCGGCTATGTTATGATCTTAATTTTGAAGTCGCTGTAATAGAAACTGTGTCCTTGGGGTGATTGGTCAATGTTTCAGATAAGAATTTGGGCAGCTTCCCATGCTGTGTATGTGGCAGGCTCAGCAAATAGGCCTGGAATGCCTTTTGGGTCCCTGTGTGAATAGATGGTGCCCTTTACAGTATTTCTTAATGCTGCAGCCCATAAGGTTCTCAGTCTTTTAGCAGAATCATGAGCAGACAGGAAGTGCAACACTGGTTCCTCTGCCTTCAAACCCTCTGAAGAAGAAATTGCATCTCTTCCTTGTCAGGAGACAAAAGCACTGGCTTTTCTTTCTGCGGAGTTTTCAGACCTAACCTGTCATCTCTGATTCTCATCATCTGTACATCTGGGGACACTGAAAGAAGTGTGGGGAAACAATGCCACCTTAGTTTCACCTAATTTGAAATTTCTAATATGTGTCCCCTTTCATATCTGAATTTAATATTCCTCACTGTGATACACGCTCTGAAGAATGAATCGATGACCATACTGTATGCTTCAAAGGAGTGAGTTTGTTAAGTATATGGCAAGCCAAATGAAATGAATAAATAGCGAGAAGTAATTGACAGATAGATAGCAAAGTGCTATCAGATCAGGTATTCGGATCGTCCATCATAAGTTGACTGGGGAAGCACCTTTAAGGCAATCAGCAGGCTCTTCCAATAGACAGTCCCAAGTAGAACAGAATATCCCCTCCATTGAGGTGTCCAACTAAAAGAACAAATAACAACAATTAGAGATGACCCCATCAAATCCGGCAATCGCAACAGGCAGGCCTAGAAAGCTGAAGCAGTCAGCTGATGTTTTCAATGAATTTTCTCCCCAAGGCTTAATTTCCAGTTTCCCTTTCCCACTGTAGCACCTTCTATCACAGGATGAACAGCAGTAGCATCTTTTAGAAATGGTAGATCATCCAGCTGCTCTCCATGGCACAATGTTTTTAACCCTTGGGCTGGTCTGTCTTCTGCATCATGAAGTTGAAGGAGTCAGCCCGGCTCCTTGCAAGGAGCCTTGAAGGATGCTTGATGCAGATGTGCTTGGGTCTACACTGGGGGTGGGGGACAACCTTGTTTCCAGAGCCAGCTTCACACTGAACTCCAACAACGTGTGACAATTTACCAATAGAATCCACTTGACACTCACCAAAAGCCAGACTCATACGGGGAAACACTTAGAGGGTGGTACTTTCTTTCTTGAGATTATCTTCTTGACCAAGTGTGAGCAATACAGTCAGAAGAGTTTGTTCTTCAGATGGAAAAACCTGGGCAGGGCATGAGTAAGGAAGGTCAGAGACAGGGAACCTTGCCCTTGCTTCTCCGGCAGAATATGCATCACACATGCCTTGTCTGGATGCTGGGCTCTTTAGGGGTGTGGCCGGGCCTGTGGATCCCAACCATGTGAGCCTGTGATGTAGCATCATGTAGCATGTGACCCTGTTCTTTGACCAGCCCTTTGCAAAAAAGGAAGGAAGCTTACAACTGGTGTCCACCCACAGCTACTCCCCTGCATCATGGGCGCTCCTTTTTCTTGGCATCCTAGGAGGAAGGCATTGGGTTTTAAGGATGAGCAAAGGCACCTCCAGATGCACCAGGAAGCACCTGTGAGTGCACTGTGCAACTGCATGTATGAGTGTAAAGTAATAGCACTAAATTATAAGGAAAGTTACTAGAAAGCAAAACATGGCTTAGCAATCAAGAGTGTGTGCTGCTCTTCCAGATCTGAGATTATGGGACATGCACATCTACCAACTCCAGTCTCTCTTCTGGTCTCTAAAGGCGCACCACCTCCCCCATCTCATCCCCTTTCCTCCCCTCCCCTCCTCTCTCCCTGTCACCTCTCCCCTCCCCTCACTGCCCCCTCTCTCACCAACACACACACAAATAAATTCTTTAATATACGCAATTCTTTGGTATATGTAGTGGTTGTAAACCAGATACCACATAAGTCCAGACTGGTGTACTAATGAGTTTTATTGATTTAATTGGACTTTTAAATGTTAAGGGCTACTAAGGGTTGATTTTTGTCATTGCCTGGACATGTAGGACTTTAAGGAAACTGTTGTTTTGCTCTGGTAAACAAAAGCTTGCATTGCAAGAGATGGCACCAGATGCAATGTGACTTTGTATTCTTTGCCTTCAAATGGCCCTGCCTAAGGTGGCTGGGCTCTGTTTTTGGGAATCCCCAATTCTCAGATGTAAACCCAGTGCCAGTACATGAATAAAAGCCTCTTCTTTATTAAAAATCCTGGGTGATAAGAAACTGATTGCGAGGCATTTATTTAGGAAAGGGTTGCTAGGATGCCAGGTGCTGGATTACAGATAGCTGTGAATTTCTTCTTAGGGTGGTCTAGGCTTTGGAGGTCACAGTAACCCAACTTTTGAATGTATTAAAAGGTGCTGGGTCATACGCCTTAAAGAGATACATTCATGGTATCTGAATTATATCTCCATAGGCTCCCCCTTAACCCCCCAGAAGAACAGTTTACTCTTGAATTTGAATTAGGTAAAAAGAAACCAGAGCAAACCAGTTGCTTGCTAACATTTGTTTTGTCTGGCTAGCCAGTGTGGTCAGTCAACCTGACCTCTCCACTTAGCTTTAATCAAAGAGGAGTTCATGCTCTGCCATGCCTACCTGTTAGACTGGATGCTACAATGAATGAGCCCGGCTCTTTTTATTGCACTTGTAAATAGGCACTGAAGCTCTCAACTAATGTACAGAGCCAATATACGTAATGAATAGATTAATAATAAAATCAAATCATGAAAGGAAAAGAGCAAATGACTGGCGTGCACTGTTGTCAGTACAAATCCACTGAACTAAGAAAACCAGCCTGTTGGATTCGGCTGCTAAGGAACGGCAGTTTATTTAGAAAGCAGCTGCCTTTCCAGAACAGATTATCTTCTGATAAAAGTGATGAATATGGATGTATGAGGGGGAGTGGCGGCTGGCTAAAGATTACACCCAAGATAACTCAATTGATTCCGGTCTGAGCTGCACTGCTGGTATGACCAGCTTGATGGGCGAAGCACTCGCCTGTCCGTGGCAACCTTTAAGGCCAGAAAAAAAGATGCGGTCTGTTGTGGATTTATGGTGGAGAGCTTATCGTAGCGCTCCATCACTAAAAGCAGTGATTATGTTCCTTTGACTTGGTCACTCTATAAAGAGAATTCAAGGCAAAGTTTTCCATGAAGAACGAAGATCCATACACGCAGTCTCTGCAGAAAGTTAAAGCCACATAAAGAAAAGAACCTTACTCCTCCCATAGCCTTTTTCTTCCCACCATCCTTCCAAGAATGAACGATATGAAGAGACGTGAGTGAAACCCTGAGCCATGGGTGAGTGGGTGTAGAGTAAAAGGTCCGAGCCAACTTGCCGCTTTGAAAACCTACCAAAACTCACCAATCCCAGAGTTCAAAAACCCCACCAATCCCTGGCCTTGGCTTGGAATCTCACCAATCCCCACGCTGGAAATCTCCAGCCTGTCCCTAAGAAAGCCTGTGTCCTGCTGAGTTTCTTGCTGCTTCTCACCCAAACAGAGGTAGCCACCATCATAACGTCTTTCCCAATAAATCTGTGTGAGGTTTATTGAGTTGTGTGGCTTTATGGTTTGCCTTGGCTTCCAACTGCCATGATGCCGTTCCCTTCTGTGCTGTACCACTTACATAGGGAAGCCCTCTCCACTCCGAGCTGTAACACTTCCGTTGGCGGAAGCCTTTCCTCAGAGCTGAACACTTAGAGCAGGTACCAAGAGAGCTGCTTTAATTTCAAAGTCCCCAAGGTAAAAGTCTTGGGTGGCTCTATTGGAAACATTTAGGAGGCAGAGTCTACGGAGGGGTCATTGCAGGAGATGGTTGGACCTCAGTATCTTCCTCTTCCGTTTACTTTGTAAGATAGCAAGGTAAGCGGTCCTCATTGGTGCATGTCCACCGCTTATGCCGTCCTTGTCTGAGAGAGTGCACTCTGAAGCCTCAGCTGAAAACCTCTAGAACCATAACTCGACCTTTTTTCACTTCTTAATTTAATTGTCTCTGGTAGTTTGCCTTTGCGGTGGAACGCTGAGGGACATAGAGGCCGATCCTGTACTTCCGGTAGAGCCAGCGTCCCTTGAATAACACCAACCAGGAGCTGTAAAATTGCCGAGTGGGGCAGAATAAGGTTTTGAGGCCAGGTATGTTCACGTCCCAATAATTACTTCACCTTAGGCGTGTTATCAGCATTCCAGGCCTCCACTTCATGATGCGCACACTAGGGCTGTTCATATTTGCTCCACGGGAGCACGAAGGGCTAAATGAGACGTGACTTTCCACACAGAGGGCACAGAACAGCCAGAGATAACTACATATAACCAGATTATAAGCAGACTCTCCACTGTGACTTTAGATGTATTTGGAAAACGTAGACTTCTATTGAATTAATGAGTCCATTTTCTTTCTGGAATTCACTTCCTGTGGATCCTGTGGCTGACCCACAAGTAGGTGCAAGTGCCAGTTTCATTTAAAACTCATTGTTAAACTGACCCCTATCATGGTGTTGAGCCCTCCAGTGACTGTCCCTTATGTCCTTCAGATTTCAAAACGGAACGTTGACTGTAAAATGGTGGTAAGGAAGAGAATCTCATGGATGGCCATTCTGCTCCCAGGGTGGCCATGGTTACAGAGGTCATTAACTTATTTTGTAAGCATGGATTCACAATTGATCGACTGGGTGGTGCAGCAGCTTCCTTTAGTTTTAATGCTGTCTTGCAGTTGGGTGGGAAAACAACAATAGAAAGCAAAAGAAATGCTTCAACACACTCATAGCCAAGAGTCTCTCTGGTTTCTTTCTTCTTGGAGACTGTGCTAAGATGCAACTACTAATGGTCTTTGTTAGTAAGGACTCCTAAAGTTTCAATTCACATTTAAAAAAAAAAAAGCTTGTCTTAAAAGAAAATATTTACCAAGACCTGTACAAGAGCAATCCAGTGAACACACTGGCATGGAGGGGGCAAGGAGTTCACAAGCCCTCACCTGTAACTGAGGAGCCGTGGACAGACAGCTGGCTGCTTCAGGGACGGGGAGCCAGTCTTCTTTCAGGGTGTGGCTCCTGGTGGGTGGAATACATGCACAGCACAATTTAGACTTGATAGTTATTTTGAAAAGAAAACACAAAATTGGAGGGGTAAGGAAGGGGGAGCGGGTGTAAGAGGAGTTAGAGGGAAGAGTTGGGGGTGAATGTGAGCAAAACACGTTGTATGAAGTTCTCAAGAAATTCATAAAAAAAACCCAGTATATTCAAAATAAAATGTGCATAGTGTTTTATGGGTGTGCTCTGCCCCTTCACCGACTTCATTTCTCATAACTCAAGGGCTCCCTGCTGAGGAGAAGCTGTTTGGGAAGAGAAGCAGCTCCCACTCTTGCTCTGAAAAGATAAACTATTACTCCTTTATGAAAGAGAAAAGTCACAGAGGTCCCCACTCCTGGCAGTGACAGCTAACAAGCCTAATTGTTCTCCTTCTCCGCATGCTGTTTATTAGAAAAGGAGTAGAAGAAACAGCAGGTGGGCCTGAGGGGGAGTCGGAGCAGGCTCTATATTTAGTCTTAAGAGTCAGGCAGGGAAGAGAGGCTTCTGGCTGTGACCAGAGGAATCTATGGCAGATGGGCAAACTTTTTTTTTTTTTTTTAATACTAAGAGAGTCTAAAACCATGCCTTATCCCAGGAAGACAGCCCAGGACTGATGTCAAAAGAAGAAGTCAAGATGGGTTAGAAGAAAATCTTTACTGAAATCAGAGGACACCAATTAAGTGTGCCTGAGCACCGACAAATAACTGTGCGAGAAAGTCCTGACAGCATCCTGCCTGTGACTTGGTTGAATCTTGTGTCTTTGATATAACCACTACATCATTTTATGTAAAAGGAACTTTTATTCTCCTGGCTCAGTTGCCTCAGAGGCTTACTACCTCCTTCTGCTAGCCTAGGCCTAAGCCTGGAAGCTTCTAACTTCCATACAATCTAACCTAGGCCTAGAATGTTTTCAGCCTATGACACTTGCTGCTTAATAAGCTCACCTTTGTTCTTTCTGAGCACTGGGCTAGCTGGTTCAACTCAGCTGTTCTGTCTCAAACTCCTCTCCCAGCTGACTTATTTAATCTGGCTTCTCTCTTGGCTCAGAATTGCTCTGCTTGGCCTCAAACTAACTCAGCAATCTGCCCTAATCTTCTGTCTCCTTCTCGTTTTCTGGATCATTCTGTCTTCACCTGAGTTCTCTCTCGGCAACCCATCTCCATTACTGTCCTGGTAAAACTGCCTCTTAAAGTAGCTTCTTTCTTCCCCACCCCCCCCCCACCACCACATGAGAGGTGGGCGTATCCTATTCTGTAAAATCTTCTCTAATTCGTCACCTTTTCTGCCCCTCAATTAGACATCACTTTCAAACATGGGTGTTTCCTTCTACAAACTAACTTTATCTTTATTTGGGATTAAAGGTATGTATCACCATGCCTGGACCTAAGCTTTGCTTTACCTGATACTTGCACTATACCAGGCTGGCCTTGAACTCAGATCTGTTGGCCTCCTGGATTAAAGTGTGTCTGTATTCCGGCCTGATCACACATACCTAAAGGTCTTTGGATGTAGTCTCTTGCCAGCCAGATCACATAGACCTAGAAGGCCTTTGGATGTGATCTCTTGCCCAAACAGCTTTGCTCTGAATTAACATTCCTCTACAATTTTAAGCAGGTATGTTTACCATTGGCTGTTTAAGGAATGTGGGGATTATATCTTATTATTGTTGTGTGGAAGGTTTGTAAATGCAGGAACGTTGTGTGCCAAAGCATGCATGCCATAGCCAAGTGCGGTCACCAGTTGTAGGAGTCTGTTCTCTGTGTCCACCATGGGTTCTGAGTGTTGATCTCAAGTCCTTGAGTTGGTACTGCAAGAGTTTTCCCTGCCTGGGCTTTCCTGCCAGCCCTGTCTCTGTTTTGTTTGTTTCAGACAGGTTTTCACTATATAGTCCTGGCCACGACTCACAGAGATTCTCCTGTCTCTGTCTCCCAAATGCTGAGATTAAAGCTGTGCATGCCCATGCCTGGCCAATTTGTTTGCTTTTAATTGAAGAACAGTGTAATCTTTCTTTCTCAGTTGCCTATACTTAGGGTTATCTGGCTCTTTGGACCATGAGATAAACAATTATGAAACTGGTGTTTGGAATGAAAGTTTAAGAAAGCAGTGAGTGGGCTGGAGAGATGGCTCAGTGGGTAAGAGCACTGACTGCTCTTCCAGAGGTCCTGAGTTCAATTCCCAGCAACCACATGGTGGCTCACAACGGTCTATAATGTGATCTGATGCCTTCTTCTGGCATGCAGGTGTACATGCAAATAGAGCACTCATATACATAAAATAAATAAATAAAATATTTAAGAAAGCAGTGAGCTACATTGCTTTCTCTCTGAAAAAGACTGCTTAGTCTCTTTTGTTATTGCTCTAACAAAGTACCCAAGGCCTGGGCAGTTATCTGATTATGCTATTCGGCTCATGGTTCTTTGGGCTATTGAGTCTAAATGACTTGCTGCAAGCGCCCTGGTGAGGGGCCTCTGGCTGCATCCCAACATGAAAAAGAAGCAGAAGGCGAGTGGTGTCATGCAGGGAGGGACGGCATTTAGAATATTCCGGGCTCATGAGAGACCTAACTCCTCCTAAGAAACAGCGTTAATGCATTTACAAAGTAGATTCCGTGTGACCCAATTACTTCCTGCTATTCGTGACTGGAAGGTTCTCCCTGCTCAACACAATCTTACTAGAGACTGCACACCCAAACCTCAGCAAGGGCTGAGGATGACTCAGAAGCCAAGTAGAGAATTTGAGATGTTCTCCCTTATTATATTGCTTATTTTCTATGGGTTCCCCGCACACAGTGTCTAGTGGGCCTGACTCGCTGCTTTGAGGCAATACCTTGGACTTCCTTTTCAGACCAGCACTCCCTGTGACTCCCAAGCACGTTGGGGTCCTTTGCATTGAAAGTACTAGGGCGTTCTTTGATGCAGCATGATATAAAAGGTTTCCTAGAAGCGTGAGGTGGATTTTCTTGGAACACAGGGTAAGAGTGCAGCTGAATCTTCTCTCTGCCCATCTGCTTCTAGTTTGTTCTATCCTCAGAACAGACCTGACACAAGCTCAGGTTCTGTGCTCCCGACGGTTACCCATGTGCTACCTACCAGGCTCACTTCCCAACCCCAGGAGAGAGGATCTGATTGTCAGACCTCATCCTGTCCCAGTCAGTTAGGAAGGTGCAGTCACATGGTACAAATGTGACGACTGGCCCTGTGGGTCAGGAGTGCTCTCCAAGGAGCATCCTAATGTCAGTGCTCTGGTGGTAACGTGCTTTGCAGTTACGTGCCAATGGCAGAGATCCTGCAACCATCTATGCAACTAGTTCATTCCTGGGCATGTGATCTGAGGCTTTACAGATATCTAATGGCTGTTTATTTTTAATTAGTATGGAGGTTTGTTAAAAAAAAAAAAAAAAAACTAAAAATATAATTACTGTAGGATTCAGCTATGCCAGACCTCTGACTAACCCAAAGGAATCTAAGTCAGCATACAGCAGGGAGCTACACATCTGTGCATAGTGGGTTTTTTCACAATAGCCAGGATAAGGAATTGGCCTAAGTGTCCATCAACTGCTGGATGGATAGAGAAATTGTGACATATGCACACAATGGAGTTTCTTTCAGCCAGGAAGAAACACAAGTTAGTCCATCTGCAGGAAAATGGGTGGAATGACATAAGCCCAACACAGACAAATATGACATTTTCCTCTCACATGTGGACTATTCACATATGTGTGTGTATATGACAAGAAAGTAAAAAGGGCATGGCAGGAGGAGGGAGGGACAGCAAGAACAGGGGGGACATGGCAGGAGGAGGGAGGGACAGCAAGAACAGGGTGGGAGACATGGCAGGAGGAGGGAGGGACAGCAAGAACAGGGGGACATGGCA
>OU015753.1:53063206-53090045 GCA_907169655.1 Acomys percivali
ATGGGGGGACATGGCAGGAGGAGGGAGGGACAGCAAGAAGGAGGGGGAGGAGGACATGCTCTCAGCACATGATATATCAGAGTGGATATGTCATTATGAGCCCATGACTCTGTACAATGGATGGTTTAGTAATAGTACTTTAATCCTTGTTTTTAAAGTCCAGTGGCTGTGGAGACCCCACGTTCTTTGTGCTGTATGTACTATGCTCCAGAGTGAAGAGACAGAGCAAGGGAAAGACCCTAGTTTCAAAGTACACAGCTTCAGGCTTCCAGGCACAGTGACTTGGAGCCTAAAGGTCAGCTGTAGGGCTCTGCAGTAGAGGAGTGATGCTCCCACTTTCCTCCATGCCAAACCTGTGCCCTCCCACATTCTCACCCTTGTATGCATCTGGGAATCAGCTGGAGAGATTGTTATTGCTCAGTCCCCATGCACAGTCTCTAGTGAGCCTGACTCATTGGTTTGAGGCAACACCTCGAACTTCCCTTTTTAGACAATGACTCCCAAGCACAATACCTCTGAGCTGGGCTCTTTAAGAAGATGGTCCTAATAAGGCGGTGAGCACACTGACTCCTTATGTGTTTACCTCATTTCCTAGGTCAATGTTACCAAGTTACGTCATTTATTAACTTAGATTTTCTATAGATGTCTACCTTTTTGCACCATGTTTTGTTTTTATTTACCAGCCTCACTCTTAACACTAAAATTGACACTTCTTACTCATTTTTTTATAGAAAAGCTGTTTTGTGTTTCTACATCATCCTATGTCAGAGGAAGGAAGGCAACAGTGAGGGGAGGTCTGAAGGAGAGAGGCCAAAAAGGCCCCCTGCTAGTCTCTGGAAGCAACATTGATGCATTGTATTATGAGGCAAAGCAGCTTGGTTTCCGGTTACCCCACAGACCCATGCGGTGTGTCCATCACCTGCAAGCATCTTGAAGAAATGGGCTAGCTGTGTTGTAGCTTAAGATTGAGATACAGAGAAAATGACTTTAAAAAAAAAAATGTCACTTCTGCACCTACCAATAAACTATCCAGCTCTCTCTTGTAAAAACTGTGAGTTAGGGATTCTCTCAGTACAGTGATGCACGCATTTGCTTTCCAGTACGCTTCGGCTTCACGCAGATGTACTCCTGTTCAAGCTGTGGCAAACTGTTTAAGGAAACACTGCTCTGCGCGTAGCTGTTAGTCATCGCAGGTGCGCCTGTTGCACAGGTGTGTTTACTGTACACAGAGCAGGCTTTTGCCAATGTCAAGCCCTGGGTGACTGCTCTGCCCTCTCTGCTGCCACTCCCAGGATGCTGTGAGGGATTCTGAGGAAACACAAAGCGCAGCTCCCCAGGTCCATCCTGAATCATCTTCTCTCCAAGGCCGGAGTGTCATTGCTGTTCAGTCCCTTACATCTCTCGGAGTTGTTGGTAAGTATTGTCTATTTCAATGGTTCCTTATTTCTTAAGACTCCCCGACTGCGCCCTTCAACTCAATTCTTTCTCCAAGACCACTTCATTCTTTGCAGATGGCCATTGTAGTACATTATTGCTCCCCCCTCCTTTAAATGGATGCTCCCCTGACTTCACTCCAGAGAGACTTCAGTCACCATGGCAACTGCTGCAGGCTTTGGTTCATTTCCTCCGAAACCCCAACTGGCAGAGATGGTTGAATTGGGGAACTTTTACAGGAACATTCTGGGGCCTTTTGATACTTGGAGCTGAAATCTTAGGGGCAGCTCCAAATTTAAATCACCAGAAAGAAACTGATCCCTGAGCTCAAAGGGATAAGCAAAGGAGTCTAGAAACAGAAATCTGTGGTCCTTCTAGGTGTTGGACGGTCATCACGGGGTGTATGAAAACATGAAAGCAGGTCAAGAGACCCTGCTGTCACAGGCATTTTCACGCTTTGTTTCTGTGCCTTGAATACACATTGAGAGTGGGGACCTGAAAGAAAGCAAATGACTACCTAATCTTGCTTCTGCCTACACTGTCACTTCAGAGCTGATGCACTGAGTGATGTGGGCAGAGAGTGACACGGAGAGTGACAGCTCAGGCCTTTCTAGCAAAAGTTGTTGCTGTTCTCTTTGGGCCACTCACTGTGCTGTGTTGTATGAAGGAAGGAGCACAACACAGACTCGGCACACTAGCAGAAAATGAAAGCCTTCCCAATTACACCACAGTCAGCTGCTCCGAGAGCCTCGTGTCATGACGCTCTAAACAGCAGCAAGCCAGCAAGGGGACCCCATGGATTAAGAGAACCCCGGCCAAAAGAGAACCATTGAGCCTTTACAGCACATCTGAGCAGCCAGAGAGTTCCATCCTACTTTGAGTCAGTCCACAGAGAATCCATAGGTTCCCCTAGGAACCTCTTCCCCTCATCAGCCTCTTATCGCTTGCTCAGCAGCTGAGAAAGAGCTCTCTTGGCCAATATTTGAGGTTAATAATCTGAGATTGCACAACAGCCAATGAATAAAATGCGGTAAGTGGGTGTGTTGGTTAGGTTTCTACTTAACACAAGCTAGACTCATTTGGGAAAAGGGACTCTCAACTGAGGACATACCTCAGTAAGACTGACCTATAGGCAAATTTATTGGGCTTTTTTTTAATTGGAAGAGCCCCACCCACTGTGGGTGGTACCAACCCTAGGCAGGTAGTCCTGAGTTATATAAGAAAGCGTGCTGAACAAGGCATGAGGAACAAGCCAGTAAGTAGTTTCCTCCATGACCTCCGTCTGCATCAGCTCCTGCCTTGAATGTCTTGTCCTGATGTAGTGTGACCTGGAAGTGAAAGATGAAAGAAACCCCGACTTGCCCGAGTCACTTTTGATCATGGTGTTTATCACAGCAATAGAAACCCTAACTAAGACTCACATAAAAACAACTGGCAACCCACGTAAGGAAAGTGGTAACCCACGGAAGGATGAGGGGAAGAACAATGGTTTATTTTGCCAGAGGCGTTTAGGAAAGAAACAGTTGGCAAAGCTTCATAGAAGAGAAAATAAACAGTAATGTGTACTAAGAGCTTCTAGGCGATATTTTAAATCATATTCCCCTCTTGGGGAAATTAAGAATAGCAAATATTTCTATTTCAAGAGAAACATTTATTCACAGCAATTAGAAGACTGCCCTAAGCATTCAAGTTCCGATTCTTCGCTGTGCATGGTGGGTGAAAAAATGAAGGTGACAAAGACACGCTGCCTGGGATGTTGAGTACAGTCAGGGGAGACTCGGATGATGAAGAAACACATTTGTTATCACCAGGCCTTTTAAAACAAAGCACTGGAAACAGTATTAAAGACGAACAAAACTATTGAGAGAGTAAAAGACGCATCTAGGAAGCTAACTGCTTTATCTCTCTCAGCCTCAGCCCAGGCTCTGGGGTGAACTCTGCCTGGTTGTGGCTCTGGATGTTTTTATTAAGACTGTGTGAGACACAGCTGTATTCTTCCTTTACCCAGAAGGCAGCGAACACTCTCTGATTCACTCTCCAGATCCCTTAAGCTTACATGACTTAATTTCTTTTTTTTCCCATTAAATTAGAATTTGAAAAAAAATGTATTATTAGTTTCCTCAAAGGGTTTTGGAGAGATAAAGAAAGCCATCAAATCTTAAGAGTGTCATAAACCTCCGGGACACACATGGCACTCAAAAACTGGAGATGATGTCTAATGATAACATTTTTTTAATGTCTTTCATTATTATGCCATGTCCTGAAATCTCATAAAAGCATAACAAAAGTGGGCTTGGGAATTCCACGAGAGTGAAACGTGTAAAGGGAGAAGAAAGGACGCGCGTCCCCTCCATTTTCTTTACTGCTCATTTCAAATTCTAGAAAAAGTAAAATATTGGTCAGGAAGCACAGTTAAATGAGTCTATATAATAGAAACTAAGGTAGGGCGCTTAAAATCAGCATGTTTTAGTAATGCTGAAACAGAATCCACATGAGGCTGGAAAGATGGCTCAGAGCCTGGGAGGACCCGAGTTTGGTTCCCAGCTAGCATGTACCTGTAACTCCAGCTCCAAGAGGCTCCATTGCCCTCTTCTTGCCTCTGTGGGCCTTACATGCACATGCACACACACAAAGCCACACATTCATGGACATAAATAAAAGAAAATAACCCTTAAAAAAACAGTAATCAAAATCCTAAAGTTTCCCAATGGTGGACATTCTATACTGCTCTAAAAACATGTTCTGGAGTATGCCCTAAAAAATGTGTTCTGGAGTGCCCTGATTATACTTCAGCTCGTTGACGTGGCCAAAAGCATCTTAAAGGTTGTGGTTGTCCATGTCCCCTGGATCGGGAGGCCTGGTGGCACTCAGAGGAAGGATAGCAGGCTACCAAGAAGAGACTTGATACCCTATGAGCATATACAGGGGTAGGAGGTCCCCCTCAGTCACAGTCATAGGGGAGGGGAGTAAGGGGAAAATGGGAGGGAAAGAGGAGTAGGAGGATACAAGGGAGGGGATAACCATTGAGATGTAATAGGAATAAATTATATGTGTGTATATATATGTATACACACACACACACACACACACACACACATACACAAAAACCAAACAAACAAAAAAAGGTTGTGGTTGTCTGAGTTATTGCCTTTGGTTAGCTATGTGTGCAACTCCGGAGAACGGGAAAGGCACCGAGAACCCCTTTGATGGCAGGAACTACAGTGGTAAGAGAGGTGACCTGTCCTAAGATGCAGATTGGGAATGACAGCTCTGCTTAGGTTTGGTTCAAACCCAAAGAAAAATGCTGCATCATTCACTGACACCAAAATGCTCACCGGCACCTCCAGCATGACTTCCTTTCTCCAGTTCAGCCTCAGAGATAATACTAATGATTGCCAGAGATGGGAGTGAAAGCCAAGCTTAATCACCATAATTGACAATTAAGTTTGGTAACAACACAGAGACAGGTGATTTCACACAAGGCTAATGAAAATGGGCGATTAAAATCCACACACGTTTGGCAGCAATTACGAGCTCCTGGAGCCATTTGCTTTGAAATGTGCACACTTTACAGGCGGCTGCCTGCCAACGAGGCAACTCTGAGCAGGACCAAGAAAGAAAAGGGAGCAGACAGAGTTGCTGGAGATCCCAAAACGCACCATTGCTTCTTGGTGGTCTGTTGTATCCTTTGCTCTAGCCCTCATCACTTAGAGCCACAGAGGATGACACCCACTTCCTACAGAAAAGCATGGGACTGGGCAAAGGATGAGGGTGTTGGCATTAACAATACAGGAGTGGCAAGGCAGAGGGAGCCCATGGGCGACATGCTGGACCAGATGAGAGAGAGGGGGATGGATTTCCTGAGAAGATCTTGCAATGATGTTTTAAAAACACTGAAAGAGCAATTAAACAAATTTGCTTATTCTTGTTTTATGTGTATGAGTGTCTTGCCTGCATGCATGTAAAGGGCACCATGTATATGCCATGCCTGTGGAGTCTCGAAGGCTATGGCTCCCTGGAACTGGAGTTACAGATAGTTGAGAGCTTCCATGTAGGTGTTCGGACCTGAGCCTAGCAAGAGCAGTAAGTGTTCTTAACCACTGGGAGCCATCTCTCCAGTTCCTCTACCCCCTACTTTTTAAACAGGATCTCACTGTTCAGCCTTGGCTCACCTGGAATTCACTGTGCAGACCAGGCTGGCCTTGAACTCACAGAGATCCACCTGCCTCTGCCTCCCAAGCACTGGGATTAAAGGTGTGTGATGCCACACCCAGCCCTAAAAGGACTTTTTTTTTTTTTAAGTATCCATGTAATGTAAAATGAAAGTGATGGAAAATGTTCCCTGTTTCTCTGGGATGGCAGAAAAGTGGATAGCAGCAGGTGGATCGGGAGTGAAAGCCTAGTGTCTACTATGGTTTGAGGCATCTTGGATCATAGAGACTCTGGAGGGAGTGGGCCAGTCAAATATAACACTTAAATGTTCCCCTTTTTATCCATTGTGACAACCTCTGTCTTTTCATTAGATAATTCTCGTTAAAGTAATTATTGATGCTGTTAAGTCAATCATTATCTGTTGTTTCTTAATTGTGGCACTTTGCCTTTAGAAGGTCTTGAGTTTATATAACTCCATTTTTTCTCCATCAGCACATCAATCATATTTATTTTTTCTGTTGTGTTAATGGTTGCCTTAGAGTTTGAGTAGTAACTTTGCAATTCAAGTGTCTACCTTGATTTTGTGTGGAACAAGCACTCTGCCATGGACTCTTCACAGTTCTTTGCTCCCATCTCTAATGGCTCTGTTGTCCATTTGTTTCTCTTGCCCATGACATATAGTCACCCCACGCACTGTTATTGTCACTAAATAATTAACTCCACTGTCAACTCATATTAAGAAAAGCAAGACATTTTATTTTTATCTTTGTTTGTTCCTTCCATACTTTATTATATCCAAATTCCTGATGTAGCCATCTTCCTGTTCCTCTGAGAACTGTGTGGCAGGGCAGGTCTGCAGCTGCTGGGTTCTCTCCACTTTGTTTAAAAGTATCAAGTGCCTGGTCCATAAAACAGGATTTCTACAAGGTTACAAATGATTCTTGGTCATCTTAGAGAGGAATTTCAGTTGTGATAGCCTGCCTTGCTTTGCACTAACAAGTTCAGGAAGAAGGGGCCACAGGAGGAGAAGTGTGAGCTGTGTACTGCACCCATTTCCAAATTCCTAAGACCCTCACCACACACCATTAAAGGGTCGCAGCCACCTTTTTTCCCTTCAACTTCCCAAAGGAGAGAGTGTGCCAATAAACACATTCTCCTACCAAAGGTCAGGCTCCTGTGTCTTTCTGCCTCCTGTCCCTTTAAGCTGCCTCAGAAATCTAACAAACAAGAGACAAAGTGCTTGGGAGGATAGTTTCGGTGGGTATAGAATTCTAGGCTGGTGGATTTGTCTCTTTCAGCCATTTCACTATGTCACCCACCCTCTTGTTGCTTTCACCTTTCTCCTGAGAACTCACTTGTGATCCCGCTACTTAGTTATCTCTGTGTTAGCTATGTTCTTTTGCTTCCCTTTCATTTAAGGTTTTCTCTGTGTTTGCTGCTCTGAAGTTCGACTCTAACATAGCCAGGGCTCTGTTGCTGTTTGGTTGGTGGCCTTGTTCTGCTTTAAGGTGCTGGAACAAACCCAGGGCCCTCAGCATGAAAGGTAAGTGCTCGCTGGTCCTCCATCTCTGAACTTTCTTTGGTGGAGGATTGGTGCCAGTTGTTATTCTGGGAAATTCTTGGCCATTTTTATTTTGCATATATCCTCTCTGCATGGCATTCCAATTATGCATTTTATATCTTTTGCAATTGTATCATCATTTTTTAAAATGTTATAATAATGTAAATGAAAGCACCATGAAACTACCAAACTGGACCACTCCGTGGGTAGAAAGAAAAGTTTATTGGTAATCCAACTGCTAAGATCATCTCTTGGGGGACAGAGACAAGAGCAAAATAGTAGAAAAGCAAGATGTTTTTTATATGATGGTCAGCAGGGTCGGGGGGTCTTTGAACTATACAGGCTGTTCAGCTTGACCACAAGTCTCTGACAAAGTAGTTTCTCTTGAGGGCAGAACTTTGTAGTAGAGAGCACCCCCCACCCCAGGGGATCATTTGAAAAAGGTTACCCCACTACCCCACTACTCTTCCAAAAACACATAGGGGTGTCCTAAAAACTTGCCGTTTTCATTGAGAGAACTTGATTGGCTTCTTGGAGTTGAAGTCAGGAAAGAGTGCATGATTTATTCTAAGATTGGAGCCCTGGGCGTTGCCTCTGGTTGGTCAGGTACTGTTCTGTGTCTTTACCAGTTACTGGTTTGGGGCAGTTTCAGTCCAATTTAGCTGAAATTAAACTGCAGTAGTTGACCGCCTGGTTTTTCAGTAGTAACAGCTTGTCCTGGCAATCTCAGTTTTCTGGCAAATCAATGGAAAGTCGGTGGTTTTCCACTTATTTGGCTTTAATCCTAATGTGGGTATGGAAATGGCAGCATTCAACACAACACCACATCTTAAGCAAATGCTTCTGCAATGTTAATGACCCTTCAAGTCTTGCCTTGATCCCTTAAAAGCTACCCGATCCAAAGGTAATTGCTAAGCATCTCTTAGCCTTGACTGTCACTCCAAAGAGAAATTAGAGTCTATGATAAGGTGTTTCCTCAACTTCCTACCCTGTGGACCACCCATTTGACCACATCAAAGTGCCAAAGGTGACTCCTCCTTCTTATATGGTCTAGACACCCCAAACTTCCCACCTCTGTCAGTGGCTCTTACCCATGCATAACCCCCTCCCCACCCTGTGTGTGTGTGTGTGTGTGTGTGTGTGTGTGTGTGTGTGTGTGTGCTCTCTCCCTCCTTTAGTCATTGCAGTTGTGTTAGATTTTTCAGTCCACCATGATAGAGTGGGGTTGATGGAAACACAACAGCTCAGTCCGTAGTGACCAGGAAACAGAGAAAGGATGCTTACAATAACAGACTTCTTCCTCTTTCTTGCTTCTAAACCTCTAGTGTACTCAATGGACACGTAGATCAGGGCATACCTTCTGATACAGGCCTCAGCTGTAAAACAAGATTCCTATGAGATTACAGACACCCTTGCTCAGCCTTGTTAGTCAGTCCAAAAGGGAATGCCTATCTCCCAAGGTCATCTGTCTCACCTTGGCCAAACACTTTCATGAAGGAGAGGCTGCAGGGGACACATGTAACAGAACCTATAGTGCAACAACTTCTTCGTTTCCAACCCCTTCACCCTGCACTTACCAAGGGTCACAGTCAGCTTCTGAAAAGCTGCCCTGTGCTATGTGTGTTAATAAACACAGTCCCATCTGTTGAAGGTCAGACTCTGGTCTCTTTCTGTCTTCTGTCTCTTTTATGCTGACTCAGAAATTTAGCAACCTTTCCCTTGAGTTAGTTCTTGGTGAAATGCCCACAGGAACACACTGAGATGCGCTTTATTAATCTCTACCTACTTTTCAAGCCATTCAAGCTGACGATGGAGATTCACCATCTGACAAGTGCAACAAGTCACCTCCCTGTTCACTTGACAACCAAACACATTTCTTATACCATAAACCATGGCAGTCCACCGATGATGCCTTAAAAGCTCATGTCCAACCCATAGTGCAAAATATGTTCAGCCCATCACCAAGGATATCCATGATATTAACAGTTACAATATTGCTTAAAAGGCCAAGTTCAAAGTCTTCTCTCAAACTCAAGACACACTCTTCAGAAATATGTTCCTATAAATGCAAAAACAAGTTATTTACCCCCAAAGTACCCGGCACAGAGTAGTTCTCATTCCAAAGGGGAGGAATTACAGTACAACAGAAAAGTCCGGACCAAAGCAAGACTGAAATTCATCAGGGCAAACAGTAAACCCTATAATTCCATGTCCATTATCCAAGATACATGGCCTGATGTGAGCTTCCAAGGGCTTGTACAGCCCCATCCCTAGGACACTGCCCAGTGCAGCCCACATAGCTTCTCTTATAGTCACTGCCTTCACCTTCGCTTGCAGGATGCCATGTGCCTGGCACCTCCAACATCCTGGCATCTTTGTCATCTCTTCTAGCTTGCCCTGTTGCCTCCTCTGGACCTGTCTGCAGGGATCCTGTTCTTACTGTACATTGCCTGGCCTCCTAGCACTTTCTTGGAAATCTGAGTGGAAGTTTCTATGACCTCCTAAGACACATAAGCCTGGAAAACTAATGTCTTGTGGCCAATGGCAAGTGCAGCAGCTGAGCCCCTTGTGCCTTCTCCTTATGCTTACAGTGGCCATCTATTTTTATACATTTTCTGACTTTCTTTCCATCAGAGCTCCTCAACTATTAGTCATAGCTCTGCCAAAATCTGTATCATACTCCAGTTCAATTATAATAAATGCTTATTCCCTCCTGACTATTTAAAATGTATTTTTTAAATTATTGTTTGGGGTGCTTTGTGGCTCTTGTAGCTGTAATCTGATGTTACTACGCTGAAGCCCTGTTGATATGGTGATAAAAGTCTGAGGAAGAAGCACTCAAAGTCCCATGACCAAATCACAGTCTTTCTGGTTGGACTTGCATCTCTAGGGGTGACCTCTACAAGTACTTTTCACTTCCTCTTAGGTGGGACAGGAAATCAAGAGATGACTGAAATAGGGTCAGGTTCCTGATGTCTGGATGAGATGATGCTATGTCCAAGTTTTCCCATGGAGAGTGGATCTTAAAAGGAAAATGCTTAAGGGGGGGAAATTCCAAAATGTCAGAGCCACACTAAGGAATATTTCCTTGGCTTTTCATATCAGTTTCTGGAGGGGAAACTTGTAAAAATGTGGAGTCCTAAGACTGTGGCCTCTGTAGTTTCTTGCTCCCTGTAGAACATAGTCAGTCTCCAGCAGTTCACTAAAATTAGTAGTTTTTAAAAAACTAATTTATTTGTGTGTATGGATGTCTTGCCTCCATACATGCATGCACCACATATATGCAGTGGCCATAGAGGCCAGAAAACGGCATTGGCTCTCCTGGAGCTGCAGAGGCCATGTGGGTGCTGGGAATGGAACCTGGGTCCTCTGGAGGAGCAATTGGTACTCCTAACCTCTGAACCATCTCTCCATCCCCTGGAATTTGTAGTTTAGGCTGTCTGCTAGTTGATACTTGGAAGCTCCTGCCCCTGTAGGCAGAGCTTGCCTGACATTTTCTGGTTTTGCTTTTCTCCGGGTTTCGCTACTTGGCCACCTCAATTTTATGATGTTTTTCTTTCTTTCTTTTTTTTTTTTTAAAGCCACACAGTCTATTTTCAAAATTTGTTGTTGTTGTTTTATATTCTTATAAGGGCAAGGGCAAGGATTTCTGAGCTCCATACCCATCAGAGCTGAATCTGCAAATCTAATAGTTTATTTCAATTAATTTAGATTTAAATATAAAAACTGATACTTGAATGAGTAACAGGAAAATTTTACAAGTGTTTGGAACAATTTGAGTATAGGAACCTAGTTTTTCTAATGACAAATTCTATTCAATCCATATATAGTTATATGTTTCCAGTGAAATTTACCATTCAAATTGAGATGGGTTAAAATATACATTCCAAGCATTAACAGAAGGTAAAAGATATCTTGTTAATATTTCTGTGATTTTTATATCGCAATAATTCTAAAAATATAATGGATTAAATAAAAATATTAAAGTTATGTCGTTAGGGGATGGAAAGATGGATCAGTAGTTAAGGTCATCACTGCTCTTGCAGAGGACCGAAGGCCAATTCCTAGAGCCTACATGGCAGCTCACAGAAGCCTGTTACCCCAGCTCCAAGGGATCTGAGACCCTCTTCTGGCCTCTGTGGGTACTGAGCACACATGGTGCATATACCCACACCCAGACGCATACAGATTTTAAATCACATTTCATGTATTTTTTGGTTAGATTTTTAAAAACATGACTATTAGAAAATTTCAAATTGCTTATGTTGTTCACATATGACATTTGGTGATATTGCTCTATAGTTTAAATTAAGCATCTTTGGCGTATCACAGTACACTTTTTGTTTGTTTGTTTGTTTTTCGAGACAGGGTCTCTCTGTGTTAGCCTTGGCTGTCCTGGACTCGCTTTGTAGACCAGGCTGGCCTCGAACTCACAGCGATCCACCTGCCTCTGCCTCCCTCCCGAGTGCTGGGATTAAAGGCGTGCGCCACCATGCCCGGCTCACAGTACACTTTTAAGATATGTTATAAGATTGCACATATGATTTTGAGGTTTTGATTTGTGTGTTTGATTGTTTTGCTTGGATGGTTGATCTTTTTCTTTTTGTTTTGTTTAGACACAGGCTCACTATGTAACCCTGGCTGGCCTGGAACTCTCGATTTGGATCAGGCTGGCCTTGAACTCAGATATTTACCTGCCTCTGTCTTCCAAGTGCTAGGACTATTCCTCATCTGCATATGTGCTTTAAAATTTTACAGTATTTGTTCCAAATCATTCTTCTGTCCTTTACGCTATTACTGTCTTGCATTGCATTTCTGTGTTCTAAACAACACACTAAATTATTGTTTTGCTATTAATAGGCAGTTGTCCACTAAAGACGTCACAATTAAAAGAAACACCTTTTCAGTTTTTTTATTGACCCACATGTACCGCACTGCCAGCATTTCATCTTTGTGTGTACATACACTGACACCAGTATTGTTTTGCCTGGAAACTACCATGTGCCGGTTTTCATCACACAGTTCTGCATCTGTTTAATTATCTCAGTCTTTGTTTATCTGAAAATATGTTCTAATTTAGCTTTCATTTTAAAGGATAATTTCACTGGATAGAAAATTCTAGGTAGACAGGGCATTTTCCCCTCTCCTTTCCCTACTTGAAAGTTGCTGTGTTGGCTTTGAATTGACATAATTGCTGATTGATAGTCTTTAGAAATTCTAATCTTTGTTTTTTCCACTTTTTTTTTTTTTTGCTTGTATGTGTATAACATCTTTCTTCTAATTTTTCTTTTCAGGTTGATCATGTCTCTAGTTTTCCAATAACCTAATTGTGCTGTGTGGTGAAGTGATTTGGTGTGTGTGTGTGTGTGTGTGTGTGTGTGTGTGTGTGTGTGTGTGTCTTGTTTGAGGTTCACCGAGATTCTTTTTGTTTTTAGTTTTTGAGACAGTACCTCTATGTAGCGCAGGCTACCTTGTAACTTTCAACCCTCCTGTCTCAGCCTTTTAAGTTCTGTAATTTCATAGCTGGGGCATCACATGTGGCATTTCCAGTTTTTGCTGTTTGTCTCTTTTGTGGGACTGGGATCCAACAACCCAGGGTCTTACCCATCCTGAGCAAGTGCTCTTCCCCAGAGTTACATCTCTACCCCTGAGATTCTTCATTCACAAACATCAGACAATGTTGAACCACTCTTTGCTCAAGTGTTGTTCTGCCCTGATCTCTTTCTAATGATGCTGTGCCACATGGCATAACATTCTGAGAGGCACTGAGACTCCCACTGTACTCTCGCTCATTCAATGCCCTTTGGACAGATTCTGCTGTGATGCCTTTGCTTGCAACATTTCCTCCTGCAGTGTCTGACCCTCTCTTAATCTTATCATAGGACAATGTTCATTTCCAGCATATTGCTTATCATTTCTAGGGTTTCTCTTTGTATTTATATATTCTGGTTTTTTCTGTTGTATTCATTTTTCTTTATGTTTCTGAGCACATGGGTGTATTTATAGCACCTGTTATAATATATTTTCCTGTTTATTCAACCTTCCCTTGTCCTTTGAAGTCCACTCCTCATGTCAGATTTCCTTCTGGTAGCCTTGGTTTTCTCCTGACCTGTGTGGAAGACCTATGTCTTGTCTTATTAGAAACTGAATGCTGTGACTTATACATTGTTGGTTGCTTCATCTCAGTTTTTCCATTAAAAAGAAAGATTCTTGAACTATATTCTTAGCTGCAGTTATTTGTTTAGTTTGATTGTGTTTGTTTGTTTGAGACAGGATCTCACTGTGTCACTTTGGCTGGCCTGAAACTTGCTGCATAGACCAGGCTGCCCTCAAAGTCATAGAGATCCTCCCCCGCCCTAGCCCCCTGCCTCTGCCTCCCAGGTGCTCAGGTTAAATCATGCACCTCCACACCTGGTCTAGCTTGATTCTTCTGGGGTTTGCTTTTATGTTCTCTGGGGCAAGTCTTTCATACTCTTTATTCCAAAGCTGTATTGACCCCACTTCTAAGGCTTAGCTTTTCTGGGCCTCCCAAAGTGGCTTCCCCCTCTTTCCACCCTCAGTTGTTGAAGAGATAATGATCTCTAGTTCACACAGTACAAATGCAGCTATATGCAAATGGTATGTTTTGTCTCATGATTAGGAACAGGACGGGCTGTGTGTTTATGTGTGTAAGCCTGTATCTTATATTCATATGATACACTCTTAGATTAGGACCACATGGCAGAAGTGCATTTGTGCATTATGCTGTTATTAACGTTTTATTGATTATTTGTAAATTTCACATTATGTACCCCAATCCCACTCATCTCATCCTTTTGTATCCACCTTCCACCCTTGCAACTTCCCTCTCAAAACAAAAATCTCATCGTGGAAGCTGCAGTGTGTCACACAGTAGACCCTTTTGTCCACACATCCTTGCTTGCAAATGCTCATTGTAATGAGTCTTTGGTCTGTTTTGAGGCCTCTGGCTTCCCTCATTGAGATCTCTTCACGAGTTCCAGCAGTTCATAGATGGCCCTGAATCTGGGCCGGGGTGGTAGCTGAGTTACCAGGCCCACTAGCTCTCCTGCATCCACATCACCAGGATGAGCTGTCCAGCACTGCCCCAGTTAGCTCTCCCAATTCCTCAGCCCGCAAGGGGAGGGGCCAGCTCTGCAGCTCTGCAGCTCTCCAGCTCTGCAACTCTCCATATCTGCAGCTCTCTGGCTCTCCAGCCCTGCAGCTCTGCAGCTCTCCAGCCCTGCAGCTCTCCAGCTCTGCAGCTCTCCATATCTGCAGCTCTGCAGCTCTCCAGCTCTCCATATCTGCAGCTCTGTGGCTCTCCAGCTCTGCAGCTCTCCAGCTTTCCAGTCCTGCAGCTCTCCAGCCCTGCAGCTTTCCAGCTCTCCAGCTCTCCAGCTCTGCAGCTCTGCAGCTTTGCAGCTCTCCAGCTCTGCAACTCTCCATATCTGCAGCTCTGTGGCTCTCCAGCTCTGCAGCTCTGCGGCTCTCCAGCTCTGCAGCTCTCACTCCCTCAGGGCCTTCTCATTCACACCACCACTAAGGCCAGCTCTACCTTGCTGCCTGGGTGAGGTGCTCTCCTGAGTGCTGCAGGCGGTGAGGGTCAGCGACAGCTTTCTGGCTCTCCTGACTTCAGGGCCAGCTCTCTGGAGGCAATAAGAAGCAAGGAGGGTAGTATTATGCTTAAAAAAAAAAAAGGATTCATTTACACCTGCGTGTGTATGCCTGAGTGTATACATGGGCATCATGTGTATGCAGTGCTCAAAATAGGACAGTAAGGGGGATCAGATCCCCTGGAACTGGAATTACAGGCTCCACATAGCTTCCAGGGCCCCATGGAGGTGCCTGAACTGAACCTTGGTCCCTTGGAAGAGTGGCAAGCTCTCCTAGCTGCTGAGCCACCTCTATAACCCTTGCGCTTTCACTACTACTGTCAAATGGTTTTCAAAAGGGTTTGCAATGCATCAGATTTCCATTTTTAAAAATGTAGGAAAGCAGGTGTCCTCTTGTCTACGATAGACACTGGCACTCTGAATTTTGGCAGCACAAGTAAGGATTGCACATTGTCACTTTAATCTGTTTCCTTGGCAACTGCTAGAGCAGCGCTGGGGTTCTGTTTACTAGAACTTTGGGCTTGCTTTTTCTCCTCGTTAGGATGTTGTCTTAGTTAGAATTCCTATTGCTGCAAAGAGACACCATGGCCATGACAGCTTTTATAAAGGAAAGCATTTATTTGGGACAGACTTATAATTTAGAGGTTCAGTCCGTTATCATCATGTCAGCACGTAGGCAGACGCGGTACTGGAGAGGTAGCTGAGAGTTCTACAACTGGATTGGCAAGCAGCAGGAAGAGAGTGAGACACTAGGCCTGGCTTGCACATCTGAGACCTCAAAGCCCACCCCCCAGTGACACACTTCCTCCATCAACACTAAACAACAAGGCCATCTCTCCTAATCGTGCCACACTATGGTGGTCATCTATATTCAAACCACCACAGATATGTTCTCGTGTGTTCTTGATTTCTACTTCAGTTTCTTTTTAAGGCAAGATTTCAATCCTCAACGTTTTCACAAAAACTATTCATTTTCTTTTTTTCCATAAGCTTGACACAGTGGCATTGTTATGAGGTATTTGCCAGAAAAGTCTTCTTGGACATGAGTTCAGGCCATTAGAAAGTAGTTATTAGCCAGCCAGCGAGAACACTGGGTGCTTGGGACCTCAGTGAAGTCCTGAGCATTTCTCAGGGGTGAGCTTTTAAACACAAAACATATCCTGATTTGGTGTCACTCAGAATGAATGGTTAGCCAGAAGCAGGACCACAGAAGGCAAAAGGCAAAGCTAGCACATTTAGGGACTTTCCCAGAACTCTGGATGTCAATGGATTAGGTCTCCATTCTCAGTTTGCCACCTGTTGTTGCTTGGATACCTGGTTTCAATAAGAGTGTCAGCTGTGCTAATGTCTGGGGGCATATAGCATTCCCCGCTGGCTCCATGGGTGTGAGTCAAATCATGGTCTAATTGGGAGCAGGGAGCTATATCGTCTCTGTACCCTAAGTACTTTAGCCAAATCTATTTGCTGAATAAGGAGGCTGTGGAGCAAGTTGGCTTCTATAGTGAGAGCAAAAGGATGAATGGCCCAGCCCTGGAACAAGCAGTTAACCAGGGGGATCCAGAGAACAAAGACTGTTATCAATTGTTAGAGTCTTAATGTCCTCTTTTTCTTTCTTGAAGGTTATTTTTGACCATGCCTAAAGTTTCTCTAGTTATCCCTGAGTGGCTGGCATAGAAGCAACACGTCTTCCCCAGGGTCTCACAGAGACCTCTTTGTCTCATAAAGAGGTGGTGCAATCCTCTTTGAGCTTGAAGAACAACCTCTGTTAAGGAATATAACTGGGCTTCCAGATGGGGAACAGAATTGTCTAGATGGCCCAGGTCTATGTCTACTTGGGCACTGATTTCCTTAAAGCTTTCATCCCACTGTAGCTGAAGTTCCAGCTACAGTGGAGCCTGTGATGCCTGCCCCCACCAACCGGGGAAGGACAGTGGGACAGCTTGCTGCATGTGAAAAAGGCCAGAAATCTAGATTGAGGGGGCACGCCCTTTTTGTCATTATAAATGAACACCTGTGATATGAACACCTGTGGTATGAACACCTGTGATATGAACACTTGTGGTATGAACACCTGTGGTGAACACCTGTGGTATGAACACCTGGGTATGAACACCTGGGTATGAACACCTGTGGTATAGCATGCGCCAGGACATAAAACAGTGAGTTCTCCTCCAGTGTAAAACATTTAGAAGCTATAAAAAAGGAACCCAAAATAGTTGCCAGCTGGCTATAAAACTTTCTGTTGGCTTTAGCCCATGTCGAGTAGTCTTCTCTGCTGGGAACATAACTCTTACCATCCTCTCTGAGCCTGTGACTAGGTCTGCTTTCTTATGCCTGTTTCCCTTCCTTCTCAATAAAGCTTTCTACCTTTTATCATATTTCATATTTCAACTTTGCCTTGGTCCATTCCTTTTTTTTTTACTGTTCATTTTACCTCCTTAAGATAAATACTAAATTATTTTATTTTACTTTAAAATTTTTAAGTGATAAAGATATTTACTGTTAAGTTCTACTTGGAGTACTCTGTACTACAGATTTTAGTGGACAATGGTTCAGGTTTGATATAGGGGTGTGTGTGTGTGCACGTGTGTGTGTGTGTGTGTGTGTGTGTGTGTGTATACAAGGATTATCTTAAATGTGTTTCTCACAACAGTTGGCCATGTGTGTCTGTGGGTTCAATAGCCACATATTCAACCAACTGTCTACTGTGATCAAGTACAGACTTTCTCTAATCCCTATTCCCAAAGCAACACAGTGTAATAGCTATTTACATAACATTGTATTATGCAAAGCTTTATATAAAATTTAGAAGAGATTTAAAATATGTAAGAGGATATATATGTGGCTTATGTCCAACTATGATGCCATTTCAGATAAGGGACTTGAGCATAAGTGGAATTTGGAATTCATCAGGATTCTAGGACTGTCCTGAGATACTAAGGGGTGGCTAGGTTTTTGTTTGTTTGTGGGTCTGTTTGAGTGTGTGCCACATGTGTCTAGGTGCCTGCAGAGACCATATGGGAGCGTCTGATCCGGAGCTGGAGTTCCAGGTAGTTTTAAGCCATTCCATGTGGGTGTTAGGAACTGGTCTCTAGTCTCTTGGAAGAGCATCAAGTGCTGTTATAACCATTGAGCCAATCTCTAGGGCCCAAAATGCCTGTTGTTAATTTATCATTTCATGGTTTTATTTCCAATTCCTGAGAACTGTAGTCAGAGAAGACGAAGTGTTTTTACATATCTCTTTTTAAAAAGGAGAAGGCCGGGATGGTCTTGAGTGACCCATAGGCAACATCAGCTGAGAACTTCTGGTGCTTGTTTCTGCCTCTCAAGTGTTGGGATCGCACATGTCCCCCCCATGGCCAGCTTCTGCTCCCTCCTCCTCCTCCTCTCCTCTCCTTCTCTCCCTATTCTCATCTTTTTTTTTTCTTAAGCTTACCGCTTTCTCTAGAGTCAATGACACAGTCGAAACTTAGAAACATCACACAGTATATTCTATATTCTCTTTTGAAGCACTGTCGTCAATTCAGTTGAGTTCACTGGTTACACTGCTAAATTTCTCCAGGTTCCTTTTTGTCTTAACAGCTTTAGCTAACTCTGAAAGATGTCTTCTGTTGTTGTTCCATAACAATTATATTTTTACCTATTTCCCTGGATTTCTTCTGTTTCTTTTTTCTTTACATATTTAACTATTAGTTTTGGTACATATTAGTTCATAATTTTTACCATAAGGTACACATTGTTATCTTTATCTTGTTTTGTGATATTAATTTCAATCCTATATTCTAATCTCAATACTTTTACTCCTGAACAACTAGTCTTCTGATGCCACCTGGTAGTTCTATTACCAGTTAAGACACAAACTATAATTAATGTCAGATGCCAGCCATAAGTAGGTACCCACACTTCTGTCTGACTTGTCCATAATTTTTTAATTATTATTTGTAAAAGTAACCTTTATTCTCCTGGCTCATTTGTTGTCTAGAAGGCTTACTATCTCCTTCAGCTAACCTAGGCCTAGACTTGGAAGCTTCTAGCCTCCTTACAATCTAACCTAGGCCTAGAATGTTTTCAGCCTATATGACACTTACTGCTTAATAAGCTCACCCTTGTTCTTTCTAAGGTCTGGGCTGGCTGGTTCAACTCAGCTGTTCTGCCTCAAAGTCTTTTCCCAGCTGAGTTTTTTAATTTGGGTTTTCTCTTGGCTCAGAATTGCTCTGCTTAGCCTCAAACTAACTCAGCAATCTGCTCTAATCTTCTGGCTCCTTCTCATTTTCAGGCTCGTTCTGTCTTCACCTGAGTTCTCTCTCTTGAACTGATCTATTACTGTCTTGGTAAAATTGCCTCTTAAGTAGCTTCCCTTTCCTCTCTCTTCTCTTGAGAGTTGGGCATATCCTATTCTGTTAAATCTTCTCTAATTCGTCACCTTTTCTGCCACTCAATTAGACACACTTTCAAACATCAGCGCTTCCTTCTACAAACTAACTTTACCATCATTTAGAATTAAAGGCATGCACCACCACGCCTGGACCTAATCTTTTCTCTACCTGATACTTGCTCTATGCCAGGCTGTCCTTGGACTCAGATATGTTTGCCTCTGTCTCCTGGATTAACGGTATGTTTATATTCCAGCGGAATCACACAGACCTAGAAGGTCTTTGGTTGTGATCTCTTGCTAGAACAGCCATGTTCTGAATTAAAATTCCTCTACAGTTGTTATTTGTTTGTTTTTTCAAGACAGTGTTTCTCTGTGTAGTCTTGGTTGTCCTGGACTTGCTTTGTAGACTAGGCTGGCCTTGAACTCACAGCGATCCACCCGCCTCTGCCTCCCTGAGTTCAGGGATTACAGGCGTGCACCACCACACCAGGCTGAATACGGGGGTTTTTAAAAACCCACTTCAGGCTTGATAACTCAGGAGGGTACCTCACAGAACTCACCAAAAGCATGGGTCAAGAAGATGATTCAGTAGGTAATGGTACTTGCCACCAGGCCTGACAACTGACGTTCCATCCCTGGAGTTTGTATGATGAAAAGAGATAGTCAACTCCTGAAAGTTGTCTTCTGACCAGCACCTCCATAGGTGTGTGTATATATGTATATGTATGTATATATTGTTGCTATCTTCTGACCACTCAACATATATACATACTTGTATATGTATATGCATATATACCGATATGTATATATACCTGTGTATTTATATATATATACACACATATATACATGTATGTATTAAGAAAAATAGATAGTTACACTTAAAATTACACTACTTCAAAGGACAAAAGATATAGTTCAAGGACATAGGAAACACAGGGCCTAGTCTGTGTGGGGGAGGGGGGTCCTCCTGTGAGATCTAGATGAGTAACCACCTCACAATGTATTCACCAACCAGGAAACTCCTGCAAGCTTCAGTGTCCTGATATTTTTAATCTGTCGTTCATTATATAAGCAGGATTGATTAAATCACTAGCCTTATGATTGAAGTTAATCTTTAGCACCCTTCCTTCCTCTCAAGGTCAAGTCTCAGAAAGTTCCAGCCTTCTAATCATGTGATTGGTTCTCTGACAGTCACCATTTTGAAGCTATCTAAGGCCTCCACCTGGAGTTTCCTCATTAGCATAACAAAGACATTCCCATTACTCAGAAAATCTCAAGGGGTTTGAAGCTCAGTGCCAGAAATTGGTGACAAAGACCATCTGTGGTATGTGTGTGTGAGTGTGTGTGTGCGCGCACCCTCACACCACACGTTTTTTATGCGTGTTGTTAATTTTGCCTTTCTTTATATAAATGATATATAATATATAGGTGAGTATTTTAGCCTTATCTGACACTTTTTGTATCTTATGAGGAAATTCTGTCTAAAATATAATGGCTGATATTGTAGACTGTGTTGCTTTTATAATTAAGATGATAAGATATAAGACACCAGGCAAGAGATACGATATTAGATTAGGAGTTTATTAAATGAGCATGGGGAGAGAAGGAAAGGGGGAGACGTACCCCAGAGAGAGAGAGAGACAGAGAGAGACAGAGAGAGGGGGAGAGGGACAGAGACGGAGGAAAACAGAAGAAGAGACAGAGACAGAGACAGAGGGGAGGGGGGAAAGAGGTAAGAGAGGGAGGGGTGAGGTAGGTCTGTCCTTTTATATACTGGGCAGGGCCACGCCCCCATGGCAGGTAGGCAATGACATCACAGGTAGGCAGACTGAAGCAGAATCCTAACATTTGCTCTTATATTTAACAGTGTACATTGATTTTCTTTGTCTCTTCCTAATGTTGCCAGTTTTATCAAATTGTTGTTTTTTCTTTTTTCTCCCATGTTAATTGGATTTACTTTTTGGTTCATTTAATACCTACCTTCTTTTCCCAGCACTAGTAATCAAAGCATATTGTTCTAATTTTCTGTTTAAGGAAAAGAAAACAGGTCTACTATAAGGTTCTAGACACCTAGCTGAAACTTGTTATTTACTTTGTAACAAACCAGCTACAATCTGTCCCATAACATAAACAATATCCTCTATGAGGAAAGTGACTTTGAAAGGACCAGTCCTCTTATTGAGTTCTTTCAACTGAGAGAAACATTTTCGTACATTGTATTCTGAGCACAGTTTCCCCTTTGCCCACCTCTTCCATGTCCTCCCAGCTCCACACCCACCCAGCTCCATGCCCTATCTTCCTCTCATTAGAAAACAAACAGGCAAACCACAACAAAAAGCAAAATTTTAAAGAAAAAAACACAAGAAACACACACACCATAAAATCACAAACTATAATACACAAGCAATAAGACCAAAAAAAGAATGTTCAAACAATGCAATATGAGGCCAAAAATAAATAAATAAATAAATCTACAAAAATATCATCGACTTCATTTTGTATTGGCCATTTACTGGTTTGGGTCCTCCATGGAGGATCCATTGAGGAGAATTCATTTTCCCTTTGCAAACAGATGTCAGTAGAGACAGCTTCTTGGTTAGGGGTGAGAGTCCATGCCCCCCTTGTTTTTGCTTAGTTTAACCTTTTCTGTGTTTAAAGTCCTCTCCTTCATGCAGCTCCCTGGAGTCCAACCTCATAGATAATATGTTTTACAAAGATGAATTAATTACTCATAAAAGCTAATTGGACCTTTGAATTATTGTCAGTTTGCTCTACGATATCCAATAAAATGTTTTCATTTTATGTTCTTCCTTAGTCTTGTTGACAAAGAGGATGAAAATAATTTTGCTGCCATCATATTTACCTCTACCTTTGTAGGTCATTCCCTCTGATTTACTGACACTGTTTAGGATATTTTATGCTAGAATGGTTTTAGAATTTTCTTTGTAAATGTCTCTTATTTGGAGTGTCCTTATCTATCACTTAAATTGTACATTTCAAGAGACTGCTATGATCCATTTACATATAAATATATGTGTAATGGGAGGTGGTAAGGTGAAGGAAGGGACGCAAAGATTGAGATAGAGAAAGAGTTTCTTTGGGTTTTGCTGGGTTTCGTTGGTTTTTGTTGGGTTTTGCTGGGTAGTCACTTACCTGCTTTCTTTCAACATACTTGTGATTGGAATGAGAGGTTCCCCCATAGTCTCAGGAATCTCAATATCTGGTCCCCAGTTGGTGGCACTGTTTGGTTAGGTTGAGGAGATGTGGCCTTGCTACTAGGGGTATGCTTTGAGAGTTAAAAGACTCATGACATTTCTAGTACTTTCTTTCTTTCTTTTTCTTTTTTTTCCTGCTTTCAGTTTAAGACGTGTGCTCTTGGCTCTTCTTGGCTTCTGACTCCAGCCACCCTGCCCTAGCTTTGCCATCATGGACTCTTATCCCACTATAACTATAATAAAATGAGACTTCCTCCACCAAATTAATCCATTACGTTTTAATCCAGTCTCGCTCACATCCTCAGAACACAGGGAGATGCAGCCAGACGCTCTGTCAGAATATCACATGAATGTCTCCGAAGCACAGTTGCTGAGAGGTCCTTATTTCCCTTTGAAATCTCATTATCCAAGACTCCACTGTGTAAATGTAACTCCTATTCACCTGAGGTAACTGTCCTCTTGGAAGCTTACTGCCTCTGTCGGCTAACCTAAGCCTAGCCCTGGAAGCTTCTAGCCTCCGTACAATCTAATCTAGGCCTAGCATGTTTTCAGCCTCTGAAATGTATTGCTGAATTAGCTCACCCTTTCTAGCTCTTTCTAAACTCTGGGCTGGCTGGTTCAACTCAGCTGTTCTGGCTCAGACTCCTTTCCCAGCTGACTGATTCAAACTAGCTGCTCTCAGTTTTTCACTGGATTGCTCTGTTTGGCCTCAAAGTAACTCTAGCTAAATGCTCTAATCTTCTGACTCCTTCTCATTCTCTGGCCCCTTCTGTCTTCACCTGTCTAGCTTGCTCTCTCTTCAGCCTGCCTCTGTAAAACTCTCCCCATAAAACTGCCTCTCCCCTCCCTTTCCCTCTCCCCCTCCCCTCTGTCTCCCCCACCCCCAATCTCTGTCTCTATCTCTCCCTCTCTTTGTGTATTGATCCTTTAGCTTTTCTTTCCTCTCTGTCCTCATGAGAGTTGGAAGTATCCTATTATGTCAAATCTCTCTCTGATTCATAACTTTGTCTGCCCCTCAATTAGACATCACTTTCAAACATGGGTGCTTCCTTCTACAAACTAACTTCCCCTTTATTGCTTGGGACTAAAGGTGTGCACTAAGAGTGTGTCTTCATTCCAGCCAGATCACACAGACCTAGAAGGTCTTTGGATGTGATCTGTGCAGCCGTGTTGCTGAATTAAAATTCCTCTACACCACTGTCTGCACTGCTCTCAGTATTTTGGTCTTCCCTGACTCATCAGAATGCCTCAATAGAATCCTAGGGCTTTTTAACCCCAGAGTTACAAACTCTGCTATATGCCTCCTACAAATGAGTTGCAAAGGCCTCAGAACCACATGATCCTGCTTTTCACAACACCAGCCCCACTTCTTAGCACCACTTGTACATGTTACTTTTATTTCTTCTTGCTATAACATGTATCTGACCTAAGAAAATTAAAGAGGGATTTGTTTTAGCTCAGTAGACAAGAGGAGATGCAGAAACAATTGAGGTGTTGCTGAAGTGAAGGACTGGATGCTTTGAAGGTAGTCGATCATTGTGGGGAAGGCACAGTGACAGGAGCTTGTGACACGCAGTCACATAATATTTGCTGTCGGGCAGCAAAAACAATGAATGCTAGTACTTAGCTTACTTTCTCCTTTTCATGCAACACAGGACCTCAGCTCAAGGAATGGTGCCATGAACATCAACAGCAAGTCTCTCACTTTGACCTAATCTAGGAACTTCCACAGAGATGTTCCTGGCAGTTTGTCTCTTAGAGGACTGACTCTAGATCCTGTTAGGTTGTCAGTATTTGTCACCACACCATCAATTTGCACTATCACTTATAGAACAACTTAAATGTATGGACTCAATATTTAATTTGACCTAAGAAGCTTCCATCTGTTACTGTTTGTTTTTCTCAGGTTTGCGTTCACATGTTCTCATGTCCCTGGTTCTCTTTCTGATAGACTTTTCACCCATAATTCTGTCTTTTTCTTTTCTTTTCTCAAACAGGGTCTATGTACCTCCTGCTGGCCTGAAACTCACCAGGTAGACCATACTGTCCTTGAACTCACAGAGATCCACTTGCCTCTGCCTCCTGCATACTTCATAATAGAACTTCAATATCTCTCCTCTTGAGTTTCAGGTTATTTCTTCCACTTGGCCTTCTATTATCATTTCCCATCTTATCCTAAAGTTAATTTATCATAAAACTTTAGCTCAAACGTGTTTTGGTTTTGTTGCAGGCCCCCAGACCTTAGCATGACTGACACCATGTTAGAGGCACTGCCCTGACCTTAAAATCCAGCATGTAGGCCCCAACTGGGAATTCCAAAATGGGAACAGAGATCTAGTCCACAGTACCAGAAAACTCTCCAAGTAAAAAAGTCCCTAAATGTACTAACCTTGCTTCTTGCCTTCTGTATTTCTGCTTCTTGATAACTGATATGTGACAACTACAGTGTAGTTTTTGTGCATAAAAGACAGGGCTGAAAGGCTTGGGGCTGCATGATTTGGGCAAGCACCTTGCCCATCTGTTGGCTGGCACCAAAGACTTTGTTTTTGGCTTTACGAGTGGTGGTCTCTGTTGGGCTGACCTTGAAACAAGTTTTTACAAAATATTTGCAGGTATTGTCTTTTTGTGTTCAAAGTTGTTATTGGTCTTTCTTTTTTTGGCAAGCTGTGGTAATAAATGGCTTTTTCTGAATGTTTGTATTTCCTTCCCTTCCTCTGGCTTCTGGTCCCTCATTAGAGCACTGTTAATTTTCTCTTGATCTTCTGAAACTGGCTCGTGCACATCTGCTAGTATTCTAGTTTCATTCTGTGGTTGTGATAAATGCCACGACTAAGAGCAACTTAGGGGAGGGAAGGGGAGGAGAGGGGAGGGCCTTTTTCAAATTACACGTTCCATCCATCACTGAGGGAGGGCAGGACAGGAACTTGCGACAGGAGTGCTATTTTGTTGGCTTTCACACAGGCTCATACTTAACTAGCTTTCTAAAATCTCAGAACCATAGGCCCGTGGAATGGTGCTGTCCAAAGTGAAGTAGGTCCTCTTGCATCAAGGGACACTCAAGCCATCTCCCAATGCAAGTGTGATCTGGACACACCCTCAGTTGAGACTCCCTTTTCAATGAGCTCTACAATGAACCAAGGCTATAGTAAAGCTTTGTGGGTGGAAAACTTGGAAGCACCAGGAGACAGGAAGGCCCCTGCCACTGCGGGCGGTGGGTGGAGCAGTTTGAATGGGAGCTCTCATCAAAGCACTTGTGTCGCTCTTCCTGCTCCAACAGTTTCCCAGCCTTGGGTTTGGACAGCATTCATCTGTGATGCTCAGCCACACCTCAGCTCTGCCCCTCCTGTTGATCCTGTGTGACAATCATCATGCCTGCTAGATTATTAAGCCACACAATTTCCATTTCCTGCTTTATAACTAATAAGGAATTAACAGCAACATCATTGGTGAATAATTTTATTTGCTATTACTTTTATAACTTGAAACTAGTTTTAATGACTGATTTATTTTCTGAAATAAGATCTTACTATGTAAGTCCCTAGTTAGCGTGGGACTTGCTATGGAGCACTGACAATTTTGACTTGGTTTGCTTATTTCTATGATTTTCACAAAATGGTGATTTTTGTGACTGTTGTTTTTTTATTCCTTCCACATGTTTCTGCAGGAATGTTTATATAGTCCATCTATTATTGGTGGCATTGAAAAAAAAGACATTTTAAAAAGAGGGTCATAATCCATTGCTACCATTATTTATTCTGGTGTTCAAAATCAGAATGTGGCCATTGAGATCTATTTCAAATTGTCTTCTGGAGCCTTTTAGTAGAAAATACTTGGAAACCACACTTTGAGCTTCACTCTTACTCACTGTTACTAGTGACATCATTTACAGGCCACGCGATGTAGAGTTGAAACGATCTTTCAGTTTTACATGTACTTCAATTTCATGTATATAATACAAGATCAATGTATTAATATTGTATATTCGTTAAACTGTGATTTTGAAAGGCCTCAAATAGGTAAAGCAAGCATTAACAGAAATAACAATGCTACTGAAGGAATAATATCCAAGTCCAAATTAGATTACAGAGCCATCATGTGATACTGGTACAAAACAGACACATGGGCCAGGTGAGGAGATGATTCAGAAATAAGCACGTGCAGCTATAACAACCTAATGTTTTATTTTGCTTACAAAGCTGTCAAATATATAAATGGAAGATAGAGCATTCTTAGTAAATGGTGCTGGGGACACTGGATTTCCAAGCATAGATGAGTGAAACAGACATATATCTCTTACCCTGCAGAAAAATACAGTCCAAAATGGATCAAAGACTTATTTGTAAGACTTGAAACTGCATGTAAGACCTTGTCAAGATATAGGAACAGGCTAGGATTTCTGAACAGGAATCCAACACTACAGGAAACAGCTGCCCCCTGATGTACACACACACACACACACACACACACACACACACACACACACACACAC
>OU015753.1:53093982-53107259 GCA_907169655.1 Acomys percivali
GTGTGTGTGTGTGTGTGTGTGTGTGTGTGTGTGTGTGTGTGTGTGTGTGTGTGTGTATACACGCCCTGAGGATTGATTTTAGATCCTCATGTGTGCATGGGAAGCACTTTCTTTATTGAGCCATCTTCTTGGCCGCCCCCCCCACAATTTTAGTTTGCAATTCTCTGATGGCTAAGGATGTTGAATACTTTAGAAATACTTACTGGCTGTTCACAGTTGAGAACTGTCTTTTCAGTTCATTGATCCATTTCCTGATTGGCAGTTTTGGGGTTTTTTAGTGTTTAAGTTTTGCTGTTCTTTAGTTGTTCTAGATAATAAGCCTAAATTAAGAATATCTGGCAAAGGCGTTCTTCCCATTCTGTAGGCTGTTTGCTATGTTAACAGTTTCCCTTGTTATGCAGAAACATTTTAACACCACATAATCCCACTCCTGCGCTATTGGAGTTCTACTCAAAGTTCTTGCCCGTATCTATATCTTGGAGTGGTTCTCCTGTTTTCCTCTAGCTACTTATGCATTACAGTTTTAAATCAAGCTCTCTAGTCCACTCTGAATTGACTTTGTTATGACTCTAAACTTACTTTTTCTGCGTGTGACAGTTCAGTCTTGCAAGAACCATTTATTTAATAGGCTATCTTATTTCCAGGATGCTTTTGGCAACTTTGTCAAAAATTAGCTGGCCATAGCTATGTAGGTTTATTTCTGGGTAGTTATTATCTCTTTTATGTTCCATTTGGCAATGTATACATTTTATTCCAGTACTATTTTATCTCTGCCACTGTGGCTCTGTAGTACAGTTTTGTTTTTGAGACAAAGTCTTACCATGCAACCCCGGTTGGCCTCGAACTTGTTATGTGGACCAGGCTGGCCTCAAACTCAGAGATTGTCTGTGTTTACCTCCCAAGCACTAGGATTAAAGGTGTGCCCCACATCAACATGGTAAATACAGTTTGACATCAGCTGTTATGATGCCTCTGGCACTGTTCTTTCTATGCTATGGCTGTGTTTCCATATGAACTCTAGAACTGTTCTCTCTGATTTTGTGAAGGATAGATGATCCCTGATAGGGATCACATTGAAGCTATAGATACATTTGAGAAGTAGAGCCACTTGCACAATATTAATTCTGCCAGTCCAGAAGCATGGACATCCTTGACATGGTCTAGTGTCTTATTCAATTTCTTTTTCAGTGTCTTAATGTTCTCATTGTAGGGGTTTCCACCTCCTTGCTTAGGTATATTCCTTGATATTTTGAAGCTATTGTGAATAGGATATTTCCCCTGATTTCTCAGCAAGCGTGTGCAGCCAAATTACATATAAAAGATGCTGATTTTTGTGTGATTTTGTGTCCTAAAACTTTTTACTGAAAGAGATCTAAAAGTCTTCGGTTGGACTCTGTGGAGACTTTTACATATAGAATTATGTCATTTCAAATAGGAACATTTTTACTTCCTCTCCATTTTTATGTTTTATATATTTCTCTTACTGCTTTGGCCAAGGGTTTAAACATTATTTTTAATAAGAGTAGAGGGAGTGGTTATCTTTGTCTCATTCTAGATTTTAGGGGGAAATGCTATTTTCTACATTTAGTACAATGTTGGCTATGCCTGTTGCATATAGTCTTTATTGTGTTGCGGTATACTCTTATCAATTTCAACTTTCGTCATGACTTGTATCATGAAGGCTTGCTGAACTTTGTCAAATGCATTTTGTGCATCCATCAAGATGATCATAGGATTTCTGTCCTTAGGTCTATTAGAAATTTATTATGTTTATTGACTTGCATATATTGAATCAACCTGGCATTGCTGGGATTAAACAAAGTCGGTCATGATATATGAGTTTGATGTGTTCTTAATTTCAGTTTCCAAGCATTTTGTTGACTTTTTTTTTTTTTTTTCTGTGTTCTTCAGGGAGAATGGTCTGTAGTTTTCTCTGTAGTGTCAATATCTGGTTTTGGTGTCAGGATATTGAGTTTATAGAATGAGTTTGGGAATGTTTGTTCTTGTTTCTATTTTGTGGAACAGTTTTAAGAAGTGTTGGCTTTAGATTTTCCTTAAGATTTTGCTAAAGCTCATTAGTGAATCCACTCACTCCTGAATTTTCTTTGTGAGGAGATTTTTTAACTACTTCTTCAACCAGATCACTAGCTTTGAGTCTGCTGAATCTTCTGGCTTTAGACTTGGATGCTGTGGTGGTTTGACCGTGAATGTCCCACACAGGCTCTGATGTTTGACTACTTGGATCCCAGCCAGTAGTGCTGTCTGGCTAGGTTCAGAAGGTGTAGGCTTGCTGGAGGAAGAATGGCACTGGGCGTCAGCTTTAAACTTTTAAAAGTCAGGTGTCATTCAGAGTTTGCTCTCTTGACTTATTGTTTGCAGTTTGAGATATGAGCTCTCGGCTGTTCCTGTTGCCTGTTGTCCAGATTCCCTTTCACAATGGACTCTTATCCCTCTGGAACCGTAAGCTCAAACAAACTCTTTCTTCCATTAGTTGTTTTTGGTCATGACACTTCTTTTTATAGCAATAGAAAACAAACTAGAAATAGTTGGTTGTAATGTGTTTAGAACTTTAAGTTTCTAGGTTTTCCAGCTCTTTAGAATATAAATTTTCAGTGTGCTCCATAGTGATCTAGATTTCATTAATTTGTTGCAACATTGCCTTTTCTTTTTCCTTCCTTTCTCCCCCAACTTTCTCTCATATACGCTGTATGCAGAGTTATTCTGCAAGACAAACAACTGCCATCGTGTGGAACTCAACTGTGCTAACTTGCACAAGAATATCCCAGCTGGCCTTGTTGACTGTTTACATCCCTTTGTAGAAGGGCGGGGGGGGGGAGCAGGGGGGGCGGTGTCACTAGATCCTTGCATGAGCATCCAGCTACTCCCTACCACCTGTTGTATGCAACTCTGCCCTGATTGCACGCGGCTAGAGTATACAGGCTGGAGAAGACTAAGGGAGAAGGGCTGCATCTATATGGCTATGAGAAAGCCATCATCCCTCCTAGGTAAAGCCTGCCTGGTGTGGCTTTGAGAGGACACCCACAGAAAGTAAACCCTCACCCATGTCCTATAAGCCCAATAATAAACTCATTGTTTTCTAGAGTATAATTGTACCTGTTTATCATTGGCGCCTTAAGAGGACTAGTATACATTATTTACATCTCCCTGGGAAGAAATTTTAGCAAAAGGAGTAGCAAACAGGAGTGTAAAGATGTGTATGCCCGTGCATGCACACATGAAGAACAGAGCAGGAGACAGGCTGGCTTCCTCTATTCTCTATGTTAGTATCATGAGATGGGGTTTCTCACAGATCCTAAGCTCAATGTTTTGAGCTAGACTGGCTGTGAGCTCTCTGGATCTGCTTGTCTCTATACACCCAATACTGCTCCCAGCACAAATAACTGAGGCTGGCGTCCTACATGGGTGCTGAGGATGAGGCTTTCCCTGGCAGAAAAGCACTCACTGAGCCATTTCCCCAGCCCATGATTCCCCTTTCACCTCTAAATTTATTAATTTGAGTATTCTCTTTCTTTTGGTTAGTTTTGCTTTGGGTTCGCGAGTTATTTATCTTCTCAAAAAAAAAAAAAAAACAGTTCTTTGATTGACATTATACATGTATCGTTCCATTCATGTCTGCCGTAATCGTTACTGAAGCCTAAGGTCTATCATGAGGTTGGCTAAGGTCTCTTTGATCATCTTATAGCCATAAGCTTCTCTCTTGCGGCTGATTTGGCTGCATCACAGAGGTTCTGGTAGATTGTGCTCTCATTTTATTTCAGAATTTGAAAATCCTCTGCTGATTTTTCAATGACCCACTCCCTGTTCATTCAAAAGCATATTGTTCGATCTCCAAGTATCTGTGCATTTTCTGAGTTTAGCCCTGATGATGAGCTAATGTTATTGGATCTAGTTTTTCCAATCCAGTCAGCCTGGGTCTTTTGTGAGTTAAAGGTGTTTGCATTCAAGGTTACTATCTATTGAGAGGTCTGCACTGCCGATGCTCATGTTGCTTGTTGTTCTAGCTGGCTGGCTTATTTGTAGTTCTTCTGGTAATACTGGGGGTTTTCTGATTTACTGTGTCAGATGTGATGTCTTCCCAGCTGTCTCCTGTTCATCCTTATTTTCATGTAATGTACTTTTCTCTGTGTTCTCATGGATGAAACTGTCTTTTTCTTCTGTATATAGTACTCCTTTAGTAATTGCCTTGTTTACAATTATTTTTATGTGTATAGTTGTTTTGCCCAAATACATGTCTACATGCACCTCACGTCCTGATGCCTGAGGAGGTCAGAAAAGGGCCTTGGATCCCCTAGAACTGGAGTTACAGACAAATAGGAGCCATCATGTGGGTGCTGGGAATTAAATTTCTGTCTTCTGGAAGAGCAGTCAGTTCTTAACCTCCAAGCCATCTCTTCAGCACCTTTATGCTTTTAAGGAAATATTTTAATTTTCTACCAATTTTTAAAGATAACTTCATCGGGCTGGTTATTTACCTCCAGGGCTTGTAATATCAGTTCATGCTTACCTGGCTTATAGGGTTGATGTTACTCAGATGTTTCTTTACATATGAGTTGGCATTTTCTTCTGGTAGCCCTTGTAGAGTTTATTGATTATTTTTACATATTTACTGTAACATGTGATGAAGAAGTTCTTGTCTGGTCATGTCTATTTGTGGTTTCAGATTTGGGACATCCTCAGCTATTAGTTCATTGAACAGAGGGACACCAAGAATATGTACAGAGGAAAGGGAGTGTGACGTGACCTGCAAACTGAGCACAGAGGGCCCAGAAGACCAAATCTGCCAATACCTTGATCTTGGACTTGTGACAGGCTGTTGTTGAAACCACCTGGCCTGCAACATTTGATTACAGGAGCTCCGGAAAGATGATACACTGGGTAAAAAGAGTGTGACATTAAAAAAAAAGTAAGCATGACAGAAGATAAGCTGAGATTATTTTGTCACACAGACTATCTTGTCATAGAAGCTAAAATAAGAGTGGTTCAACAGGGAAGAAACAGTCACAGTAAATAGACTCTACTGGAAGGTCATGCCCCAAACTAAACACTCTGGACTTAATGAGGCACTGGTATCCTTTCTACTGATTCTCTCAGGGTAGGAAACATAAAACCCACGTGCATGAAGAGTGTGTGAGTGCATATATGTATGTATACAAATGTATGTGTGTGTGTGTGAGAGAGAGCATGTATGTGTATGTCTACCTATGAATATGTATGTGTGCATATCTGTTTTTGCATGTGTATGTGTGTGTGAAATGACAACTGAATATGGAGAACACTTAAATCAGGGTATTACAAGAAAGGAAATGAGAAATTAAAAATTTTTTAAATTTTGTAATAAAAAAGGTTTTAATCTGAAAGACAACTTAGGTGTATAGAACTCTGGGGATAAAGGAATGGGGGCTAACTTTCTGGCTGGCGAAGGCCCTTAAGTTTTTACCAATCTTTTTTTCCTGGAATGAGATTTGAGCTAAGCTAGCTGTACCTTGTAACTATTGCTGTGGTTTCCATTGGGTTGGCTGGCCATCTATTTTTAGCATGATTATGAACCTTCACTTTAATGCCATTGATTTGTTAGTGAAACAACAACTGGCTGTTGCTGCTAGTCAGGGGATCGCAAAAAAAAAAAAAAAAAAAAAAAAGACGTTTCTGTTTTTCAGGTTTTACACTTAAGTATTTAATCCATTTCCAGTTTCTTAGTCATAGCAGAAATATAATGCTTCTCTCATATTGAAGGCTAGTCATTTGCATATCATTTCAATAAACATTTGTGTGCCTCAAATTGTTCTATATGATATGGAAAATAAATGAGAAGGGATCTTTCTTAAAGTCCTTAGTTCTTAAGCAATGAACTAACTGACATACCAATATGCTTATTATATACCTATAAGGTATATGCGGAACCCACTCGTCGCCATTTTGATGCTCGATCTAGCTCAGTTAGGTTTCTGTTTCCTGGATCTGACCTGCTTTGACCTGGCAGTTTCCTGGAAACCCTTCCTTCTGTAAATCAGTCTGTTGGAGGGTAAGAAAACTAGCATCAGGGGAGAAAAACAACATAACTATTAACAATAGGAAATGTATTATTATACAAGCTTATGCAATCTGAAGCCAAAGGGCTTTCCCATATAAGCTGTACATTCCTGGATTATAGGAACTGGATCACAGTAGAGCTTCTGGGGGGAACAAGAGTAGAATTCAGAGAAAACTACCCGAGAAATTCCTGAGTGGAGAACAGAGCTGAAATCAGCCTTCTTTCCTGAAAACTCACAGTCACCCTAGGGACATGGCATTACTAACTGGTTGCTAAAACTGGACCCGATGCCAGGCTGGTTGCTAAGGAACCAGTGGTGCTGAGGAGGGAGATGTAGGCAGTGAATGGCGGGCAGCAGCCTTACTTCTAGGAAAATAGTATCTGCAGAGATGGTTAAGGAAGACATATCTAACTCAACTTCACCCAAAATACCAGTGCTCATGTAGTCACTGCAAAATGCGTAATGTCTTCTCTTCCTATCAGAAACTTTTCTACTATTGTTAGGACTCATGACTGCCATTGTTATGTGGTATACTAAAATTCTCAACATTGCGCAAGCACATAAAATGTGACTTCTTTATTAAGGCTTTATAGGAACATAAAGCTTTAGAGACCACACAGAGTACACATATTTCAGTAAGGATCAAGGTGAAAAGATGGAGTTTCTGGAGGTTAATTCTGCTACTTCTAGCCAGTTTACAGTTTACAGCTAAAAACTGCTGGCCTATAGAGCCAGGTCTTAAAAATATTAATGTAGTGACTGTAGGTGGTGACTTAATGCTCACAATGGAGTTCACACTGCTTCTCAAGAGCACATCAGAAAGGGGTAGGGGCATACATAGCTCAGTGAAAATGTGTTTCCCTAGCACGTGGAAGACCCTAAGTTCAACCTCTAGCACTGTAACTCAAACAAAACACAAAGACAAATACATCAAAAGTGTTCACTTGTTTACGTTAACTTTAGTGAACAAATGAAGGGTTTTGAGAGAAGGGACAAGATACATTATCAAATGGCAGTTGTTCAATTAGCTTTCTCCTGATATCCTTTTATTATTTATGTATTTATTTTTCCAGACAGAGTCTCTCTGTGTGCCCCTGGCTATCCTAGAACTCACACTACAGATCATTACGCTGTCCTCAAATTCAGAGAGCCTCCTGCCTCTTGCCCACTGAGTGCTGGGATTAAAGGCATATGCCACCATACCCAGCTACCATATATCTGTTTTTAATGAAAAAACCACAACAGGAGACTTAGCCTTTGATGAAATAGCAATATCAGGAGATACAACACAATTGTCCTCCTTGATTGAAATACATACTATCGAGACCACAAAGGATACATGTAAGTTGGGATGCCTCTCGCAGCCAAATGTTTCCGAATAAGTCTTTCAGTACCATACCAGTTAAAACCCTTTGTAGCATGTCCAATGCGTGGAAGATGAACACTTGCTTTTAAAAAGAAAAGATTATGATAATCCATGGAAAATATACACAGGAGAAAATTACTGAAGGTCTCACACAAAGAACACAATTACAATGTCAAAAATATTCTATGGAGGAAATAGAAAAGGGAAGTAAGTTTTTACATAGAGCACAAAACACCAAAGGTTCTACAAGTAAGTAGATATGGTAGACATAGATTATGACTGATGGGTGAATCAAATTAAAACTAGCACAAATTCTCCCATAAGTCAAGAAATTCCACACACACTGAGAGACACTAGGGTTGGGCAGATTAAACTTTCAGAAAAGAACAGTTACAATATGTGACAGGTGAGGAAACTGAAGACAGCTCCCTTGTTGCAGGATATTTGATCCCACCGTTAACCCCGAGACTGTGAACTGTAAAAACCTGTTTCTTGTTTGGTGTGGTTGAGCCCTAGCACACACCTTTAATCCAAGAGCTTTCTGTACACAGGAGTTAATAAAGTTAACCCTAAGTTAAGAGGCAGAGCAAGAAACCAGCAGACAGGGATAAAAGAGCAGGAGGGACTTTGAGTTGAGGGGTATTTAGGACAGCATGGAGCAGAAGAAGGACTTTCTCCTCCTGGCAGTCAGCCGAGCTGAGGAAGAAAGGCCTTTTCCTCTGGGATGTGAGCTGAGGAGGAAGGCCAGCTCGGTGCTTTCCCTGCCTCTCTGAGCTAGCAGGCATTCACCCCAGCATCTGGCTCCTGAGTCTTTATTGGTTAAATTGACCATCTGAGTTTTTTTTTCTTATTAACAACACTTCTTAAGTATGCAAACATAGTCCACAAGGGAACGGGCTACGTGAACACAAAGCAAAGCTCAGACCTCTGGTGGAGTGAGAAGTTTTGGTTTCTTGAAAAGGATAGAAATATTATAAGAATATGTTTTTGTTTTTTTATCTCAGATGTGGGATATGGGACTGCTTCAGACTGTCCACAGCTGATTTGTCTCGTGCTCTGGCAAGGGTGTGATTTTGCCAGCTGAGGATAGTTTACATTTGGAATTCTGGGGACTCTTCAGAGGGTATAAATGAGTGAGGCCCGAGAGCTGGGGCGGCTGCTCTCTCCCTGCTGCTGCATTGGCTAGTTGCTGGCTGGAGATACCCTGCCTATGATGAGGACTGGTATTGCCCCAAGGAACTCAGCAGCCCTAATCAGCAGGAACTAGTCTCGAAATGACTACACCCCTTTCTGCTCCATCCTTCTTTCTCTCCTACCTAGTGTTGGGGGGTTGGAAGGGATTGGGATGGGGTGGGAAGGCAGGAAAAAGAAACTGATAAAGTAGCCAAGAGCCCGGCTACCCTCTGTTTTGCTCTTGCCATGTAAATCAATGGGAGCCTTAACATGCCTTATCTCCCTTCAAAAGTCACAGCACATGTCTAGACAGAAATTCTCATCCTGAGCAGAGGGAAGACTTACCTTTCTTTTTCTTTGCTGCTGAAAATATCTTCTTCAGACCCTCTTCTAGGGCTGCCATCTTAATGCCAGACAGGACATTGGTGCGATCGCGGTGTTGAGCCACAATCAAGGCCAACTAGAAAGAATAACCACCCATCAGCTGACAGGGCACAAGGCAGCCACACTGCCACAGAGACACTGACTGCTACCAGGGCTGAGATCGATCCCTTCTGGACACGGCCTGGACAACAGCATCCTACAACATACAACATGGCTGGCCCATTTTATTTTGTGATCACTTACATAGGCTTTTCCTCCTCATTTTAAGATAGGGTCAAGCTAGAGTCCAAAACATGGATCTCTTAGGTGTTTTCCAGGGAAAAGAGAACTGTTCAGAATCTCAACTGGTATTTTGTCAAGAGTTCTTTAATTCAGCCCTGCTGAGGCCTGAGCAATAGGCCCCATCCAGGCATGCTGCTGTGCACTGTGAACACCTTTTCTTTTGGGGTGCTAGGGATTTTTAAACTCAGGCAAGTGTCCTACCGCTGCCGCAATCACAGCCACCAGCTGGAGTCCTTGGATTCTGTTTCTTATGCACAGACACTGTTGTCCCCCTCTGCCCACTTTGTGCAGCGCTGTCTACATTACCAAGTGAAGAAATGGAAAGCTCTATGCCAGTAGCCACACAGGTCTCTGAGTATGAGCTTTTCTTGGCCTCACTTTCTAACTCTTTCTAATTCATCAATGATCTGGCTGAAAATCCACGGATTTGGGCCTCAGAGACAGTCAGGTGGATGCGGTGAAAAGTAAAACTCACTACAGATACTCCAGATGACAAGCAAGCAGGAGATACTTAAGATGCAAAGCAGAGGAGGTGTGGGTTGCTTCCTGTCTTCTGTCAGCTAGGAAGTATAATCCTTCACACAAATTTTTGTATAAACAAAAAATGCTGAGAATCTTGCATCATACTTTCTTATTCTACTCAGGAAATGTTTTTGAGCATATTCTATGAGCCAGAACTGTGTGGAGTACTGATGATAAAAGAAACAGAAGGGGCTGGCTGCCAAGCCTGTGACCTGAGTTTGATCCCAAAGACCCCGTGGTGGGAAGAGAATGCACATCTGTAGGTTGTCCTCTAGCCTAACACATGTACGCACAGGCAAGTGCACACACACACACACACACACACACACACCACATTATAAATAAAAATGAATAATAAATACATAAATCTACACAAATGATTTTTTAAAAAGATAGGAATCCCTGCATAAGAAGGCCCTACTGTTAGGTCAGGGAAGAGCGAGGAGGTGTTTCAGGGACTATAACGGATGGGAGCCTTGAGGTACAGAAAAGATGTACAGAGTGACTAGCCCTACTGCTCGTTGTGGATGGACTGTGTCCTTTCCCCAGTTGCTGTGTTAGGGCTCTAAACCCTTGGATCCTAACTTGTATCCACATATGGACAAAGTCTTTATGAGATTAAGTTCAAACAAGGGTGAGCCCTAATCCAAGCTCCCACATGTACTTTTACAAGGAAACTTCGGGAGCTGGGGGAAACTTGAGATGCAAGTCCAAGGGCCGGAGTTCACTCCTGAACCCACATAAAAAGCAGGGTGTGGTGGCCAAATGGGAGTGAGAGGGGGCTGCTGGAGACCAGGGAGATCCCAGGTCTTGCTAGTGAACTCCAGGACAGAGAGAGCCAGTCTCAAAAAGAAAAGGTGGATGGCCTGAGACCTGACACGTGAGGCTGGCCTCCACATACACACATGTATGTTTGCACACACACACACACACACACACACAAACTAGGACACATAGAAAGGTATCAAAGATGTGGACACAGAGAAAGACTGTGAGGACAAGGTGCAAAGGGCTGGTTATGTACACGCTATTAGAAAGGCCACTAGAGAAGCCAAACCCACTGCTGCCCCATGTGGTCATGTCTCCATCACTCACAATCTGTTTCTAAGGCTGAAGCTACCCAGTCTGTGGCATAGATGTGGCAGCCCTAACAGGCTACCCTGATGCTACAGAGGTTGGGCAGTGAGCAGGTGCAGGCGGACAGGAGAGGGTTCAAGAGTAGCAGTTATGAGCCAAGAGTTAGTCCTGGGGTGTCACGGGGTTTTTTTTTTTTTTAACTTACCAAATCTTGCCCTTTGTCTCGAGACTCTTTATCATCAATGGGAAATAAAAGGACATCGCCCAAACTCAAGTCTGAGGTTTTAAAGAGAGACAGCAAGAAGAAGATAAAGTTCATCGAAGGGCTGTTCTGAATCTTCCCTGTTTGTTTTCTAATCCAATCGCATTTTTGTTATTTTCTTGCTTTTTGGAATATGATCTCATTTGGTAGCTCGGGCTGTCCTTGAACCTGCAGCAATCCTCTTGCCTCGACTTTCCCAGGCATGTGCCACCACAGCTTGCTCCAATTAAGACTTTGTACTCCATCTATAAGAGTTTTTACAGCCTCTCCCTGTCTCCTGACCTGCCATCGTCTCCGCAGGTACTCGGCGGCTCCCTCTTGCATTTTCATGCTCTCCAAACTCTGTGGTCCTCCTCCATCACCAACCTGGCGCCCCTGGCCCCTGGCCATCACCAGATTCCAAAGGGCAGAGGAGTGAGGTGGGTGAGTTCTGGGCTTGAGGTGCCTTCGGAGGCCCCTGCTCGTGTCACATCACTCACACGCTGCATTCTACCATTTCTATCTGTGCATCTCCCTCTCATCCAAATCACATCAAGGCAATGCTCTGGACAAACAGGCCAATTTAGTTCTGGGGCTTGATGGACCCAGTCTGAATTTTCTAGTCCAACAAAATATGATAAATATCCTGCATGCCCTAATCTCTCAAGTCGTTTGAAAACACTGGAGGCCTGGCTACAACGCTCTCCCAATCAGATTTCCCAAATAGGCAGACTACCTGCGAGTGGGCTTCTTTTTAAAATGTAACTTTCCCCTCCCGCCTGGGTACCGGCTCTGCCCTGGGCCGCCAGGGGCTGTCACTGCTTATGTCTTTGAATCCCTCTTCAGAGATGACAGCACCGACCACCTCTAGTTTCAAGGTAATATGGCCACTGAGTGGGGGAGAGCCAGTGGCCACTCCCAACGCCTCCGCTCTTACTCCGGTGTCTGGATACTGTGGAACCCTTTACCCCCTTCACGCCATCTCTTTTCTTGTGCAAGGTGCGTATCTCTAATCCAGAAATCCAAAATCCAAAATGTGCCCAAATCTGAATTTGAACTCAGATTCTCACACACCACCAAGGTAGGAAGGTGCCCACCTGACCTCATGCAGTGGGTGCGTTAAAAATGCTATTATGCACAATTTCCTTCATGCTGCCTGTTAGATGTGTGTGGGACACGTACGGATTTTACATTTAGACTTGGATCCCATCCCTATAACGTGCACACAAATCTGAAATGTGAAACCCTTGCGGTCCCAAGCCTTTTGGATAGGGTCTACTCAACTTTTACATCAAGATGCTACATTCTCAAGTTGCCTGTTTTCTCTACAAACCCATTCCCTCTTCCTGCCTCAGAGACTGAGTGGCGGTGTGTCCCAGGCTCTGCCATCTTGTCTCATTTCTCCGTTGTGATTACAACCCCGGCCTTTGCACAGGGTCTCCTCATCCACACCCCTCCTTCCACTCTCTCCCTGGGTCTCTGTGGTTCCAACCGCCAGCTCGGTATCCACAATCACTTCTCTCAACAATCTGCGTCACTGGAGCCAGCATTTGTGCTTCGTCTGTTTACCCTCCCCACCCGACATGAGGGGCAGAAGCATGAGTTACACCCCATCTCTGAGAACTGTGGAAGGCGTTTGTTCCTCCCACCAGGACTCTTACCCTCTCAGCCACCTCAGGAAAGGGGCATGACTGCCTCACATAAAAGAAGGCGCCTTTCCCTGGACCCAGTGCAGAAGCCTAACACGGCTCAGCAAGTGGCCCTGCCCTCACACAACCTTACTTCTATCTTCAGGGAGCGTGGTGGCCCTGGCTGTGGTGACTCAAGCCTGAGCTACAGAGAACTGTTTAAAAGTGTGTCCGATTTCTCTCCCCTGTGGAGACGGTCAGTGGGGCGAACAGGGACACCATCTTCAGTCAGAACACTTATATCCACTAGCCTTATCCCAGCCCCAAGGGAAGCAGGGAACATGTCAGCCTTAAATTATGGATGAGGAAATACGGGCGGGGGGGGGGGGGGCACGTGCGGGGCGGATCTGCCTTAGCGGTACACACAACGGGCAGCTGGTGACAGGAGCCAGGTCCTGCTGGCTCTTCTCTGTCCTGCAGTGCTTCCTAACCCACCCGATGGACTAAGCATCCTCTCCTGTCCTGCTCTGTCCTTGGCCCTCTCCTCCTCC
>OU015753.1:53116513-53129912 GCA_907169655.1 Acomys percivali
CACACACACACACACACACACACACACACACACACACACACACACGCAGGAACAGAGGAGGAGGAAAATGATGGAGGACATTTTAAGGCAAGCACAAACTGAGGCAGTTCATGACCTCCAAGCCGGCACTGCAGGAGATATTCACAGGAATACTATACACAGAAGAGGAAGTAGGAGAGGAAGGAATAAAAGTCCGGAGAAGAGCAGCTGATAAAGGGGAGCTGGGAAGGAACTCTTCAAATCCAACACAGTAACAGGTAAACTCCTGCCACTGTCAGGAGACAGGAGAGAACAAAGAACAAGCCACACAGGAACAGGAACAGGAACAGCCTTAAGTGCAAGTGAGCTCAGCTCACCAGGTGAGTCACAGATTGGCTAGTTGGCAAACAAACAAATAATAAAATAAATCTAACTATCCCTCCAGGCTGGTAGAGACACTCACAAACTCAGAGTCAAAGTATGAAAGACACCTGTCAAGGAAACAAACGTAAAGCAAGCTGGCATAGGCATCTTTGTATCTGCTTAGAGAAGACTTCAAACCAAAATTAGTCCAGAAAGAAGGCCTGCGTATATTACTAAAGAGAACAGTTCATCAAAAAGAGAAAACAATTTAAATATAGACACCAACTTTGGGGCACCCAATCTAATAAAAGCAAACAGTACCAGACATAAAAGACCAGACAGGGCCTAATATGATAAAAGTGGAGACTGTCATCTCCAGAGAGGGCATTCTGACTAAAAAACAAAACAAACAAACAAATAAAAACAACAAAGAAACCTCAGAGTTAAACTATTGCACAGAACAAATAGACTGCTTCATCCAACAGGACAAGCCACAATCCTTCTCCGTAGCCTACAGTACAGACAGTGTCTACAGCTGAACCATCCATCCTAGGCTACAAATCAAATCTCCCTGCTTGGTGGTGGTGGTTGTTGTTTGAGACAAGCTCTTGTCAGGTAGCCCTGGCTGTCCTAGAACCTGCTATGCAGCCCAGGATGACTCATGGAGATCCATCCTGCTTCTGCCTCTTGAGCGCTGGGATTGAAAGCATGGGTCGCCACACCCAGTTCACAAGTCAAATCCTACCAAATGTGGAAGAACAAAAGTCATGTCTTGTATCTTACAGATCATAGTATGAGAAAACTAGAACTCAATGGCTAGAAAAATAAACTCCATAGATACATGGAAATCAGGAAAAGAGCATGTCCAGCAAGGGAGGTGAAAGACTTCTACAATGAAAACCGACTGACACCAAAGAATGAGACTCAAGAAACAGTAGAAGAGGGAGAGCTCTTATGCTCATGGATTGCTGGAATTGATATTGTAAAAACATCTACATTAGCAACCAACATAGTCACTGCAATCGCCACCAAAATCTCTATGACATTTCTCACACAACTAGCAAAAAAAAAATTCCTAAAATTTATGTAGAAGCATAAAACCCCATAATAGCTTAAGCAAATAGCAGAAAGAATGCTAAAGGTGTCAAGATACTCAAATTCAAATCGGATTGCAGAGCCAAAGCTACAGAAACAGCATGGCATATGCGTGGACCCACAGGATACGAGAGAGGTCCTCATTCTGACGAAGATCAGAAGCAGACGTTGGAGAAGAACCAGCCTCCTTAGCAGAGAGCGCTGGAGGTCTTCCATGTGCAAAAGACTGAAACAAGACCCACCTCCTGCTGTGCACAAAGGTCACCTCAACATGGACCACCCACTGTAAGATCTTACTTCCTTCCTCTTGCTCTCTGCCACCTCCTGCTGCCGCTGCAGGCAGAGTGTCAGCGCTCCACTGGCCGTCTCTGGTTTCTCCCAGAATGGATTCCAGGTCTATTTCATCCGTGGTGCTTCCCTCCGAGGACAGCAGCTTATCCAAGCCAAACTTGAGGATCTCACTTAACTTGAGTGGAGAAAACAGAAGTTCAGTTAGATCTGATGGGGGGAAAAAAAAACAAGACCACAGGATGCGGCTTGCTAATGGCTAGGACACGTCCCTTCTCTGATGGACAGCCAGTGCTTCCTATGCACCACGGGCGATACCAAGCAGGACTTAGCCGCTGGATGAGAGTAAGCAGACAGGTGATCAAGGATTACCAGAGTTACTGACTTTGAAAGTCTATAACGATACAATATGGATAAGTTTCCAATGCTTTTTCTAAGAATAAGTTATTTCAAGCATTTCCTATAGCACTTCACAGCAGCTTTTTTTTCTCACGGGCTTTTCCAGGAAGCACAGGAGAAGTCAGACTCAGCTGTTCTCTCACTGCTAAACCTTTTGATCTCATTATGAGCCGACTCTGCTGGCAATGTGCTTTCCTACCACATGCTCCATGGACACCACTGCACCAAAGGGCAGTTCCAACACCTGGCCGAGACTCTCGGCTGCTTTCTCCTGTCCTCTGTCCTTGAATCCCCTCACACACTCATTCGCTGTGACTGTAACAATCACAGAGGGCTCGGGGGCATTTCCTCTCCCACAGCTCCCAACTCCGCATATTCCCAAACAGTAACTCAGGTTCCCTTGCATCTTGCCCCTTTGGACTGGACTGTCTGTCTCCAGACGGTCTTCTTTGTAAGTTGGAAACCTTTAAGGTAGGTTCTGATAGCTTGCAAACTCCTTAGACAGCTACACATAAAACCAATGCATTTGGCACTGAAGCCCTAAGAAAGCCAATTCTCCGTGCTAAGGATTCGGAGGAAGGAATCTGGACTCGAGCCTCCAGACATCCCGGAAGGGCTCCTGCTGATGAGGTTCACTGATGCGGGAAAAGCCCCGCCAAGAATCGGTGAGTTTGGATCTTGGACTGAATAAAAAGAGGGAAGTGAGCTGTGCCCAAACATTCACTGCTCTCTGCCTTTTTACTGTGGATACGATGTCACCAGCCGCTGGGACTTCCCTGCCAGGCTGAATTTGAACTGTGAGCTAAGATAAACTTCGCCTCTAAGTTGATTTTGTCTGGTGCTTTGTCAAAACAAGAAGAAAAGAAACTAACACAGATGTACAGAATCAATTGCCATGATTACCTTGGTTTCCTTTTCTTTCTTTCTTTTTAAAAAAAATTCTCTTAATTTTATCAGTGTCCTCAGGCTTTACTAATAGAATCCTCATGCTGAGAAAAGCAAAGAAAGTAGATCCCTGAGGTTATGGATCTGCTTCAAGCCACACAACCAGTGAGTAATGGGGCTTGAGTTTAAACCCAAGTTAGCCCAACACCCACCCCTTTCTCTCTCTCTCTCTCTCTCTCTCTCTCTCTCTCTCTCTCTCTCTCTCTCTCTCTCTCTCTCTTCTCTCTCTCTCTGGCACCAAGGCAGGCACAGCTTAGCCTGGGACCAAATCCTGCTGAGCTCAAGGATAAGAAGAACAGACTCCAACCTGGAAGTCGGCCTCAGCTGAAGGGTTCTGGACTCCAAGGGTGAAATGGCCTCCTTCTATGACCGTGTTGGTAAGCTGCAGTTTGGAGGCTGCCCTCCTATACACGATTTCCTCCACGGTGTCTCGACCGATTAGCCGGATGACTTTAACAGACCTGTGAGCAAGTCAAACAACAGCAGTGTGTGAAAAGCGCAGAGGAGGCTTCGAGAACACACACTAGGCAAGGGCACCTGAAAGGAAGCAAAGCCGAGCACCTACACAGGGTGCTCACTATTCGAAAGACACTTTTACTGGGCACTGAGTACTTTCGAGACAGATCTGGCCTTCAGTTATCCCTGAGCCTTTCCGAAGAGTGGAAGAAAGGACGGTGAGGTGATCTGATTGTGGCACGCACCTGGGGCCAAGGAAAGCCTCTTAGGCACACTATAATCCCCAGGCCCACAGTCCTGTCTCCTCCCAGGTCCTCCCCACCCATCCATCCATCCAATTCCAGGCCTTCTTTCTCTCTTAATAAAATGGGGAATGGGGGAGGGGAGCAGAAACACAGACATACACACACACACACACACACACACACACACACTCCATAAAAACACAAAACTAGAAACCATAATATACAAGATTTTTTTAAAAGCCCAAACAAAAGCATTCTGAGACATTTCTACAAGACTACTATTGAGTTCATTTTGTGTTAGCCTTGGCCTTTTTTTTTTTTTTTCTTTTAAAAGTGAAATAGGTCTTAGTTCACTGAATTAAATAGCTTCTAAAGATTCCTTCTAATCCTTTCATAATTTGGCTTCTCATTCAACAAAATGAGTCTGGTCTGCAGTGTGACCCAACCACAACAGCTGCATGACCCAGCAGCAAAGCTGGGCTCACATGGGGCCTCTCAAATCCCCGTTCGATGCCGTCACAAGGGACTATGTTGTCTTCCTCCTTCCCAACCCAGGCTCATCTAACAAACCAAGGAAGTGGAAAATCGCCGGCGCTGAACTCACTCACTTATTCTGGCCAATTCGGTGAGCTCTGGCGGCTGCCTGCAGGTCATTCTGAGGGTTAAAATCGCTGTCGACAAAAATAACGGTATCTGCTGCTGTTAAGTTCATGCCCACTCCGCCTGGCAGTAAGGGAAGAGAGGAGTGTCATCCGAGGCCCAGACAGGGTGACACTGAACTAAATCAGCCAAACAGACACTCATCCGCAGCCCTAGAGCCTGGCATGGTCCCCATGTGCTCCCTTAACCTCCTACTGCCTGACTTGGGAGAATTTAATCATCACAGAACGAGGGAGTAGGGATGAGCAACAGAGGAAGATGCTCAAGTCAGGAGCGTGAGGCAGTTTCAACCCTCCCATACTTAAAACACTTGGCTGCATTTTGCCTAGGACAGTCTGCAAAGAAAAGGACATATGCCCCTTCAAAACTGAGCTGTGAGCATGGGATAAGTTGTGTGGGCGTTCGGAAGGGAAGGGCCCTGACCCACGCTCACAAGCCCGGCTAACTAGCGAGATCTCTGACATGCTGGTGTGAAGGACAGGTGACGCTCCTGGGCAGGAGGGAAGACTGCCTCCCCTGCTCTGCAGAAAACCTTAGCCAGGCATTCTGTAACCGCGTCCACGCTAACCAGATGCAGAGTGACAGAACCAAAGCTGAGAGCACTTTGTGCAGCAACTCTCTGGGTTCCCCCTTGGTGCTGCAGGGGAAGGGGTGAGGCGCAACCGTGGGTTCCGGGGAATTAAAAGGACCATGAAGGCAAATTACAGCCTTTTCTCTTTGATTAAGTGAAAACTAATACAAAATAGACAGGCTCTTGTTGGGGTCATTAGAGATCACTGCTGAGACCAGGGAGCCTGACGAGGCTTGTTCTGAGAGCTGGAATTAAAGGTTCCTTCTCAGAAGGGGCTACTGACTCCCAGCTGGGTAGGAATATTTTAATTAAGCTTTCATAGAAAATTTAATCTGGAATAAAGAGCTGATAATGAGTGATTACGGAGTGGTGCTAGGATACCTGGCAAGGTTAAGGTTAGTACACTTAGGGGTTGTCACTTCTGAGCATTTTGTACAGACCCACTCTTATACCCTACTTATGGGCTCTGGCTATTCATTATTGCCCTTTTGTTGATGCTGAGATGGAAACCAGAGAGGTCAAAGTACGTATTTGAAGTTGCACAGCCAGAAGATAAAAGAGGTACAACTCAGTCTCCCAGGTCTGGCTCTTGAACCTGTTAGGTCCACTGTCTGGGCTTTTGTGGTTGCTCCTGTAGTCTGTCAGTCTGTCTGTCTGTCTGTCTGATTGTCTGTCTTTTTTTTCCCCCTTGAGATGTGGTCCTAGTGTGTTGCCTAGGGTGACCTCAATCTTCTGGGCCGAGCCAGTCCTTTTTACTGAGCTGCCTAAGCAGCCAGTACTGTAGACCATTCCAACATGCCAGCTCCAGCCTGGTTTTTCTCACTATACTTTTAACACCTCCCAGGTACTCATTTCATTTAAAACTGTGTAGCATCACCCCTGGTGGCCTGGTGGTCAGGAGTCACACTATGCTAAAGCGTGCGCCATCTTTCCTGGGCTAAGGATACCAAGACGCAGCTCTTCTCTAAGGGTGAGTTCCCCTTTCTCTGCAGTGCCAGGCAACAGCCCAGGACCTTGACCATGCTACCCCGGCATGGCAGTGCGCTTAACTCCAGCCCATAGCAATGTCTTTTTAATAAGCTCTGGTAGCAATTGTTTGAGACCTATTCATGAGCTATCACTGCCTCCTGGTGGCAATATGACACACTCACAGGAACACTTGAACACCGGAGGGCGAACTGCTGAACAAATGAAAATGCTGCAGGCAGTGTCTGCAGCAAGAAAGCGACAGAGAGCTGGAAGGTCTGCTGCTGGAAAAGGCGAATGCCCAGGTGCCTCTGCGCCTCCAGGATCTGCTCAGGGCCCTCCAGGGACATTTACTAATTCGGATGGCTCCTCCTTCTTAATTTTAGACATTTCAAACAAAGAGCTGTTCTCTGAGTAGAGAAATAATGAAAGCTTCAAATTATCACAAATAGAGCTGCGTTCCCAGGATGCTACATTTGACCTGACCCTTTAAGTTTCTCCTAAGACTACTAGAGACAGATGCTGATATAAATGAAGGGCTGAGATGCAGGCTGTAACCTTGGGAGAAAGGGAGGCCCAGGGAATCTGATTACATCGTGCATTGTTATCTTTATTAGACAGATAAGGCATATGCCGCCAAAATAATCTCTTTGCAAAGGATTCTATCTAGTGCTTCTTTTATATGCCCTCATGGCACTGATGGCTCAGTGAATGCTTCCTAATGAAACCAGCTCTTGTCACTGAGATGCCGATCTCTCTCTACTAGAGGAACATTCATCTCTGCCTTCACTGTGTCTACTCCAGGAGGATTTCCCTTCGTAAGAAATAAGATAAGGTGGGGCTGGAGATGGGTAAGGTGGGGCTGGAGGGGGTGCATACTGCTCCTGCACAACACATGGCTTTGGCCCCCAGACCGTGTGTGGCAGCTAACACTATCTGAAACTCCAGTTCCAGAGGGTCTGACACTCTTCTTGCCTCCAAGGGCATGTATGTGATGCACATAGAGACAAGCAGGCGTGTGCACATAAATGAGAAGTTTTCTCTATGAAATGAAACAATGAAACTAAGACTATGAGTTAAAAAGGGATTTAAGGATGATCCAGAATCTGTAAAAACATCATTTTCAAAAGTTAACATTCACCCTCTTACTGATAATATACCACAGATGTGATAAATAATAATGACTGAAGCTCTATATAGGCACTGTCATGATCCTAAGTAGCTAGCCATCTTACTGTGACTGCGTCTTAAAGCGAATGAGTGTTCATTAAGCTTTTGCTTAGTTACAGAGGTAACTCTACTGTCACAGTTCAGGCCTGTATCCACAGATGTAAACAAAGCCCCACAGAAAGCATCCCTCTGGATGCTCCTAGTCAGGTAGTCAAAGCAGGCAAGCATAATTCCTAAGGGCTCAAGACTGCAGCTTCGGTCTTTGGATCAGGTCACAGCTTGAGTACCATGTCACCATGCTATAAGTCCAGCCCCTGGCCTCAATTCCTTCCTGTTTGACCCTTTGGGAACAACCTCACCTTTCAGAGAACTGGGGGGGGGGGGGGGGGGATGTACTAATGGCCAGGATGTTAAGCTCTCTGCCAGATCATTTGCCAGCTTTCATCAAGACCTGTGTGGCCTACCTGCCCGGGTGCTCAGGAGGAACACAAAAATGGGCTGTTTGCCAAAGTTCTTAATGGCCAGGTGTCTCTCTTCTCCTCTCACGGAGCCATCCACACGCTCATAGCTGTAGCCTTGACAAAGGGGAGAAAACAGGACAACCTTAAGTCCTTTTTCAAGGATTCTGGGAAACAAAAAAATATTAGTCAACCCAAAAGTAGCTGTCGGTTTTATCCTTTTCGTACAGGAACAAAAGCTCCGCCTCTAATAATTCCCATGGGGGAAACGTCTAAATTTAGGGGGACAATACTATCATTTTACAAAAGAGCACATCATAGTACATTCATACTCCCTTCAAAGCAGCTGAGGTGGCATTAATATGTACTGCAGACTGTTTCCGAGCTTTCAACAGCAGACTGCGTCTGAGGAGATGTGGGCAGAAGTATGGGGTGCAGGGGAGCGGTGTGTCTGGTGGCCCAGTGCTTGCCTTCCTCTGAAGCTGGAGGCTCTCTCACCTGTCAGCACGCTCCAGGCCCAGAGAGCTAACTTGAGCTCTGTCATTCTCCTGAGGTGACAAGAGTGTCCTGGCCTGGCTATCCTGTGGTATCTGAGGCCCAGTGTGGACTGACTTAAACTGCAAGGTCTGGATGGGCCACTTCCTCACCAGGGGCCTCAAGCTCCACCCAATTATCTACACTTATTTATTACGTACTAAGCAGAGTACTCAGGTGATAGCCCCACGCCTTAGTGTTAAATAGGAATAACGGGCCCGTTTGATTTCTCCCCCCGTTTGATTTGTGGAATATCTGTACTTGCATATCTGCCTAGAGCTTCCGAGTCAGTGCTCAGCTGCTCGACTGCATGTTTTAGGACCTTAAAGGTCATTGCCATCGAGACTTGTCTATTGAGACAAGAGGGGATGGAGAGATGGCTCAGAGGCTAAGAGCACTTGTCTAACATTTCCACAGCAGTTGCCCCAATGCCCATAATTGGAAACCACACAAGCAGTGGGAGTGTGGCTGCTCACTTCCGCCCACATGTCTCTGCACGCTGCCAACTTTTGCTCCGCACACCAGTGTCCATGTGCCCCGTCCTTTTATTGGTGCTGAATAATGTTGTGGCATTGTCTTCCTCTGTAATCCCCACACCTCACAGGAGGTGCATATGTGACTGTTATAGCTAAAAGTGATTCGGGTAGTGCAGTGGACAAGGGGAGTCACCTCTGTAATCCATATAGTCTTGCAGAATATCCAACATATGGGTCATTTGGGAGAAAAGTAAAACCCGATGGCCCCTGGCAGGAAAAAAAAAAAAGGAGAAAGTGACAATTTTAGTAATATTTAAGGTACATTTCCCTCAGGCAAAATTCTTTGATAAAAAAGAATACAAGCTTATAAATAAGTGAGATACTAAAATATAATGTAATGATGTCTTCAGAAACTCTGAGTACTACTCCACGCAAGGAATATACGTAAGCCCAGAACTGTCCCCTTCAAAGTAGCAGTTCTTAAACTCTGGAGAGAAATCCCCAAGGGCATTTGTCAATGCACCACAGGCCACAGGAAGACCTGACCCAGAGGAGCAGGACAGCTTACTGGAGTGTCAACTCATTCACGTGAAGGAGATGTAAGCTTTTATGTCAAAAGCAAGATACACACTCATTTATTTAGAGTAGAATGCAAAACCCAAACACGCATCATGGTCAGCCACCCATTACTAATCTTACTTAGGGACATAGCCACTGTTATTTATAGCTATTTCAGTTGAAAGCTCAGAGAAGCGCTGTTTTAGGAAGGGGCAGATGACATCTCGTCTTCTAAGATACACAATAAAAGAAGAAAAAGGACAAGGTAAATGATGGATTAGGAATCAAACCGAGGGACAGAGAGACGGTTCCGCAGTTATGAACGCTGTCTGCTTCATTCTACAGGACCTGGGTTCGAGTCCCAGAACCCAAATGGCAGCTGACGACTGTAGTGACTTCAGTTCCAGGGGCTCCAATACCTTCTTTTGACCTCTGTGTGCCCCCTGCACATACACGGTGCACTGACAATGACACGCCTGCAGGCAAAACCTCAGACACATAGAAAGAAAGAAAAAGAAAGAAAGAAAGAAAGAAAGAAAGAAAGAGGGGATGGAGAGATGGCTCAGAGGCTAAAAGCACTGACTGCTCTTCCAAAGGTCCTGAGTTCAATTCCCAGCAACCGCATGGTGGCTCACAACCATCTGTAATGAGATCTGGTGCCCTCTTCTGGCGTGCAGGTGTACATGCAGGAAAAAACACTGAATACATAATAAATAAATCTTTAAACCAAAAGAAAGAAAGAAGGACAAATGAAGCCAAGGGCTGTGGGTGGGGGGTGGCTCGTTGCTTGCCTCACGCACAGGAGGGTCTGAGCTTCATCTCTACAACCCACGTACAAAGGTTGGGTGTGGTGGCACGCACAGCATCTCAGCACTGGAGAGGCGGAGGCAGAACCATCCCTGAGTTTGCTGCACAACTAGTCCTCCAGGCTAGTAAGAGGCCCCGCCTCAAAGGGTGCAGGCAGTGTTTCTGACGACACTTGATGTTACCCCTTCTCTTCACGGAGAACAAGCTAAAACTCAAGCAGCCACACAAGATCTTACGTCATGCCTGTGGGGAAGAGTTGCCTGAGGTCCTCTTGAGTTTAAACCAAGACCCACAGAGCCTTATGACACACCCTGATTCAACACAGGCTGCCACCAGGCAGTCGTGGAGGAAAAGACCAGTGTTGCCTCTGGTGGAGCAGAACACGGTCAGGGTGATAAGGCTGCCACACACTGATGAGTCAGACAGAACACCGAAGGAGGACATTGCCAATGCTGAACTAGGCCCTAGCGGCTGTGAGAATCCTAACAAAAAAGTGACCATGCAGTGGGTAAGGACAGATGGGGTGGCAGGGGTCATGAGCATAGTTGCAGAGAAGGTAAAAACCTTAATCACGGCCCCAAAGAAAGGAAACTTGGACCGACCTCAGGGAACCTATCAGCTCGGCACCATTTAGGTCTCAGCGGTTACTAGCTCAGGGTAGTAAATGTAAACCCGCTGCCTACCTGGAATACAGAAATGCCAGCAGCCTGTCCAGCAGGTACAGCTTCCCGCTGGCCTCAATCAGGTGCTCTCCAATCTCAAAGGGCTCCGGTTCCACACCTAGGAAAGACATTTCCGGTAAACGTGTCCCCCTAGAAAAAGACTCCCTGAGGAGAAATGCTGATTGTCACCCACCAACAAGACAGCCCATTCTCCTTACACTGGATAATGAGCCAAGGCTCATGTCTGGTTTGATGAATTGTATGATTATGTGTTTGTATGATGACCTCAATATTTGGCACCAATCACAAAGCCAGGCATACCCCAAAAGCAAGCAAACAAACAAACAAAAAAAATTCAATGACCAAAAAAAAAAAAAAAGCAAACCCCAAAACAAACAAAAACCAAAAACTTACTTAAGGAACAAACCCACCTCAACGTTAACAGTCAAGTAAACCCAAATTGGGTTTTGAAGCTCTCACAAGAACTGAATCAACAATCAGGTTCAGAGATAATATACATTCTGAAGAACAGGTAGCAGTCAAAATTACCTAGAGGGTGTCCTTTAAAGTATACATGGTCTCCTTCATTGAAACAAAAACCCCATGTGCATCTAGTTAAGATCCTGTGAATTGTTTACACAGCTTCTGCATTAGGAACTTCTACCTTGTAGCCAGTGTTTGCTACTCTGTGGGTTCTTTTTCTCTTTTACCCTTCTCTATCCCTTTCTACCCACCCACTCTTTTTAAAAAAAAAGATTTATTTGTTTGTTTAATGTATATGAGTGCTTTATACGTGGAGGCCAGAAGAGGGCACCAAATCTCATTATAGATGGTTGTGAGCCACCATGTGGTTGCTGGGAATTGAACTCAGGACCTCTGGAAGAGCAGATGATGCTCTTGATCGCTGAGTCATCTCTCCAGCCCCCTTTCCACCCTTTTAACCCCCAACACTAAATGGGGGGGATAGAGAGGAAAGGGGGTGATGTTATCATTAGACGACTTCCTGCTTATTAGGGGTGCCGAGTTCCTTGGGTCAAGTTTGATCTTCATCAGCAGGATATCTATTTTTTTTTCTTTTCTTGTTTTTTCGAAACAGGGTTTGATGTCCTGGATGTCCTGGACTCACTTTGTAGACCAAGCAGGCCTTAAATTCACAGACATCCACCAGCCTCTACCTCTCTGAGTGCTGGGATTATAGGTGTGTGCTAACATGCCAAGCTTCTAATTTCTTCTTCTTGTTTCTTCTTTGTGCACAAATACTTACCAAACTGCAACCAACAGCATCTAACCAGTAACACACCTATTGGGGGATCTAGTTCTTATATAGCCTCTGAAAAGTTCCCAGAATTCCAAATGTCACACAATTGCAGAAGCAATCTGCAGCTGGCAAAATCACGCCTCTGCTAGAGCACGGGGCAAATCACAGTCAGCAGCTGCGAAGCAGCCCCATATCCTACACCTGGGAGTAAAGCAAAAACACAGTCCTATACTATTTCTGTTTTTTTTTTTTAAGAAACCCAAATTCTCATTCCACTGCCTGATGGCAATGAGACCTGCACTAGGCTCTCCTACGATAGAGACTCCAGGCTAACAAATCCTAGATTTGCCCCTGGGCAATGACGACTGTGCCACAGGTCTCTGAGGAGTTGACTAAACCATAAAATGAGACAACCACTGGTGGAACAACATGGAGACAACTGGTGCACCAGCCAGGTCCTGTAACAGGAAGGGACTAAGGGATGCTGGGAGAACCTGGAGGCCAGGTCTGCTTTGGCTGTCCCAGGTATGAATCCCAACAAAGATGTCTGCCTTCTGGGAGAATAAAGAGACAGGACAAACAATTCAGGATCTATAAATGGATCTTGGAGTAAAAAAGAAAAACATAACCTAATAGGATATTAGGAAGAACTTAGAGAAATCTGTGTAGATATGTCAGGTGATAGCATAGACCCAGTACATGCTCAGCCTAAGACACAAAGGGCGGGCACACCTCGCTGACCGACACACCTCACCACGGTTTGGTCACAGACTGTTAACAAGATGCTAATGAGGAGGGGCCGTGCACTGCCTCACTCACCATCGAACAGATATGGGTGGTCCACACACTTCCGAAGCTGCGCTAGGATATTCTGGAGTTTGACTTTCTTTGCCGTCTCGTTCTCGAATGCATCTGAAATCATAAGAAAGAAAGACAGGTTACCAAAGCAGCCGCTCCTCCATGTCTCCACAGCCTTACACATTTCATCACACGCGCCTCAGATCTGTGTAACTTTGCAAACTGGACTGAGTGCACGTGTGTGTGTGAAACTTACTGTGTGTGTGTGTGTGTGTGTGTGTGTGTGTGTGTGTGTGTGAAACTTACCTATCCTTCATTTAAGAAGGAACACTAAACCGTGAGTTGAATTTAGCAACCCAATTACCCTTTTCTTCAAATATCTAAACCCCCCACAGCAACTGTTAGGAGTGGATAGAAATAAGAAAGACTCCACTTCTCCTCTCCCCGCTCACTCACAATTCCTCTCAGTGAGTTTGAGTCAACAGCATTTTGCAGCTCGTTAGGCATCCAATGGGCTGGAAAGATAAAAGGCAGGACTAGGATGCCCAGAAGGGCTTGCTAAAAGGCAGTAAGGGAAACAGGGCCAGAGGAAAGAGGACGCTGTAACAGTGACGTCTGCGCTACTCTTAAGAGCCCCACCCCACTGCCACTCACACACACACATACACACACACACACACACACACACACACACACACACACACACACACA
>OU015753.1:53129922-53152459 GCA_907169655.1 Acomys percivali
CACACACACACACACACACACACACACACACACACACACACACACACTGCAGCCAGCCTGAGACTCATTCAGAATCTAAGACTCAGCCCTTCCCTGCAGAGGGAGGGAGCCAGGTTACTGAGCAATTCCTGCATGAAAACCACACACTCAGCTTCACAGCAGACAGGCAGGCAGGCACACACACACACACACACACACACACACACACACACACACACACACACACACACACACACCGTACCTAGGTCTTTCATCAAGATGGCCTTGTAGTACTTCTTCTGCAGCGCTGACAGGCCATGGTACATCACCACCTCTGTCTTCTTGGGAAGCTCTGTAGCTACCTGAGCTTTCACTCGCCTCAGGAGAAATGGCTGCAAGAGTCTGTGTAGCTCATTTGCTGTATAAGGAAAAAAATTAAGAGTGTAGAATCCAGGTATTTGACAACTAACAACATACTGTCTGAGTTCTGAGTCGGGGCAGTAACTTTCACATTACAGATGCTCCTGGACTTAAAATGGGGCTGTGAGCCTGTAAAGCCATCGCAGGTTTAAAACATTGTAAGTTGAAAAAAATGAACTTAAATCTACATAATCTACCAAACATCGTGGCATATACTAGTTGTGCTCTGAGCCCTCACATTAGTCTTCAGTTCAGCCAAAGAAACCCAGTTTACTAAAATAAAATAAACAGATACAGTACTGAGAGCCAGCAAGGCAAACAAGAGCAAGGGCATTTGCTGTCAAGCGTGATGACCACAGCTTGATCCCCAGAGTCCACAAGGTAGAAGGGAAACACTGACTCCCACAAGTTGTCCTCCAACCTCCACACCTGTGCCATAGTGTGCACACGGCGGAGAGGGGCAATAAATATAAAAAATACAATTTAAGAAGCTGGATATTCCTATGATTCATAGGCGTCCGTGATATTGGCATATATTTAAGCGAGTCTAGCACTTGTAGCAACACGGGGCACTGGGAAGTCTCACTTTAGCTGACTGGAAAGCTGTGAGTTCTGATGCCACGCAGCCTGAAGAGTCGTCTAAGATTTTTACAGCCAAGCAGCATCCGCTGGGTATATGTGCCGCATGACAGTTATCTAGTCACCTGTGGTGGACACTTAGCTGAGCTCTAGCCTGCTTACGATGGACAGCGTATGATGTCAGCTCCCTTGGACATGACCTGGATTGTCATATGCACAGTAGTTACATTTTTAGCTCTCTGAGGCACCTCAGTACTGTACTGTTTACACTAATTTATATTCACCTCATCATTAGTGGGCTCCCCTTTCTCTCTGCTCTTACTGGCATTTGTGATTAGGGGAGGGAGAAGGGTGAATTGTACTTCATTGTAGTTTATATTTTAATATTTATTTATTTTAGCTTTATGTGTATTAGTGCTTGGCCTGCTTGTGTATGAAGGCAGCATGCGTGTGAAGTGCCTACGAAGGTCAGATGAGGGTATCAGATTCCCTGGCGCTGGAGTTACAGACCTTGTGAACCTCCATGTATGCACTGGAAACCCAACCTGGGTCCTCTGCAAGAGCAGCCAGTGCTTTCACCACTGAGCCCAGCCTCTAGCCTCACTGTGGCTCTGATCCACATTTCCCTAACGACTACTGATGCTGAGCACTTAAATATACATACATACATACATACATACATACATACATACATACACACACACATACATACATATGTTCATACATACATATTTAATAATATGTTATATAACTCAAAGTAGCAAGAAGAATGTATTTTTCTTCTTTGACAACTTCACACACATATGCAATGCACTATGGAGGGTGAAAGCACTCATAAAGAAATGACGGAAGTTCAGTTGGTGACATGCCAGTTACCTGCGCTGATCACTGTCCAATGTGTACACAAGTTGAAACACTACCCTGTACCTCATAAATCTGTCAACAGCAAGTCAAAGTTCGCACACACTGCCCACTTGTCCACTGAATGTGGACTACAACATAAAAGTCCTGGAGCCACACAAGCGGAGGACCATCTGTGCTTCCTCCTCCCCGGGTTCTCAGCTCACTCCTGAACGGTCACTCACTCTTAGCCTGCGCAATGGGAACACTTACGAACTCTATTCTCACTAATAATCCTGGGATTTGGAGGCTGTCTTATTATTCCCAGGTGTTCCTGCATGAATTCCTATTGCTCAGCATTATAGCTGCAAAGGTGGGCAAATGACTGTGCCTATGTTATGGGTGGAGTCAAGCGCAGCTCAGGAGCCAAGCCTCTTATTCGAGGCCACCCAGCTGACCAACGCTGTTAGCATCCGAACTTGGTTCTTCTGGCTTCACATCCTCTGGTCCCTCACCCAGTATCTTGAAGATTAAAAACCGTCCTTAATCAGAATTACACTGCTCGTTAGGAATGCTGGAAATAGCAAATATACACACAGGACGAGTAAGCAGCTAAACTAGAATTTCACATAACAGCAAACAACATTTGAATGCAGTATACCCATGCAATATGTGACTGGATATATGAAACTTATCTAGCAACTCTAATCATGGGAGTTACATAGGAGAAATTTGTAGCCTATGGTCTAGGGCTTTCTGTTAGGAAAAGCCCCTCCAACGCATACCTACCCAATACATGCATGGCACCTGCATGGAGGGTGAAGTGTGGCGCGCACACACACACACACACACACACACACACACACACACACACACACATATACATACACACACTTCCACATCTCTTAAACTCTTGGTTTGGGTACACGGTTAAAAAAAGGAAAGAAAAAAAACCCGCCAGTGCCACAGAACACTGACTGATGCTATGGGCCTGTGGTAGGCATCCTCTTACCTCTTCCAAAAATGAACTGAATGGGCCCAGAGAGTCAAGCATAAGAAGACAAACAAAGACTATAGTGGAGGCATCTAGTGCTGGCCTTTGTTTGTGGCGCGTTACCTCTCTGATCTTCTGGTTGTCTCTCCTCTTTTCTATCTACACCGAGCCCTCTTGGGGATGCTTAGGAAAAGAGGCACCTGCCTGATCTGGACTCTTTCTCAATGTCCTGGTAACGCTGAACAAAGTCCTCCACCTGCTCCCTGCAGAACACATCAGCCTCCGCGACGCTGAGGAGGGAGTACAGCTCCTGGAGACTATTCTGGATGGGAGTTCCGGTAAGCAGGAGACGGAAGACCACTGAGAACTCAAGCACAGAAACCAACAAAGTTAAAACCCCCCACACGGGAGGAACGACTGCGTTACCCAACACGCAGCAGCATGACTTAATGGGGATGACTGAAGCGCACAGCACTGGGAGGCTCGCATTCGGGCTGTGATGACTGAGGCACACAGCACCAGGAGGCTCACACTTGGGCTGTGTGCTTTCCTTGATGAAGGAAGTGGCTCCTGTTTCAACTATACAAAGTGGAAAATAGTCCTACAAAGAAGACTGTGTTGCAAGGATGCAAGTTACATCACTTCCTGAACGAGTGTTGTGGAATAGGCAACAGGTTATTTGTAGTCAACCTCGGAGAGTTAAATTATAGGTTGTACCCTACATGGGGGAGTTACTGGGGCAACTGAGACATGTACACGAGTGGCACGAAGCTGGAGATGCAGAAGGCGAACATATCAGGCCCCTCCACTACAGCTAAGAAGCAGGTCCATACTAAAACAATGCCTTCTGTAAAAAACCTTATGGCATGTTAAGATTTCTGGATGTTTCTGGACACCGTGGTACGTGACATCCCCAAACAGAAAAGAATTCTTTAAACTCTCAGAAACAAGTGAGAAAACCAAAAATAAGAAATTCCTTATTGGTAATTAAACACGAGTAATTAGCAATGACATTAAGAGTTAAGAGAAGCAGACTAGGCCTCCCTAGGGACACGTCCTACTTCCGGGGTGTTTTTTCTCATTCTTCCTCACTCAGTAAATCTATTTGCTTTGCTCGAAAACACAAAGAAAATCATTAACAAGAGATCTTAATTAGAGCAAGGATGGCCAACCCCTGAGCTGATGTAAGAGGAACTATCGAAATGAATGTAACAAAACAGAAAAGCTATGTATGTATGTTATTTTAAATATCAAAATACATTGGGCACTATTAATGATACTCTACTATGCATGCACACAGGAGCCTGGCACAGCTGTCCTTTGAGAAGCTCCACCCAGCAGCAGATCCAAACAGATTCTGAGACTCACAGCCAAAGATTGGGCAAAGTGTAGGCAGTCTTGTGGAAAAGTGGGGGGAAGGACAGAAGGGCCTGTAGGGGACAGGAGCTCCACAAGATGACCAACAGAGCCAACTAACCAGGGCCCAGGATGTCCTGCAGACACTGCAGCACCAACCAAGGAGTATGCACTGACTGGACCTAGGCCCCTTACACAGATGGAGTCTATGAGCAGCTGGGGCTTCATGTGGGTCCACTAGTAAGGGGGGGTCGGTGTGGGGTGTGTGGGTGTGTGGGGTGTGGGGTTGCTGCCTCTGACATGGCCTTTGTTGTCTGCTTTTTAATCACTTCCCTCTGATGGGACTGCCTTGCTAGGCCACAGGGAAAGAGGACTAACTCAATCCTGTAGTGACTGGATGAGCTGGGGTGGGTTCTGAGGAATAGGGGAGGGTCAGAGGGAGGGGGAAAGGAGGGAGGACTGGAAGGAGAGGAAAGATGACCAGGATGTAAAGTGAATATATAAATTAACTTAAAAAAATACAGTGGGCACAATACAGATAATCACACATACACACATGTACACACAAGATACACTGCAGTGTTAATGCAGGGGTGGGTTATGGTGTTTTCCCCTTTTCTTATCTTTCTAGATTTTGGCTGTGGAAGGAGCATAAGAGGATACATTGTTTTTATAGTTTAAAGAAAAAAGTGAAGTGACCAATAGCTTAAACTTACTACAAAAGTTTCGGCAATCTCCTTTTGTTCTTTCTGAAATGCTCGTTGGTCATCTACCCATCTGTGCCTGTTCTGCTTGCTGGACAATACTTTTGAAGGACTTCAACTAGGTGGACTGAGGTGTTTTTTAAGTACAGTAATGAGAATTCACAAGGTGTATTTCAGTAAAGAGCTGAGGTGGTCAAAGAACAGGAGGTCACAGCTGCTAGGCACAATACTCAGCTTTTCCCAAGACACGAGTAAAGTTTGTCATTCAAAGTAGTGTCCTTTTTGGCAAGAAAACTTACAGTTGGGAAATAAAAATCAGAAGCAATGTCTTTATAGTACTTTATAAGGTTTGTGTACAAAATATTATGTAATCATATTCCTTATTAAATATTTTGCCACTTTTTATGGCAACTTCAGTTGGGAAATGCACTGTAAATATGACATACAAATTCTAGCACCAACTCTCTGTTTTCACACTGAGGTCACTACCAACATTCATAAACAAATTGAAAACAGTATTAAAACAGACAGATATAAAACCAGACAGAATCCCCCTTCACACCTTTCAGTCCAATAAATATATGGTTTTGTTTGGTTGTTTGGCTTTTTCTTTTTCTTTTTTTAAGACAAGATCTGACTATGCAGCCTTAGCTGTCCTGGAACTCATTCTGTAGACTCGAACTCACAGAGATCCGCCTGCCTCTGTCTCCCAAGTGCTGGCATTAAAGACTTGTGCCACCACGCTCCACCTAAATAAATGGATTTTCTTTTCAACCATCTAGTGATCTACAATCCAAACCTCTCCTAACAAGGAATGCTGACATGTCCCAGAGCAACGTTCTCACTCCATCTCTCTGAGACTTAGTTTCCTGATGGATATCAGGTGCAAGGCTCGCTGAGCAGTGGTGGTGCACGCTTTAATCACAGCACTTGGGAGGCAGAGGCAGGCCAGCCTGGTCTACAGAGTGAGTTCCAGAACAGCCAAGGCTACACAGAGAAACCCTGTCTCTAAAAAACAAAACAAAAAAGCAAACAAACAAACAAAACAAGTGTAGGCTCCAAAGTCAGGAACAAAACTCAGTCTCCCCATTTCAAATCACAAGCCCAGGGTGCCTTTACTGTTCCTGTATCTTCTCTCATTGCACATCAATAAATTGACAGAGTTTATGAAGCATTCTCTGACAAGGACAGACACCTAGAATATGACAATTGTTATGATTCAGATGTGTTCCCTCCAAATACATGCAGGGCTAATGCAGTAGCTCCTTTTAAGTGGGATCGAGAGCCTCTTAAAAGAGTCATTAAACTAGCCTTCTCTTCCCTCCCTTGCCCTTCTGCCATATAAGAACACAGCACAAAGTCCCCAACACCTTGGTCTGACTTTCCAGCTTCAGAGCTGTGAGAAATAAATGTCTGTTCATTACACCCCCAGCCTGTGGTGTTGTGGTAAAGCAGCACGATCGGACTGACATAAAAGCCTCTTGGGAGAGAGACACTGTTAAGGGTCCCTAAAAAGAAGGCCATGGTCAGAGGGCAAGAGGATGTCCTAGAGGGAGCAGCAATCTACAGAGGTGGCGTCTGCTTTCAAACACCCAAAACTGCAACTTGTAGGCCAGTAACTACAGAGCACAGACCAAAGGATTCCTACAAATGGCACTCTAGATGTAAGTGATTTATTATGGGATGGACCCAAGCTGCATCACCACAAAGACTAACGGGTAGGCTCACGAAGGAACAAGCCTTTCAACTAGGAGAAAGACAGGCCACTTTTCAAAGGGCAAACCACCCCATGTCTCCGGAATAGCGGGGAGGCCAAGAGAGGGCGAGAATGACGTATCACTCTGTATAATGCACAGAGACTACAGGGGATGAAGGAATACTCAATGCTATGGAACTGGTCTTCTTGTGAGTTATTAAATTCTTTACACAGGTAAATTGGGGAAGAGAAGCAATATGCCCAATGCATCAGCTGCTGCAAACAGATTTATACTGAGCTCTATAAGGAAATCCAAGATGATCAAGAGAGAAGTGAAACATTTCCCAAAGTATAACGAACTTTATTGGAGTGGGGTCTTATCTGATAACCAGATTTAATAAACATTATCTTACAAAAGATAAAAGACATTATGTACTTTTTCTGGTGTGCCCCTCCCCCAACACTTAGCCCTACAGTTATCTGACTGACCCAAAAAAAAAAAAAGAAAGAAAAGAAAAGAAAAAGAAAAAGAAAAAAAGGTTCAGTTAAATCTACACTATTCCGGCCTATTTTTTAAAAAGGTCTGACTGTGCGACCCTCCTCCATCATTCTCCTGAGTACGGTGATTACATGCATGCACCATACCTGGCTGCTCTTCCTTAAGAGGAGGGACAGCATGGTGGCGCACGCTTTAAATCCCAGCAGTTGGGAGGCAGAGGTAGGCAGATTTCTGTAAGTTCTAGGCTGGCCAGGTCTACAGAACAAGTCCAGGACAGGCAGGGTTCTGTTATACAGAGAAAGCCTGTCTCGAAAAACCACGTCTTTAATCCCAGCACTTAGGAGGAAGAGGCAGGCAGGAAGAGGCAGGCGGATCTCCGTGAGTTCGAGGTCAGCCTGGTCGACAGAGTGAATACAGAACAGCCAGAGCTACACAGAGAAACACTGATTTCAAAAACAAAAACAAAAGAAAGAAAGAAAGAGGGAAAAGGGGGGATGTGTAAGCAGAGCTGTCAGGGCAGTGACGTCACCATGCATGATACTGCCATGGTGGGTAGACGTCATTACATATTTCTCCCAACCAAGCAGTATCTACAATATCAGAAGTGAATCTGTTTGTTACAGATTCTGAGCAATGATGTCAACACTGTTCCAGCACCTGCAGCAGATTCACTGCTTTGATGGGGGATGTTGGTAATGAGGGAAGACATGAACGGAGGGGCAAGCAAGGGGCGTCTCTGTATCTTCTGCTCAATTTTGTTATAAAACTCAAACCACTCCTTAAAAGACTATCTTAAGTCAGTCAGATGACAATCAAGACCACCCTGTGAATTTACCTCTGAAAGAGTCCTGTGCAGCAGGGAGCTCTGGTTTTTCAATCTGTGAGCTTCGTCCACAGCAAGAACACTCCAGGAGAAGCTGTGAGAGAGAAGCGACTTTCAGCTCCTGCGCGCCTCAGGCATGTCTCGCAGCCACCTTGCTACGGGACTGCAACTGCCATCAGAAAGACGGACCACAAGCCCGGCTCTAGAAATACGTGCAAACCACCTCCCGAGACACAACTATGGGCCCGGCAACAAGTGCACTGAGAGGGTATGCACCAGGGGCTCCCCCTGAAGAAAGAAAAGGTGGCAAGAAAGACAGTAGCAAATCAGAGGGAAGAAACATCTATAGCCACGTGCCAGGTGCTGAACTTGTCGCTCTGCATGTTTAGTCCAAAAGAACAGGGTGAGAAGAGAGGATCGGGCCAAGTGGGAGACAGACAGGGGCTCAGAGAGGTTAGGGGATTTGGCCAGTCTCACAAGGGCAGAGTCAAAGCCACAAGAAAAAGTAAAGAGAGCGGTGCCACAGCACATGAAGAAACAGGGTTTCAACAAGGGCTGAGCGGAGCCAGGCACTAAAGGGATGGCCCTAGTACCTCCTGCTCTGCTGACACTGAGGTGCTTGGTGGCCACTGCAGAGCCTGGTTTGTTGTCTAGTAGGCAGCAAGGGCAGTTTATCAGTAAGCTCCAGTCAAAAGAGCACATCCATACACACACATGCACACATGTCCATACTGCATGTGTCTTACTATGCAGCTCAAACAGGCCTCAAATTTGCAATCCTCCTGCCTCACACTCCCCATGTGCTGGGACACAGGCATAGATCCCTACTACTCTTTGGCTATAAAAGCACATTTTAGCAAATGCTTTTGGAAACCTGTTGCAATCCTTCCCAAATATGGTAAATACATTGCACAAATATGTTCTAGAATGTATTATTTAAAATAGCAAAAATTGAAAATAATGAATATCTAATAACAGGTGATAAAAACATATGGCTATATAAAAATGCATACATGGTCACTACAATACAACTAGCTAAGTGTGCTGGAACACAACTGTAATCCTAGCAGGTGGGAGGTAGAGGTATAAGGACACTACAAGTGTGAGGCTAGCCTCAGCTACACAGCAAGGCTAGCCAGGGCTACATGCAAAACTATCTCAAAAAGATTAAAAGCTAAACAAATAATATATAAATGTTATATATCCTTGAAAATTGCAAACAAACTTAAACACAAGATAAAATGTAGACCATACTAATATTATTAATTTTACTTGTAAGCACAGTGGAATATTACATTATATTTTAACGTTTTACACTTATTTAATTGGGGAGTGGCACATGTGTGCCATGTGTGTGTGGTCGAAGGACAACTTGTATGAGTTGATTCTTTTCTTTCCTATTAGATCCTCAGGCTTGATCTGCATAGGAAGAGTCTATCTCAAAGACAGACAGATAGACAGACAGGCAGACAGACCATGGAAAGAAAAATTCCCCAGAACTTAGAGAATGATGTTATCGCAGAGGTTGGCCTATGAAAAGGAAGTCATCTCTGAAGTTACAAAAGAGAAGGAGGAGGACAGCCATGCCAACAACAGATGGAGAGCGCAGGGGCCCGCGCTGCATATCTCAGTCATCTCCTGCGGGCGGGGGGAGGGGGGGAGAGGGACCTGGGACCCACGGAGAGCACAGGGAGCCCTGGGGACCGGGATCGGGGTACACTAAGGGTCTCCATGGTTGGACAGTGGTCATGACAGAAGGTGTACCCATAGGACAGTGTCACCACAAATATGTGGCCTGGTTCCCTTTTTATACAGGCAAATATTCAAAATGCTTAGTAAACGAACCAAGGCTACTGGAGGGTGAATGTGGTCACATTAAAAGAAAGTGGGTCAAGTCACCATCAAAGGATGCTCTTAGCCAGGCATGGTGGCACATGTCTTTAATCCAAGCACCTGGGAGGCAGAGGCAGGCAGATCTCCGTGAGTCTGAGGCCAGCCTGGTCTACAGAGGGTGTTCCAGGACAAAGAGGTTCTCCAGAGAGAAGAGAAAAAGTACAGGGGACCCCAGCATTCAACAGAGTGTCCAATAGTCTAATTCTCTTGATTCAAAGACTTTGTACGCCTATAATCCAAAAGATCCCAAGCTGTTTATGGCACCAATGTGCATGGTCTTAAACATCCATGTTTTACTTGCATGCTATGGTCAGTAAGTACAACACAACTACGGGAAACACAACCTTTGCCAACACTCAGAGAACACATCTATGTTGTGGGATTCATGCTGAGTCAACGTTCGTTATAAATGGTCCCCGGTTGTTAGGTTCGTAACTCCTCCTACCAGTGTGCTTAGAGCAGATTATCTGAGACAGACAGAAGGACACTGTTTCTCCTGAGGAATGTGACACTCTGGTGCAGACTTAAAAGGAGGCTAGAGAGCACCGAGTGCTGAGTTTGAAGCCATGTTTTGCCGTTTATTCAAGTTATCTGTAATAAACAGTTAATTTGGCTGTCAGCTTGACACATCCAAGCAGAGGGGCCCTCAGCTGAGGTATCGCCTCTATCAGATTGGCCTGTTGCAAAGTCTGCGATGCATCTTCTGAACTGTTAATTGATACAGGAAGGCCCAGCCCGCTGTGGGCAGTGGCATCCCTAGGCCTGCTGTATAAGAAAGCTAGCTAAGGAAGCCAGGGCGAGTGGGCAGTAAGCAGAGCTCCTTCATTATCTCTGCTTCACACTCACATGCAAGGGAGAGGAAGAGAGGGAGAGAGAGAAGAGGTAGGGAGGGAAAGAGGGGGTTATGAGCCAATGCATACCATGGTGCACCTGTGGAGGTCAGAGGACAAGTGAGGAAGTGGGTCTTTCTTTCCACCATGGGTTCTGGGGAACTGACCTTAGGTGATTAGGGTTGCCTGGAAAGTGCTTTTACACATCAGGCCATCTAGGTAGCCTGGTTTTTATAAATTTTAAATGGGATAACTCATATAAAATACTCAGCATTTATGGACTAGTTTACTGTCCTTTAAGATTTCACATTTATTGCCTGGTTTCTTTTTATTTATTGCATGTATGTGTACATGCAGGCACATGTGCTGGCAGAAAGGAGAGGCATCGGATTCCCTGCAGTTGGAGTTAGTTACAGGCCATTGTGAGCAGCAGGCAATCCTCACCGCTGACCCACCTCTTCATCCCCTAACTGGACTTCTATCTCCATAGGTTTGCTCTGTGACCAACTTTCCTGGTATCGCTGAGCATTCTCACAGTTCCTCTCCAGTGACTGACTGATAAACTTAAGGGGCCAGGGAGCTGACTCAGCAGGTAAGGGCATTGAAGTACAAGCCTTGTGGTGTGAGTTCGAACCCTGCAACCCACGTAAAAAGCCGGATATGGTAGCACATCTGTGATCAGAGCACTCCTATGGCAAAACGGAACAGAGGCAAGAATCAGACAGAAACTCAAGGGTCGGCTCGTCTTGGGTGTGACACACAGTGGCAGGAAGAAGAGACGCTGCTACAAAACAGTGGAAGATAGAGAACCAACTCCCCCACACAGGCAAACACACAGATACAGACACATGCAGCGGGGGAGGGCAGGCAAGCAGGCGGACACACCGCTTTAAATAAGAGAAACGGGCTGGGACACTGAGAACTCATGGGCAGAGCACTAGCTTGGCGTGTGCAAAGCCCCGGTTTCAAGCTCTAGCACTGCTCTCCAAGAAAAACTGTTAAAAACAGACGAAGGGGAAAGAAAGAAAAGCACACATTCCTCCCGTGGGTAATATGCTCCCTGAAAAGAAACCAAACACTAAACAGGAGTCATAAAGTCCATGCCAGCCTTCCGGACTTCAAAACTAGACCCACGCAGGAGAGGGGCAGAGTTCCACAGTGTGAAGAGAACACGTGACTCTCGCGATTCATGCAACAGTCCCTCGGGGAGCACAAGTCACTTACGATTTTAGGAAGGAGGCATCTTTCAAGCAAATCTGAAAAAGTAAGGAAGACAAGTTAAAAATGGCCGGTGCTAGGAAAATTCCAGTGCAGAGAAGCTACTTCCTGTCTCAGTGGGATTACAGCGTGTTCTTTACTGAGTAAGACACAATGCTCAGGGTGTCCTTTCTTTCTTTCTTTCTTTAATTTCTTTAAGGTTTATTTATATGTATATTAGTGCTCTATCTGCATATACACCTGAATGGCAGAAGAGGGCATCAGACCCCAGTATAGGTGGTTCTCAGCCACCATGTGGTTGCTGGGAACTGAACTCAGAACCTCTGAAAGATCAGACAGTGCCCTTAACCACTGAGCCACCTCTCCAGCCAGGAGCATCTGTGAGTTCGAGGCCAGCCTGGTCTACAAAAGAGCCCAGAAAAGCCAAGGCTCTGTGTAACAAAGAAACTCTATCTTGAAGACAGAGAGAGAGAGAGAGAGAGAGAGAGAAGAAAGAGCAGGCGGAGCAAGCAACAAGGAGCAAGCCAATAGGCAGCACTGCTCTGTGGCCTCTGCATCAGCTGCTGCCCTGAGTTCCTGACCTGGCTTCCCTAGGTGACGGACTATTAATTAGATAAGTAAGAAATAAATCCTTTCCTCCCCTTGTTGCTTTTGGTCATGGTGCCCTTTTTTCTCCTCCCCTGAGATAAGGTTTCTCTTTGTAGCCCTGGCTGTCCCAGAACTTATTCAGTAGACCAGGTTGGCCTTGAACTCACAGAGGTCAGCTGGGATTAAAGACTGTTTTAGCACAGGAAGACACCCTAAGACACTAAGCATCCTCCCTTCCTGTGCTCCAGTTACCTAACAAGAGCTGCTTTCCCTCACCACTTCTGTTCATCAACCAAGGGGCAGCGCAAGTGCCACCTCCAAAGCCACTCCCTGAGAAGCATCAGGAATGAGCGAGAAGGAAACTAAGCCACATGAAGCCCCATGATCCTTCACTTCTGTGGTCACAAGCCCCTTTGAGAATATGATGAAAGGTCACTTTCCTCCCGCCAGACCCCCCAAAGTAAGCTCTGTTTAACTAGAATCGCAGTGGAGTTACCAACGTCTTTGGCCTAGGTTAGGAGTTCTTGCGAGAGAAGCAGATGGCTACCTCATAGGTGGTCAGCAGCACATGAAAACGAGATTCCTGCCTTATGTCTTGCTGAAGGTGGGCTCTTTCCTCTTTGTCACCCGTGTATGTCACACAGGAGAGACCTGGAGCAAATCTGCAGCAAAGAAAAGAAGCAGATAAGTGCAAACGTTAGACAGTGCAGATTACACGGAAACCCACACTTCATGAGAGAGTGTAATGTGCAGGCCCTAGGAGGCCTAGCACTCAGAAAGAGTCCTGGGGCCTCCAAATCGTGCCTGCCTAGGGTCATGGTAAGGCCCTGATGTAAATGTTTAGGCATTAGGGTCAGGTCTAAAGGTATCATGTTGGCTTATAAAAAGAAACACACACACAGGCGCGCGCACACACACACACACACACACACACACACACACACACAGGCATTAGTCAGTATGAGAAGGATGGCTCTCCTTCAGTCCAATAAACTTCACCAAAAAATGAATACTGACCTTTATTTATTTTTCTTTTCTTTTTCTCTTTTCTTTCCTTTTTAAATTTTCCCCCCCAAGATGGGGTTTCTCTGTGCAGCCCTGACTGTCCTGGACTCACTTAGGATGGTCTCAAACTCACAAGAGATCTGCCTGCCTCTGCCTCTGCCCCTGAATGCAGGGATTAAAGACTACACCCATGGAATACTGACCTTTAAGTTGTCAAACAGTAGTGATAACACCTGGACCCTCCTAAACTGGATCCTCAGTGTCTACCTACCTTGTTTCAATTCATACCTTCCTAGAATAAACTCAATGACTGTGTAAGACTCTAGTATTTTATTGTATTTTCTATACCAGCCAGAATATCTTAAGAAATGCAAATAATAAAATTTCATCTAGTTTACTCTGTACCTCTCTATCTCTTCTTTCCAGTTGCTCAGAACAGACAAGGGACAAAGAATCAGAAATGGCCCTTCGTCATTCAGTCTTCCCACCAAGTATGTGAGGAAAGCGATAGTCTGAAATGAAAAAAAGGAAGTTAGTGCTGATCCCATTTCCTCATGAGAAATAACCATAAAGTTCTCACAACCACCGCAACACGCACAGACACACACACACATACACACCTACATGCAACTTATTTTACAATGAAATTATGTACAATCTTTTACATGTTAGGGGAATACGCCATTCCCTGAGGGAATCAAGGAATCCTCAGTAATCTTGCCAAAGGGATTTAAGGGGTTCAATTAAGTAGTTGTAAGCGGTGAAGATCAATACCTATGTAACTGAACTTCTAATGCAAAGAAAAGAGCCAGGAAACAATAGAAAGGAAAGAAAACAAGGCACCTGGTGGATATGACCAGCTCAGCAAAACTCTAAACATCAGCCGTGTCAAGGCATGACTGGAAGCATGGCCCGTAGGTGGTGGCTGTCTGTGCTGGCTGGGGTCGCCCGTGAGCATGGGTCCTTTCTCCCTATAGCTCTGGGGTCCCCTGTGAGCATGGGTCCTCTCTCCCTATAGCTCTGGGGTCCCCTGTGAGTGTGGGTCCTCTCTCCCGATAGCTCTGGGGTCCCCTGTGAGCGTGGGTCCTCTCTCCCGGTAGCTCTGGGGTCCCCTGTGAGCATGGGTCCTCTCTCCCGATAGCTCTGGGGTCCCCTGTGAGCATGGGTCCTCTCTCCCGGTAGCTCTGGGGTCCCTTGTGAGTGTGGGTCCTCTCTCCCGATAGCTCTGGGGTCCCCTGTGAGCGTGGGTTCTCTCACCCTATAGCTCTGAGCTCACCCGTGAACGTGGGTCCTCTCTCCCTGTAGCTCTCCCCGTTCCCACATGTAGTTAAAGTCTGCTCTTTTCGCTGGGCATTCTCTGGTCCCAGTTTTATAACAGCAGATGAAACGCTTTGCTTTCTTGGAGCACATCCCAATCAATTAACCTCACAAGTGGAAGAAAGGGTGTAAAATGAAAGCCTTTGTAAAGCCCAAAGCGTTCCCTCTGGGCACGCCTGTATACACTACCCAAATGCTGCACTACATGTGAGGACATGGCTGTGCCCAGATGCTGAGGTTATTTCCAGGGGGAGGGAGGAACTATCCTAAACATAAATCCAAACCCTGAGAAAGCTACAGGCCAAAACAGGTTATCAAGATTAATTTACACAGCACAATAACAGTCCCCATTTCTTACCTATAAAACACTTAAGTATATCAGTATATCTGTAAAACATAAAATGCAAAACTACAATGGTACTATCAGACTGACAAAATGCAAACTGCATGAACTGCACGTGCATGATGGAATACTGTATGAGAAACTGGTAGTTTTTAAAATAAAATTGTATTAGTTTTATGATAGAAATAACTTTCTTTTAAAATCATTTATGCAACTGCAAACTGTGCCGGGCAAGCTTCTCCCAGCACCTTAGCTGCATCAAAGTTGTTTTCTTCAGTTGTCCTCAAGGTGCCACTTGAGAAAGTTTAATTCTGTCACCATAAACCAGACAGATAGGCCAACAAAACATGTGTGCAGGCCCATGTGGACTTCAGGAAGCGTGATGTGAAGATAGGGATTCATTCTACACAGAGTCTTCCAGAAACCCGAAGAGGAGAGAACACACTGTGACTCCATCTGTGAGGCTGGCACTAACCCGGGGTGAACACCTAACAGGTGCACAAGGCAAGGACACTCCAGACCAGAATAATCTTCATGACAGAATGCAAAAACTCTAAACAACCTGCTGGCAAGCCACATGTAGAGGTGGCATACTCTGGGGCACTTCAAGACTGAAAGACCTGCTGGCTCTGAATGAGGGTCAACAGGACAAAGTGAATGACACAGAGACACACAGAGGGTCCTCACGATCCAAGAGTCCGTTCGGTCGTCCTCCTAAAAGTATCCAGCACACTGACCCTTGTTCGAGCTGCACAGCTCTCAGTTCACTTATATACCAGGACCAACTTTCTTTGCCCAAGAAAGCCACAGTTAATAAGTGACATCTCAGGGTACCCTCTTCAGAGGTCATACTGTACACACTGCCACACTGTGCCTGGCTTAAATGAGTAAGTCTCCAACCTAAGACCAGGCTAGCCCATGTACAGCTTCAGAGATTTGTATAACCTGGCAAGTCTCAGAAAGGGGCGGGTAAGCTTCTAAGAGGACTGATAAGACCCCTGACTGTCAAGATAGGGAATGCCTTTCACCACGGTTTTTAAACAGCTTGCCTTTGCCACAGTGTATCCTAACTACACTGACGTTAGTATTCAATAGACTGGGTGAACCCCATGATTAACTCACGTGATATCTATCTACCAACCCAAACCCAAAAACAACATGTCAACTCAAGGCAGTTTTGCTCATCATCCTGACAGAAGGGTCGGTATCAGGGTTGCATGTGCTTAGCAACATCCGCCACACCAGGCTCTCCAGGTCTCTGGGCTTGATTTTGCCTCCTTCAAGGCCATTAGTGGGCTAGGCGAATTTAGAAACCACAGGATACCACATTCACACTGTGCTATCCTGAGAAAGCAGATGCCACATAGAGTACTGCTAAGGAAGTCATAGTCAACTTGACGCTAGGGCAGGTCAATTTCTTTTCTACAGAGAAAAGCCCTGGACCAGGCCCATTAATTGCTCTAACTAAAGCATGCATTCTCCCAAACATATGCTAACATCATCACCATCACCGTCATCACCATCACCACCACCATCATCATCATCATCATCATCATCATCACCATCATCATCAGGTCAAACAAATTTACTGGCACAATTTATAAAGAACCATAAGTTGAAAAAGCAACTCCAAGATCACACTCCCTTAACAAGTAACTTTACGTATTTCATACCCTAGCGAGAGACACACACTGCTGTAATGAGTGGGTCAAGATAACCATGGACAGTGTGGAGGTGAGCCGCGCTCCTTCCACAGCAGCGTACCTGGCAGGTCTTCCCCAGGCCCATCTCATCTCCCAGGATGCAGCCATTCTGGCGATGGAAGCACTGGGCTAACCAATTGACTCCCTCCAGTTGGTAAGAGCGTAGGTGAATCCCTGGAAACAAAAAAACAGAAGCAGTCTGACGAGCAGAAATTTCAGCAGGCCTCGCCTCCCACACCCCACTCCTGAGCAGCCACAGTACTCATTTCCCAGCTAACTTTTGAGGCAGACTTGGTCACCACTCACTCAAACTCCTAAAGCACACTGTGCTTGTGTCACCTCATCCACCTGACAGAAAATCATCGACCAAGGTTCTGACCTCTGCTGCCCGAGTCTCACACCGCTACTACTCAGTGCTGGACATGGGCGTTACCAAAGCAACTCATTGACACACAAGGCGAGGTCCATGCGTGGCTGAGGAGAGATGCAGACAGGACGGCTTCACCGTGTGCTTCCACATGCAACAGTGCATCATACGGAGTACTTCACCGTGCTTGGAGTCTTCCACGGTCTCATTTACTGGAACACTTGGTCCCCAGCAGAGATGGGTTGTGGAAGTTTTAGGGGGTGGGGCCAACTGGAGGAGAGCACCAGGGAGCAGATCTGAGGGTTATAGCCTGGTTCCACCCAAGCTCACCTGTGCCACATACCACGCGCTGCCTCACAACTCCCCCTGCCACCTCTGGGACCTGCGCCTGCTTCCATGCTTTTTGCAATGGACTTTACCTCCGTACGCCAAAATAAATATTTTTTTAAGTTACTTTCATCACACTTTCTTGTCAGAAAGATAAGCTAATGCTGAAAATTGGTGCCAAGAAGTGGGGGTCACTGCTGTAATCAGTCTGGCTCTGTGGTTTTTTTTTTTTTTTTTTTTTAATATTTGTTTATTTATTATTTATACAGTATCTGCCTGAATGAGTGCCTGCACACCAGAAGAGGGCGCCAGATATCACTCTATATGGTTGTGAGTCACCATATTGGTTGCTGGGAATTGAACTCAGGACCTTTGGAAGAACAGACAACGCTCTTAACCTCTGAGCCATCTCTCCAGCCCGGCTCTGTGGTTTGTACAACTGGTTTAAAATAAAGAAGCTCTAGTGTCCTGTACGCAGGATGGGGCTGGGAGACCAGAATGCCAACATGGATTCAAGAGTAGGGGCCAGAGTGCGATGCTTCACGGGGAGAGGACTCTAACTGCTGTGTGCTGGTAAACTAACCAGGCTTTGTTCTGCCAGGGTTCTGAGGCTGAATTCAAATTTAAGAGAAGGAATTTCAACATAGCTCAGCATTTAGGCTGTGGCACGGACTGCGACTGCTGCTTTTAGTCAGGTTTACCATGACAATCCAGAAATCAAAGAGGTGCAGAAATGTGAAAAATGTATACTTTGGCAAAGGAGGGTGTGTGAGCAAATTTAAAGTTATAGATAAGACAGAAGACTACAGACCTATGAAAGCATCCAGGGTGTAAAACTAAAATCCCATTTGAAAACCTTGCACTTTGAGGCTCTTATCCCTGCAGATCACTAAAAGACTTTATTTTTTTTAATATTTCATTTAATTTTAATTAATGTGCACTGGTGTGAGGGTGTCAGATCTTGGAGTTACAGACAGTTGTTAAGCTGCCATGTGGATGCTGGGAATCGAACCTGGGTCCTTTAGGAAGAGCAGGCAGTGCTCGTAACCTCTGAGCCATCTCTCCAGCCTCACTAAAAGACTTTAAAAAACAAAAACAAAAGACCCTCTTTCAACCAAGACAAGAAGGCATTGTAACTTTCTACATATAAAGTGCTTTGGTTTACACTGTCGACTTAAAAAGATGCAGAGTCATCACCTTGGAGCTAAACTGATTTCTGAGAGTGTCTCAGGAGTTTTCTAGATTAAGGTAATTGGTGTGGGAACAGCCACCCTAGCTGCCAGACCAAATGAAAAGGAAAGACACTTGAGCACTAGCACTGACTACAGAAGGACCCAACAAAATCGACCTGGCTGGCTCTGTGCATGGAGCATAGGCGCCCCAGCAAGTCAGGGAAACAAGGAAACGTGTTTCCCAAAACGCCTCCAAATCTGACCACAGGCCTGCCAACACCCAGCAGCAGTGAGCATCCACCAAACAGAAGGCCAGCAGACAGGCCTCAAAGGATACAAAGGAAGCCAGGCTCGGTGGCGCACACGTATAATCCCTGCGCTCAGGAAGCAGAGGCAGGCAGACCGCTGTGAGTTCAAGGCCAGCATGGTGTACAAAGCGAGTCCAGGACAGCCAAGGCTACACAGAGAAACCCTGTCAGGGGGAGGGGTTGGGGGGGTCCTGGGAGAAGGACACAAAGGAGCCGATCACAATGCAGTCAAATTGGAAACTGCCAACAGAAATGTGACAAAGAAGATTCCAAGCTCCTGGAAACACACTTATAAATCTTCCAAATAATCCATTGCTTCAGGGGAAAGAACTACACTAATCTGAATGAAAATAGAAGTCTAGTATGTTAAAATTTATGAATCAAAAATTAGTCACAGTAAGATCACAGGATGGAATGTAAAATTACAGACGTTCTGGGGTTGGGGGAAAGGCACAAAGTCTTTGGGATCTATAAAGAGACCACAGTTTTGTTTTCTTTTTAATTTGTGTATATATGTTTATGTATATGCTTATTTATTTGTGAGTGCGGGCACATGGGTGGGGGAGTATTTGTAGAGAACAAAGGACAACTCTTGGGAGCCAAGTCCTGTGACCTTGTGGCACCAGAAACTGAACTCAGGTCCTTGGATCCCATCTTGCCGGACCAAATCCTTACACTTGACATCAAAAGCAAGCAAACAAAAAAGAATAGTTTAAAAAAAAGAAGATCTGATAAAACTGAGCAAAATAACTGTCTTGCAAACTCACATATGTAAAAGAAAATCCTACTATCTAGAATATAGAAAGACCTCAAAAATTGAGTGGAAAAATACCCAAGTTAAAAACTGGGAGAAAAACAAAGAGACAAAGCAAATAGGAGCATTCTTATTCAGACCACTATAAGACATCACCATCACTATTAGAACAGCAAGAAGAAAACAACAACAACAACAACAACAAACCAATGGTAAAACAAGCTTTGCCATAGATGTTAAGACCAGATCACTCAAGCACAGCTGGGGAGGATGGGAACAGCCACTCGGAAAATACTAATGCTTTCTTTAAACACGCAACCAGCCCCTGACCCAGGCACTGCGCCACCCCCCACCCCCCCGTGTCTGTCACAGGGAAATAAAGACTGATGTTCACATAAAACCTGCACACAAATGTGTTCCAACGCTAGAGGGAGGAGGGTGAAAGCGAAAACCAAAGCTAACCAAACAAAAAAACTAAAAGTAATTCACATCAATTTCAGTAGCTAGATGGTAAACAGCCTGTGGCAAATCTATACCTCTCACCAATAAGAAGAAAAATCCACAGGAAAAGTGGGAAAATCAACCTCCAGAGATCACACATCGTGTGACAGGAGTTATGTATCACTTAAGACCTGTGCATGCCAGGTCTTTTCAAAGTGACAAAATTATAGAAATGGAGAAGACTGGCCTGGGGATGTAGCTTAGTGACAGAGTGATTGCCCTCGTGAGCCAAGCCACAGGTTCAATTCCCAGCACTGGATGAAAATAAGGAGGGATGGGAGAAAATTGAAAGAATAATGAAAAGACAGAAGACAGTGGTTGCAAAAGATCAAGAAAATGGTGGTAAGGAAATGAGTACAGCCATCAACAGGCAACCGGAGGGGCTGACAGCAGTGGAAATGTTCTGCATCTTGGCTGTGTAGATAGATGTCAAGGCCTAACTGATGTCAGATTTTGCAAGTTGGTACCACTGGGGAGAACTGGGTGGCGCCTACAGAGAGCTCTCTGTGTTGTTTCCTGAAACTGCACATGAATCTGCAACTGCCGCGTTATAAAAGGTTAATTTTCTTATTTACAAAAGATTTATTTTTAATAGTGTGTATGTTTGTGTGTGTGTGTGTGTGTGTGTGTGTGTGTGTGTGTGTGTGTTGGTCGTGTCTGGCTATGTGCGCATGAGTGAAGTTGTCCACAGAGGCCTTTCCCTCCTGGGCTGTCTGCTGAGCTAGTGAGCCTTTGGAGCCTGAGCTGAGTAGGAAGGTCAGCTGGTGCTTCCTCTGCCGCTCTGAGCTAGCAGGTTTTCACCCCAGCATCTGGCTCCTAAGTCTTTATTGGTAAAACAGAACGAACAGGGACTTTTCATTAAAACAGTATACAGTATTTTTTATCTATTTGCTTCCTTCTTTTTCTGTGCTAATAGTTTGTAAGCACACACCGCCGACACGCTGACACATACTTCTGCATTTCCGGCTCTCTCCCATGCATTCAAACCTCCTGTCTGCTCACTTCCCACACACATAGGTTCCGCCTGGTGTACAATGTGTAGGTGGATTTGCTCTGCACACATTTCTGGGCCTTCTACCTATTTTTAAGGTAACATTCCTGAGGCAGCCGGCAAGCATATAGGCAAGCACACAGACAAGCATTAATTAAGATATGTTAGAGCCGAGTGGGGGTGGCGCATGACTTTAAAACCAGCACTTGGAAGGCAGAGGCAGGCAGATATCTGTGAGTTCAAGGCCAGCCTGGTTTACAAAGAGAGTTCCAGGACAGCCAAGGCTATTACACAGAGAAACCCTGTCTTGAAAAACCTTAAAAAAAAAAAAAGATTCATTGAAAACACAGATTTAAATTAGATACACAGCTGAGGGAAGGGCAGGGAAGGCTCTTTTCGGAGGGAAGAGAAAGAACTATTCAACAAGAAAGAGACCATTGCTGGTACTGGGAACCTAACCAACTACTCAGAAGGAAAGAGCACGGTAAAATAACAGTAAGTTAAAAAAAAAAAGCCACAAAAAATCATATTATTAATTATCTAACACCAAAACAGACCTATAATGCACTTAATTCTGCATATAAATACACATATGTAGCTTTCACAAACTCTTCTCATCTGGGATGGCAATGCTCCCTCCCAGAGCCAAAGACCACCTAACAAAAACCCAGATTCCAGACATGAGGAGCCCTAGCTGTTGCTCAGGGCTGTCCAGGAGATTCCTGAAATATACAGGCCACTGCTGTCAACCTTGGTTGCACACCCAGAGATGGAAAGTAAATCCCTATTGCTGATGACACCATTCACTTCAGAAAGAGGGCCCAGAGACCCCTGAGCTGGAACTAGCGAGAATGCCCCTCCCTTGGGACTAGCTTTCATGGCACCAGAAGGCATCATGCAAGTTTCCAAAGGAGAGACGCTACTAACAGTCTTACCCAGCCATGACACCTGGGAGCCACATCGACTGCCAGAGCGGCACAATAACCCTGAGGATGCAGGAGTGGCACGCATACTTTGGCAGTAACCAACAGCTCCCTAATTGGGCTTAAGACCTGCTGAGCAAGAGGGAGGCCATGCCTAGTACTCGAAACCAAGCTAACTACTCACTGCTAGTGAAGTAATGGTTATTGGAGAAGAATGTATATCCACTAATTTACCAAACCAGCATAGTCCCTAACAAACTGTCAGCGTTTGTCTTTAGACACACACAGATACCTGCCATCCCCACCCCTCATCAAGAAATCCTCTCTTTGCAACAGACGGAGACCAATACAGAAAACCACAGCCAATCAAAATGCACAGAGCTGCAGAACCCAGTCCCGGTGGACAC
>OU015753.1:53152469-53166206 GCA_907169655.1 Acomys percivali
GGGCTGTTGTAATTATCTCAAAAATAAAAATGTAAAAGTTGAATATAAAAGAAAAAAACACTGATGAGAACCGTTTGGCCCACAGGACTTCAGGAGTCATCTTTCTCTTCAACCTCATCATCATCTACATCTGTCCCTCCTCTAAACAGAACATTGTTTTTAAAATTCATGATATATTTAATCACTGACACATTAATTACAATTGTTTTTCTGAACTAGCATTTTTCATTGATTATTTACTTACAACCTGATTGCAGCTTCCTCTCCCTCCTCTCTTCCCTGTCGCTCCCTCTCATCTCCCTTCCTGCCCCCCAACCCCTCCTCCTCTTCTCAGAAAAGGGGAGGCCTCTCATGGACATCAATCATCCTTGGCATGTCAAGTTGCAGTAAGATCAGGTGCACCCTGTTCCACTGAGGCCAGGCAGCCCAGAGGCAGCAGTGCAGTTAGAGAAGCCCCAGTGCACAACTGCTGCACACGCGCAGAGGGCCCAGGCCCATCCCACGCATGCTCTCTGGTCTCTATGAGCTCCTGTGAGCCCAGGTTAGCTGATTCTGTAGGAGACCAGCTAGAAACACAGGACAGTGGAAATACCCAGGAATCTCTGAGGGCGACCCTAGCTAAGACTCCTAGCAATGGGGGATATGCAGCCTGAAGCAGCCATCTCCTGTAACCAGGCAAGACTTCCGAAAGAGGGACTGGGACATCACCCGAGGCACAAAACCTTGGACCTCCACATTTTGCCCTGCCTACAAGATGGGCAGGGGTAAAAGATGGAGCAGAATTTGAGTTAAGGGCCAACCAATGACTGGCCCAACGCCACGAGAGGGAGCCCAGCCCTGACACTATTAATGATATTCTGCTATGCTTATAGACAGGAGTCTAGCATAAATGTCATCAGAGAGGCGTCATCCAACAAACAACTGATGGAAACTGACGCAGAGACCCACAGCCAAACAGTAAGCGGAGCTTGGGGAATCCTGTGGAAAAGAGGGAGGAAAGACTGAAGGAGACTTTTTTTTTAAGACAAGGTCTCTCTATTATGTAGCCCTAGCTGTCATGGAACTAGCTATGTAACCAAGGCTGGCCTTGAACTCAGATATCCACTTGCCACTGCCTCCCAAGTGCTGGGTTAAAGGTGTGCGCCACCGCCTGTCAAAAATGCACCTTTTATTGCCTTTCTAGAAGAAACCCTCACATTTTGATAGCACTCTGAACGTGTATGTAAGTCAACTGAATTCTTCACTATACTTTCAAAAGCACTTTACGGCGAGTTAAGAAACCCAGGGTCCGAGGGCCGCTATTTATTTCGCTGATCTCCTCCCCACACCTCACAGAACGCTATCGACAGCAATAAATAACGACCTCATGAGTGACGACTAGTGAGCCATTTTCACTTTCCGTTAAGCCAGCACTACATCCCCAGCAGATACCGTCTGGCGTTGCTGAACAGAGCGGATGCTGTGAGAAGCGGCGGCTCCAGGTCCATCTGGGGTCTCCACATCTGCAACCTACCACACCTGGGTTCTCCACACCTGGAGCCTACATAATTGAGGGGATCCGAACACCTGGGTTTCCCACACGTGAGATTCCCCACACATAGGGCTCGTAAGGGCAAGTGGGCTTAACACGAAAGCACATGAGGTGACGACAGGACAAACTTTGCTGGCGTCCAGCGCAGCTTTAAGAGTTTGTTCTCGAGCCGCAACAAGTGAGTGCGCATGCACGGTAGGCCAGGCAGCGCAGACCGGGAGGAGTCGCTCCGTGGCGCGGAGGCCTGCGCCGCCGCACGCGCGCGCGCTGTCCCAGCTCCCGCCCGGCTCCCCCGGCCTCCGCCGGCCGCCTCACCCGTCAGACCCCACTGCTGTAAGTCCTGCTCCTGCACCCGCGTCCGCACCGCCTCGGCTCCTTGCTCGGCCTGCAGCGCCTGCAGGAAGCGCGGCGAGTCGCCCGCCATCCCGAGAGGCTCCGCCCCCGCCGCCCCGCGCCTTCGCTCCCGCGCGCGCCGCCGCCAGAGGGCGCCCTCCGAGCGCGTTCCCGCGCCGCCGCAGCACGCAGGTGCAGGACTGTAGTCTGGGTGTGCTTCTGGAACTAGCAAAGGGCTTAGTGGCTGCATTTGCTCAAAGCTCTGACTCCTAACTCCGAGGGTAGCTAACAGCAGGGTCCAAGCTTGGCAGCTTCCGCTTTCATTTCTTATTGTCGCCTTTAAACTTGGCGTCAGATTCCTGAGCGGCTTGCTTGTGTTCAGTTAAGGTGTGTATGCCTAAAAACTGGCAATACAAGGTGGATTAGTCCTATATTTATCTAACCCTTTTCCTCATTTATGTCTGAAAACACCAAGATAAGACTAACTTTATTACTTAAGGTATGTTAGTGACAAGACACGTTGAAAGTAAAGAACCTGGTGGTACATTCCTGTTGTCTCTAGCACTGGGGAAGGCTGAGGCAGGAGAGTTGTGAGTTCAGACTGTCATGGAGTAACATAGCAGGAATGTGAGATACCAGAAGAACTAAAATTGGATTTCAGGGGTTACCGTGGCAAAGGTTAAGGAAATAGGCCTACAGGAGATAATCTGGCCAGCTGCAAAGAGCAGCCCCACTAGAGATAGCATTGCCTAGTGACTGACCTGAGGGGTCCCACCGGAGATAGAGTTGATAAGAGACCCAGTTTTACGGCCACATTCCTTCCTGCCCACCGGAAATAGGGTTACTAAGAAATCAGACACTTCCCTGGACAAAGTAGTGTGAGAAAAGATAACAAAGAAAGCTAAGCCATGGGGGGCCTTGGCGCCTTCTTCTGTAGCCTGTCACTTAAGACATTATATTTAGATCTTTTTATGTTACTCAACCAATAGATGATTCCTAGGCTAGGAACCCCCTGCTTTGGGGTGCTGGGAGGGATAGGAAGCTATAAATTTACCCTCAGCTCAGAGATCGAGGCTCTTTCTGGATACCACAGTGTTGGTGACCGGTCAGAGCCCGGCTCGAGTCGATTAAAGGTCCTCGTGTGTATTGCATTGGTATCAAATACTGGTGGTATTTTTTGGGAGTCTTGCAATCTGAGTACAGTATGTCTATAAATAATAACTATAAAAGCTCAGTTAGCAGAATGCTTGCCTTGAATGCACCAAGCCCTGGCTTTGATCCCCAGTGCCAAGTAAGTTGGGCATGACTGTGGGTACCTGTAATACGCACTGGGGAGGTGACAGGAGGACTAGAAGTTCAAGGTCATCCTCAGCTATGCAAGTTCAAAACCAGCCTAGGGTACATAAAACCTGTCTTAAAAAAAACTATGAAAGAGCCTCCCCCACCCCCCGCTCAAGATTCCAAGAGTATCCATGTAAACAGAACATCCGTAAGTGATAAAAGTAATGGCCCGAGTTGACCACGGCTGTCCGCAGGATACAGAAGCGGCCCTCTCATGGCTGAGGATGTTGGCCCCTCTCATGCAGCCTCCTCCAGGAACACATAGAAGACCCAATGCACTTACCAACCTGATCAAGGGGGAGGTGACAGATACACCGGGGTCACTGCAGCTCCACTTCCTGAATCCCTCTGGAATCAAGTCACCACTTTTACATCTGGGTTCAAGATGAACTCAAAACAAGGAAGGTATTCTCAGTGAATATGTGCAGATACTTTTTTTTTTAAACAATATGAAGCACTGGTGGGCTCCTATTAGAATATAATGTATCTTCTGTCCTTAACCAATGGAGTTGAGCACACTTACTCCAACTCCCAACTCCCGTTTTCCCAATAGAGCTCTATTGGTTAAGTTCTTTGCTTCATAGTTATTTTTTCCACTTGATTTGAGGGGGAGGGGCAAATGGCTATACCTGGTTTATTGAGAGTCCCCAAAATCAGGACTCTGGCAGCATCTCTGACCATACTATTGCATCTTCAAGTCACCTGGTTGCCTGAAATGCTCCCCCTAGTAGTTGACTTGTGAGTGTCATTCCATGTGCCAGATTTCTCCTGTGCTTGGGGAAACAGATTTCAGTAACAATCCAGGCAGATGATGCTGTAGCTGTCACCTGAGTCAGTCTGGTTCTCCCGAAGTGCTGTGCACTCACTTGTAACCGGGGTCTTGTCATCACTTAAGTTTATGGAAAACAATTTCAGGAAATGTCTGCGTGGAGCGAAGTTTGAAACTTTTTTTGTGAGTGAATGAGAGAAGGGTACCGATTTAAGGTTAAACTCCAAGGCCACATATTTTGACCTTAAGCATGGTTTGATTAGTTGTTTGGTGTAGCTCCCCTCAGATAGCTCAGAGGGTCAAGAGGCTGGCCAGCCATGCCTGAGGACCCAAGGGTATCCCTGGAATCCACGTGGTGGGAGGAGAGAATTGACTCTCTCAGGTTATCCTCATACCTGTGTGCACGCGCGCGCGCGCGCACACACACACACACACACACACACTGAGGCATGCGTTCCTCCCCTCAGTTCAATAATAAACAAAATTCAAATTCAAAAGGAGGTGTCTGGTGCTGAGCAAACAGCGGGGCCCAGTGGGGCTAGATTGACGCTGTGTCGGTGCTTCCTCAAAACCTTGTGACAGATGTGTAACATTCAGGGGCTTCTTAGAAGGATTTCCGCCTGCTGTCTGCCTCACTTCATTCTTTCCCTCCAGATTCTAATCACCAAACATAGGGGCTAAAGCGATGCTGTCAATCACTGGCCACTCGATCAAAATCATCCTTTTTTTTTTTTTTTTAAACTTAAAGTAATCCAGAGATATGATCCTAGCTTTAAACTAAATAGATTGCTGCTACATTGAGCCTGGCATCTAAAACACAGCTGAGAGGAGTAGCTGGAAAGTTCCAGATCTGCAAATGAGGGAACACGAAAGTTTTACTCTGTTGTTGTTGTTGGGTTTTGGGGTTTGTTTTTTGTTTTTGTTTTTATTTTGTTTTGTTTTGTTTTTGTTTTTGTTTGGTTTTTCAAGACAGGGTTTCCTATATGAAATGAGCCTATAGAGGGCAGGGTGGAGGCAGAGAGACAGTTAGGGGGCCATTGCCAAAGCCTGGGCAGGAGACTGGAGTTTATGGCCAGCGCAGTGCAGGGGGGTTATTAGTAGATACACTGAACAGGTCACGCCACTAGGAGTAATGGGATGGAGAAGCCTGGCTTGTGGGACTCCACCTGCACATGTGGTAGAAAGAAGACAGAGGGAGGAGGGAGGGATTCGGAGCCTGTCAAGAATTCCAGTGTCTACGGCAAGTGAATGAAGACAAAGGGACTCCCAGTCACTATTGGTAGGAACACAAATTAGCACTGTCATGGAAAGAGTGGGCTCCTCTTACTTGTAGAAATAGAACCACAATATGGTCTAGCAATTCCCCCTACTAAGCATATATCTAAAGAAGCTATCATCAGTTTCAGAGAGCTGTCTGCGCCCCCATGTTTATTGCAGCTGCTTTTTTTCCCCACAATAGACAAAATGTAGAGTCAGCCTCAGTGTCTCTCTGTTGATAAATGTATAAAGAAAATATGGTGTATATATGTGTACACAAGTGTAACATGGATATAGATATGTGTATACATGCACATATGAGTATGTATATGTACGTTGTCTTTTGAGACAGAGTCTTGCTATATAGCTTAGGCTGTACTCACTATGTAGCCTACGATGGCTTTGAACTCGTGATCTTATTTCCTCAGCTTCCTGAGTGCCAAAGACTGCAGGTATGTGCCATCACACACATGATAGGCTATCACTCAGTCACTTAAAGATGAGATCTTGTCCTTTACAGCAACATGCATGAGCCTAGGAGGCTCCTGTTAACTATCATAAATCAAGCACAGAAAGGCAAATATTGAACATGCTCGGTTAAAGCTGACACTGAAAATGTTGATGTCACAGATTAGAAAGGGTAGAACAGTGGTTCCTGGAGTGTGTCAGTTACTTTTCTGTTACTGAAACCAAAGCAGCATACAGAAGGAAGTGTTTACTTGGGGTTCTGGTTTCAGAGGGATAAGAATCCATCACCGTCACATGAAGCTCAAATCATCAACCAAAAGCACAAAGAGGGAGCTGTCAGGTTAGAACCGGTTTGAGCCTTTAAGTCTTCTCAGGTGACATTCTTCCTGCAGCAAGGCCACAACTCCTAACTCCACTGACCCTCCCAGGTAATCCTCATCAGATACATGCACGCACGCACACACACATGCACACACTGTGAGGTGCATTCCTCCCCTCAGCTCAGTAATAAATAAAATTTGGATGCAGAAGAAGGTGGTTGACGCTGAGCAAAAGCAAACAGTGCTTTTCATGTCTTCTTCTGTGGTGCCCTTTGACCCTTCCAGGGGCTAGGTGCTGATATGAGTGTCCCATTTAAGGCTGAGGACTCAGCACTCACTTATCTTCAACACTTTGACCAGTTCTGAGTCTCTGCCTTGACTGCTGGCCACTGCAGAGAGAAGCTTCCCAGCCGAGGTTGAGAGGAACCCTAACCTGTAAGCAGAGAGACGGAAGGCAGCTGACCTTCCCAAACAGCATCCCCCGCTGGGAACCAAGGCTCCAAAACCGTGAGCCTATGGGGGACATTCTCATCAAACCACCACATAGAGAAAAGATGGAGGAAAGGATGGAGCTTGGGTAGTTAGAGAGGGAGGGAGAGGTACAGCTGCATAGAAAGAATAATCTTTAATCTTTTTTTTTTTTTTGCACAGTAAGGTACCAGTACTTGACACAAATTAATTGAATATTTCAAATGAAGCAGTGGAAAGAATTATGAATGTTTACAACACAGAGGGCTGATGTTTGAGGCGATGAAAATGCAAGTGTCCTTGTGCTGGCCATTATATACTGTATGCATAATCAATAAAAGACACAGACACCATTGTATTTTAGAATAAGGCTTATTTTACCTGGGGCTGGGCAGATATTAACCTCCTAAACTACCTTCCATTAACACCCAGCCCCATCCCATTTAATCATTCTGATCTGAGATATTTCCCATCCATAAGCCCAAAACTTGTTTGTGCTGTTCATCTGGGCTGCTGTTCTCCAGCAGAACGCAGAGTCCCTCCTTCTGGCCCGTGTGGCTCTTTCCTATCCCACAGAGATCTTGCTCCTTCTTCCTCCTCTGGTCCTCTTTCTCCTACCCAGGATCCTCTGTCTCCAAAGCTCCGCCCCTTCCTTCAGCCCTGCCCAGATGTAGGCCTCTTATTGGTCAAACAGGGAGGCAAGATTATAGAGCAATATTTGGGATAAAGGACAGTCCGCTTGTAAACAGTAAGGATCCCAGGGGCAAGCAGTTAACAAGTACAAAGCACCAGATTATGCTGCAGCAATACATCTTTGGCAGCAAATAATATATAATGTATTTTGGTTTTTTGTTTGGTTGCTTGCTTGGTTCGGTTTTGTTTTGTTTTGAGACAAGGTCTCTTTATATAGCCCTAGTAGTCCTAGAACTCACTATGTAGACCAAGCTGACTTAAAAATCAAAGAGCTTTGCCTGCCTTTGCCTCCTGAGTCCTGAGATTAAAGACATGCACCACCATGCCCTGCTAACATATACTTATTATTAATAGGCTGTCTTCTTTTTAATTCTTTGACAGTGTCACACATGTAAACCTGCATCTTAGTCATATACCCTGCCATACACCAACAAGACACGCCCTCCCTACCTCATGCCCCTCCTACTCCTCCACTTTGAGGCCCACTGAGTCCAGTGAGTGCTGCCTGGTGGGATGCAGTGAACCTGTCCACTTGATCTTGTGTTGATCTTATGCAAGCAAGCACAGTTTCAGTGAGCTCATGCGTGCAGTAGCCATCCCATATCCAAAGTGTGCATTTCACTGCACTCTTCCCCATCCTTACAGTCTTCCCAGATCTTTTTCCATGATGTTCCTTGACCCTCCCAGGGGATAGGTGCTGATATGAATGTCTCATTTAGGGCTGAGGGCCCGGCACTCACTTACCGTCAACACTTTGACTAGTTGTGAGTCTCTGCCTTGACTGCTGGCCGCTATCGAGAGAAGCTTCTCCAGCCGAGGTTGAGAGGAACACTAACCTGTAAGCAGAGAGTTAGGAGGCAGCTTAACAATGTGACCATTTAACAAGGCAACAGTTTCCTAGATTTCCCACTCAGGTCTATGACATCCCAAGGCACAGACTTTTGACCAAGTGTGAACTCCCTTCTGTAGAGCAGGTCTCAAATCCAGTTCAAAAATCAGTTGGTTACCCTGGCAACCTTCATGCCACTATGGCGCCAGTGGGCAAATATTGCCTGGAAGGTCAGTATTGTAGGAAAATAGCACATAATAAATGAAAAGTCCAGTCACTTCAGAGAATCAGTATTCCTCTTTAGTAAGGGCACAACACTGGGATGTCATCTAGTTAATGTTTGAGGACATAGCTCAGATATTGTAGGCAGCTCTGAACTAAGATTTATTCCATTTGCCATGGCAGCGCCTGATTGCTTTTCTCACTTAACGCCTGTGACTATCATCCCTTGCCATCAAATTAGCTGTATGTGTTTTCACATCTTCTGTTCTCTATAGAGCAGCAAAGTGTTTGTCTGTACAGTCCATTTCACCAGCCTCTGCAGATTCTGAGTGTGCTGACTTTAGCAGGTTATCTAAATAATAAGGTGAACAAAGGCAAAATGGTCCCCAAATGCCTTTGGACACCGGTTTCTCTAACCAAGACTCCAACCGTAAGGGTTTTTCCAGCATTCCTTTTCTTTTTCCCAATTGGCAGGAACCCAAAGCCATCTTATGTTTTACCCCATAAAGCCTGAATCCTAGGTTTGAAAAATGAACACACCTGATATACATGTGCTCATGTCCCCAAGACACAACTGGAATGTGGAGTCCTGGGAGTCTCCATTCTTAGCCCCACAAACTGTCCAGAAATACCAGGTACTATAATCTCTATAACCAGACAGTTTTAGTAATCAGAAAGTGCTTCAAAAACCTCACGTGACATAGTTATTTAAATGAGGAGAAATCATGTTACCTATCATATAAAGTGAACATTTTATTTATAAGAAATTAAATGTGAATTTGAATACCCAAGGGTATTGTGAAGACTTTAGCTGAGAATCCCTCAGTCAAAAGTTGGCCTTTATTGTTGAAGTTCAGTGGGAATCTGTGGGGATCTACAGAGATAGTGGTTTCCCTATTTTTATAGGCTATAGATGTGGACTCCGACACACACACATTGATGGGGTCATGGATAGCCAGATTTGGCATATTACTCGCCCTGCCCTTTGCTTTGTTTTGGTTTTGGTTTTGTTGGGTTTTTGTTTGGTTTTGGTTTTGGTTTTGGTTTTTCCTGAGACAGGGTTTCTCTGTGTAGCCCTGGTTGTCCTGGAACTCCCGAGTGCTGGGATTAAAGGCGTGTTCCACCACCACCCCATATTATTTTCAAGAATCCACATTCTCCTCTGTTATATGATTCAATATCTAAGCCCTTACTCATGTGTCCTCAATGACTTCAAGTGTTTTCCAGTGGGAAGAGCCCATGGATTTTTTTTTTTTTTTGTAATGCATATAGGTTGCATATGGGGAACAGAGCAATGAAGTGAGTGATTAAATGCTGGTGGCATAGACGCAGCCTTCCCTTATGGTCTGTGTGTGGATGTTATCATGTGTGCAGAAAATGTCCCCAGAAGCTTTCACCGTCTGCATACTTACGGCCCAGTGACTGCTCCCTGGCGGAGACTGCTTCTACCCCTGGATCCAGCTGCTTGCCCGAAGTCCTGCCTCCTTGTGCGGCTGTATGCAACAACTTCTCTATTCAACTCTATGAAATAAACACACTGAACTTCCGGGGTACTGCTGTTTCCCCATGAGAGAGCCAGTGCCCTCAAACCCAGGGTTTCTTTGTGCCCATTTGTGGCATTCCTCCATTCCCTCACTAGCCCCAGTCATGCTGGGTGCAGCAGTTTTCCCATAGCATGAGTTGAAGTTTTAAACATGCTAGCTTAGCTTGTCCCTACCTTCTGCCATGAAAACTACCCAAATGCACTAAGGGCTTTGCTGGTTTAAACTTTCCTATGCTGGTATAGATTTATCTCGTGAAAAAGGCATCTAAACATATACATATAGTATGATCTACAGTCCTTTCCCATATTGAATATATATGGAACCATTTCAAAATTTTCACTACTAGTGCCAAACTGGCTACGTGCCAGCTCGTGTATTTACCTCTGGTAGGTAATACCCTATTCTTCATTTACAAGGTTGCTTGTCTCTACACACACATATTTATTTATTTGCTTATTTTTCGAAACAGGGTCTCTCTGTGTAGCCTTGCCTGTCCTGGACTTGCTTTGTAGACCAGGCTGGCCTTGAACCCACAGCGATCAACCTACCTCTGCCTCCTGAGTGCTGGGATTTTAAAGGCGTGCGCCACCTCTCCCAGCTTGTTGTTTGTTGTTATGTGACTTGTCATTGTACATGTTGTGGAGGTAAGAGGACAACTTGCAAGAATTGGTTCTCTCCATCCGTCATGTGGGTCCCGGGGAGTGACCTGAGTCTGTCAGGCTTGTCAGTGGAAGTTTTGACCCACTGAGCCACCTCAATGGGCTCTTCTCACGTCAGAGGTAGTAAAATGAATGAAAACTGTTGACCTTTGGAAAACTACTTAGCTGTAGAGTCCACAAAATTTGACTAAACTAAATTAGAGCTAAACTCTAGCTCACTCGCAGGCTTCGATGTACAACCAATTCTGCAGGAATCTTGCTTGCAAGGGAATCGTACAGTTTTGCTCATGAATATGTGCAACCATTTCTGCAGGAATCTTGCTTGCAAGGGAATCAATGGGCAAACGGAGCTTACCATTTAAGTAAAAGCTGGCAAGTTGTCCCCCATGAGCACACATCGTTTCTCTGCACTCCTGGTGAGCGAGCACGCCCATGTTCACTTCTCTGGTTCTGAGCAGAACCAATCGTTAGTTTTTCAGTCATTATTAGTGACGCACATCTCATGGTCTAACTTTTCTTTGGCTACTTTTTAGATCTTAATCCTTTATTGAATATGTTATAAATATGTTTCCATGTAGAAAATTATGATACTAGTCTGGTTTATACTTTGTCAATTATGCCTTATATGTTGAAGTTTGAATTTCTGTGTATAAAACTGTTTTCACAGTTATGGGTGTTTATCTTTTAGTAAGAAAAGGTTTTTACCACATCAGTATTTTCTTAGTTATTTATCTAGGGTTTTTGCTTTAAGCATTTGTCTCTGGGGTTTGTTCTTTTTTATTCTTTATGAAATCAGAATCTAATCTATTTCCCAAATAGGGAGTAAACATCTGTAACCCAGGGTTTTGAAGTAACACCTTTACTGTTGACTAGATTCCCTTATACAAGAATATGTTGTTAACAGTTTTTATTATTGGTTTGATTTTCTCCACACCAATATCACACAGCTTCAAGCATTATAATGGTGGGGTTTGTTTTGAGATTTTTTTTTCAGTAAAAAAAAATACATTTTTCTATATCTTCAGTATAAATTTGATAATTAAATCATCAAGGTACATTTAGAAAATCCAACTTGAATTTTGACAAGGCTAACTTGGCATTATCGGGTAGTGTTAAAAGAATGGAAGACTTAAGCTGGGTGTGAGTTCGAGGCCAGCCTGGTCTACAAAGCGAGTCCAGAACAGCCAAGGCTACACAGAGAAACCCTGTCTTGAAAAACCAAAAAAAAAAAAGAAAGGGAGACTTGACTGTCTTCACAGTATTAAAGTACCGCATTTGGGATGGCAGTACATCATCTTCTATGACTTTTTCAGTTTTTATTGTTTTCCTCATACAGTTTTTGATTATTTCTTTTTGGAATATTCATAGGAACTTTTTAGTTTTGCTTGCTACTGTCAACAAGTTCCATCTTTTCCTACATTTTCTGGTTGGTTTAGACAAAAGTCATAGATTCATAGATATCGATATTGTGTATGGAAAATGTCATTGTGATGGTTGTGGCTTTGGCAAGCAGCAGGAAGACAGTGGTGAGACCCTCACACTATTTAGTAGAAATTAACCGAAGAAACCCAAGGAACCAACAGTTAGTTTGAGTGTCTGATCCACAGAGGGTTACAAACAAAACACATTCTTTGGGGGGAGTGTGAATTTTGAAGAGAACATGTGTTTAGCTGGTCTATTGTTTTAGTAGATCTTTTTTTATTTTTCTTTTGAGTGGGTTTTGGAGAATAGGGTTTAATTTTGGACAAGCGAACCCAGTTAATAACTTTATGGACTGTGGCAGATTGTCTCTTTCAATTGACTAAAAGTGGTTATCTGGGTGGGTGTGTTTAAGACCATGTAGATGACCACAGATAAACTTTTTATAAGTTAGTTGAGATGTTCATGGGATACTCTTAAGTACATAGGTACTCTTAGGTACTTTTTTTTTTTAAGTTGGGTCATTTGTTGGTGAGTTAGGATCGTCTTAGGAACCGTTTCCCTCTCTGTTGACAATTTTTCCTATACTATGTGTTCTGGTTAAAGTCCAGTCTTCGGAGCCTCCATGGTCTTCCTGATCGAGGGACAAGTGACTTGAAAGAGTTCCCAAAGTTCCCTGGGCTTGGTTGGTCCTGGAGGTCAAGAGTCAATCTATCAGCTATCTTGTTGTAGTGACTCATCACCATTGGTATAGACCTGTCAGCTTTAGCTGTTGAAGACCAGACAAGTTTATCAGTTTGTACTTTTAACTTTTGTGTAAATATTAAAATAAAGCTTTGATAGAAAAGGATCTTGATTTTGTTGTTGTTGTTGGACTGTTTTCACAAGTGGTTAAAAGCCTAAGAGATTTAGCACACACATACAAAACAAGTAATTATCTTTATTGGGCATATATTTTTATAGTTTTAAGTCGGTTTTTAATAAATGTTACCATAAGTAGATCAATATAATCTTAGGAATTTTAATAACTTTTAATCATTAACTATATATTATCTTTAAGTTTCATCCTCTATAAACCTTGTATGACTCATAATTTCTAAGAATTCACTTTATACTTTTGGTGGAGCTGTTTTTATTTTTAATATTTAAGACAAAAATCTTATTATACAACATTTATATTTACTTAAAATATTTTATCATTTTCATCAAAAAAGCATGTTTACCCTTCAACATCTCTCTTGCATACTTACTGTTTTTAATTTTATTTTTTGTAAAGAAAAGTTGAATCTAAATTACATACCTGGCACAATGAAGCAAATTAAGATTACCTGTACACACATTGCTAAATCTATGAGATGCTACATCTGATTTTAAAAAGTAACTCATGAAAAGTAGAAGGGACTGTATGGAATGGTGATGCAAGTGGTGATGAAGGAGCAATGGTGCGTCCATAAACACCTGGTGCCCACCTGTTCACTGCATCCATAAACACCTGGTGCCCACCTGTTCACTGCATCCATAAACACCTGGTGTCCACCTGTTCACTGTATCCATTAACACCTGGTGCCTACCTGTTCACTGCAAGAATAAAGAGGGCAAATATCTTTAGTGTCTAAAACTGCAATTATGGGGTAACATTTAAAGATCTTTGGCATCTCACATATCCTGAGGCTATGCCAAGTATGTTCTGTGTGATCTGGAGAATGATTTATGATAGTCATGTTTTAGTTTTGAATAAGTTTATTTAGGACATAGTTGTCTTAGTCATTGTTCTATTGCTGTAAAGAGACTCCATGACCAAGGCAACTTATAAAAGGAAGCATTTAATCGGGGGGCCTGCACAGTTTCAGAGGATGGGACCGTGACCATCACAGCAGGAGCATG
>OU015753.1:53181513-53232757 GCA_907169655.1 Acomys percivali
GTGTGTGTGTGTGTGTGTGTGTGTGTGTGTGTGTGTGTGTGTGTGTGTGTCTGTATGTCTCTATGTCCATGTGTGCGTGCAAGTGTGCAAGTGTGCATGGGTGCAGTTCACATGTATGCAACCGCAGGGGTTGCTCCTCGGGCATGGTCTATGAGACGGGGTCTCTTTCTCTCACTGTCCTAGAACTTGCTAAGAAGATGAGGCTGCCTGGTAGCAAGCCCTAGGGATCCACCTGTCTACCCTCTTTTTGGTGTTGCAATTGCAAACACAGGGTACCAAATCTGACATTTTAAAATGTGGGTTCTGGAGATTAAACTTAAGCTTTTTTTTAAAATTGTGCATGGGGGTTTTGCCTGAATTTATGTCTTTGTAGCACATGTATGCAGAGGCCAGAAGATAGCATCAATTCTTTTGGAACTGAAGTTACAAATGGTTTTGAGCTTCTGTGTGAGTGACGAGAACTGAATCTTCTGCGTAGCAGCACCAGCTCTTTTACTATGTTGAGCCCCTCTGCTGCCTCCCACCTGGCTTTACCATGCTGAGCCCCTCTGCTGCCTCCATAGCAGCATGGGCTCTTAACTGCTGAGGCCCTCTGCTGCCTCCCACCTGGCTTTACATGTGGTATAGTGTTTTCTGGTGGTGTTGCCAAATATGTGAAAACTCCCAAGACTTACCCACTGAACTGGGCAGCTCTCGTCTCTCTTGCAGTCTCATGTGTTGTAATCAGAAGACAACTAAAAGTGACTTTTCACAGGGATAGAACTACAATAGGAACATCTAGAGTTTCTGAGGGATGGCTGGATAATTCTCAGCTTCAGATACCCTCTTCGTGAGCTTTCTGTACAGTGGTCTCAGGATAGCTGGGCTTATTATGTGGGTTTTGGCTTCTACTAGTGTGAGCATACTGCAGGATGTCTTACAATTTGGTGTCGGAAGGTACTTAATGCCATGTGAGCAAAATGCTGCTGGTTAAAAGCAAGTTATAAAGACAACTCTGTTTCAAGAGCAAAAAAAAAAAAATGACTACAAGGGACACAGATATTGGGAGGTGTATGTGCGTGCGTGCGTGAGTGCGTGCATGTGTGCATGCGTGTGTGTGTGTGTGTGTGTGTGTGTGTGTGTGTGTGTGTGTGTGTATGTTGGTTGATTGAAACAACATTCACTGAGATAAGTTTTTAGATGCTCACCGGCTACTTATAAATCATGAAGTTGATCCCCAAGTTGCCATAAATACTTCTTATTTGCCACAGGAAAATCCTGAAGATGGAAGGGCCAGTATTTACAAGTCAGTGATCATCAATACTTCTAAAGAGATGATGTGTTTCAGTGACTACCCCATCCCTGATCACTACCCTAACTTCATGCACAACTCCCAAGTCCTAGAGTATTTCAGGATGTATGCCAAAGAATTTGACCTTCTAAAATATATCCAGTTCAAGGTAAGAGATTTCGTTTTCTTTCTGTTTGAAATTGTTTAGCAGGTCAATGAATACTGTAGCTTTATTTACCTGTGTTATCTGTCAAGACTGGCTTGAAATGGACATGCATTTACACTATCCAAAAACTCTACTCTTGTCCTCTTGGTACTTGGGGCATGTTCATGAAAAGACCTCCATTATAAATACATTCTTGGTGTACTTACACTGTGCAGAGGAACTCTTATATATATTGGCTAAAGATACAGGAAGCCACCTGCTAGGGTGTTTACCTTGCCTTCATCTCATGATAATTTTAATAAAAACAGATGATGGGGGGAGGCTGGTAGGGGCCAGAACTATAAAATCTCCTGGTCCACCATCACTGAGCTCCTTTATGTTCTCCACTGTGCTATGTTTTGTGATCACTAAGGACCCAGTGAAGTGATGGTTGGGAAGCCAGTGGGGAGGCCCAGAAGCCAGCTCTCGTGAGTGGGGCGAGCACTGAGGGAGGAGCACGGCCTTGCGCTAGGTTGCTTGCTCCACCACAGATGAACTTGTGCTCTTAGACAAGGGGCTGTCTCACTGTCAATTTCTAGACATTTCCTTGTTTATGGCCATCCCAGAGTTTTCTGGTTCCTTCTTTCTCTGAAATTTTCTGCCATGTTTCTATACTTTGGCATCATGGCTATAAAAATAATGTGTATTTATGACATCTGGCAAAAGACCAAACCTTCTCTTGACTGTTCTGCTAAATTGTGCCCAACATGACACTCAATGACAGCTCCCAAAGCCAGGCATTTGCAGCTCATGGACGGTCCTTTGTTTAAGAGTCACACTTCTGAGCTGGGCAGGAGTGGTCCATGCCTTTAATCCCAGCACTTGGGAGGCAGAGGCAGGTGGATCGCTGTGAGTTCGAGGCCAGCCTGGTCTACAAAGTGAGTCCAGGACAGCCAAGGCTACACAGAGAAACCCTGTCTCAAAAAAACAACAATAAACAAACAAAAAACCCAAGGGACACACTTCTTGAGTAAGCTTGACTCTAGGCTAAGCAGTAAAAATGCAGAAACAAAACAAAACAACAGAGGAAATTATATTCTATATTAAGGTAGCACACATGAAGAGACGCATGCTGAGGAGCACTCCCCACCGCTGCCCAGAGGAGGTTAAGGCGTGAGGTCCCAGGCTTCAGGGAAGGTTGAGTTTTAGAACAGATTATGTGTGGGCTGAGTCTTAAAGGATGGGTAGGAGACTGCCTGGTGAAGAAGGAGCAGAAGTGTGGTCCAAGCAGAAGCTCTGGCCCACATAAGCCCTCATGACAGTGAGAGCTTTGTGTGCTTCAAGATGGTGGAAGTTCAGTGTGCTCTCCTTCGGTCCACTGAGACACTGTGGCTGAGGTGTCAGAAGCACGCCAGAGTGCGTTCTTGTGTACATAATGCTATGCAGGGGCCTCTTTAGAGTAGCCACTGGGGTAGTGTTCTAGTCCCAGTGAAAAGGGAGACCTGTATCTTAGTCATGTGTTTAAAGCCAGCCACTGGGAACAGGTCTGGGAGAAGCAGACAGAGACATGGGGATGTCAGGGAACGGAGAAGGAATGGGCCATTAGTCATAGCTCGCTAGTGTTTGGAACCCCGTGGTTTTATTCAGGGACTGCAGAGCCTTAGGGCACAGAGCAAGAGACCTAGCATTGTCTCCTTGTTCCAGGAGCAGAGGGCAGTGCGTTGGATTACCTACCTACTTAGTTTTGTAGCCTGCCTCGTTGACATCTATGACATATGAGAATCAAACATCCCCACAGAAGCCCTCCCTATAAGTGACGGTGCCTGTGACGGCCCTTTAGGTAACATTCCATAGGGAGTTGTGTCATGGAAGGCATACACTCTCTAGGCTGTGGTTACAGTCCCTTGTCACTTTTTAGACCACGGTGTGCAGCGTGAAGAAGCAACCTGATTTCTCTACTTCAGGCCAATGGCAGGTGGTCACCGAGAGTGAAGGGAAAAAGCAGGTAGATGTCTTTGATGGAGTCCTGGTTTGCACCGGCCATCACACGGACCCTCACCTACCCCTGGAAAGCTTTCCTGGTGAGTAACGCACCATGAGGGAAGACACTGCAGCTATGATTGTGAGGAGAAACAGGAGGGGCATGGTCTGAGTGATCTTACTGTGGGGTTTAAAAATAAATTCTTACCCTAGTTAAATACATTTCCATGAAGATGTCAGGGTTATTTGTATTACTGCTGTTTTTGGCAGTGGAAAGGTTGACAGTGTGGAAGACTAGAGGAAAAGTAGAGGCCTATCCATCGCCATGAACCACAAATGTCAATTTTGTCAATGAATGACGACATATACAATATTAGCCCCATAATATTGTAACAGAGCTGAAAATGTCCTGTTGTTTCATAAGGGCTTAGCCACTGTGATGCTGAAGCATAGAACACTGTTTGTGGTGATGCTGGTGTGTACCAATCGACTGCACTGTAGAGTTATCTAAAATTATAGCATGTACACTGGGCAATAAGCAACTTACTGGTTACACATGTACACTTTGTATAATCCTATGTATTTAAAAAGTATACTATAGGATAGTAGACCATATTATACCAACAACAGCCTCACACACTCGTGTTTATTGACCTGTGCTGTCTAGGTGTGTATGCATCTGTCCAGGAATAAAATCCATTTTCAACATGCTTCTCAGAATGATTGTATGCCTGTCAAATAGCACGTGACTACATTTAAACTCAGGGTGACTGTGTTTTCCTAAGGGCCAAAAGAAAGGCTGGAGTTCTTGATTTGAGCTAATTGGAATTAATTTGAGCCAACTGGAATTAACTGGGCTTTTACCTTTAATAATGTTTTTTACATATGCCCCATACACACATAAAAGTGGGGTTGAAAAGATAAGGGAGAATGGAGGTTTTCTGAGGCTGTCTGGACTTGTGTCTGCAATTTGAAATGCAAATGATTTATGATAGGGAAATAACAAAGACAACAAGAGAATAAGAGAAGCAAAAATGTTCAGAAAGGAAGGAAAGTTGCTTAATAAAGAAAGTGTGCAAAATATGTTCAAACTTTAAATTCCATGAAAGAAAGCAAAGCACGTGGTTTGACAAATAATATCTCTCCCACAAAACCAATAATGATCTTTCTTCTCGTATAGGAATTGAAAAATTCAAAGGAAAGTACTTTCACAGTCGGGAATATAAGAACCCAGTAGAATTCACTGGGAAAAGAGTCATTGTGATCGGCATTGGGAATTCTGGAGGCGACCTGGCTGTCGAGATCAGCCACACAGCCAAGCAGGTTTGTATCAATAATTGGTTTACTTTGCTTCACTCTTACCAAGGAACTAGCTCCCCGCACCCTGCCCTAGCCCAGCAGCAAACACACAGGGCTTGTTCACTGCCCCACGTGCAGCTTTGGGGTTGATGCCTCCAAAAACCCTACACATCAAAATTTACAAATGGACCGATGTATCAAGGAAGTTTGACATAATGCTCTTTAGAGATTTATTTCTATTATAGTATGTGTGCATGTATGTGTTTATGTGCGTGTGCATGCATGTGTGTGTGCATGTGTGCATGCGTGTGTGTGTGTGTGTGTGTGTGTGTGTGTGTGTGTGTGTGTGTACATGAATACAGAGGTATCAGATTCTCCTGAAGCTGGAGCCACAGGTGATTATGAGCACCCAACATGGGTGCTGAGTACTGAACTTTGGTCCTCTGTAAGAGCAACAAGTGTTCTTAACCACTAAGCCATCTCTCCAGCCCACAATAATGTCTTCTTGAAGAGAAAATTCATTTTTTGTTTATGTAATTATTTCCTAATGAGCTCGTGGGGTAGCATAGGGAGTCACCTTCATGGTTACACACGGAAACAGTACTTACTGAGAAGAGGCACTAGTGGGGCAGAGTTGCTGAGCAAATATCATTTAACAAAACTGTAGCATTAAGGAGATTTCTTTAAATAATTTGAAGCATATTTGTAGAGAAACAGCCTAAACCCCATCACTGAAAAGCAGGTAAGCATCTACCTGTTGCCACTAAAGGAGTGATCCAACGAAGATACAAGATTATACAGACGAAATCATTTCCTTGCACCGTCCTTTTTAAAGTGAGATTTGTAAGTGTGCTGCTTATTGTAACCAGGTAGAGATGGGAGACTGAAAGTGACATGTAAGAGCCACTAAACATTTGTTGATCTCTTCCTGTCCATTGCCATTTACAATAACCTTTGGGTTAGATGTCTTGCTGCCACTGTTGACGACAGGAGGAACTTTTGTTTTGTTTTGTTTTGTTTTGTTTTGTTTTGTTTTTCAAGACAGGGTTTCTCTGTGCAGCCTTGGCTGTCCTGGACTCACTTTGTAGACTAGGCTAGCCTTGAACTCACAGAGATCCACCTGCCTCTGCCTCTGCCTCTGTGTCCTGAGTGCTGGGATTAAAGGTGTGTACCACCACACCTGGCAAATGAGGAACTTTTTAACTACACCTCTGAGCACTGACCTTACATGTCCAAAGATACACAGCTTACACACAGAACCATCTGGTTCTTAGAAATATGCATGCACTTTCATCTGTGACATATGGAAGCAGTCCATGTGTGAGCCCTTGGCTTAACATCGGTGAGAGTGTGTGTGGGGCGGGGAGGAAAGTGTCATCCCTCTGCAGACAGGCAGCTCGATGCTTGAGAGCTTAGACAAAAGACCTTGAAGCGATACACATCCTCTATGGTAGCTCTAGAAACCTCCGGAGGGGGAGGTGGAATAGGAAAAGAAATAATCTTGCTAGCCATTGAACACCAGCCTTTAGTCAGTTTTGAACATGGACTTTGGCCAGTAGGGGACCTAGGAAGACTGCTTTCTATAGTTCCACCAGCAGTCTTCATTGTTTTCATCAGTTGGGGAAATATTTCTTACACTGGCTCTGGAGTCAGACCCTGCCACGTTCCAGCCCTATGAACTCAGGCTGTGGGATTCGCACCCTCTCCAGCCTTCTCATCCATAAAATGGGGCTGACAGTGGCTTCCTTAAGAGCTACTGTGTTGATTAAATTAACAGGTCCCTGTGAAGGACCTGTCACAGTGGTGTCCTTACAGGTCACAAATACCAATAAGGACTGATGCTGATATGGTGGGAGACTGATGGTGCACATTATACCGTGTACTGTTAGCACTCTGAGAGTCAGCAGTCGAGAGCTTGCAAATAAGTGAGATGGATATTTATGATATTCCTAACAGGGTTATTGATGACAAAGGTTATAATACAGAGGATACGAAAACTAAACAAGGTTTTTGTGACACTGCAAACAATGTCAGTGGCAAAGTGACTGAAGGTTTTGGATTAAATGGATCTGCAATTATTTTTAGCTTTACTGTTTTGTAGGGTTTGTGTGTGTGTGTGTGTGTGTGTGTGTGTGTGTGTGTGATGGAGAGAGTCAGACAACAACCCATGGGAGCCAGTTCTCTCCTTTCACCATTTAGGTCCCAGGGCTGGAACTAGGCCCGGCGACTATGCTTTTCTCACCAAGCCGTGTCTCCAGCCCCACGTCTGTAGTTTTTCATGAGTTCTATAGGCTGTGAAGTCTAGGAAAGTTCAGGAGAGGAAAAGAAAATGATCACCTGAAAGGCCAGTGGTGTCCTTGTAGGGGGCAGAAAATTTAATCTGAGACCCCAAAACACATAGATGTGGGAAGTTCTATAACAGCGGTTCTCAACCTGTGGGTCTCGACCCCTTTGGGAGGAGGGTCAAATGATGCTTTCATAGAGGTCATCTAGAACATCAGAAAACATGGATATTTATATCAAAGTTCATAACAGTAGCAAAATTATAGTTATGAAGTAGACATAAAAGTAATTTTATGGTTGGGGGGTCACCATAGCTGTAGTAAAGGGTCACAGCATTAGCAAGATTGAGAACCACTGCTTTATAAGAAAAGGGCTTGCTTATCAAGTAGCCATAGATCACGGCAAGAGTGATCACACCAGCTTAACTGTAAGACTGTGAGCCTGACTGATCAAAACAACGTTTCCTGTGCCCCAGGTGTTTCTCAGTACCAGGAGAGGAGCTTGGATCTTGAACCGCGTAGGGAAATGTGGCTATCCTATTGACGTGCTGGTCTCTTCTCGAATTACCTACTATCTGTCAAAGATTATTGGTTCATCACTAAAAAACAGAGTTTTGGAAAAACAGATGAACCAAAGGTTCGATCATGAACTGTTTGGCCTGAAGCCTAAACACAGGTATGTCCCAAGGATGGGAGTGGGTCTGCAGATGTCCAAGGCGGAAAGACAAGGACCGCTGACGTGGGCTCATACTAGACCTATCTTTACCCAGACATTAAGAACATGCATAGAATCAGAAATCCTTTTTCTAACTTGCTGGTCTGTAGACTTTCAGCTTATCATTCTTTTGATGGTTAGTGGCCTCTTGTGGTACCATTGCTTTACATATAGCACTCAACAACAAAAGCAACAGTCATAAAGGATAGAGGATCATTTGTTCATTCACCAAACAAGCCTGCTGTGGTCTGGGACCCCTGCAAGTCACCCTTTGACTGCTATCTGCCACTATGGCATACAAGAGCACATATGTATATACACATAGACACAAGCACACATGACCTCACACATACAGTCAGTTAATGTTAAAACTTTTATGAAAGCATTTCTAAAGACTAATTTTAAATGCTTTATTGTGTCCTTTTAGTTTTACGTATTTATTTGTGGTGGAATGGGGGTGGGTGGGCGTGGGGAGTTGTGCGGGCCATGCAAGGTATACATGTGGAGCCAGAGGACAGCTTGGGACTCTCCCTTTCTACTGTGTGGGCTCTGGGGATCCAAGTCAAGTCATCAGTATTGGTCCAGATGTGATACGTACCCGCTGAGCCATTTCACTGCGTTTTTATTTATTTTTGTTCGAGGGTTCAGATCTCTAGAAAAGTTGCGCAATTGCCAAATACAAAGTTCCATTCATGTACCTCCTACCTAGTTTTGCCTGTTTGATGAATTGTCCATATTTGCTTTCTTTTCTGTCCCCTCTTGAAGTGTCAGTAGATCCACATCTATACAACATGCGCACACACCTAAGTGAGTATATATTTTTTTAACCACGTGAGAGTAAGCTACAGTCATTAACGCATGTTACCTAAAAGATTTCAGCACATATCACATAAGAAAAAAAGAACATTTTTATTATGTCTGTAATACAGGTACCACAGTCAGGAAATTTAATGTTGATAAATACCCAAAATATTGGCATATTACAGTTTCAACAGTTTTCTCACAAATTTTATAACTTTTTAAAATCCATTCTAAAATGTATCGCTCACACTACTGCTGTCCCTCTCATATCTATAATTGCTCTTGATATGAAATAATAATTCTAATTCTCTTTTTTAATGTTGACGTGTATAATAGCTTTTCCTTTATTATGTTGTATGAGCATACTCGTGTTCAGGAGACATGGGAATTTTTATGTGGTCTGCTAAATAAGGCTTAGAATGAAGTCATTACAGAGCCAGTAAGTGGAGCTGGAGAGAGATGATTCAGTGGCCAAGAGTACTTGCTGCTCTGCACAGGACACAGGTTCAGTTCCTGGTACCCAGAAGAGGTTAGAGGCAGATACAGGATTAAGAGTTTGGTGGTACACAATTGTGTAGATGGCTGATTTAGACATAAAGGTGGGAAGGAGAATAAAAACCTGATGTTGGGATGTAAAAAAAAAAATCTTCATAAAGTTAGAATCTGTGCAGATTAACTGTAACAAAAATGGACCTTAAAAAAAGAAAAAGACTCAGGAAGCAGGCATCTGGCACCTTGCCCTCTGCCGTCCCCACACAGCACTACTTGCTCGATCAGAAGAATGGAAAGTCATTCTAAGACGGTAGGCTGTGTGACACTGGGCAGTCATCCAACATCTCCAGGCCTGTTTCCTTGTGAATAATGACACCTGCCCTACTTCCTTCATAAAGGCTAGAGAGCCAAGGAATTGAGCGCACAGAAAAGCTATCTCCAAAGAGCCCATATATTGGTATACATATGCAATGAGTTTGTGGTTTGGAATATGATGATTTAAGTCTATCCTGTGAGCCCTTGGAATCGGAAATGGGGTTGAACGTAATGCTCATGGTCTATTTCTGCCAGTTCGTGACAGCTGTCTGAAAACTGTTGGTCAGCACCCTTAGATATGCCCCCAGAGCATCACTGTTACCTGAGAAATCGCTTATACACTCCTCGGAGAAAACTCGGCCTTTACCACCCCTAGTACCCTCCCTTCCCAAGCTCTCCAGCCCTGAAGTCCTGATCTGCACCAAGCTGGTAGACCAGATAGATGGGGCAAATACTGGGGCGGTGTTTTACCCCCAGAGCAGAGTTTTCCTTACGTGCTGACTTCTTTCTTCCCTCCGCCTTCTCTCTCACCGCTTCCAGAGCTCTGAGTCAGCATCCAACAGTAAATGATGAACTGCCAAATCGTATCATCTCTGGCTTGGTGAGGGTGAAAGGAAACGTGAAGGAATTCACGGAAACAGCGGCCATATTTGAGGATGGCTCCAGAGAGGATGACATTGATGTAGTCATCTTTGCCACAGGCTATAGCTTTGCCTTTCCTTTTCTTGAAGATTCTGTCAAAGTAGTCAAGAACAAGGTGTCCTTGTATAAAAAAGTCTTTCCACCTAACCTGGAAAAACCAACTCTTGCTATCATCGGCTTAATTCAGCCCTTGGGAGCCATTATGCCTATTTCAGAGCTCCAAGGACGCTGGGTCACTCAGGTGTTCAAAGGTAAGTGATGATCCACATTGACATCTCAGTGAAATGTTTTAGTTGTACCTGTGCAAGTGCTTTTAAATACTGAGAGGCTAGGTTGATTTTAATATACCTTTGCCTGGCACAAAGCTAGTGCCAGAAATGTCATTTTAAATGAATCTAAAGTAATAGCTGAGTAATTGACAATCACAGACATATATCAGAAGATGTTCTTAGAGAGGCATCCTTTAGTCCCATCCCTGGCGATACTCAGTTCAGAGGTGGGGTTGGCTTAGAATCTCTGAGGGCAATGTGACTCCAGTGAGCACTGCAGAGTACAGCCTGCTCATCGAGACTGCAAGCAGCTGGAGCATGTCATGATGTGAATGGATTCTTTCACTAGAGATAAAGTCAATTATCAAATATAGACTAGCATGACTTTATTTCAGCCATAGACAAGCAGTTCTCAGCCTGTGGGTCGACCCCATGACCCCTCCCACAGGGGTCACATATCAGATATCCTGCATATTGAATATTTGCATTACGATTCATAACAGTAGCAAAATTACAGTTATAAAATATCAACAGAGATAACTTTAGGGTTGGGGGTCACCACAGCATGAGGGACTGTATTAAAGGGTCACAGCATGAGCAAGGCTGAGAACCACTGGGTTCAGAGATGCTTAGAGATTCATCGAGAATGTGAACTATGTGGTTTCTCAAATCCTCACTTCCCCCCTTGTGGGCCCCTCTTTCAGCTTCAGCTATGTGGGAAAAAGCCTCAGAGTGCAGGATAATAGACTCAGGGAGTCAGCAGTGTGAGGAGCCATCCTGACAACCTCCTGAAATTAAGCATCATTACAGAATCATAATATCTGAGCATAATATAACTGTTCTTTTCTAATCTGATTAAAACACAAACCTGAAGATAATTTTTTTTTAAAGCAGGAATGTAATGAACGGGGGAAGAGATGAAAATGGCTTAAGCAGGGCCGGAGAGATGGCTTCTCTTGCAGATGATTCCGATTCACTTCCCAGCACCTATATGGTGGCTCACAGCCATCTAACTCCAGTTTCAGGGGATCCAATCTTTGACCTGCAGGTGCACCAAGCATGCACATGGTGCACATACATGTGTACATACACACATACATACACACACACATACATATACACATACATGCATATATGCCAATTATACACATAAAATAAAAGGACTTAAGGGATTTGAGAGCAAGCCATCTGAATACAAATGAAGCAGTTAGAGAAGTTTAAGCTACACAAGTTAAAACCTGAGGAAGGATGAAGCTTTGTTTTTAAATACTCAGATGGGGGGCTGGAGAGATGGCTCAGTGGTTAAGAGCACTGACTGCTCTTCCAGAGGTCCTGAGTTCAATTCCCAGCAACCATATGGTGGCTCACAACCATCTATAACATGATCTGGTCATACTGTATACATAATAAATAAATCTTAAAAAAAAAAAAACTCAGATGGGTGGTCCAAAGAAGAAGTAGATTTACTCAGCCTTGCTTTGAAGGGTCAAGACAGACCATGGAGTGAAATTTTGAGGGCTGAATAATATCAGTTTAAAGAGAACAACTTGAAAAACACCTTTTCCTTTCAGCCAGTACATTTCAAGATAAAATAGGTGTGCTCTGGAATAGTGAGGAATCCAAGGAAAATTGAAAAAAAATCCAGTTGGCTATTTGTTGGGTGGGAAGATGATGAAAGGGATTGCAAGACGGAGAGAACCCATTAAGGTTCTTTATATGGCATAAGGTTCTTTATATTACCGTTAAAAACTGCTTAAAACGTTCAGAGTTTTTGTTCCAATTATAGGTTTCTCTTCCTACTGAAAATTTCTCTTGGTTAATCCAATTTCCCAATTTCTATCATTTCTCATTTTCTTCCAGTTCTGTCCAGTGAGTCATATGCCATTTGAGTACACTGGGCCAGCAAAATTTAAATACGATTTTTAAAATTATGCTCAAACACGGGAATGCTTAAATAAGAATAGAGGTGATGAATCAAGAAAGAACTACATCAGATTATTCTATACATTTTTGCCTGTCTCATCTATAGAATCTTTAAAAATGAATTGGCTATCTCTCATCCAGGAAATAGGCCTCTTCCTCCATAATGTGTTGAGTTACTAAAAATAAAACTTTTGGTTAAACTATGAGCAATAACTTGGAAACCAGCTCTTCAAGTGAGTTTCTTGAACGCCCTAAAGACCTGTGACTGAAGCTTGAGCCACGGCAGTGTCTCCTTGCTGATCTATAAGGGGAAATTTCCATGGCTCAAGTGAGAAGGCACATGGGGTCTTCCTGGAGACCAGGTTTCTGTGTCCCACGTTTAGAGAGATGACCAGGAGAGTTACTTTAATGTGCTTGTAAAAGGGAAGCCACCAAGATGGCAGAGAATGGGAAACCCATTATCCAGGGGCTTAAGATTAATCTAATAATGAAATGACTTTAAAAAAAATCACTCCTTGTTGCAAGACCCAACAAGTGTTGAAACTCAACCCTCCCTCCACAGGCAGTGTTTTGAATTGCATAGACATAGAATTGAAAGTTACTATGAAGAATGTTCAGGCAACTAGTGCAGCTGAACCACTATGCCATGACCTCAGACTAGATAAGGTCTCCATGACCAGAGATGTTGCAGGAGAAGTGAGACAGCTGCTTGTGATAGAGGAGAATATCGCATTAGCTAAGACCTGTTTCTATCTAAAATGAAATGTTTCAGATTTTTATGGAGTAGTGCCTAGTGTCTGCTTACCTGTGAATATGCCTGCTTGATCTGGACTTATTTTGGCTTAAATACTATTTGGGCTTTGTCTAATTGCTACCAAATTCTTATTTTTGGAACTGTTTAAGCATCAGAGCTTAAACTTACTTGTGAAGACTGAATATTATGGGTTGCCCTTGGTGTTAGCCTCAGCTCTGACCAAATAACAGAACTCAGGCAGCGAGGCTCACTGTCCATGGGCCTTCAGCATAAAGGACCATGGTGAGTCTTTTGCCTCCTCTCTTCTTTGAAGTATAAAAACTTTATTAGAAGATGTCGGTGCAGGACTGTCTCCCACTCCCTTGTACTTTGATCTCGTGCCTCAGTTCTTACTGCCTTTTAAGGTCATTTATTACTTCCTCACATCCACATTTCATTTCCCAATTGGAAGACCACATTAGGGAATCAGTTGGTCATCAGAGAAAAGCAAATGTCTTCCAAGGAAATACAAAGCTGTGTGTTGAAAATTTATTAATGTTTAATTGCATTATTATTTTAGTGAAAGTTACTCCTTAACCAGCTTTATACCCAAATAACCATGCAGAGAGACTAGGGTCTATTTTATTAGCCTATAGCACAATGCTGCACAATAATTACTCTATCCTAAACCCCTATGCTAGTACAGTTTCCACCCATTCTGATTTCCCACTTTATACTTGCTTTTTACTCATATCTAGGTCCAGCTCATTCCTCCTGGGGCTTCCTGGTCTTCTCTTCATGACTCCATCCTCTCCTTCCTTATTTTTATCCCCCCATCCAACTGACTCACCAGGATGGCCCACCCTATCCTCTGTTATTGTTCAGCGTTGGCTAGTTGGTTTTTATTGGCAATACAGAGAACAAATTGTGACATGTTTACACAAACTTGAGACAGGAGATACTTAGAATAAATTTCACAACGTCCAGATTGAAACCAAATAGTGAGGTAGATAAATCAGCATTTGAATGAGCAAAGGTGAACTGCACACAGTCCACAAGAACATTATGTCAACAGCTGTAGAACCCACTTTCAACAGATACATCTACAAAACAACGTTCATATCTAAGGCTCAGGGAACATTCCAGAAGAGGAAGTGGAAAGATTGTAACAGAAGGAGGATCCGGGAGTTTTCTGTGATATTGTAGTTCCTAGTAATGTCCGAAGCTACACCCACAAAGTCTCACCAACATGGCTGTCTAAGCACGAGCTGAACAAGAAGCAACAATAGACAAGCCAAAGAGAGGGAGAAAGACAAGGAGACGTCAACCCTACACAAAGAGCTACAGCAATTAAGAAATACTGAGAGCAGGAGTGACAGTCTTCCCCGGGGAAGAGGACACCAGTTGGTTTTGCAATACCAATTAGTCAGCCCTAAAAACATATGCATGTGGGTAACATTAAACAGACTGAGCAGGTTATAGTTAGGAAGATATATGCATATATATATATACACATATAATAATAAATGGGAAAAGAGGACATAAATTTGAAAGAGAACAAGAAGGGGTGAAGAAGATGGTTTGAAGAGAGGAAAAAGGAGGAAGAAATGTAATTGTATTATAATCTCAAAAGTAAACAACATAATTTAGAAATGTCTTTCAGGGACAAGGCAGAATAGAAGTAACTAAAACTTTTTTTTTTTTTTTTTTAATTTTCTTCAGGGCTAAAGAAATTGCCCTCCCAAAGTGAAATGTTGGCAGATATAAACAAGACTCAAGAGAATATGGCAAAAAGGTAAGAAATTCTCCCAGGAAGACATATGGATACTTTATGTATTTCTCAGTAAGAAGGATGTTGTGCTGTGCTTAGGTACCATGTATGAGTTTAAGGGCTTCAATTATTACTGTGGCATCAGAGGGGATTATAGCACCTGTGTTTCCATGTGGATGAGGAAGGAGAGGAAAGCTGATAGGACATGTTTAAAGGCTATGTTTAGGGCCTTAGAAAAGTTGAGTAGGAAAAACAAACCAAGGGAACATGGGGCATATTGGTGAAAGATTACTTACATGCAGGCCGTGCTGCCAGATGAAAGTGGGAATTATACTAGAAAAACGCTCCCCTATCTTTGGGGGCAAACAGCTGTCCTACAGGGGCTCTGTGTCCCTCCAGCTCACTGCTGAAGGTGTGCAGGTCACTGGGGTTGGTGGGTCCTGTGCTCTCATCCTTCGCTCCCCACCCCCAAAGCCCCTGCATTATAACTCCCTGGGCACCTCTGAAGCTGCTCTCTTGGAGGTCTTCCACGCCTCACTTCCAGTGACTCACTTCCGGTCGTCCTCTCACTGCCGAGGTTGAAACTTCGCAACACTCTTCTTGGAGTGTTGTCTCTCCCTTTTGTGGAGCCACTAAACTATTTTATTTCAACTTCCCTATGCTTTTTCCCTTGGCTTACTTTCTAACGACCTTCTGACTGTGTGCAGTCCCAGGGGATACCGCTTACCTTATTTTGGGGGCCAATTTTGTGCCCATATTTAGCATTCCATATACGTGGAGATGATTCACTGCTTGCGACAACCCTGGGAATGTTTTAGTGGTTTCCTTTTCTTGAACCTTTGTGAATGCTAAGCTCTAACGTCCAACTATGGGGTACATGAATGCATGCCCACAAAGTTCGAGCTGCTGGAGCACCCAGGAAGCCAAGCTCCCAAGTTTTTCCCTGTATCTTCTCTTCCCAGATCTAGTCTCATTTCAGTAAATGCTCATCTGAGAGTCCCTCTGCCATTCTGTCCCACCAGTTCTACTCAAATTTATTTCCTATCATTTGTTTCTGTCCTTCATTTTGAATTCCTCAATCTCAGTTAGCTTGGCTTGACTATTTTCTTACTCTGTCTCGCTACTCTTTTACATCCATCACAGAGCAAAAAGCTGGTTTTCCATTCACTCTCCAGATCTCCTTTGTCCATATACATACATACATACACACACACACATACACACACATATGTGTGTACATACATATATATACCATATAATATATTATACCATATAATATATTATACCATATAATATATTTATTATATGTATATGTATACACATTAGTTACTATGTTTGGTATAACCACCCCATCTAGCTCCATCTAGAGGACCTGTTACTCTTGAAGGATGTCATACTCTCTCATCTTCTCAAGCTTTCCAAACCAGCATTAGTCCAGAGAAGCCCTATCCTGTGCACCCTACTAACCTAGTCCTCATTAAATAACTGAGGATCCCATGCTTAAGAGACTTTTTGACCTTCCATGGCACATAGCATCGCATCCTCTGCATCTGCCAGGCTTGCCTCCCCATATCCACCCATTCCCACTGCTGTAGGCCACACCCAGATACCCCTTGCCTATATTCCGTGCCCATTCCCTCCTTACTCCTTCAGTCTGTTGGTGCCTTGCTTTCCATCCCTCCTTTGTTCTCACTTCAGCTTTGTCCTTCAAGGGTCTGTTAGCCACAGATCTCTTATCTACCTTGTCTCTACATTTCCATTTTGCATACAACCCGGAATGTTTACCTGAAGGCTTACACACTTTCAGATCTTTTTGAGCATAGTGTCTATGCATTATAGACTCCAGTGCGTCATAAAATCCTTAAGGAAGGTAACAAATGCCCCATCTCTTAGCACAGTATCAGTCCCACAGACTCTAAGCTTCCGATTGGCTGGTTAATTGACTGGCAGTTTGGCTGAATTGCTGATCGCCTGGGACTTCTGTCTTCTCTGCTTTAGGTATGTGGACAGCCAGCGACACACCATCCAGGGAGATTATATAGACACCATGGAAGAGATTGCAGAATTGGTGGGTGTCAGGCCCAACCTCCTGTCTCTGGCCTTCACTGACCCCAAGCTGGCATTACAGTTACTACTGGGACCCTGTACTCCGGTCCAGTATCGCCTACAGGGCCCTGGAAAGTGGGCAGGAGCCCGAAAAACTATTCTCACCACAGAAGATCGTATACGAAAGCCTCTGATGACAAGAGTGGTTGAAAAGAGTGATGCTGAGGCTTCAACAATGACAATCCGTGTCCTCGTGTTAGCCTTTGCTCTCTTTGCTGTAGTCCTGGCTTATTTTTAGATGTGGCAGTGCGGCGTTCCAGCAGACCCTGACAAGCCTGAACACTCAGCTTCACACTGTACAGAGCCCCAACACGCTCTGCCTGCCTCCCTCCCCCACCCCTCCCTTAATCATTAATATTTCTTGTTCTTCCTTCTCTGATACTGGGTTTTCGTTTATTAATTCCTCTTCCTCCCTCTCTTGAGCCTCCACTTTTTCCTTCTGGTAATTCCCAGACCATGAGTACAGGTCCTCTTCCATCATCTTTATGTGCCATCAGCAGGGTTCTCTTAATGCTTGACTCTGTCATGTTTCTAATCTTGCACACCTAGATGTCTATGTAATAGCACATCTTGAAAAGACTGCTCACATTATTAAGCACATACTGGCTACAAGTTGGCCTTGTAAGCAGAGCCAACATTCCTATTTCAAGAATTTCCACAGAACGCATTTAGTGCTGAGGGCTGCAAGCCCAAGAACAAGGGTACAGATAGTGAGGAACTCTTACCTTCATGATTAATACAGTGAGGATATTGCATGGCCAAACAGAAAATATGCCATTGGCTAAGTTCCAACATGTGGCACATGCTTAATGAATGCTCATTGGTGTTTATGAAATAAGATGTCATTCCCTAAATCAGCCTAATAAATGGCTGACTCCATAGAACTCTTCCAGTACAATTCATTGTCTACCAGGTTAATTTTTGTTTTTTACTATTATAGCTCAATATGTCCATCTTTAACATGGGTGCTGGAGATTTGAACTCAGGTCCTCTTGCTTTCACAGCAAGCATTCTTACTCACCAAGCCATCACCCTATCCCCTGCTTTTATTTTCTTTTTTAAAAAACTGCTAGACTGAACACAGTAGCACATGCCTGTAATTCCAGATCTTCGGAGTTCGAGGCGAAGGATTGCCACAAGTTCAAGGCCAGTCTAGTCCATGTAGTAAGTTCCAGGCCAACCAGGCTTGCATAGTGAGAACTTGTCTCATGCAACAACAACAAACCATATACATAAAACAGGAAAAGAAATTGCTCTCTAGGTTTAAAAGTCATTGAAATAATTTGCCATCTTCCAACAGGTTGATTTGGCAGTTTTAGTTAGCCAGCCTGGCTTTATCTATAAGTGCTTGTATTAGGATCCAATAAGATGTTAGCCGAGGAAGTAAGTAAATGCCAACTGTTGAGGTGGCATCTACAAGGGTGATTAGTTTTCCCTCTCTCCAGCCCTGTCCTTCCTTCAGTATCTACATAGTAACAATCAATGAGGTTATTTTTTGTCTTAAGTTAGAGTTGCTATTACCTAGGGACATTCTGCCTAGACCAGCTCTTGTGTGCTACAGTGTAGTTCAGAAAAACAGGAACTGAACTGACCTGCAGAACTTAAGAAGCATCAGATGCCAGGTGCCCTGAACTCCTTAAGGATAGGTACTGGTTAAGCCAGGCAGTGCATCTTCAGAAATTCAGAAATACCTGCTGTGTAGCTTGTCTGCAAATGGGCTGCTGCCAATCATTAAGGCGGGGGATAATTTGGTCAGCTGAAAGAGCAGCTTTAGAATTAGGTGTATGTACATGAGCAGATATGGGAAAATTCCAACCCGTCATATACATGTGGACAGCTGCCTAACATCTCACCCAGTGTGCCTTCTGCAAATGTAAACACTGATCCCTGGTGTGGTTTCTCAGGTCTTTTTCTTACCCCAGTCCTTTAGAGATGGGATGTTTGTAATTATTAAAATGGATCTGGGATTTTTTTAAATCTGAAGATTGCTTTTGTTCAAAAAATAAATTGAATCCTCACATCTTAACATTTCTTCTTTGACAATGTGAAGTTGCTCTCATTCATTGTGTAAAGGTGTTGATACCTCCAGGAATGTCCTCTCTTCTTACCAACACTAATACCACAGGCTTCTTTTATAGCATTTAGTTTTAAATTGACTTGGCCCTCTCATTCTGCTTAGAATATGTAAAACTACAAGAGCATCATTGATTTCTAAACCAAAGCTGAAGGTAAAACTAGGCCATTGGGGCTGGAGAGATGGCTCAGAGGTTAAGAGCACTGGCTGCTCTTCCAAAGGTCCTGAGTTCAATTCCCAGCATCCACATGATGGCTCACAACCATCTATAATGAGATCTGGTGCCCTCTTCTGGTGTTCAGGTGCATACAGGCAGAACACTGTATACATAATAAATAAATCTTTAAAAAAGAAACAAACTAGGACATTGAACTTAAAACAAGTGAGATGTAAAACACAAGACGATGTACAGCAAAGCTGCTGACGAACATGTGCTGGCTCGTCAAGTTACAGGTTTGCTCTTCTGGACATGGTAGACAATCACACCACTTCCCCAACTATGATAAATCTAATGACCCAAAAAAATGTATTCTTATAACACCACAGAATAAAGAAGTAGACTGCCAAGCAGTGGTAGTGCACACCTTTAATACCAGCACTCGAGAAGCAGAGGCAGGCGGATCTCTATGAGTTCAAGGCCATCCTGGTCTACAGAGAGAGTTCCAGGACAGCCAAGGCTGCACAGAAAAACCCTTCCTTGAAAAACCAAAACTGGCAGGAGAGCCGGCCCTGCCCTGAGGACATGGGAGCAGGAGAGCTGGCAGGCTGACTAACTCAGCTACTTCCAGGCCCTGATCCAGGGCACTGAGTCAGCCTCACCCCAACATCTACCCCATGTATGATCTACTGGAACATGTGAAGGGGCCAGTCCTGCAGACCCAAAGCTTAAGACGCTCCATGACACATGGCAACAACTGTATATCAGAGAGCAGTCCCAGTGTGGATCCAGTAATGATGGTGTAGGCCTCAAACCAGACCCATGACTCATCACAATGAACATTTGAAAGTAAACATGTGTGGGCAAAAGGCTTTACTATGTGATATGGTATAGCTTCCGTGACAGGATTTTTTGTTTGTTTGTTTGTTTGTTTGTTTGTTTTATTTTACTGAGGGGATGTTGCAAGGGCAGAGGGTGGCTATGAGGGAATGGGGAAATGAGTGGGAATGTGGTGCATGACATTTAAATCATAGATAATCAATAAAAGTTAAAAAGAAAGAAAGAAAGAAAGAAAGAAAGAAAGAAAGAAAACCAAAACCAAAACAAACAAAACAAAACAAGAAGTGGACTGAAAGAGCTGAATAGTACATGTCAAAGGGGCATTGATGTCATTTCAAAGTGGCCCCAGTAGCCAAATTGGCAAAAACATTTGAGCAATAAATAACCTAGTATTGGGTTATAACATGAAACAAAGATCCCAAGTCCACACTGTCACAAACAAATGATTGAAAACATTAGTGGGACAGGATAGGTAAACTTCCACACAGGATTCCAAATAATTATGTACTTACTCCTCTAGGAAACGAAGCAAAATTCTCTTAAATGAGTTCTGCATAGACCAACGCCCTTCAGAAGCCTCCTGTGGGAGGGGGTGAGAGACAACTGCAGCGGAGAACCCAGCCAGACTACCTCAGCCAGTTGGTCCACATCAACACTGGCAAAGGCAGTCATACTGGTAGTTGTACCCAAGGCATGACCTCTGTTGTGTTCGCCTTCAGATGATAGCCCAGGCTAGCCACGAGTAACTAGGCAACCTCAGGATGATCTACAAATACCTTACTACCTTGGACCTGTTGATGACATGAAAAGCAAGTCTGAGAAGACTTCCTAGTATACAGGGGCCTTACGGGAGGAAGTATCCCTTCTGAGAATTGAAGAAGAGAAAAGGACATGAAATAAAAACTGAAGGATTATTAATACTCTGCCTAAAAAGTGGTGTGTCAATATTGGTGTTAAATTGATAAATGCACCATAGTGACAATGTTCCCAGGAAAACTGGGTATGGGGCATCCAGAGACTCTGTGTCATCTTAGCAACTTAAATCTAAAGGTGTTGTAAAAGAGTTTGTTTGGGTTACTGTTTTGTTTTTAAGTTCAGAGTTTGACTTGAACTACAGTATACTAGGAATTTCTCAGACAGAGATTGCATAGTTGGGTCTGAAGATGGCTCGGCGGTTAAGGGCACTTGCTGCTCTTGCAGAGGACCTGGGTTTGAGTCCCAGAATCAACAGTGATTCACTACTCCAATTCTGGCCTATCTGACTCCCTCTTCTGGCCCCCACTGGTACTGCATGTGTATGGTACACGTATATATGCAGGCAAAAATACTATTAATGCATAAAATACAAATAAATATTTTTTAAAAAAAGAATATAGGCTGGAACCATTTATTTAAATTACTGTTTCTTCAATTCTGCTCAGATTATGTTCCTGTAGTAAAGCATGAATTAACTTACTACAGCAATTTTGTTTCCTGCGGTGAATAATTATGGTACGGGCTTTGGCGGTATAAGGTCAAGACTTCTTAAAATAACATAGGTAAGTTGCTCCTTGAGGCTGAGCACATTAAACAAGTAATGCCAAGAAAGAAAAATGGCAGATACGAAGGACAAGCTATCCATAAACAAGGAGCTTTATTTACTATTCGCTTGTCTTGCCTAACAGCAGTACAGTACATAAACATCCTCCAGACTGTCAACCTGACAGTCCCTCAGGCACCATGTACTCATTCTCTGCTGTACTGTTTTTAATAAATTTCCACTTTCCAGCCGAGTGATACCCACACGTCTTCAAGATCCAGCTCATCCAGCATCCCTTCCAGGAACAGTTGCCTCTTCCTGCACGTGAGATGGGTGCCTTCGTGCCTCATGCTATCTGGTATATTCAATTCCTCAATTACATTTGATGGACATCCTTATCCTACGACACAAAGACCGTGATTCTTTTACCTCGTTCCTCTCTGAATTCGTAATTAAGATGCCTCATGGTTAATTTGTGTTCCCAGCGCCCAATGTAGTACTTGGAGCATAGTGGGCCTCAGGAAGCTAATGGAAATTGACTGGGCATACTTAAACAAGGGAGTTTAAAATGAATAAATTTTTAAAGGATTAAATGAGATATTGAGTTTTTCTCTTCTTTTTGAAAAATTTTTCTTTCTTTTTTTAGAGATTTATTTATTTATTAAGTACAGTGTTTTGCCTGTATGTACACCTGAACACCACAAGAGGGCACCAGATCTCATTATAGATGTTTGTGAGCCATCATGTGGTTGCTGGGAATTGAACTCAGGTCCTTTGGGAGAACAGGCTGTGTTCTTAACCTCTGAGCCATCTCTCCAGCACACGTGTCTCTCTTCTAAATGGAGACTAAGGAGTGCTTAGCATCTGGAACCAACTTTGGAGCACACTGATTTTGCAGAGAGCTCTCTGGAGTAGATCACTGATCGGGTCTGGGTAGTCCTTATGCACTGAAGCCGATGTCGGGGCACAACTTAAAAAGTCAATCTCTTACAACAGAAAGCGGGGATTATCTCTCCCAAGATTCTTACGATGTGCAGATCCCTGCTGCTATTTTGTTTTGCTTTTCCCAGTTCCCCAGCCCTTTTGAAGCACCCGCCACCTCTCCTGACTATAGTTATAAAGATCCTTTTGCTCCCCTCCACTCAGTGAAGACCTAGCACCCAGCTCAATGCCTCTGTCTGTAGACACAGTTGTTCCTGAGCGTGACTTTTTATTATCTATGTAATGAGTACTCCACCAGCCCAATGTATTAAGTAGGAGCGGGTTCAGCTACATTTAATAGAAAAGAGGTAGACAACAGTGGCCTAACAAGATTGACTTTTCTTTTCCTCTCATATAAAAAAAAATGTCTAGAGGACATCTTTTATGAGATGGTTTGATAGCTGTGTAGTTCCTTTTTCTTTGGTGGGAAGGGTGTGAGACGAGGTCTCACTGTATATCCCTGGCTGTCCTGGAACTCACTGTGTAGACCAGGCTAGCCTCGAACTCACAAGGATCCACCTGTCCCTGCTCCCCAAGTGCTGGAATTAAAGGCATGTGTCGCTACACCAGGCTTAGTTCCTGTGGGTCTCTGTTGCGGAATTTTTAATCTCAGTGTGATCCATGAGTTTGTGAACTATAAAAACCTGTCTTTGGTGCCACTGTGCTCCCTGAGGTTGTGAACTGTAAAAATCTGTCGTTGATCCCATTGTGATCCCTGAAGTTGAACTTTAAATCCCTGTTTCTTGTGGTTGAGCCCTAATACACGCCTTTTATCCAAGAACTTTCTGTTTATTGTAAACAGGTGACCAAGGTGTGGTCCAGCCAGCCTTAAATGTACTTTTAATTCAAGAGCTTTCCATACACAGCATTTAATAAAGTTAACCCTAGGTCAAGAGGCAGAGCAAGAGAACAGCTGACAGGAGGGACTTTGAGTTGAGGGGTATTTAAGACAGTGTGTAGAAGCAGAAGGGGTCTTTGGTGCTTTTAGCTCTTGGGATTTTTAGCTTTAGCTCTTTAGCTCTTGAGCTCCTCAGCTCCTTGGCCTTTGGCTTTTTGAGCTTTGAGCTAGCAGGCCTTGGGTTTTTTGGTCTTTTCCTTCTGGCCTGTCAGCTGAGCTAGTGAGCCTTTAGGGCCTTTTCGATGTGAGCTGAGTAGGAAGTTCAGCTGGGTGCTTTCTCTGCCTCTCTGAGCTAGCAGGTTTTTCACCACAACATCTGGCTCCAGAGTCTTTATTGGTAGAGTAGAGTGATCTGGGATTTTTTTCAATTAAAACTCAGGTCTCATCTTCCTTGGCAGTGCTGTTAGCCACCAGCCCACAAAGGCAAGAGGAACAGAAAGTGGGGCACAGGGCACAGATGGCTGTGAGCACCACATTGGAAAATAACCACTTCGGGAACTGCTTCAGGGAGATAGTTCAGCTTTATTTAGGGAGAACAAAGGTTATATAGTCCTTGGGGGAGTGAGTGGGGCTTCCAGGGTAGGTGTACATGATTGGTTGGAATTAGGCACTTTAATGATGCTTGATTTGCATTTGACAGCACGCTCCTATCCTATGAACAGGAACACAGTACCTAATTATCCTATAGGTACAGGGAGGGGCGAGCTAGCAGGGAGCTGTGTCAAAGGCCACATATCAAATGTGGTCAGGGGCATCTATATCTAAAGACACTCTCCAAATGAGGTCAGGCAGAGAGCTGGAGGCCCTGCTGGGGAGAGGGGGTCCTGAGCCTAACAGCGAGCTCAGAATGGCTATGTGGACGGGGTAGACTGCAGCTTCAAACAGCAGGGCCTTTCCAACAGTTCCTTTTTCTGTTCCATTGCTTTTAGCTGCCTCATGGTTCAGGATGGCAGCTGGAACTCTAGCCGTCCTATAGGCATCCTACACACAAGGAAAGAGAGATGGAGAAGGATTTCATAGAAGCTCTCTGTAACAGTTCCACTTATTTACCTATCAGGGGGGGCTATGAACTGCATCTCTGTGGGGATGGAGAGAAGCCCAAGGTTAAAGTTTTATTACAGAAGGTGGGACGTGGTGGCCCATGCCTTTAATCCCAGTATTCAGGGAGGCAGAGGCAGGAGGATCGCTGTGAGTTCAAGGCCAGCTTGGTCTACAAAGTGAGTTCAGGACAGCCAAGACTACACAGAGAAACCCTGTCTTGAAAAAAAAAAAAGAGCCGGGCGGTGGTGGCGCATGCCTTTAGTCCCAGCACTCGGGAGGCAGAGGTAGGCGGATCGCTGTGAGTTCGAAGCCAGCCTGGTCTACAAAGGGAGTCCAGGACAGCCAAGACTACACAGAGAAACCCTGTCTCAAAAAACCAAAAGGAAAAAAAAAAAAAAAAAGAAAAAAAAGTTTTATTAAGGAGGAAGGAAATCAATCCAACCCTCTTTGCCATCTTATTGTTCTGTTCTATAACTTAACTTTAAATTTTTTTTAAAAATTTTTATCTACATATGAGTATTTTGCCTTTTGGAACAGATGGTTGTGAGTCACCTTGTGTGTTCTGGGAACCAAACTGGGGTCCTCTAAATGAGCAATGAGTGCATTAACCACTGAGCCATCTCTCCACGCTCCCCTCTGAGTTTCTTACTCCAATGGCTTTATGGTCTACCTCATCTCACCACTCTATGCCCTTGACCGCGCCTAAGAACTGTCAGTGCTAATAATTGCAAGGCCACTGAAACCTCAGTGGCACACATCCTACTCTCATCAGCCTGTCTCGCCTTCACTTCCTAGTCTACTGGCTTCCGGTTGCTAGTGCAACAGTATATTCCCAGCCTAGCATGTGCTCTGTGAAAGGACCAGACAAACTCCATTTTGAAAAAGAAACTCCATTCTGTGTTAAACCTAGCCAAGGGTTGAACCCAGATTCCAGGAAAACCACAAACTAGTGTAAACAGGAAAACATCCCCTAGCAACACAATCAGCTCACCTTGGAAAAGTCCAAATATATTCTCTGTTGGTCAGGCTGACCAGCAAGTAGTCTGGCACAAAGCAACAACCAATTAGGAGAAGCCAAGGCCAAAGTTCCTAATGCCCCATGACTGCTTCAACCAATCTTTTCTATAAGCCAACTTGCCCCTACACTATTACCCAATCAATCACGAAACGCCAAGGCTTGTAACTCCCAGCTTGCAGCTTTTCTGCCCAAGTGTCATCCAATCGTATACTGTAAAATCTATTTCTTTGTCTAAAACCTATAAAAACCCCTCTCAATTGAGACTCGAGGCCACTTCCCTAGATCTGCTGTGCCAGTGCATGGGAGGGTGGCCCAGGCTGGAACCTGCAATAGACTTCCTTGCCATTTGCATTTGGACTCGGCTCTTGGGTGGTCTGCTCCGGGAGTCTCTCAAACTTTGGGCATAACACTCTTAACTCCTCTGTTGCCTCCTTGACTAAACTTCACTATTAGCTGTATGCATGCATCTACACAGCTAATCACAGAAAACGCCACTAGAATGAGCCGGGCACCACATTTAAGCAAGCCTTCTGCAGTACCTGCCAGTCACACTTCACGCGTCTAGTCAGTTCTCTGCCCCTCTCTTTATTTTATGCCTCCAGGGACAACTAAAGACGTGTAAGCCGAATATGAAAACCATTCAAATGCGGATCTGCTCTCCAACGCCGTCAAGCAGTGTGAGGTGATCTTGTTAAAGTGCAGATTCTAGTTCTGTACCTAGGGCATGAGGAGGCCTCGGATTCGGCCTTTCCAACAAGCCGGGTGATCCATGATTAGACAAACTGCTTAGGAAAACATGGTGTCTGGTGGGCTGTTCCCAGCCCCTCCGCGAGCCACTCCCAGCCCCAATCCCGACCCCACCCTGGGTCCCGCCCCAAGCTGGAGGTGCGCACGCACCCACCATAGAAGCCGCCGCGTCGCAGGTGGCTAGAGAGGACCAAGGCTGACGAGGGGGCGGGGCTGGAGCGCAGGGGGCGGGACGCGAGAGCAGGTGGGCGGGGCCAGAGGCAGAGGCGGGGCCGTGTCCGCTGGCCTTGTAGCCATTTTAGGAGGAAACCCGGATCCCTGGTTTGGGGTGTGGCTTCAATTTCAATAACTTTATTGGTCTCCTTGTACGCCGAACAGCCGGCGTGCGTTCTGCCCCGGATCCCATAGCGCATCGCCAGAGGTGAGCGGCGTGGGGATCTGCGGGGCCAGGGCTGTGGGGCAGCGGGGGCTCCTGGAGCGGGTTCCCCAAGTTGAGGTGTCCCCCGAAGCGGGTAAGGGAGGGGACCCCGGGAGCGGCCTCCTGCGGCGGGGATTCCCTTCCCGGGCGCAGGGGCGGGGCCGGGGCGCTCCTGACGCGGCCGCGGGGGTGTTCCCCGCCCGGTGTCGGTCCCCGTTGCAGGTTGCCCCCGACTCGAGCTGCAGCCATGGGAAACACCACCAGCGAGCGGGTGTCCGGGGAGCGCCACGGTGCCAAGGCTGCGCGAGCTGAGGGCGGCGGCCATGGCCCGGGCAAGGAGCACAAGATCATGGTGGGGAGCACGGACGACCCCAGCGTTTTCAGCCTGCCGGACTCTAAGGTGAGGTAGGCGGGCTGCCGGCTGCTCCGCCCTTTTTGGTTCATCATCAGCATCATTAAAAGGCTTTTCCGCGGACAGAGGTGTTGGATGCTAATTCCTCCTAGGTTCTACCTCAAATTAGGATAGAGGCACGGAGTTTTTTTCCTGCTGCTCTGAGTAATCTGTCGGCCAAGTCTTTTAGGACTGGCACCAGAGACCCATCCCCTGCCCACCCCATTCTTGGTTCTGCGTGCAGGCTGCCCTTTTGTAGAGCTTGCTGAACGCATGGGTTGTGAGCGCGCGCGGAAACTTGGGAGGGCGCGTTGACTGAGCTGTTGGTATAGGCTCAGTTTCTCACATTGGCCTCAAGATAGCTAGATGAATTTCTCTTCGCTGAAAATGCCTTTGTATAGGGATCGTTCTTGCTTTCTCTTGGGTGCTTGGCACCCCCTCTTCTATCCTCGTCTCCCTTTGCGTGGCTCTGAGCAGCAATCACTTGCATACTTGAATACTTTCGCCTAGCCTGGGGATCAATACAGGGCATCATCTGGGTAATGGCTCAGTTTTTTTGTTTGTTTGTTTTTGTTTTGTTTTAACGTGGCGATCGTAGCTATGAGTTTTGCACACCTGGCCGAGCTTTGCGGGAGAGCAAGTTTACTTCCTTTAACTCCTCACTCGATTCTAAAGACTATCAGCCTGAGCCCACTTTTCGGTCAGAGGCAGATGGAGCTGATAGCGGTGTGATTGCTAGCTACCCTAATGTTCCAAATCACTTTCAGAAATGTCAGCATTAAATACATTTAATTTCGCCTGGTAGGCTGTCTGGAGTGAAAAAGAAAAACCAGGGCATTGGAGAGGATTGGGATGCATTTGACATTTATTGCTTTATCACTTCCCCCTGAACTGAGGCTTAGGATAGTAAATAGAGTTCTATTTACCACTGTGACGGTACATGAAATTTGGGTTATACGCTTTCTTTTCTTGGATCTTGATTGAGAGCATCATTAGAAGAGCCATGGTACTCCCTCTTCATTTCCTCCCCCCCCCCCCCCCCCCCACACACACACTTTAGGACTTTCTCATCATTTGGGCCCAGTATTCAGCCTGGATTTTCTTCTCCAGAGCTTACCCAGGGTGACAGGCCATGTATTTTTGCTCATTCCTACATTGATGACTCAGGATTTGGGTACAGTCATACTGTGACTGCAGTAATTGGTGTCCTGAATAGGAGCCAGGCTGCCCTGTGTGAATTTGGGCCTCTTTTGGATCATCGTTCTCCCTCACAGCTTGCTCGCTGGTGAAGTGAGAAAAGTAGCTTAAACAATCACCACCGAAAACTTTCTAGTCCCCGTACCCTCCCCCACTGAGCTTCCTTAAACATCTGCAGACCTTAGGCAGAATTGCTGGTTAGCTGCTGATTCCTGAAGGCTGAACTCAAGCAAACAGTCTTTCTGCTAGTCAGCTGTCTTCGCTCCTGCCACAGAAATGTCATGTCATAAGTGGAAGGCTTTGCTCCAAAGCCCAGGCATATTAATAGTTTGGAGCTCTCAAATTCTAAACCGAAAATCCTCAGTTGTAAAAGTAATTGATTAAGAACAGTGTTGGCAGGCAGGGGGCATCTTTGCTTCAAAGGTCAGGCTTTGTAGTAGCCTTACTCAGTGGCTCTCAATCTTGTTTGTACATTAGGATCCTCCCAAGATTGCTTTTAAAACCTTATGGGAAATTTGACACATTCATAAACTGGAACAGTGTAATGAACTATGGCTGTGTCGCCCCGTTTAACGGCGCTGAAAGGTCATGAGTGAGCGCACCAGGCCACTCCCCTACCAGCCATTCTGAAACAGGGGTCAAACAGCTCAACAAATAGTAGCTCTAACCTTTTACTATGTACCTCAGAAGGTTCATCTTCTTAGAGTTGATAGGATAGTGGCTCACACCTGTGATTGCAGCTGTTCCAGAGGTTTTTATTGTTGCTGTTCATTGTAATGTAATTACAACATTGTTACTAAAAAGCTTTTCAAACATATGTTGCCAGAATCCTACGGAGGACCCAGAATCTGAGGGTTTTTTTAGGCATATGTAAACATTCCTAATGCAACTGTCAGCCTCGGTGCATTACTTTGAGACTATGGAGGCCAAAGTTCTGTTTCATCTAGTCCCCTGAATAATGGAAAAGTCCTTCATTTTCTTTCTCCATTTGCTCTGGCTTGTACTTGTACTGTAGTTTTAAGGACTTTCGGGAGGCAGAACAGAAGGTAAACTGTTTCATTTTGGAAAAAGCTTGGAAAAGCCCACATAAATAAGCTGCTCTTTTCTTACTTTAACCCTTATGATTTTGTTTGTAATGCTGGACTTGGTACCATACAGTCAGTGAAGCCAGTCAAAAGTAGAGATTAGCAAAGTTTTTTTTTTCTGTAAAAGGCCAAATAATAAATAATTTAGACTCTGTGGCTCATACGGTCTGTCATAGTTCCCCGGATCTACATGGTAGCAGAAAGCTGTAGGTGGTAAACAAATGAGTGGCTGTTTCCAAACAAAAGCTTTGCAAACTGCAGTTTGCCCAGGCCTGTCGGAAAGGATGACAATGAGAAGGAACTAAGGAGTTCATTTTCCTCAGCACCCTTTAAAGCCCACTTCACAGCGGATGCTCAGGGAAGCTGCTTCTCCCTTTAGGCCCCTGGAGCTCCAGGGTCACCCATCCTCCTGAGGCTTCAACTGGACCAAAGCAGTGGTCTGGCCTCAGAATTTGCGTCAATTGATGGATGATGGCGCTAGAAATGAAACTCTCTACACTGAAATATGTCTCCAGTCCTTACATTTTTAATGTCCCGTTGTATAACCGAGTAGCTAAAACAGTGTTGTTGATTACTTAGGAATTTTGGTTTAATTGCAGTTGACAGTTGAGAACAGGTTGCCTCTGAAAAACATATACATGGCTTGATTTTCTTTTAAGGAACTTTCATATATTCGTGTGTGTGTGTGTGTGTGTGTGTGTGTGTGTGTGTGTACTTTTCTAAGAGGTGCTCAGAAGTGTATCCTAATTGCCTGCATACAGGCTAAGCTGGTGATATGGAGGGAGGGTTTGGAGGGATTTGTTGTCTTTTTGAAGGGTGATCCACGGGTTCTGCAAGAACGAGCTCTGCAGAGTGCGCAGTGCTTGAACAGAGGCCATCTGACCGTTTTGGAGCCTATATTAGTTCTTTCCCCTAGTTTGTTCAAATTCTGTCTTAGTTCCTGAATTTGGGGTGTCTGTCTCTAGTTGAGGCCTAGGACCTCTTATACCCCGAGGGAAACTGACCTCTTAAAAACCCTCGGGTGACAATTTATCCTAGGGATGACCTGCTCCCTCTTACAGCTCCCGGGGGACAAAGAGTTTGTGCCTTGGCAACAGGACCTGGATGACTCTGTGAAACCCACGCAGCAGGCCCGGCCCACCGTCATCCGCTGGTCTGAAGGAGGCAAGGAGGTCTTCATCTCTGGGTCCTTCAACAACTGGAGCACCAAGATCCCTCTGATTAAGAGGTGAGGGGGGCTGGAGAGATGGCTCAGTAGTTAAGAGCGCCGCCTGCTCTTCCAAAGGTCCTGAGTTCAATTCCCAGAAACCACATGGTGGCTCATAACCATCAGTAATGTGATATGGCACCCTCTTCTGGCTTGCAGGAGTACATGCAAGCAGAGTACTGTATACATAATAAATAAATAAATAAATAAATAAATAAATAAATAAAAAGTAAAAGAAAAAAAAAGGTGAGGACAGGTGTCTCTGGTCTCTGTTGAGTCTCTTGAGTGCAGGAATAAGCACCTGATAGCCTTTCTCAGGGGAGAGACTGGGCCTGGGCAGGTTCTAACAGCACTGTGGGTGTGTGCTTCTCAGGCCATTTCCTGTCTGGAGGAGGTCCGGAACTAGTTTGTTCCTGTTCGATTTCTGTATCAAAGCAAACCACATTGTGGCATTGTAGGTATAATGCCAGTTTATTCCTGGCAAAGCAACAGTGAACGATTTAAGGGGTTGTCAGAGTGGCCCTCTGTATATTAAGTCTTTTCTCAGAAAAGTCTCGCCAAACTATGGGAACAATCCCCTGAAATATTTCCCACCAAAACCTGTCTTTACCTAATTCATACTATGAGGATTCTGTGCTATGTGTGTAATGTGTATGTACATATATATACATATATATGCAGACATGTGTGCATGCAGAGGCCACAGCAAGACCCGGGGCTCTTCCTCCCTGGCTTTCAGCCTTGTTTTCTTGGGGCATTCTCACGGAAGCACAAGTTCTCCATTTCAACTAGCTCCACTGGCCAGCAGTTTCTCAGGCTCAGCTCCTCTCTGTCCCCACAATGCTGCAGTCACAGGCGTGTGTAGCCATGGCCAGCTTTTACACGGATACTGGGAATTCACACTCGGGGCCTCAAGCTCACGAAGAGCACTCTTAAGTGGCTGAGTCCATCTCTCGAGCCCTGAGAAATCCATTCTGCAGGAACAAAGTAGTTTCAAGTTTCAATATCCCCCGCCCCATACACACACACACACACACACACACACACACACACACACACTGGTTAGAATGAAATTACTGGGAGAAGATGACAAGTACATGTCCTGAGTGATACTGAAAGTGAAAATGGATTTGCATGGGGTTGGGGTATGCACAGGGGCTGAGGTAGCTCAGGAGTGTGGAGGGTCACAAGGTGGTACCATCATCGCCCGTTACCTTTTACATACTGTCGTCCGACCGTCTGTTCTCTTCCCTAGTCATAACGACTTTGTTGCCATCCTGGATCTTCCAGAGGGAGAGCACCAGTACAAGTTCTTTGTAGATGGACAGTGGGTTCACGATCCGTCAGAGGTAAGGCCTTGATCTGCAGGGGTGCCTCAGTGGCCTTACTGACTTCCTGCCCTCCGGAGCAGTGGGCAACAGCCCTCTCCATACTAGAGGCTTTTCATAAAAATGTCGAGGAGAGGTTGGGTGAAGAGATGGATTTAAAAAGGGAATTGATAATAATTAATTAATTAATTTTGCTCACTGTTACAGCCTGTGGTTACCAGCCAGCTTGGCACAATTAATAATTTGATTCATGTCAAGAAATCCGACTTTGAAGTATTCGATGCTTTAAAGTTAGATTCTATGGAAAGCTCTGAGACATCGTGCCGAGGTAATTTTATACTATTGCTTTCTCTTGCTATGCCTTGTCTTACAAAGCATATTTCTTCCCCAAAGTGATTTCATGTCTTATTTTGTATTTTTATGTCTTCTCGAGAGTGATATAATCACACACACACACACACACACACACACACACACACACACACACACTCTTGCGCAAATCCCATGGTGTGGTGTTTGCCTTACTTACTCTGAGCCATTGTTTCCCATTTTACCTTTAACCCACCAGTGGCCTGTGATTTCAAAAGCAGTTTCCAGTAAGATTTCACACTTTGAGCATCTGGCGATATTACCTGTAAAGGCTGGATGTGGCTAGTTTGTCTTAGTAACCTGAACCAGCTAGTTTGAGAGCTCAACTGGCAATTGTGGTTTCACGAGAGCCTACAGTTACAATTGTCACTGAGGGAGTGTGAGAAGAAAAGCAATCCAAAAGCTGCTCTCCATTGGGGGGGGGAGGAAGAGTCACATGTGCTTGTTTTGTGTCACACCACATCCCCCAAGGTCTCTATCAGTGCTTGCTCACTCTAGTAGCAGAAGCATGTTCTGCACACTATCTTGTTACTGTGTGATGGGAGAGGTGTCTGCCAGGAGAAGTGCACACGTTTCTCCACCTCACAGACAGTCGCTCATGTGCAAAGCCTACTTCTGCTACTAGTCGTGCGATTGTGCGCCAGTCATGACGGCAGAGTCTCCAGGACTGGGGACCAGTGGTCCACAGCATAGTAAGTAGCTAGTTAGAAAGTACGTCTCAGTGTATAAACTCAGGAAGTTAATGTGAGCATCCTCGCTGGCGGGAAGGGCAATGATCTTAAGAGGTTTAAATTCTGAGGCCACTAAGACTCCGATTACACTGTGATCGCAAACGACAGGCAATCATAATTATGTAGTGGGAGAGCTAACACACGTTTGGGTTCACCCGGCTTCCTAACCCAGTGGTGTAAGAACTCATTTATTAGGAACATGCAGATACTGGGTGTGGTCATGTGTGTGACTCTTCAATGCCCAACTTGTATTTTTTAGTATAATGGACAACATGTGAAAATTATCCCATGTTGTTTCCCCAGGAGTGTTGTATGGATAATGTGACCAAAACAACTGAAAGCGCTTTGAAATTTTTCCTGTCCCGAATATTTTTGAGGTTTTGTTTAATAACACTACATTGTTTCTACTTCTTCCTTTTTGCCTTATATGTTAAAGCAAATCTGAATTATTAAAATAGACTATTACTAAAATATTTTCTCTGGAACTATAAAATTTAAAAAATTCAAAACAAAAAAAAATAGTTCATTTGCTTTTTTGCAGGTTTAAACTGAATGCTTTTCATTTTTAAAGTATAATCCAGGTACCATGAAACACATCTTTTAAAATTGTACAGTTTATCCACTTTTTGGTTATTATTTAAATATTCACATTGAGTTTTAAAACCACTGTCAACCAAAGAAAGACTGTCCTGGTTCCCTTCTGCTCCCTCTGCCCTCTGTCCATCAGGGAGCCTCCGCTGTGTGTATCTGCCTGTCCTGGGCAGTTCATATAAACACACGCTGCGTGGCTTCTTTCACTTAGCCGGCTTCCAGGGCTTGTCCTTATTGAAATATTACCAGTCCTGCGCTTCTGTGTGTGGCTGAGTAGGTGTCCACAGTGTGACAGTTCTTTCCTTTTTGGTTCTCCGTCCATTGTTGACAGACATTTGGATTTTGTTTAGTCTTTTTTGTTAGTATTTTGTTAGTTTTGTTTGTTAGTATTGTTAGAGATTTTGTTAATATTGCTTATGAGCACTCGTGTGTGGGTTTTTGTGGGGACTTTATATTTTATCTTAGGTGTTACACCCTGTAATGTAATTACTGGCTCACAAAGTTTAACTGTTTTCCAAAGTATCTACACTGCTGTACATTTCTGCCAGCAATGGGAATTCTGCAGTTTGAAGCTTCCTGTTTCTCCACTTTTTTTTTTTTTGCCAGTACTTGCTGTTTCAGTGGCAGCCATCCTAGCGAGTACAAAATGTGGTACCTTATTGTGGGGCACATTTGCACTTCCTTGACTACAGCTCCATTTGGTCCTGTCTGCTGTAATCACTGTAGACTAGAGTGTGTAACATCTCTGTTGCTTTGATGGGGGGGGGGGGAGAAAGAAAGAAATCTCTTCATGTTGAGTTCACAAAACATTGTCATATCTACTCCCACTCTGATTTCCTCAAAAGCATTGTGGATTAGGAAGGTTTTTAATCTTATGGAGGATACAGAGGACACTGACCGTTATAAAGGGGATCTGTCCAAGGTCATAGGCTGACAAATGGAGTCAGTTTCCTGGAGCCCAGAACCTGACCTCGCATCTCTTCCTTACATAATGTTGCATTGCTGGGAAGCTTTCCTAGTCCATGCTCAGGATGACTCAGACTCTCTTTCCTTTGTCACGGTTCCAGGCCCTGTAGGCTCCATCCCTACTGTCCAGGACTTGTACTACATTTAAGAGGAATGGCTGTGTGCTGAGAGCTTTCCCCGTGCCTTCTTACTAACCCTTCAACTTTCCTTCACGTTTGCACAACTATTTTTCAGACCTGTCCAGCTCACCCCCAGGGCCTTATGGTCAAGAAATGTATGCGTTTCGATCTGAAGAGAGATTCAAATCCCCACCCATCCTGCCCCCTCACCTGCTCCAAGTTATCCTTAACAAGGACACTAATATTTCAGTGAGTATCCTGAGCAGGTTGCTGGAGCGTCTGGGGATCTCTAGGACCATCGAGGCCAACTGCAGTTAACCCTGGGGCTGGAATCATGACACCGTGTCGTAGCTAAGGCTCTAAAGGCGTGTGCACATCAGCGGCGCTGCGGAACCAAATCCCCGTTCCCAGACCAAGCTGTGACTTAGCAGAGCTCGTACTTGTCTCTGTTTCTGGTAAAATCAGAACCAAACTGGGGTACAGGCGATGTCTGTTATGACTTCCATCCTAACGTAAGAAAAGGAGTCCTGACGCTGGGGGATAAAAAAAACAGTCACAGCGCCTTACGCTTTCTATTTCTATTTCACTTAGTTGATAGTGCCCAGGAAGACTGCTTTAGCCCTTTTAAGCCAAACCATCTATATTTGTAAGCAAGTTTTTTTGTTTTCACTCTCTTAAGGAAAATTAGTAGGTGTTGGTTGGGGCCTAGCATTTCTGAAGATTTTTTTTTCCAGATCTTACGGTCTGAGAATGCGTGACTTGTGGGAGACAAAGTGTACACCTATTCAGAGTTCTTGACAGTCCCAGAGAGTTTGGAGGAAGAGAAAGCTGTTTGTTTGGTCTGCCTTTAATCGCTCCTGGGGGTGGGGGTGGGGTGTCTTTTCTTCTAGTGTGACCCAGCCTTACTTCCGGAGCCCAATCACGTTATGCTAAACCATCTCTATGCACTGTCCATCAAGGTAAGTGGTGGCCCTGGTCTTCAGCAGCCTCCTGGGTGGAAGGACAGATATGGGTCACGCATGCTCCTCAGTGGGAACTTGCTCGCTACTGCTTTTTTTAATTATTATTATTAATTTATTCATATTACATCTCAATTGTTATCCCATCCCTTGTATCCTCCCATTCCTCCCTCCCTCCCATTTTCCCCTTATTCCCCTCCCCTATGACTGTGACTGAGGGGGACTTCCTCCCCCTGTATATGCTCATAGGGTATCAAGTCTCTTCTTGGTAGCCTGCTATCCTTCCTCTGAGTGCCACCAAGTTGAACTAGAAATGATCATAATGAGTGAGTTAACCCAGAAGCAGAAAGAGTCAAATGGTATATACTCACTTATATCTGGACACTAGCCCAAGGGATATGTCCCATGAAAGTCTTCACTTACCAGGAAAGTGGGACAGAGGGGAGGACATCCTACTGGGACTCTAGGTGAGAGTCGCTACTGCTTTTAAAGCTACAGTTGGCACTGGTGGTCGGATTATAAAAGAGCTAGCTGTCTTTTCTTACCTCGGGGGGCTTTTGGGTTGCAAACCTCAGTCTCTGGTCCGCCTTACAGCTGAACTGCCAGTGATGGGGACCTTTCTGCTTCCCAGGTTCTTTGGGTGGCTGGACCCTCTATACCATCTGTTTGCTCACCTTTGGCTTCCTTGTTGGATTCCATTTGCAGAAAATCAGGCTTAGCATCCTTCAATGAATGCTTGAATGCGACAGTAAAGCTTGCCTTTTTAAAAGTGGGCAGTCAAACTGCCTTAAGATGTCCTACTTGTGTAAATCCAAGTGTTCCCATCTCTCAGTAGGAAGAGAGTCAGGGTGACCAGATGCTCCCCGTCTTTCCCATTCCTGCCCTACAGTCCTTAGTTTCTCTGTGGTTCTAATGTCTGTGGCTTGACTGTTAGCATAAAGGTGTGTGGTCCAGGCTGGCTTGAGTGAGAGCCACTCGGAGGAGCTGGTGAGCCTTCAGGTTGAGGGGAGACTCTGAAGAAGAGCATCCAGGGTGACTCCAGCAGCTCCCCTGTAAGCTGCTCATATCAGCTAGAGCAGGGAAATCACTGAGAGAGTTGACTTTAATAGCTTGTGTGGTTGTACATAAGATCCTGATGCGCTGAATTTCACTTTTACAGTAACCTTGAGAGGTAAGTGTTATTTTTAACCCCTGTTTTATAGATAAAGAAACTAAGACTCAGAAGGTCAGATTGCCAGTAAGTATAAGACAGGACCGAGGTCCAGTCCTCTCAACCCTCACCGGTGCCCCTTCCTGTCTGTCATCACATGGGTGCCTTTCTCTCCCCTGCTCCCCAAATCTACAGCTCTCCTGAGCACAGTTGGATCTTCATATCCACCTTATTAGGCTGTGTATCAGCGCAGTCTAACCAGGCTGCTAGTCTGGCACTGCTCTGTCAGGGGTAGTACAGGGTGAAGGGAGAGAGTAAGCTGTACTGGTCTCTGTGCTGGACTTTTGGGGTGCTCTGAGATTTGGCTCAGTTTTGCCTCCTGTGTCTGCTGTGTGGCTGTTGGTTGGTGTCCCTTGTCATCTCTTCTGTGGCAATGCCACACTCGGCAACACATCCTAGAAGGTGGTGCCTTTGCTCTGTTGTACTCTTTGTGATACAAGTGGCAGTCCTGATTGGTCAGCTTGTCGCTGGGTTTTCTCAATTGTATGGCCGTTTAGAACTGACCCAGCAGATTGGGTCAGTCTGAGAAAGCCTTCCCTCCCTTTAAGGATGGATAGGAAATTCCACAGTTCTTTCCAGGTCAGAAAGGGCATTTTGAGTTCATCTTGGTGATAAGTGGCTTAGAAATGAACGTCAAGAAAGACCATTTCCCTTTCTTAACTACATTTAACAATTGTCGTGGGAATGGTTGCCAGCACGTTTTTTTCTTGTTAGGCTTAAATCCAATATTATAATTTGAAGCGAGAAGGGAATAAAGTAATACATAGGTATTTCTTCATGACTTTTTCTGATATTCTTTTGTACTCATCAGATCCTCTTTAATGGCAGCTATTATCCTTTCTTATGAAATGTTTTACAAAGGGGGGCGGGGGACCTAGAGACCGTTACATAGCTTCCTCAAGGCTCCCCGCCAGTCTCACAAAAACAGGGACTGGAGTGCAACTGAATTACATTTGCCAGCCAACTCAGCCTCTCTTATTTCAAGCTGTCTCTTTAAAAGTAAAAGTGTTGGTTAGTGTTGTCAACATGAAAAAACGTAAGACAACTTGAGATACTAGTCCAACCATACCTGTGGGGAAACATACATGAACTGGTATGTGAAGACCCATGTTAATTGCAGGCAGACCGTTCCCTGGGCAGGGTATCCTGAATTGGATAAAGTGGGGAAAGCACGGGCCACGTAGTTCACTGCTTCAACTTCCTGATGCCTTGACCTCCCTGGTGTGGTGGACCATACTTCACAACTGGGAGCCAAAAGAGACCTTTCTCCCTTACTACTGTTTTTCTTGGAGTATTGTATCATGGCAGGGAAGAATAGGACAGTGAGTGACTGGGAAAGACTCCTAGCTAGGAAGAGCTGGCAGCCACCCAAGCTACAGAATTAACCGTGTGTGCTTCTCTCCCTACAGGACAGTGTGATGGTCCTTAGTGCAACCCATCGCTACAAGAAGAAGTACGTCACCACGCTGCTCTATAAGCCCATCTGAAGATGACGTCACTCCTGCCTCCAAGAATTCTTGAGGAGCGTTTCCCTCGCCTTTGGACTAAGCCGGTCTCCCCTGAGCCTGGCAGGCTGATGTGTTTTGAGGCTGGTGTGTGTGTGTGTCAGAGCCTCGTGAGTAGGGTGCTCTGCTTTGCATTTGACTGCAGGTGAGAGCTTTATGAGTTCATGGAGTTTATTTTAAGAAAACACAAAACCATATATATGCATATGAGAGGAAGGTTCCTGGAAGCCTTCTGGCCCAGCTGTGTACGCTCTCTCTCTGCCTGTGGGTAGTCACCAGGGCCTGACTGGGAAGCTGCGGCTGCGGAAACAATTATGCCAGAAGCTTCTTTTCCTAAAGTGAGAGAATAGCAAACTCTTAGGATCCTTGTCCGGCGGAGGTTCTGCCGCTGTGCCCTGGTGTCCACGGGGCAGCAGCGCCAGCCCTCCTTCCAGCTGCCTGGTTGCAGGTTAGCTTTCCTTGCATGGATTGATTCTGTGTCCCCACAGTATGTGACACAGTCTATTGTGTTTTTATGTGACACTAGATGGCCCACAAGAACCCTCATTTTCTGTACCCTATTTAATAGCTTCCCTCAGATCTCATTCATGACCCAGTAGTGCAAAACTCACTGGGTGAGGAACCTCTTTGAACAGTGTGTGGGATTAGAGTCATCTTGAGAGACTGGAGATCTCAGGGTCGCCGTTTTAGCCCAGCACAGGCCCGTCCCAATGTGTTACTATTTATTTTTTAAAAAGGCTCAGTATTTGTAGAATTGCAGACCTTAGTGTTTCACTGTGGTCCTGGCGTGCTAGCTGTGTGGCACACACCCACAGGTCTCCTGCCTGGCCTGGCGCCGTTCCCAGTGTCTGTTTATCAGAGCAGACAGTCTGAGGATAGGTGTGGGATGAGGGAAATCTTCCATATCTTTCATCCCTGAAAATGTGCCTGCATTTTTCCTTAATTAAAAAAAAAAAGCGTATTTATTCATCTTAAAGACTATTTTAAACCTTGGGCTTTTAACAAATGATTCTTAAGACCTTCTTCTCTACCCTAGGCAATTTTACCATTGGGTTTATATGGCCAGCCATGTGTAACCCGTTGCCCAAGCTCTAGTCTGGACACGAGCTCATGCAGGCTCACTGGATGCACATGCTAGATTTCCCTTCCTTAAAGATGAATATGGCAAGGAACTACCCCTGCTGTTCACAGCCATGGGCAGCGCGTCTCTTTGCACCATATTAACAAGACCTTTTTTTTTTCCCTCCTCCTTGTAAATATGTTTGGCAGTGGAATGGAGTTGCTGATCACCACTGGCTGAAAAGTATTCAACCTACTCAGGAGTCAAGGAAAATAGTTTTTCCAAGTATCTTGACAGTTTCATTTTACAGATAAATGTAAGTCAGATGTTAAGCACTGTTTATGTCCGAGAGGCTTTATGTCTGCTGAGATGAGCCGGCCACACAGAAAGGGACCTACAGGTCAGTTGAGCTGCCTCCTGGCTTTCTACATATTGGTGGCACAGCCATCCTCTTTGCACACCAATCTCTCTGCTCACAAGCGTGAAGCAGGAAGATTTGGGGACTTTCAGCAGGGAATGCAGGTTGCCAAACACCTTGTCAGGTAGGTGGTGGGATCAGGCACTGCCTTCACCACCACAAGCCACCTCCTTAAGCTGAGACATTTGTGGACAGCCTTTGCGGTCCAGTCGCCTTTCTCAGTCCTGTGCCATTTTGAAAGCCAAGGTCTAATCCTGTCATAACCAACTCTAAGGCTCTTCAGTTAGGAGGATTCACAGTCTTGATTGCTACACAGTGGGATCTGTTGTATCTGCATTTCTCATTAACAGCGTGAGCAAGGACCATCTGCTGTGTTTGTGTGCAGTACAGTTTTGCTCCACCCAGGTGTAGCAGTAGAAGGTTAGGAAAGCGTTCTGCAGTCTCTCAGGCTGAGGCTTCTGGGACTCTGGTAAGGCTGTGGTGACACAGAGTTTGGTGCTGGTGACCTGTAGATCCTTCTCTTCTGGAAATGACAGTGTCCCCAGAGTCATCTCTAGCCAAGCTTGAAATTCTAGCTGGTGTGGGCAAGACAGTGAGGGGGTCTGGCTGGTGACTTGCCAGCGCGGCTGACCCCTCGTCCTGTCACTGTAAAGGGGGCACAGGAGGGTACTGCTTTTCTATTAATTATTTTAATGGACAGTTTATTCTCTAAAAGTTGGACAGAAATAAGCCAAGGCAAAAACATGGTAGCCTTTTAAAATTTTACTTTTTTTCTTTTTCTCTTCACCTATGGGGCACTTCGCAGAGTCAAAGTTGGTAGTCCTTAAGGAGGGCTGACCCTTAAAGGCCTGGAGTGTAGAGTGAGGGTTATGAGGAAAGAGTGCAGTGATGGAGATGAGGCGTGGTAGTGGCAAACTGAAGGATCTGGTACCTTGGAATTGAAGGTACCCCATTTAAAAACAAGCCAGACGCAACCTGGGTCCTTGGATTTCACTGTACAAAAAAACACAGGTCTGCGACCTCAATGGGGTAAAGAACTTTGACTCCATGGTTATTAGCTTCCTGTCAACCTAGACTTGAGTAGGATTTAGCTACTGTAGGCCACACCCATGAAGGGCACAGCCAGCTTCAAGAGCACTGGCCTCTTACGTAGGAAGTATGAAGGAAGAATCAGAGTTTCTGAGAGGAACCATGGCCCACCCGCTCCCCTTGGTTTTGGTTCCTTGTGGATCTAATGGATCTTATTATAAACCTTTAGAAAGGTGTCAGTGCTCTGTGCATGCTGCTAAAGTCAAGTGAACTGAAAGTGGGGGAACAGGGCTTTTAAAATGTTTGACCTCAAAAGAATATGCAATAGCCCCCGTGTGTGCATGCACGCCTGTCTGTGCGTGCTTTTCATTTCTTTCTCAGAGATACTTTGTCCTCACATTCTTGTGATTTGAGGCTTACAAGCAGATAAGTATTTTGTTCGTGTGTTATGACTAATCCTCAAAGCCAAGTTCTTGCTGCCTTCTGTTGGGCTGGGGACTCCAGTTACTCACGGATCGAAGATCTGGCAGAGGTAAGGCTCTTTTAGGACCCTCTGGTTCTAGGCACTTCTCTGTCCTTAAGTGACAGTCACAACTGGAGACTGAAGGACTGATTTCTTTGGTGAACATAATAAGTGTTTGGAGTAAAAAGCCAAATATTTTTTCAGTTACAGGAAAGGGAGAAAAAAAACCCTCAAGTCTGTTGCTTGTAGGATGTCCTCCCTCCCTCCAGGATTTTAAGCTGGACTTGTTTCAGCTTGTGTTTTTCACTAGTGCTTTGAAGTAAGCAAGCTTCAGTCAAAATAAAAATATTAGTTCCAACGTTAGTTGGAGTTGGTTTGAATTGCTTGTGGCCCAGAACTTTTGCAGCAAGCTTGATATGAAATACTTAACATTAGGGATGTGTAGGTGTTGGATTACACCTACAATAAGTGTGTGGCAGGTGTCGACTATCTTTGGCTCCCTTCTGTAGAACACTTTCCCCAGCCTACCATGTTAGGACAGCCAAAGGTCAGTTATTTGTCCTAAATTCTGCACTGGGAGGCCTATCCGAGACATGGTTGAATTTGGTCGGCCATTGGTTGTTTACACTATAGCACTTTGAGTTTGTCGGAAAGCAGGGGTAATTCAACTGGAAGGCAGTTAAGTATGTGTGAGTCTTTGAAATGGTGCTGTCTGTGACCTTTGATGCCGACCTACAAAGCTGCTTCACAAACTGGATACCAGTCAAGACTTTAGAGCTTTTCTCCAGATGTGCCTCATCACTGGACCCTGACATGCCTGAAAACTGTATAATGTAACACAAAGAGATGTGGGTCTGTCCCCCCCCCCATAAAACAGTATAATAAAAGCATTATACAGCAACAGTATTTGGGTTATTTGCTGATTCTGTGGTCAGAAGCCTCATAAAACCAAGGTATTATCAGAACCCGAAGAATGTAAGTGTCCTTAGAGGACACACCTGCCACTTGTCCTCCTCTCTCTGTCCCAGGCCACGCTAACACTAATGGCAAGGAATGCAACTCTTGATTACTTGTTTCCAGTGTTTTCTACAAGCAGACTGGTGTTTAGCGCTTGTCCTGTGCTGTAGCAACTGAGAACTCAGGCCAAGGATTGTTATTGCTGCTGCTCCTCATCTCCCCGATGGAGACCCTAAGGCTACTGATGGCTGGCTGCTGCCTCCAGCCCACTTCAGTGGAAATCTTAGGCGTGGAGTTCACACATATGAACGTCTAAAATTCCCACATGATTCTAATAGATACACTAATCTAATAGACCACTATTCTGACTCCTCTCTACTTGCTTACTAGATGATAGATTGTGTTCTGACAGCACATCTCTGACGCTCTTCTTAAGTCAGTGTGTAGAAACAGTGTTTGCTTTCTGTCCCTTCGTTTTATGGAGTTTACATGTAGAAGACTGTATTTTCCTAAAACAACCGAGGCCTCTGCACTGGTTGCTTGAGTCAACTGAGGTCAACTTTCTTAAAGAGAAAATGACAGTGGGAGGGATGCCTGTGACAAGAAGGAGGGAGGAACAGCACATAGCCACGTGTGTGAGAAAAACCTACACTAATGAGTGGGAACTAACAGCTAACCGTGAAATAGCATAGTCCGAGATGGCCTCCAGAGCAGATAGCAGGGACTCTGCCTGTGAAAAAAATGTTCCAAATGTCATATGTCCTGGTCACAGAAAATTCTCTGAGGGCCAAACTTGCACTGTCATGAGCTTTCTACAAAACCTCTGGCCTCTGTGGCTCGCTTTTGTTATATCTCTTCCAGTCCCCTCTGTTTGCAGTTCCCAGTGACGTAGTTGTTCAAAGGTATTGTTAGTCCTTTTCTTCCAGAGTCATTCTTTCATAGTGTTGTTTTGGACCCGAGAGATAACCTGGGGTGCTGCTGGAGATGTTAAAGCCTGGCATATCTGGATAGCCAACTGAGCTTGGTCCACGACAGACTCCCTTTCTTAGTGCAGTTCTCTCTTCCCCTGATCTGGGTACCCCAGATCTTGTAAGGAGCATCACATGGCATTCAGAGAAGATCACAGACCCCAACTCTTTCTGATAAGAAAACCAATTTAGCTAACACCTGGGGATTTTCTGGAGTACCCCACCCTATGCTGAAGAGATACTAGCCTTAAATAAATGACCGTTAACTGTACCTAGAAGTTTTTTTCCCACCCACAGGATAATTAAGTACTGTGTTTTCTTTCTTGTGATAGGGCCCCATGCTACTACATGCAAATGAGGTACTGTGCCACTGCATGTAGATTAAGTATCCTGGTACCCCTAGCCCCAGCAAATCAGACACATTCACCCACAAACCCCTCCAAGGTTTATAAATAAAGGCTGGCTGGTGTGCTTGCTCTCTCATGTTTGCCATTCCTCCGCCATGACTATCTAAAACTCCATTTATTCTGGGGAAGAACCGCTGCTGCATGTCTGATGGTCCAGCATCAGCGGTGGAACTTCCACTGCAGCTGCAGCCTGCTCCATCAGCTCCAGCTCGGTGCTAACTGCTGGTGAAACACTCGCCCAGCCCTGCATCTCACTGGACCTGCTGCTGCCTCTGCTGTGCTTAGCACAGAGGCTACGTAAAGGGCTATTAGAACGCATCTGGTGTCATCACAGTCTTCTGGAGCGCCACTGCCTTCTGATGCCAGCAGTCTCATTCTAAAAGAGCCAAATTGTACCAACCGGTGTAAAATCATTTCTGGCTCTTCCTTGTGACCCCAGGAGTCTAGCCTAACACTCAGGCCGCTGACTGGATGCTGAACAAAAAGATAAGGATGCTTGTGCAGGTAACAATGCTTGCCACCAAGTGTGGTGACCTGAATTTGGTCCTCAGAATCCACATGGTTGAGGGGAGCACCAACTCTGCCAAGTTGTCTTCTGATCTCAGCATCTTGGTCCCAGCATGCTATCTTGGCAGTTCTGAGTCTCATGAAGTTCCATGGGAATATAAGATGATTTTTTTTTCTAAAAAGAAAAAGTTGGGATTTAATAGATTGCATTGAATCTGTGCATTACTTTGGGTAGTTTTGGCATCGTGGCAATAGTAAATCTTACTCATGAACATGGGATGACTTCCTTATCATTTCATTTCTTTCAGCATCATTTTCTAGGCTCTTTTGGATGTTTTGGCTTATGTTTTGTTCACTTCATGCTGTTATAAGTGAGCTTTTATTAATTTTATACTAAGATGTAAAACATTAATTTTTGTTTGATTATTTTTCTGTCTCGTAAATTCATCTGTGCATGTGTGTAATCCTTTAAGTTTTTCTTTATTTTAGATTACATCATCTGTGAACAGGTAATTTCACTTTTCCAATTTCACTTTTATTCACCCGCTCTTTCCTTTCCCTGCCTACATTTTGCCTACATGTGTGTCTAGGCACTACATTTGTGCCTGGCACCCACAGAGGTCAGAAATTGGGTGTTGGATACCCTGGAACTTGACTTTCCAATGGTTATGAGCTGCCATGTGGGTGCTGGAAACTGAATCCAGGTCCTCTTGAGCTACCACTGCTCTTCTGAGCCATCTCTCTAGGCCTCTCCTTTTTGAAAAGGTTTCACTGTGATGCTCAGGCTGGGCTCAAACTGCCAGTTATCTTGCCTCGAGCTAGGATTATAGGTGTGCACCACCATGTAAGGCTGGCCCCATGCATCTTAATCCCAGTAATCTGAAGGATTCTGTATACTCCCTAAAGTTTTCAAATAGACTCTTCATACCTTCATCTATTTGGGGGCACATCTTTTCATGGTAACCTTCAATAAAAGTAGGATTATCCTTGAGAATTCTCAATGTTCTACCTTCTCTTTCTGAAGAGATGTTCTTGTCTCTTAAGTGCCTTTCTACCTCGCTGTCATAACCAGACATTAGCCACTAAATTCTGATGAAGGCATCTGTTTCTGATAACTTAAAGTCCTAAGGACACCTAACTGACTGACCTCTGATCCTTCAGTATTGGGTATGGTGCCAGAAACGTACTCAATAAATACTTGTGTGTGTACACAAGCTCTTTATTATATAGCACAGGTTAATGTAATTACTTTTCTTACATGCAGTGGTCCTATTATTTTTTCTCCTGGTCTTGACAAGCTGTTAAGGGACTTTCTCCCACACAGCTTTGGGCCTCATTCTCTTGCATCCCTCCAGTGGTTATTTGCTGGGTTCTGGGATGAAGGGAGAGGCCCATGTTCCTTAACACCTCTTGAATTGGTGCTTCCCAGCAATAGAAAGGAGCCAGTCCTGGAGCCACCCTATGGATATTCCTGACTATGACAAACATCTGTTTCTCTCTTAATCCTCCTGTAGCCTAGGTTGTTCCTTAAGAGGTTGTAAACATTTCTCATTTCCCCCAAAGCTTTCTTCTTTAAAAACCTCTGCACTACCCTTTGACTCCCAGTACTCCGTATGGCTTCAGTCTGTGACGTGCTATTCTTCAAACCTGTACATGTGCAACTATGCACTCTCAAGGTATAGGTCAACCACAGTGTTCAGAGAGTAAACACCAGAGATGACAGTGTGGGGTTGGCTGTGCTTCCTCGTGGTCCTTGAACACACATGTCAGGTCATCATGTTCACAGCAAATGCTAGAGGAGGAAGGCAGTCGGAGCCCAGAACACAAAACAAGGCCAAGGCTTATTGATTTTTCCATTCAAAACAAAACAAAACAAAAACAGGGACCTGTTGGATGCTCGGTGGGTAAAAAAGACTTGATCCCAAGCCTGACTAGTTCCCTTCCTCAGAACTGCATGATGGAAGGACAGAACCCCCCCCCCCCCCCCCCGAAAAAAACATCCTCTGACCTCCCCACCAGTAGGCTTGTATGTTGGCTTCATGTCCCTAGTGCTTATGAAAGACCCTGTTAGTAGAAAATTTAGTAAATTCTCGACTAAAATTGAATTAATGTAAATGGTAGGGCCTAAAACGTTTATTATTAGCCCTATAATTATTATGGTGGTATTTTCTAACCTGCTAGCAATCTATAAACACAGATACCTGTTATATTTTAAAATAGCCTCGGTTCACTTGGGTAGGGTAGGTATTAATCTCCTAAACTGCCTTCCATATCTCTCTGCTCCCAATCCATGCTATCTGCTTCTAATAATTTCTGTTGAGCTACCTTCCATCCCTAATCCCAAATACTTGCTAGCTTTCTTCATCTGGACCAAATCCTCCATCCCTGCCAGCCATGTGCTGCTTCCTTCACCTCACTCGTAACAGTGGCCTCCTTCCCTCTCTTCCTCTGCTGTGTCTCCTTTCCAGGATCCTCTACCCTTAAAGCCCTGGAGCCTTAGCTGCAGCTATCCCATTTGCCCTGCCTAGGTGTGTTGACTTATTATTGGCCAAACAGAAATAAGTTTCAAATGTCATTTTGTAGTATGTGATTCTGCTCATTTGGCAGCAAGCAGACCAACCGCCAACGGTGAAAGGTCATTACTAATAATTAATTTTCACTGGCGTTTCTTAGTTGTTTTCTTTCTCACCAAAGAAACCTGCTGGAGACAAGTTAAAGCAAGAAAACCATGGACTTAGAAAACACTTCCCTGAAAGGTGTTCCTCGATTACCATCACATCTACCATTTTACTCAGTGTACAACACTAGGATATTCCTTTAATGTCTTTCAGCCTCGTACCAAGTGTAAGGTATACACAGAGGCAAGTGCCTACAGAATAGAGGCTTTAAGGTGGGGTGTGTGTGTGTGTGTGTGTGTGTGTGTGTGTGTGTGTGTAGAAGGCAGAGTAAGACAATACTCATTTTAGTGTCTGATACATCAACTAATAATTTTCACACTCTAACCCTTGTGGCACTGGCTGCAGATCTAAGGGCCACTTATACCAGTGTCACATACAATAGGCGCTTCTTTTAGTGCCATAGGTGGGTGTTTTGTTTTTGTTTAGATTTCATTCTAGGTACCACTTGGCCACTGCTTCTACATCACTCCCACTCCCCATACACCCTTGGCCCCCTTCCAAATTCATGATCTCTCACTTGAATCATTATTGTCTCCTGTATATACATGTAGCATATATGTGCACACACATACGCATACACATACATCCTACGGAGCCAGTTTGTCTTACTCTGTATATGTGCTAGGACTGACCACTGTGGATTAGACAGCCATTGTGGGAGCTCACGGAGAAGCTGTTTCTTCTCTCTCGGCAGCCACTGATAACCTGTGGCTTTTCATCCAGGGGTAACACCATGTGGAATGCACATAATGCGCATTGACATGTCAGTTGGTGTCTTTCTGCTGGTCTTCTTCAGGCAACCACATTTTCCCTGCTATGTCTAGGGCGTGCTATCTAATGGTAGACGCCTGGGCCTCTCTTCTTACAGTCTGCTCTCTCCTGTGGTTTTCATCAAGTCTTACATGTAGGGGTTGTGATACAGATGCTACCACAGTCCTCTTTTCTCTTGATTTTCACCAACTGCAGATCTCTGTAATTGTTTCCATCTCTTGCAAAAAAGAAGCTCAATTGCTGAGGAGTGGGCGAGAGCCACACTCACCTGTGGATATGAGGACAGATACTTAGAAACACAGAAAGAAATTATATTAGTTTAGGAAACTGGCAGTAGTAGGTCCTCTGTGGCTCATGACCTTCCCAGGCATGAATAGCAAGCTAGGTTTACACACCAGGCCTGAATACCAGCTTCCTGTTGAGTGGGCCACATGTCTGATTAGCTGTTGGTTACCCCCAAAACAAAAGTGCCACTATTGCACCATTGTGAATATCTTGCCAGGCCAGTCAGATATTATTACTCTTTATTGCTTTCCACATTAGTTTTTCAGACAGGGACTCTCAGCGAACGGGGAGCTCACTCATTGCGAGACTATTACAAGACTAGCTGGCCAACAAGCCCCAGTAACTGTCTCATCTCTGCCTCCCCAGTGCTAGGAACACTGGAAGGGAACACACTGCCATGCCAGGGTTTGTCCCATCTCCCTCCAGACTCAGGACTTCAGTCTACTCCAGAGGGACTTTACTGACTGAGCTATCATCTCTCCAGCCCCGAGTCATTTTAAAAAATCATATTTTTATTCTTTGAAATTTCATACACGAGTAACATGTATTTTGATTGTATTCATGCCCACCGCTCCCAGATCCAGCCCTGATTCCTCACCCTCTCCCAACTTGTCCTTTTTTCTTTTTAATCTCATGAAGTCTATCTAATTTATGCTCTTCATGTACCCATGAGTATTTGGGTCCTCCACTGTAGCCAGGTTTTGGGCTATTTTATTGGGTTCTTTTTTCTACCTTCCTACACCATCCCAATACCTTCCAACCTCCCAACACTAAGCAGGAGAGTAAGAAAGATAGAGGGGAACGGAGCATTGATCTCCTTAGACTAATTCCTGCTGATTAGGGGTGTCGAGTTCCTTGGGGCAAATTTGATCTTCATTGTCAGGATATTTCCAAACAGCAACAGCAGCAGGGGGAGCAGCTGCTGTCTTGCAGCCCCTCTCTAGGCTCTAGCATTTGCCCTACACTTGCAGAAACTATCTGCAGCTGGCAAAACCACACCCCTAGCAGAGCATGAGGCAAATCAGAGCTGCCGTGGGCAATCAGGGGAGCAGCCCCATATCCCACACCTCGGATTAAAACAAAACATATTCACAGAACATTTCTGTGTTTTTTAAAGAAATCAAAACCACCTCTCACTACAATCCACATGAGTGTGGTAGACCCTCCAGGGGCCACACCCTTAAAACTGCTCTCCCGCAGAAGCTCTCAGCTGCCATTCAACCAGGGGTGTCAGGCCCTTCCCAGTCCATTCTAGAATGCTGCCTGCCTCGATCTTGTGCTGCTGTGAGCTCATGGGTCCTGTCACATCCAGAAGACAGTTTTGGTCTGGTCATGCCTGACCACTGGCTTTTATGGTCTTTCTGCCTCCCTTCCTCTGTGGTCCTGAGTCTTGGGGGAGGCTGAGTGTTCTTAAATGTGGGAAATCAGGTTCAATCATGACATCCTTGACTCAGACGCTGTTTCTCAAGTACAAGGGGCTTTGAGAGGTAGGTAGAAGAAGGTGGGGAAGGGTTCCGATAGAAGCTCTTTAGCCATGTGGCTAAACCATTTTTTGATGCTCCAACCGGCCCTGTGAAGTTGGAGCTTTGTTCCCCATGTCTTCCCAGGAACCTGTCACACCCTTAGGGTTCTGTTCTTGGAGTAACTTCTTCCCAGGTTAAATTCTTTCCATATATGGAAACAGTTGAACCCCCTTTCTTTCTTTCTTTCTTTCTTTCTTTCTTTCTTTCTTTTTCTGTTATCTTTTTAAACCAATACATGTTTCTTTGTTAAATGACTGATATAATAAAAGCATACTTTGAGGAAAATTTTATTCTACTCTTCTGCACTCCCCAAGGGCAACCATTGTTGACCGTATAAAAACTACCGCTGTGGCTCCTTTGTGACTTCCCATGGTTTTTTGTTTTGTTTTGGTTTGGTTTGGTTTGTTTGTTTGTTTGTTTGTTTGTTTTTGCAAGACAGGGTTTCTCTGTGTAGCCTTGGCTGTCCTAGACTCACTTTGTAGACCAGGCTGGCCTCGAACTCACAGTGATCAACCTGCCTCTGCCTCCTGAGCGCTAGGATTAAAGGCGTGCGCCACCATGTCCGGCCTCCCATTGCTACTTTTTAAAAGAAGAAAACAAGTTAAGCATGGAAAGGTTTATTTGGTCTAGTGACCTCAGAGGTCCCTGCTAATGGTTGGCTGACACCATTGCTTTAACCTCAGGTCAGACAGGATCCTCACAGCGGGGAGCAAATGGCGGAGCAGAGCTGCTCAATCCACGGCAGCCGGGAGGCAGAGAGCAGAGGGAAACATACACCGTGCAGATTTGCCCCTCACTGGCCTATTTCCTCCCAACAGGCTTCATGTCCTCATAATCCTTCGATGATATTAGTGCCTTCCTGATCCCTAAATGCTGGGGTCTGCCCCTCAAAAGTGCAGGAGCCTACCTGAGGGAAAGGGAGTGGTGTTGAAGACTTGGTACCTAAACCTTGGCACCCATCGAAACTGACTACTTTAACTTAGCCGAAAAGGAAGAGCCACGTACGTCCTCAGTCTCTACTCCCACACAGACTCTAAAACTGTCCTCCATTCAAGAGTTGGTAGCCAGACCTGGTGGCACACACCTTTAATCCCCGTACTCAAAAGGCAGAGGCAAGTGGATCTTTGTGAGTTCAAGGCTAGCCTGATCTGCAAAAACAAGTTCCAAGACAGCCAGGGCTGTTACTCAGAGAAACCCTGTCTTGAAAAACAAACTAACAGAAGACTTACTTAGTAGTGCCCAACTCACTCTGAGTAGTGACCTCGGGGTCTGTATTTGGGAAACCACTCACATTTTAAGTACTAAGATGGAAATAGTTTCTCACCTTGGTCCCCGGAAGGAAGCACGCATTCCTCCTACCTGGGTCTCAGTCATAGTTTGCTGAACTTTTCATTTTAAAGTGGCGAATATCACCCAGTTTTCTCCTCGCCTTCATGGCATGATAGGCCCCACTGCCCCCGCTATGTGCACGGTGCTAACGTGGCCACCAGGGGGCGCTGCCACCAGTTTCTCCTTCCTCTGGAAAGGCTCCCTGTGCTCAGGTGTAGGCGACTCAGCAACTCTGAATTTGCCCTGTACTCACCTAAGGCTGGTGCTGCCCTGCCTCCAACGGCTGCGCGGGCCGGTTTGCCCTGTCTCTTGCAAACATGACATTCTGACTAAAGGAGCAGCGATGTCCCTTGAGTTGGTTAACACTCCCTTTCGTTCCTTTCTTTCTATGGTTGCAACTTCCCAGTGATTTATGGCCTGTGCTGTGAGAGGGCATGGGGGAGGGCAGGAAGGAGAGAGACCAGGAGTGCGGAAGCCGGGAAGAGGTGGGTGGCTGGAGGAAAAATTGGGGGATCGGGGATAAGACGTCATTGCTTTCTGGACAGTAGATAACTGCAAAACAAAATAATGAAATCTTTTTCGGGGTGTGTGTGGAATGGGGTGCGCAAGGGATTGTATGTCAAAACAAGACACTAGCAATCCAGGAAGAACCGGCGTGCACTTTCCTGATCCCAAAGTGCTAAATCCACTTATCCACCTATCCGCCCGCTCCCCCCCCCCCCCCCCCCCCCCCCCCCCCCCCCCCCCCCCCCCCC
>OU015753.1:53232857-53244899 GCA_907169655.1 Acomys percivali
CCCCCCCCCCAAAAAAAAAAGCTGAACAGAATGATCGTGAGTGCGGGTGATTCTTCCGGTTGTGAATTGAAGGCGCTCTGGTCCTGACCATAGGAAAAATGCTTGAGGAAGAAATTGTGGGGTGCTTTGGAGACTGAGTGGATGTGATCACCTACAGTGAGAGTCTTCCCACACGCATGGTTCCATGGTGTAATGGTGAGCACTCTGGACTCTGAATCCAGCGATCCGAGTTCAAATCTCGGTGGGACCTTTCTCTTTAGGATCCGTTTTCTTTCTATTCACAGCCCTGGCTTAGTACAGGAAGAAAAGGGGAGCTGGTCCTGGCATTTATTTGCATTACACGCCTCAGTAGCGTCCCAGCTCTCTCAGCTCAGACCCAAATCCTAATCGTAGGATATCCAGCCCTCAATCACCTCCCCGGCCTGGGGTTCGGGACTCCGGGACCTTCCGGTCTCTCCGTGTCGTCAGGTGAGCTGGGACTGGAAGGGCTTCCCCACCGGCGAGGCTGTTCACCGAAGTCCTGGCTGCTTGCACACCTGCGGCTCCCTCCTCTTCCTGCACCCGCTGAGAGGAACGCAAGCGAGCTAGCCTTGCTTAGGTCTTGGGTTTGAGCAATTTCAGTTCATCGAACTTCTGCGGCAGAGGCCGCAGCTGTCTTCCACTGCGTCTGGTGAGGGAATCTCCTCAAATCCTATATTTAGACAAAAAGCTAAGCTTGCATCTCAGCGCCCCAGGTGGCTTCTGCCTGCGCCGCCACCAATCTGAAACCACCAGCTGTGGCTTCTGCCAGGACTCTGGCCCCGGGAAACGCCGCAGGAGAAGGTCATGGGAATGTTAGAAGATTTAAATGGCTTTCATGTGTGGGTGCCTGGAGAAATTTCAATAATTGTTTTCCTGTGGTTGGAATTTTGGGTAGTTATGCAGTACTGAAAAGTATTAACTGCTGTGTTAGAGAGTTCAGTCTGGGATCTGAGATGAAATGGGAGGGCCTAGCAGAGGTGGGGGGCGGGGCGGGGAGTCTCAACACTGCTGCCAAGAAGGCCACGAAGCTGAGTCCCCTCCCCCGGGCAACCTGGAGGCAAAGGTCTTCTTCCTGCATATAAAAGGCTTCAGCCTCTTATACTGACTGGACCGGTGTTTCCGCGGAAAGTAAACTTGTCTTTTAGAGCCCGGCTTCCCGCTCTCGGCGGTGGCTCGGGAACTAACCGCGAGCATTTCTTTTCATTCTTATTGGCTCTTCCAGCTGCCAGCGGAGTCCCACCCACCGTAGCTCAGTGCAGAGTGACTGGACTCTGCTCTTGTATCAAATTCTGACACTGGGTAAACATGCCATTCCCCAATGGAAATCTGACCCTGGGCCCAGAACCGAGGTAATGATGCAGGCCCGATCCTCCTGGGACTAGAAGAGAACCACAGAGACGCTTCGTTGGCCCTGTCTCTGTAGAGAGCTACCTTAAGACACTCGTAGAAAAAAAATGCGGACAGCTGTAATTAAAGATTTTGCGTACTCCTCTCCGTCACGGGGTTAGCCGGCTACAGGACAACCATCTTGCGGATGTTCTAGTTTGCTTTTTCTGTTGCTGGGTTAAAACTTTCTGACCAAAAGCGACTTTGGAGAGGAAAGGGTTTATTTCATTTCATAGATTACAGCCCACCATTTAGGGAAACTGAGGCAGAAAGAACTTGAAGTTGAAAGCATGGAAAAGCTTGCTCTCAGGATTTTTTTTATTCAGCCCAAGCACAACTGCCTGCTAGGGGTGGCACCTCCCACTGTGGGTTGGGCCCTCTTACATTAAAACAAAACCAAAAACAAACAGACAAAAATGCGCAGAAAAGCCCACACACAGGACAGTGTCCCAAATGAGGCGCTCTCCTCTTCGCTATGTCAAGGTGACCTTCAAGATTAGCCATCCCGGGAGGACACTTAAACATGCTGGGGTCTGGACCAGAGAGTCCTTTCTGCTCCGCGGTTTGCATCCAACAAACTTTACATAAGCCAGTTCCCCCAATATAACATATAACACAACACAAAGCCGGTCCACGTTGCTGGAGCTTTCTACTTTGGTGTAAAATTCCTTCCCTTTCTCCCATTCCTTGCTTTTCCCTCGTGGCTGTCCTCTCCTCATCACGCGCAATGCCTGCCTGCCGACGATTTTCTGAGCCAGATTTGGACTTCACCGCATCTTTGCCTCCCTTCCATCCTCCGCCTCCTCATCTTCCTCCTCTCCTCCACTCCTTTTCGGATCTTCTCTCTCTGCTTCCACGAGGCTTCTTTTCTGCCGTCCCCTTGTTACATTCCCCACAACTTTGACCAGTTCTTCATTTCCCGTCCTCCCTGACACACTTTCTTTTTCAAAGAGAGACGGAGGTGGGGATATTCAACGTAGAAAGGGCTACAGTCTGAGAAGGTCGGGAAGAATGTGCTTCTTTTGTCCCTACTTTTTGGGTGAACCCCAAACAGGAAAGCTCTTACCATGAAAGGCGAAATCTACTCTCAAAGTTGTAGGAAATTCACGACGACTGAGAGCTCTCTTCCTCGTCTGCCGAGTCCCCTGGGAAAGCGCACGGGCGCCCCCTGGCGGATGGTTCGGGACAATGCACAAAATGCGGCTTCTCTTGGGCGGGTTCGCAGTGAAGCCCTAGGCCCTAGAGCCCGGTCAAAGAAAAGCTCCGGTCGCTTTAATTAGAGATGAAGATGGGAGAAAGTGAAAGCACTCAGCTAGCTATGTTCTCTAAACCCCTTCCCCCGCCTCCTGACATCCGCAGCCTCCACGCTGCTCTCCCTTCCGGCTTTGGGGTGAGGGTTCTGGGCGCCTTGAGATGAACCAAACTTTGCTCACAAAGAGAGTTGCTAAACTCAAGAACGAAAATGACCCGGCAGGCAGTGGAGGCCACAGCTCCTACACATCACACTGTGACCTTGGCATGCTACCCACGACCTCCAGAGTGGTGGTCGGGAGCCGGGCATTCTCTGTACCAGAGCTGCGGACCCTGTCGTCTCACACCGCCCCATCCTCTTGCTCTCCTCTTTTCCTTTAGCTCTGCTGTCTCCTCTCTAAGTTCCTTGCTTCACAGCGCCTCCATCCGCGTCCCCCAGGCTAAGGACACCCACAAGGTCCTGGGTGGTTCCCATTTCAGAATGCATTCTTTAGATTTTCCAAGAGAATTTGGTTCAACCGCTGGCGGGAAGGTTTTTAAAAATACACACTCCGACAGCTTTCACATTCTCCACTTCGGGGATTCTTTAGGATTAAAACTCGGAAAGACTAAGTGGGAATCTGTTATTTTAATTTTTACTATTTTTATGTATGTGTGAGAAGGTGTCAGGTCCTGATGGAGTTACAGGCAGTTGTGAGCCACCTTACATGGATGCTGGGAACTGAACTCTGGTCCTCCACAAGAGTAGCAAATACGTTTAGTGGCTAAGCCAACTCTTTAGCTCCCTTAGTGGCATTTCTGATCCCCCGAGGACCTATTTCCTGGAATACTTCCTGCGTGTCCTTAGGTGCCAGACCCAGGCCGCAGAAGAGGTTGTCTCTCTCCAACACAAAGAATGCTCATTTTCCCTGCTAAGGCTCTCCGGTTCCGTCTAACCATGGCATCAGTTCAAAGGAGATAGGGTACACCTCACAGGATCAAAAGCCCAAATCTCATGGAAACCATCCATATTGGGTGTGGATGAGGCTTTCTGCGGCTATGTTATGGTTCTGTCCTGGAGAGGGGCTACTTTCTTGACTGATGGCTCCTTCCTTCCTTCTTTTTTTCCTTTCTGTTTTGTTTTGCTGTTGTTGTTTGTTTGTTTGTTTGACTCCTGAAGTCCAGTGTGACCCTAGACTCACTATGCATCCAAGGATGGCCTGAAACTTTTACTTTAAGATCCGTTTATTTATCTTGTGAGTCTTTAAAAAATATTAGACGACATAAGTTATAAAAAAATTAAATAATTGTTCATGTTTGCCATGAAAACAGCAGAGGATGGAGGGAGGTATGTGGACATACAGCTAAAATCTTGGCTCTCTGATGGACAAATGATTGACAAGCAATGACTTTTGTCCTCATGGAAATAGAATAGATCAATGCCTGTTTTGCTGTTCTTTTTGCTCTGTCCACACATATCTTTTTTTCCTTTCTAGCCTACCTTTGGGAATTCAATTTTCCAACTGAAGCTCAGGGCATGACAGCTGACCCAATTAAGGCAGTTAAGGGAAGGGAGAGAGCCCTTCTTCCTCAGTTAGAATTTAAAGGACTTCCTCACCCAGGGTGACCCTGACAGCCTTCAGGCAGGGCCGTCAAGAACAATTGACAGGGGCACAGGGTAGTTGAGCAGCTAACCTTACAGCTCAGCTGGGTGAAATGGCCACAGGTCTCTAGGCGCCAAGCTCACATGACACTGCACCAGGAAAGGGACTTCTGTCCTGCTCTCCTGTTGTCCACTGCATCTGGAGCCTCCAGGGCCTGAGCTTGACTGAGTAGGGGGAGAGGAGAAACAGCCTGGGTAGAGGCTAGTGTAGTGGATGGACACATGTTTTTGTTTTGATCCCAAGTGTGGGATGGGGAACAGACTTGTGAGAGTACAGGTGATGTTTATCCACTAGAAGACAAATCATCTCATGTGGGGGCTTGGTTTTTGCCAGCTGAAACACATCTTAGTATAGACTCTGAAAGGAGATATATACATATATGAGCCCAAAACAGGAGGTGGGGCTTTTGGAGTCTTGGTACTGTTTGGCTGTTCATTGCTCCACTCCAAGACACTCCTAGAGAGACCACTCCAGGGAATGCTTTGGGCCTCTGGGTTCTGGCTGCTGTTCCAGGTTCCAAAAGCAACTTTGGTTGAATTGCTGGTCTACTGAAATCCAGCCGTCTACACCAGGGGAATCACTCCCAGGAACTGAGTCTAAAATAGGTCTACTTCTCCTGTTCCCATTAACCTTTTTTCTCTCCTATCTAGGGTTGGAAGGGAAGGTATAAGCACGTAAAAACCTCAAATAAAGTAGGTTTGGAAAAGGTCAAAGCCTACAGGTGGTACCCAACATGCTTTGGGCATAATGGGTAACTTCTAATATTGTAGAAGAGACACAGATGTTGTTTCAGGTGTCAGGAAAATCGCAGCTGCTATTGCAAAGGGTTTTTTTTCCTGCTTTATACTCATGGGGAATTTTTTTCTTTGTCTTTTTACTGTATTGCATTTTTTAAAAGATTGGAAGAAAGACCAATAAGCTACAAAAACTGCAAGGGTCAGTAAATTTTATCATTCTGGAAAGGATTGCGGAGTTGGCTGTACAAGCAGAGAATCTGCGGGTAGAGGTTGAAGCATTTGGAAAGGAAAAAGTGCCATTGGTAAAGGGAAAACACCTGGTAACTGAGAGCCAGTGTTTCCTACAGTTGCCACCCCACCCTGCTCCAAGTACCAGGTGTCCAGAGCGCCAGTGTGCTGAAGAGGGTCGAGAAAAACGGGAAGCTGGAGAGGCTGTGAAGATTCTAGAGGAACAGGACAGCAGACAGACAACCCAAAAGGGCTTTGGAGACAAGTGCTCTGATAAAGGAATTCTCTAGAGCTACACAGACACCATCAGCTTTTCCAGTCTTTGTGCAACATATCCCTGCTAATGATGGTAGTGAGGCTCATGATGAGATGGCCTCTAGTAGATATTCTAGTTTTAAAGCATTTTAAAGAGGCTATTGTACAGAATGGAATGCATTCATCTTTTGTTAAACAAATGTTAAGTAACTGCGCTATGCAGCATAAACTTATTCCCCAAGATTGGAAGAGATTGGTGTCAGCTGTTCAGCTGTGTTAGAAGCTGCTCAGCAGTTACAGGGGTTATCGTGGTGGAGAAATGAAGGCACAAGAATAGAACAACAAAATATTACAAGGGGGATAAATGCCGTTAAAGATCAATTGCTTGGTGAAGGGTGTTATGCTGATTTAAGAGAACAAACCCGATCTGAAGATGTAGTAATTGAACAATGTCATATTGCAACCATAAGAGCTTGGTACATGGTTGAGAAGCCTGGTAAAACAACCACTTCATTTACTAAGGTATTTCAAAGCCCAGGAAAAGCCTTCATAGAACTCTTACATGGATTGGGTTCAGCTCTAGATAGAGCCAGACCAGATCCTGAGACCAGACAGGCATTGAAACTGATCGTGGCGTATTAGAATGCAAATACTGAATGTAAGAACATTAAAGCACAAGGAGCCCAACTAGATGAGTGGATAAAAGAGACAGTTAATATTAGCTCTCAGGAGCATCAAACCAATATGATGGGACAAACTGTAGCTATGTGGTAAGTTTGGCCATTTACAAAGAAACTGTAAGGTCAAAAGTTCCAGACCTCAAAGTAACAGGGGCACTAACTTTGGAGTAAATGGTACTCATAGAAGAGTACAAGGAGCTTCTGGCCATGATGGTAATGATGTGCCAAGACTTCCAGGGTATTGTAGCCACTGTGGGAAGGAAAAACATTGGGCCAGGGGTTGTCAATCCAAGAGAGACATAAGAGGTGCTTTCTTACCATCAGGAAAGAAAAGGAGGGGCCTGTTAGCTCAAACCCCCCACAGCAAACAATAGGAGCCATCTTTCTTTGGTCAGCCACAAAATAACAAACTTTCAGGAAAGCGAAGACAAGGTATCAATGATTTAATGCCTGCTACTGAAGGCAGTGCAGCTTTGGATCTGGCCTCAGATAAATCTCTTACACTATCCCCACAGGTTGAATGTTACAAAATAACCACTGGTGTTTATGGTCCTTTACCTTCAGGGACAGTAGGAATAATCTTGGGAAGAAGTGGATTAATTTATCAAGGCTTTACTGTGCATCCTGGTATTATAGATGGGGATTGTAAGGAAGAAATTAAAATCATGGCATATGTAAAGAAGGAGATGCAAAGTAATGTAGGGGATAGAATTGCTCAGCTGTTACTGCTTCCTTACATCAAGGGCAAAGCTGCTCCAGTAGAAAGAACAGGTGCATTTAGGAGTACTGGAGGATGTGTGTCCCGGCAAACAATAGTTAATGATCAGAGACCTAAATTAATGGTACAAATGAATGGTGTTGAAATAAAAATTTTGATGGATACAGAAGCAGATGTCATGATCTTTTCCCAAAAGTATTGGAAGCCAGATTGGCCACTTCAGAAGGTTTATACACAGGAATATGTGTATAACACACAGAAGGTTTATAGGAATAGGTAAATTATCTCACATAAGACAAAGTGAATAATAGATTAAATGTGTGGGACCAGAAAGGCAAACAGGGAAGCTGAGACCCTATGTGGCTGACATACCTGTAAATTTATGGGGATGGGATCTTTTACAAGAATAGAGTACTCAAATTAATATTCCTACAACCACAGAGACAGACAATGATGAAATTAGGGGTGAAATGGTAGATGCTTCTGGGGAAGGTATTTACATATCTAATCAAGAGCAACTACAAGCTGTGCCCACTGCCCAAACATAGAACTTCACAGGTATTGAGTTTCCAATTTTATAAAAAGGGCCACTGCTGATCTACCAACAGGCTTGCCCCTAAAGTGGATATCAAATAGACCTGGGTGGCAAGAGCAGTGGCCCATAAGAAAAGAAAAACTGCAGGTACTTCAACAACTGGTGCAAGAGCAGCTGGAGGCTCATCATATAGGAGAGTCTATCAGCCCGTGGAATTCCCCTGTGTTTGTTGTAAAAAAAAAAAAGAAGTCAGGAAAATGGAGGATGGTAACGGATTTATGAGCAGTGAATAGAGTAATTCAGCCAATGCATCCTTTACAGGCTGGAATTCCTTTATCTTCTTTGTTACCTAGATCATGGCCTATTATAGTCATTGATTTAAAAGATTGTTTTTTTCACAATGCTTATGCATGAGCAGGACAGGGAAATATTTGCTTTCTCAGCACCTACTCTGAATAATGGTGGATCAATGAAGAGCTACCATTGGAAGGTCCTTCCACAGGGAATGTTGAATAGTCCAACTTTTGTCAATACGTTGTGCGACAACCACTAGAAATAATTCATAGGCAATTTCCTCAGTCTATCATTTATCATTACATGGATGCTGTTTTGTTGGCTGATTCTGATGCAGATACTTTAGAGAAAATGTTTAAGGAAACACAAAGATTTCTGCCAGGCAGAAAGTTACAGATTGTTCCAGAAAAAAAAATACAAATAGGAGATTCAATTACCTATTCAAGCTATAAAATAATTGAACAAAAAAAATTGACCACAAAAGGTAGAAATCTGGAGAGACCAGTTGCAAACTCTTAATTTTCAAAAAATGATCGAAGATATTAACTGGCTGAAGCCTATAATTAGATTAGCTACTTATGAGTTAAGTAACTTGTTTCATACATTACAAGGGGATTCAGATTTAAACAATCCAAGGTGTCTAAGGGCTGAGGCAGAAAAAGAGTTAATTCTGGTAGAACAGACTACAAGATGCATATGTGGGTAGAACTGATCCTAAGCTTTATTGTGTTTTGGTTATTTTTGCCTTCAACTCACTTTCCTACTGGGTTCATTATGCAAAGGGAAGATGAAATCATGGAATGGGTTTTCTTAGCACATAAAGTAAAAAATTGAAGACACACACAGAAAAGACTTTCTGAATTAGTTATAGAAGGTGGAGTAAGACTGCGTCAACTGTCAGGAACAGACCTGGTGGAAATTGTGGCGCCTCTTACTAATGCTGAGATTGTGTCAATGTGGGTAATCAGTGAAGATTGGCAAAGAGCTTGTAGTAACTACTTGGGAGAAATTAATAACAAATACCCGGAAAGCAAACGTATACAGTTTATAAAAAGAACTAATTGGATCCTTCCTCGTATTGTAAGGAGAACACCAACTCCAGAGGCACCAACCTTCTATACTGATGCAAACAGGATGGGAATGGGAGGTTATAAGTCAGACAAAATAACTAAGGTGATCAAAAGCCCATCTACCTCAGTACAAAAATCAGAATTGTGTGCAATCCTTATGGTGCTGTTAGATTTTCCTGAATCTCTTAATATAATTACTGACTCTTAATATGTAGAAAGAGTTGTTTTCATATAGAACCTGCAGAATTTACTCCTGATAACCCAGAATTGACTTTGTTATTTATGGAATTATAACAGGCCATCAGAAGTAGAAACCATCCCTTGTATATTACTCATATTCAGTCTCATACACGATTACCAGGTCCACTGGCACAAAGAAATTAGGAAACTGACCAATTACTAATAGGAAATGTGTTAGAAGCCTCAAAATTTCATGAAAAGCATCATATTAACAGTAAAGGTTTAAAGAAAAAAATTCTCTACCACTTGGCAACAAGCCAAAGACATAATTAAAAAGTGTCCTACATGTTCTTTGTATAACCAAACTCCATTGCCTGCTGGAAGTAAGCCTAGGGGTACCAAAAGGAATGAAATCTGGCGGATGGATGTGTTTCATTTTGCAGAATTTGAAAAACAAAAGTACATACATATCATTGATACGTACTCAGGGTTTCAATGGGCCACTGCTTTGAGTTCTGAAAAGGCTGATTATGTAATTACACATTTATTTGAAATAATGGAAATTATGGGAATACCTGAACAAATTAAGACTGACAGTGCTCCTACATATGTATCCAATAAGATGAAGAAAATTTTTTGCAAATTATAATATAAAGCACATTACTAGTATACTACACAATCCTACAGGACAAACAGTTGTAGAAAGAGCTAATTGTACCTTAAAAGAGATGCTTATTAAACAAAAAGGAAGTGTAAAGATCCCCAGGGACAGATTAAATAATGCTTTGTTGACTTAAATTTTCTTAATGTTAGTGAAAAAGGAACAACAGCAGCTGAGAAACACTGGGTTATAGAAAAAAACTAAGGAACTAGGACAACCAAGGATCTGTTGACAATAGACTGGAAACCTGCAATAGTTCTGAGATGGGGATGTGAAAAGGGAGTGAAAAGAATATAGTTACAGACAAAACTTATAAAGATTAGATCTGACCAGGAAGACCGCCTACTGCCTGATCCATGAATGTGTTCATACAGCAAGGGAATCTCAAGGGCTTCCTGGTCCTGATGATGTGCCATTCTTTCATACAACGATATTGCAGCTCAGACAGACATATAAAGTTGATGCCTTACACCTGCTCAAAGTAGAGCAGACAATTATATTTAGATAATTTGTACACCTTGCATATTCATATATATGTAGAAATGTACATATACTAAAACTTTTAAAAAGATTAATTAATTTATTTATATGAGTATACTGTCTTCATGCATACCAGAAGAGGGCATCAGATCCTATTACAGATAGTGGTGAACCACCATGTGGTTGCTGGGAATTGAACTCAGGACCTCTGGAAGAGCAGCCAGTGCTCTTAACCACTGAGCCATCTCTCCAGCCCTATACTAATACTTTTAAGAGTATTAGTATTGCTTATTTTCAGGGCAAAAAAATCAGATGATAATGAAGACAAAGCAGGTAGCCCAGGTGACTCAACTTTGAAGACTGTCTCAGCCACTGTTTCCTCAAGAATTTGCATGCATATCATCTTTAAAAGGGCTAGCCCCAAAGATCGATCTCAAAAAGACTGGACAGAAACAGATACAGCTTTCTTTTCCAGTGCTTGGCCAATATCTTAATTTTCTACCTATAGAAGTTTTCCAGATTTCCACACGTTGGCCTTCTTGTGGGCAAGGAGTTGATTTGCAGCCCCCTCCCCCTTTTCTGCATCCTTAAAATGGTTGATACATGTATTGCCCAGAAGCTGCAGCACTCAAACAGGAACAGCTTGTGGGTGCACTTTGAGAGAGAAAGGCCACTCTTGGTGGTTGGCTTAGAAACTTGAGGTAACGGAACCTGATGATGGGATGGGACAAGGTGTTGGATATGCTGGGTGGTCTAACAGATAACACAATACTTCCCTTGATTAAATAATAGCCAGATGGTCATTAAAATGGTTCCACTTCACTCATTTCGAGGCAGTGGCCTAGCTAAGCTTGAAAACAAAGTGTGTGTATGATGTCAGGATGTGTTTGGAGGACGGATTGTATTGCACGATTCCACGTGTTGACATTGATAATGATGATGATGATGTTGAAGAGTTTTTAGGTAACTGTAACTGAGCAGGGACTAGTAAGTCCGAGTGAAAGATTAGGAATGGGTTTCTACAAGTATGGACCACAGGCATAGAACAGCTGAGGTCAAGGGTCAAGGAAGAGTGCTGCTTGCAGGGACTCCAATGGTGCAACCAAAGATGGCGTGGCCTTTTCAGCACTGGTGACATGCAGAGTGAGTCTGACTAAGGCGTACAAAGCCCTGGTGGGGACTTCCTGCCCTTAATCACTTGCCCTCTAGCAAGCTAAAATTGGGAGGAGTCTACCAAGAAGAGACTTGATACCCTATGAGCCTGTACAGGGGGAGGAAGTCCCCCTCAGTCACAGACATAGGGGAGGGGAGTAAGGGGAAAATAGGAGGGAGGGAGGAATGGGAGGATACAAGGGATGGGATAACAATGGAGATATAATATGAATAAGTTAATAAAATATATTTTTAAAAATAAAATAAAAATGGGAGGAATGACATATCTTTTTACACCTCTAAGACCATGTAAAAGTAAATACACACACACATACACACAAACTTAAAACCCCATATTCATTATACAGACTTTTGTATCTTTTGCTATGTAGTTCATATTTTTATGCTGTTGTCAATATTTAAGAATCTTGGAAAGTATTTTTATTTAAATTGGATATATTTGCAGTATACCTACTCTGATATGTATATGCATAATGAACTGTGTTACAGTGAGCTATTATATACCTGACTTTTATTGCATTTATTTATAGACTTATTTAATGTAGCACATGGTCATGTGTGTGGAGGTTAAAGGGTAATTTGAGGTCCTTAGTTCTATTCTTCCACCATGTGGGTCCTGGGGATTGAACCCAGCTTCTCATGGCTTATAAGCAGCCCAGTCTGGCCATCTTTCCAGTTGCATTTGTGTGTGTGTGTGTGTGTGTGTGTGTGTGTGTGTGTGTGTGTGTGT
>OU015753.1:53245778-53270235 GCA_907169655.1 Acomys percivali
TTCTTCTTCTTCTTCTTCTTCTTCTTCTTCTTCTTCTTCTTCTTCTTCTTCTTCTTCTTCTTCTTCCTCTTCTTTTCTCCTCCTCCTTTTTCTTCTCCTCCTCTTCCTTCTTTTCCACGATTCCACTATTAAACCTTTAAAAAACTTTATTTTCAGGCTTCCTCAGCTTAATTTGCTCCAAAGAATGAATTGTGTATAAGCAAAAACCGAAAAGAGCTGCAGTATCCAGGGGATTTGGGTTTAAAATATTAAGATATCTAGATATTATCAAATCTACATTTTTTTGTTTGTTTTTTGAGACAGGGTTTCTCTATGTAGCCTTGGCTGTCCTGGACTCACTTTGTAGACCAGGCTGGCCTCGAACTCACAGCGATCCGCCTGCCTCTGCTTCCCGAGTGCTGGGATTAAAGGCGTGCGCCACCACGCCCAGCTCTAATCCACAAATTTTTAAAAGCAGTCATGATAGAAAACAACAGCTCCTGTAACTTCTGCAAGCATCCCCTTCTTCAGAAGCTGCCTCAGTTCAGTTCGCCTCATCCTTAGAAACCTCATCAAAATTCTCCACACATCTGGAACCTCATCCTCTTCTCTGGTAGCAAGGGGTGGAGCTTCAGCCAGTCTCCTTAAACTAGTCACACTATCTGCACCAAGCTGGTTTAGAATGCTGGGGAGCATTTCTGTCAGCTGCTTTGTCTCTGCGAGGCCTGTAATGGTAAAGGTGTTTGCCGCCAGAGATGCCTGAACTTCGGGGTTGCTAATGGACCACCGTCCTTTGGCCTGTAAACATGTTCACCTCTTCAACACCAGAGATGCTGTTTATCCGTCACTTCCTTAAGGAGAACTTCCGGTTTCTATCAGCTGCTGTGGCTGTTCAGGCAGTTTCCTTCCCCGAATGCACACTTGAGTCTGCAGTTTGTGGTGAGTTTTTCCTTGTTCAGGATTGTTTATTTCATCTTGTCAGAGTGGACATGGGGCCGGTAGGGGGACTAGGGTTGGCACTCAGGGGGTCTCTGGCAGAGCAGCTGAAGTGAGAGTTGCACACATGGGAACAGAAGATGACACCACACCTTTCATGGTTTTACTGTCCTGTTCTAGGAGCTGGTGCAGAAATGAGAAGCAAAGGAAAACAAATTCTTCATCACAGTTTGCTTTAATAGCCATCTGAAAGGCTGCTTAGCACCCTCTGCCTGCACATTATGTTGGCCTTCAACATATGACCATAGCAACATATATAAATCTATATTATACATTTATACACACACCCACAGCCTATGAGCACTGTGGAGACACAGTCTTCATATAGACCAGGCCTTGCCTATGCCATTAAAAGAGGCACAGGTGTGCTGTGTGCTAGACATTCAATAGGCATGATATGGCCACGAGTCCCCAGTTCCCCTGAGGGAAGTTAGGATTACAGGGGACCGAAGATTTAAGGGAGCCAGTTCAACTTGAGATCATAGAAGAAACAGAGGTGCTAGGCTAAGCATAGGGCACCCGGAAGTTACCACATTTGTTTTGTAGACTCAAAGAACTCTGGTGTGGTGGTATAGACCAAAGCACTACCTGGCCTGGCCCATAGGGCTGGCCTGGCTCAAGAGTGGGTCTGTGAGGGGAGCTTGCCCAGCAGGGCACTGCTGCTCCATGGTGTGCTTTTACAACCATCCGAGGAGCTTCCGCATTCCTACTTGTGGGCAGTGAGGTCCTAGGTCCCCTGAGTTGGCCGTCTTGAGGACAGATGCTGAGGCGAGAACTGTAATGTGGTACGCACCATGCCACAGAGGCTGTTTAGAAGCAGTGCCAGGAGGCCTTCTAAGCGGTCTACATGAGCTTTGCTTAGTGTTGGGCCGCGTGGGCCTTGGCTAATCTTAGTCATTGCTGCCAGGATGCCACCTTCCTTCCTGCCTGTCCCATATGACCACATCTCTGAGTCCTTTCCTGGACCTACAGCAGGAGAGGAGTGAGTGGGCCCAGCTATTCTTCAGCAGACAGGCAGCTGCACAAGGGGCGGGCGGCCCCGCCCTTCCTGTTGCTTTAAGGATCTCTGGCTTCGCTTTCGGTGTGGCTCCTGGAAGGCAAGGGTCACAAGGCTGGAGTAGACAGCAGAGCCCTTAAGGATTTCACCTGCAGACAAGAAGAAAGCAAACCTAGTCAGAGAGAGAGTGCTCAGACCCTGCTGGAGGCTGGACTGAGAGGCGAATGTGCTGGAAGCCAGGAGCCTGAGAGCCCATTAGAAGGGCGAGCCCAGGGGTGGGGAGTAGTGCTGGACTGGAGAAGCTGCTGAAGGCCGGATTAGAGGCAAGCCTTTTGCACCTCTAGCCTCTTGCTGCTTACATCTCTGTATACTGAGTGGCCAGACTCTGCCTTTCTCCCTTCAGGAGCCCGTTCATGTCAAGCGATCCGAAGCAAAGAAGCAAAGAGAAACAAACCTAAAGGGCCTTGTACATGTCTCCCAAGAAGTGCTGAGCAAAAGGGGAGCACACAGAAGGAGAGACATTCAGCAGGAAGTCCTCCTGGTAAGAACATGTCCCAGTTATGGTGATGGTGGTGGGGGCGTGACCAGCAGGGCCTCAGAGGTGGTCTGACATGAGTTCGACTTTTACAGACTTGGGGCAGCAGGCTCACAGAGATAAGGGGCCAGCCAAAGCCACATAGCCAGTTAGTGACAGGCCCACGCTGAGAGCCTCCCCGGGGGCCTGGGAAATAGGGAGGAAAGCTTCCGCAGGCTGGGACAGCAGTGTCCCTGACCAGAGGCACCGTAAAGGGGTTACCTTTGCTGGGACGGGAATATGGCTGCACAGAGTCAGTCTCGTAAGTGCTGTGCTACAGAGGCTCGGGAAAGAAAGAAATCGTCAGAGAAGAAGGAAGGGAAATTAGGAAATTAGATCAAGACAAAAGAATGAGCTACATCAGAGTCCGACCCTTTCCTAGTAGGCCCTAGCACTCGGCAGATTCAACGTGGAACTTTCTGGGCAGATGCTCGGTTGCTCGGGCAGTCTACACTCAGAGAATAGTTTCTAATCTTTAAGCCATGTCACATACACCAAGTCTTCCCTCACACTGCTTCCCGGGGGATTTGAGATAGCTGCAGAGAACACCTGCCAAGATGGAAAAATCTTTCCCCTTAATGGGCAGTGCTTATTTTCAGGTTTTCTTCTGGATCAATGAGACTAAATAGAGATTGTCAGGGATCTTTCTTTATGGACAAGGATGCTTCCAGCCTCACCCTGTGGCAGAGCCCGTCCGTCCGTATGCTTCTGCTTTGCTTTAGTTTCCATAGAGCCCCTAAGGAAACCCCGAAGTCCACAGCTGGCCTCACAGGTCGGCTCCAAATGTCTCAGCCCTCAAGAGGCAACTGCACTGCATCCCCCACCCCCATAAAGGACAGAAAACTACAGTGAGAGGGAGAGATGAGGCAAGATGAGGGCAAGCAGAGAGGTCAGGGGAGGGGTTTGGGGTGGGGCTTACTAGGGAACCACATCCTCTTAGAATGTCAGAGCTAGCCAGACCCCCTCTCCCCCCCCCCCCCCCCCGCCCCATCCCCGCAGAAGGTCGAGTGGGGATCTATGGCTGAGTGCTACAGTGTTGTCCTTACCTCTAAATTAGTCCGTGCTTTCTTCAAAATATCATGGGTCGTGGTCACTGGAAACATAAGACAGCCTCACAATGTGAAAATTTACCAGCTGAGTCTGGCTTGCTTGGCGCTTGCTTCCTAAAGTGCTTTCTCTGACGCTCTGTGTGGTCTGGTGTTAGCCACGCCCCCTCCCTCTGTGCCCACCATTACTCATCAGTCTCTTCCCTCTCAACCTTGCTGAGCCCCTCTAGCCCCTGTTCATCTGCTACACGATTGTCAGGAAGAGCCCTCCCTGTATGTCCTGGGGGGCACCTACATTGGCTCACGATGAATTGTTCCATGCTTTTCTTCTGCTGGTTGGTCCTCTTCAGACGCGCAGCAGTGCGCTGAAGGAGCTGTTCCTGTTGGGACACTTGGGCTCGCAAGTCCAGGAGTTCTTTCTCTATCAATTGTCCCTGAGGAAGAGGGACAGACTCGGATAACATTCACAAAGCTGAACACACCCTGTGCTTTGCAGAATGCTAACACCTTCTCAACCTTTTGTATTGAATTCCCTCCACTAAAACTTCTCAAAGCCTCACTGGAGACAGCTGAGGACCAGGTCTCCAGCAAGGAACGGGAAACCAAAGTCTGCTGGGAAGAGCCTCGCTCTTCACCAGCACTAAATCCCAACAGGCAAGCAAGAGCTTTGTTTGGTTCTGTAGAATTTCCTGAGCCCCTCATCACAAGTGATACTTGGAAGTTTAGGGATGCTGTATCTGCAGACACAGGACAAGCCAGGGGACAAGTTTGCAAATATCTGCCGCCATGGAGATGTGAAACCACCTTGAGTTAGCATAGATGGGCCCATAAAGACACCAGTAACAGTTTTCTGCAGCTGAAGACTAGGGGAGATCCTGAAATACCTCTGTCCAAGAGTCTGCCAGCCACAGCCTGCCTGAGAGACAAGCAGACCCCAGGAGGTGGCTGGCTTTCCCAGGCCTGGCGCAGAGACACAGACTGTAAGAACTGTTGAGGTTCTAGGGCATGGCTACAAGAGGCTCTCATGCTCTTTCTGTGGCCTTTTGATCAGGAAGGGTGCCAACGGTCCACAGAACCCTTCATCAGCTCAGCCAAACTTCAGGGTACAAGACCTGGAAACATCTGGAAACGTCTGGATGTCCAAGGTCCCTCGGTCTATTCCCCAGCTTCTTCCCTCCCCTCCTCTCTGATGTCTCGTCAAGAGTTGGAGGGTAGGAAAAGAATGTGCTAGAACTGCAATGAAGCAGCCACGATGGCTCAGAGGTCTCCTTGCAGGATGTTCCATGATGATTCTGCCCATCCCAACTTGCCACACAACCCCTGACCATCAAGAAAGCCGAAGGAGTCAGGAGCAGGGCCACACTGGCGTGGAAAAGGGAGGTTTTAACCAGTCTGTGGCTGACAGACTCTTGGACAGAGGTATTTCAGGATCTCCCCTAGACTCCAGCTGGAGAAAACTGTTACTGGTGCCTCTGTGGACCCATCTATGCTAACTCAAGGTTCAGCTTCTTGTAGTGAGATTTTGGTTTCTTTAAAAACCCATGTATGTTAGTGATATGTTTTTGCTTTTTTATCTCAGGTGTGGGAATATGGGGCTGCTTCAGATTGACCACAGCAGCTAACTATGATTTGTCTCATGCTCTGACAGGGGTGTGATTTTGCCATGTGAGGATAGTTTAGGTTTGGAATTCTGGGGACCCTTCAGAGAGTATATTGATGCCAGAGACCCAAGAAAGGTGGCTGCTCCTGCTGTTGCTGTTTGCTGTTTGCTGTATGTTGGGTTGCCGTTTGCTTGTTGGAGATATCCTCATGATGAAAATCAAACTTGCCAAGGGGCTCAATGCCTCTAATCAACAGGAAGAAGTCCAACAAGACCACTGGCCCCTTTTCCCTCCATCCTTCTTTCTCTCCTACCTAGTGTTGGGGGGGGGAGCTTGGAAGGGATTGAGTGGAGAAGGGTGGCAGATAAAAAAACCCAATAAAGTAGCCAAGTCACAAAAGCCCAGTAACAGCCCCTCACCTCTTTGCCTAGCAGCACAGGACCATGGCGGTGTGGCAAGGCTGCTCTCCAGAACATGGTGAGGAGGGCTGCCGACTCTTCCAGGGCGTGGCTCAGAGCACCTGCACTGCTCTGCAGCTCATAGACACTTCTCTTACCTGGTGCCTAGGGAAAGAGGACAGGTTAGTCACGGGTGTCCCTGGAGCTGGGGCATCCCGTTGCTCCAAGCTTCCTGTGTAAACAAGCACAGGACACACGCCTGCTGGAAACCCTGGCTTTTTCTTACAGTTCCAGGACAGCTGGTCCTTTTCCCTGGAACCCTTCCCCCAGGATGCCCTACAAGCTTTCAAAACTCATCCCTGTGGTCCATCCTCTAAGACCCAGCACCTTCCTTGCCTGTAATGCAACCACGGAGGACTGGTCCTCACGCTGTGCCTATGGCACCTTATTGTGCATAGAAACAAGGAACTCTATCCTGCTCTTCTGTAGTGGGTCCTTGTAGAAGCCACTATGCTATGCAAGCACCATGGGTGTCTGGTTCCTCACTGACACCTGCTCCTTCTTAACTCCTAAGCACACTATGGCGCTTCAATGGCTGCCTCCTCTTCTCTGTTCAGTCTGAATAGGGAAACCTGGGTTATCAGACTCACTATCGTCTACATATACAAATTCATGTGGATGCCTGTTTATGCCAGCATTCCTATTATAGATAAGCTACCAAAGATGCCAAACACAGTGACATGGTATGTCAATATTTTATAAGTGCTCTATTATAAAGCAAGGGTATTCTGGGATTCTCAGTTAAAATATCAAGTCTGGTCTATGGCAAGGTGAAAATGGGATACAGGAAAGAATCTGGCTGGAATACCCATCAGCTACTGCCTCTGCTGCTGGGAGATGGAAGCATTGATGTAAGGCAGAGTCAGAGGAAGAGGCTGCCTGTAACTACCTCTGCGCCCTGAGCTTCAAGTCCAAGCATGCTGCACATCGACCTGATGAGAGACAGTATCTTTTGGACCAGCAGCTTGCTTTCCCCAATCTGCTGCTGTAGAGCACTGTAGTCATCGATGTGGCAGATGACATGTCGGCCATGCTTGTTGGCAAAGGAGCCATCAGTAGCGTCACCCTCTGGCTTGGGAGGGCTCTTCACCCCTGCAGAACCATCTGAAGCCAGCTCTGACAAAGAAACGAGAGCAGGAGCCACTGTTACGTAACAACAACCTCAGTTCACTCTTCTCCAAAGGGACAATGAGAGAAGCAAGAAGCAAGCCGGCCTCCGAAAACACAGGGCAGCAGGGTCCACAGAGCGGTCCATGTTTTATATGTTTCTGAGTATTCTTATGTCACTTTGATGGACACATTTTACTGCATTGTGGTAGTGTTAATTGTCACCAGACACTATTTAGAATTCCTTGGTATGTGGGCCTCTGGTGAGTCATTTTGATGACATTATGTGGGAAGGTATGTGTTTACTGTGGGCAGGACCACTCCCTAGACAGGGTATCCGGAGCCGGGTACCATGAGGAAGGTAGCACTAAGCACCAGCATACATGTGTTCACTACTCTCCAATTCTGATGCCAGGTGATATGTCACCAGTCCCCCTCAGTTCCTGTGACCTCCTTGCTATGATGGAGTGTAAACCTGCCACTGGCAGCCAGAAGTATACCTTTCTCTCTCACATTGCTTTTCTCAGGGGACTATGGCAGGAAAAAAGATATTTTGACATCTTTCAACAGGTGAAATATTCAGGGTAAGTACATTTAATGAGTGAGTTTTTGGGTAAAGGATGGCCCCACTCAAGAACAGAGCAATGACAGAGCAACAACAAAGCAAAACCAGAGCGGAAGGGAAAGTATAGGAAGAAAACCCAGAAAGGCAGAGGATGGCGCATAGGCATGAGACTGAGAACAAGGTGGAGACACAGGTCCTGCATGCCCTGCATGTCTGGAGAGCCAGCCAAAGGCTGTTTGCATCAGGGACTTTCCATCACCATCTGAGTCCCTTCACTGCTGTATTTACCATCTGTCCTGGTGATGATGGCCGGGTCTGTGCCAGGCACAGGGCAAGAAGAGCTGGGGAGAACAACAGCTGGAGAATTCCAGCCAACATCCCGGACAGGAGCAGAAGCAGCTGAACCTAGGGAACAAAACAGCCACCATGTCAGATCCGCCAACATGCTGCACGCTGAGCAGCATGGCATGGCAGGGCATGGGCATAGCTCAAGGCCGGCCTCAGGAAACGAGCATAGGCCACAGTGCAGGGAGACAGCAAAGCACTTAGTGTGCACTCGTCCATTCAAGGGTATGTCTTGAGAATATCATTTCTAGTCGAAAAAAATTGGTAGGTTTTGTAAGCCCAATTTTGGATATAATTTTGCATGTAGTGTCTAGTACAGTGTCTGGAAGTGAAGTATAAATGTGCAAAGATGTCCACAGTATGGATTTTAAGATGCTGAGTGAGGGCAGGGGGAAAGGCTCAGGAGAACACGTGAGCCAACACTGAAAAGTAAGTTGACCAAAGAATGAGTAGGTCCCCAAAAGCTTCAGCTCAGCAGTCTGCTCATCATCCTGACTGTTAGTAACCACAGCCAAGCCTGGTCATCTGGTCCTGGTCCTGATTCCCAGCCTTAGTAACCCTTGCTTGTCTATTAAACGTCTTGGGACTCATCTTTCTCATGGGAAGTACAGAGGTGGGGAAAATGTCCTGTTTCGATGAGGTTGTGTATTTGAGGACAACTGGTAGATTCTAAAGCACTATGTAGACATGAAGATTCCATCCTTAATCCTTACTGCCCCAAGCGCTTGGCAATTGTTTTCTTTAATGCTATAGATAACCATACAGATTATGTTTCTTTTAATCAGTCCCATTTTCAAGTGGAGTAAACTAAGAGTTAAACACTTGAACATTCAAATACTTAGCCCAAAGCAGACAACCTGAAAGTGGCAAACCAGGGAATCTGGAGACAGGCCTGATGTGGAGTCCCAGGAGGTGCAGTAAAAGCATGCCCGGGGTTTCTGCCTGGCTGTGACAGAACAGTTCCTCATGACCGTCCAGGTGCCACAGACATCCCACTGGCAGAGGATTTGGGCTTCCCTCTTCTTCCCTACCTTGGAAAAATGGCTGTGTGTCTGCAGGCTCCGCGTTGCCTGAGAAGTTCTGACTAACAGAGGAGGGGCTGAGATTGCCTTTGCTGGTACTACGGTCCAACTGCTGTTCCAGCTGCAGCCGCAGACAGTTGTTCACTTGAATGCTCTGTTCCAGCTGCCCTCTCAGGGCTCGTATCTCTGCCACCAGGCAGCTTAACTCACTGGGGACTTGGTGACAGGAGTCGAGGCTGAAAGCTGAAAGAACAAAGAGGAGGGACCAATAGCACTGACCATGTATTTTCACCATAGTCAAATACCGCCCTGTACCATCCCTCCCTGCCAAGGGCCCCACTGGAGTCTCCGGGGCTTGGCCACACATCTGTGAGGCACAGCCTTTCTCATTCAGCACCTGGAGCACAGCAAGGTTGCCTATAACTAGCCTGGGACTTCTCTGAGGGTCAAGCATGCCCATAGGGCATTTGGACTGGCAGATGAACAAGCTTACTGTGCCATGCTGCAGGCTAGAAAGCAGGTCTACACTGTGTCATCCTGCAGGCTAGAGAGCAGGTCTACACTATGTCATCATGCAGGCCAGAAAGCAAGTCTACACTGTGTCATCCTGCAGGCTAGAAAGCAGGTCTACACTGTGTCATCCTGCAGACTAGAAAGCAGGTCTGCGCTGAGCTAGGGGGAAAAAGAGATTTGATGGGTTCTGCACTCAGAGAGGGAAACAGGAACACACAGGGCTTCTGGCACTAGAAGGGAAGTCAGGTACCATAGACCCAGGTTCATAATTCCTAAGTGAATTTCCAACTTCTTGTCGCCACTTACCATGTGTGTTTCTAAATACAAGGATAAAGGGAGCGAATAAACAGTCTAGACTTCCACACTCCTTTCCTGAAGCCCTGAGGGCCACTTATATTTTGAAAGGCAGCATTAGTTTTGGATTTTACCTTCCCCTACCTGCATTGTCGCAACTATCCCCTCCCTCCCTCCCCAGCCTTAGTCCAACAAATGATTATTTCTGTCATGAGCCATGTGAATAGGCTAAGCAGATAGAGACTGAATATCCTCCTGTCACCTTGGGTATGTTTTGTTATCGAATGAGTTCCTGGAAAAGCCCACAATTTAGCTATCCTGCTGGGCCTTTGGAACTCAAAATAAAGAATTATGGAGCCTCAGTGCTAGTTAAGTTTGAATGACCTCAAGAAGACCCACCCACCAAAAGAACAGCATGAGAGGGGTACACACCAGTGTGTGTGGGGGGGTCAGGATGAAGTGACTTCGGAGATAAAGGTTCGTTGTACTTTCTCTTCCTCCAGTTCCAAGTTCTCACTAACTTTTGTTTGTTGGTGGAAACAAATTTCCATCATCCACTGCCCTATATCTTCAATTGCACTGTAGCTCTTATTATAATTGTAAAAATTTGAGATTATAATTTGATCATTTTTTCCCTTCCCTTTCTTCCTCTTAACCCTTCCATGTATCTGGCCCCCTTTCCAGTTCATGGCTAATTGTTGTTACACACACACACACACTCACACACACACACTGCTCAGTCTCTATAATGTTACTTATGTGCTTTCAGGGCTGACCGTTTGGTGTTGGATAACCAACTCGTATGCTCTTCCCTAGAGAAGACTGTGTTCCTTCCTCTCATCATCTCTTGGCTGCTGAGGTTCTCTGTCTCTCGGGCCTGAGGCCTCATGAGCTTTTCCTTCCACGTTAGCCTGCCTATTTCTGTCCTCTGTCTCCCCAGTAGCACACTGTCTCCTAATTAGGAGAATCTCTACATTTATTCAAGAGGCTTTCCAGACTTAGGGTCTCCTAACTTTAGTATGTTCTACCAGACTTAGCATCTTAAAACTCTCTTTTCAACATGGAGCTATTTCCCTTGAAAGTAAACTCTGGTCTTGACTTTCAGGCTTTCTATGTGCCGGCAGCTACCCTTCCCACCAGCCTGACTTCTCACTCCTCCAGTACCAAGGGGCTCCCACAGGCAGACTGACCCACTGCAGCACAGATCTGGACTTCAGCCATTTTTCTCTCAGCCTGTTGAGCTCGCAAGTCTAATTCACTGTCTCTTCAGCAAACTAAGAAGCTAGCTCCAGCCTCAGTAAGTTGACCTCTGCCCTCGGCCACTCACCCTTTCCTCAGCCCTCTGGACCAGTTCTTTTTCTTTACCTGGGAGTTGTACTATTTGAAGCTTTATCTCCTAGTGATCTTCTCAGAGCCGAAAGCTGATTAACTACTTCAGTCACTTCAAGATTTCTGCTGGAAGACCACTGCAGCCTCTGCCTTCACTATATGGTGCCAAGCACAATTCACAAGATGGTGCCCCCCACACCAGCTGCATGGACAATGTGACCACAGCACAGGGACATCATAGCTGTACCACCATGGTCTCAGGTTGAAAGGTGCTTTCAACAACAATTGTCCTACAGTTTCCTCATGTAAAAATGCTTCTACTCACTCACCGGCCTTCAAAACCATGTGCAGTCTCCAAGCTGACCCTTCTACCACTGACACTTTGCGTCCAGCTTGTAGTTTTATTTTTTATCTTTGCTGATTACAATTACATGATTTCAGCCCTGTTACAACCTTCTGTAACTCACTAACATAATGTAACTCTTTATACTTTTCTCCATTTGAGTAGGGAAACATATTAAGATTCACCTGTAATCCCAGTACTCTGGGAGTCAGATGCAGGCGGATCTCTGTGAGTTCGAGGCCAGCCTGGTCTGCAATGTGAGTCTGGGATAGCCAGGGCTACACAGAGAAACCCTGTCTCAAAAAAACAAAAACAAAAGGGCTGGCGAGATGGCTCAATGGTTAAGAACACTGACTGCTATTCCAGAGCTCAATTCCCAACAATCACAGGGTGGCCCACAACTATCTATAATGTGATCTTGTGCCCTCTTCTAGCCTGCAGGGGTATAAGCAAGCAGAACACTGTATACATAATAAATAATTTTTTAAAAAACAAACAAAAAACCAGCAGATAGAAAAGCTGTTCAATAAATAATAATAAACCTAGGCTTGAAACATGACCTCTTAGTAGTGTTTCACTAGGCACCTTTTTTATTTTTATTTTTTATTTTTTGGTTTTGAGTTCGTTTTTCCATGTGGGGAGGGAGGAGGGTATATGAGGATTACATGGGCTACCATAGTCTATCTTTTAGCACATTTAAAATCTTTCCAGATGGCGACAGCCCTACAATATTTCTTCATATAAACAAAAACATGCTATAGACTTTGCCCTTGGCTAGGTTGTTTTTTCTTACTACGTGGAGGAAGTGTGTGATTCTTGTGGGCTATCCTTAAGGCTACCCCGGCTTGATCTGCCTCACCCTTGCGCTTCACAGAGTAGGGGCCTAGGGCGCTCATACCTTTCAGGCCCTTCTTGGGGTTCCCACAGAGCGACTCGTAGATCTGGAGCTCAGACTGCAGGGAGAGGGAAAGCCGCTGCTTTTCTTCGCACTGTTGTTGCAGGAGGGCCAGCTTGTGCTGCAGCCTGCCGAGGAGAGGCCAGGGTGAGCCACGTGGGGGGGAAATGAACCAAAGCCTTTGCCTAGGGGAGTCTGGTAGGCAGGGCTGGCTAGCAGGCTCACTAGGCAGAGTGTGGGGGCAGGTAAGTAAGTTTGCCTCAAGTCAGAGCATTGGCTCCCTTTGCTGGCAGCAGGGCAAACACACTACAGGCCTCTCTCACCCTACAGCAGTCTGCTGCTGACAGGCAGATGCAGGGCCTCGCCTGGCATGGAGAAGCTGATGTCCTGTATCAGTGGGAAGCGTGGGGACAGGCTCCTGCCAGTCTCTGACAGATAGAGACATCTGTAGCTGGATTTCATCTCTCTACTTTGTGGGGGGGAAATTTTTTTTTGCCCAAATTAAAGTCTTCCTTTTTTTTTTCTTTTTCTTTTTCTTTTTCCTTTTGCTCCAAGTGACCAATGAGGTGGGAATAGTGAAGGAGAAACCAAGGTTTCCAAAGGAGGAAACTACTACTTTGTCAATATCCCTTCTGCCCTGAGAGTGGGCCACTCCTTGCCAAGGCCCCACCCACCTGGAGTCCTTTTCCTGGAGGGACAGCCTCTCCTCCTGGAAGTGCGAGAGCTCTTCCTGCTTCTCCTGCAAGTCTTCCAGCAGCTGCCGCCGCTCAGCCCTGTGCTGCTCCAGCTCCCTCTCCAGCTCTTGAAGCTGGGACCGCGAGGCGAGCAGAGCCTCCCGCAGGCGGTCCGTTTCCTGGGAGTGTCCTGATGAAGAGGACAGCACAGGGGCATTTATGTCACTGCCTAAAGCTCATTAGAAAGACAAGCCCAAACACATGTGCTCTTAGGAAAGACAGCGTGGCCCTGACGCTCAGCTTTGTCTAGGTGCTGACGTGCAGCTGCTCAACTGTCTTGTTGTTGTTTTGGTTTTTTGAGACAGGGTTTCTCTGTGTAGCCTTGGCTATCCTGAACTCACTTTGTAGACCAGGCTGGCCTTGAACTCACAGCGATCCACCTGCCTCTGCCTCCCAAGTGCTGGGATTAAAGGCTGCTCAACTGTCTACCTTCAGCCTCGTCAAACGCCAGTGCCGGTTTCCTGTTTGTGGTTTTTTAGAATATATTCTTTTCATCATTTTGTAAACTGGAACATTTGATGTTTTCTGGCCGTGTGACATCTCTCTGATCAAAACTCCTTGAAGACAATCTACAGTAATGCTTCATAGACGGCTACATCTTAGGTCCAGCTGTGTTCATGTGGATCTCTTGCCATTCCTTTCCACTGAGGCTGTCCCACTCTCTCCCAGCATGCACCTGTAGATTGATCAGTCTCTCTGCCTTCCCCCTTATCTGCCAGCCTTAGTTATCTTCCAGCAGGGGCCTTGCCTCTCATGTTTTCTTGTAGCTACCTTAGAAATCTCTCTTCATGTCTTTGGCCTCCACAAGGATTCCTTGGTTCTGGACTTAATCCTGTCATATAGTGCTCTTAGCCTTCTAAATGGCTGTTCAGTAGATATTTGGACATAAAGATAATTTGTGGCCAACTATACATCGATTCAGTTAAGCCAATGAATACTAAGGCAGTCTCCCTCTCAGACCACGTGGGAAATGGTGCCCACTTATGGATGACCATTAAGTAGGGCTGGGAAAGCTCTAGAGGACACAGAGCCATGGGACCGGACAGCAGCCTGGGTGAGGAATGTAGTGAGAAGACAGAGAAATGGCAGAACAGGACCCAGACAGCTGCCCACAGCTGTACTAGTCTGGAGATGTAGAGAGACAACAGACACTGGGTTTGAGTCCCAGTCGGCTGTGAACCGGTGGATGGGGGCAGGCTCCAAACTGGCACGGCAGCTGAGTAGACAGCCACTGCTCTTGGATGTGGGCGGGATTTCATACGGGATAGGCTTCCTAGAGCCATTCAGTCTCAGAGCCTAGGAGTCTAAGGGCTAGCGTTGGGATGTCTTGGGGTGGTGGTTCCTACTGCAATGACCTTTTAATATAGTTCCTCATGTTGTGGTGACTTGCAACCATGAAGTTTTCATTGTTACTTCATAACTGTAATTTTGCCAGTGTTGTAAGTCATAATGTAAATATCTGTGTTTTCCAACGGTCTTGCAAGACCCCTGTGAAAGGGCCATTTGACCCCCGACAAAGTGGTCACAACCCATAGGGTGAGAATTGCTGTCTTAGGGAGTAGCCCGTGGTAGACATATTAGCAACCTAAATTTGGGTTGGTAAGTTTTGGGTAGCTGTTACATCAGCCCTCTCTTCGCTTTTCCCATTGGTGATTGTCATAGCCAGGGTGAGAACTAGTCCGCTCTTGCACCACCTACCTCTGGAAGCATGACTGAGCTGTGCCTGCAGGCTTTGGTTTTCTTCCCTTAGGGCTCTATTTTCACTGTAGAGCTGAGGCATGGTCTCCAGGCCCTGGCTGAAGAAGTGAGAGGTGGAGCCTGTCCCAGAAAACACACCAATGTCCCATGTAACAGGTGCTTTTCCATTTCCTCAAAGATCTGCTGTCCTGACCCAGTAGAAATCTCTGGCCCCTGGAGGCCTGGGATGAACTGGAGCTCGCAGCTGAGCGGTATGTGCTTGCTTTCAGAGCACGTGCACCTAGCACATGCAGCCACTATAATTATGTCGAAAGTTTTTCCTCCCTGCACAATTGTAGCTGGGGCTGCTGTGTGGAAGAAGCAATTGCAAGGACAAAGAGTGACATCCAAATGGCAACATCTTGGAGGGTGGCAGAGGTGGGGACTAATGGCCTCCTAGTGAAGTAGGGGAGGAGGGTCTTCATAGACAGGGCTCTACTGCTTACCAGTCACAAGGACACAGAGAACGGGCCAGCTGCATGTAAGTGGGTTAAGGACAAGAGGCCAGACCTTTGCCTGAGGAAAGTCAATCTCTGAGCTCAGATGAGATCAGTAAAGCAGGAACAACTGTGCTCCCTGCCCCAACTTGATGGACTGTGTCAGTTAAGTAAAGGGTATGGGACTGCTCTGCCTAGGGGCTCTCCCTTCTGCGGGACAGAGGCTGGACCTACCGCTTTCCCGGGCAGTGGTGCTGAGCCTGCGCTGCAGCTGCTCTCGCAGGCGGTCATTGACACATATGGATTCCTCCAGGCGCTGCCGCAGGCTTCGGATCTCACCTAAATGCTCTTCCAACAGGTCAGCCCCTGAAGCCATCCCAGACCAGGGCAGAAGCGGGAGACAGAACACTGGTGACTAGGGTGGGGTGAGAGCTCTGCCAGTGGACGCTCAGCCTGACCCTGGTGTCGCCTTCCTTCTGCCCACTGTGTTCTTTCACACAGGCAGCTTCACTTAACGAAAAGGGGGCTTTGTGCCCACAGGGTGGCCCCTTGCTAAGGAAAGCCCATGAGCCTCCACCCGTGGTGAAAGGGGGCTCTGTATCACTTAGAAAGTAACTGACAGCTCTAACGGAACCCAACTGCCATCTGGCGAGGCACGTCCACCTCTTGAGTGTGGTTTTGGGGCGACCAGGAAGGCCTTACTTCCTTTCTTTCAGTCCCCTTATTCTTTCTGATAAATGATTTTTTTCAAAAAGCAAAATCTATCCTTTCCGACCTAGAGCAGGCCTAAGGTAAAAACCACAAGCCTTCAAACCTCCCTATGGTAGCTAGGGGCTAGCATTTGATGCTTCCTAGGTCATTTTTAGTCAGGCAGGAAGAAGGAAGACCCAGTGTGGATCTAGGACCCAGAAGGACCCAGAAGAGGAAGCATACTCAGGTTACAAGCAGGCCATGTCACTTTGAGCTATCTCCTGGAAATTTCCTGTTGGAACTGAACTACATTGTGTTGTCTGCCTCCTTGCTTACACCCCTCCACTTAGTGTGACTGAGTTTTGCACCGAGGACATATTTGAGGGATAGAAGAAGTTGTATCCTTTCTATGTATTTCCCCAACTGAAGAGAGAAGGTCCCAGCTCTGTGTGTTACCTGTGGGTTTGGAGTTAAGCTGGTACAACGAGGAGCCTGAGGACAGGTCCCCGGAGATGCTCCCTTTCTGAGGCCTCATCAAGTCCCACTGGCCACAGCCACCCAGGTAGCCAGGCTCCAGGATTCTCCCCAGCTCTAGGGTGCCCCTTGTAGGAGAGTGGGCCTGAGGAGGCTTGAGGTAGCCGCAGGAACTGGCTTGTGGATGGTTGCTCAGCAGTGTCGATGTGGAAGCAGGTGGAGCAACGCTAACACCTGGGGAGGAAGAAACACAGTGAGAAACAAATGGCATCAGAAGCCAACACCAGTAAGGACACGGAGACCACTGAGAATGGGGACTAGTGGTGAACATGGGGGAGGGCCAGCACCCCAGTTCATCGCAGGGTATCAGTGAGATGAAGACTCAAAACCTTCTATTTCCTGGCACGAGACATCCAGAGGCAGAGGGGGAAGAAAGACATGACAGAGGCCTGTACACACAAAGGAAAAGCCCAGGGGCTCCTCTCCTGGTTCCTACTGTTATTCGTCATGACAGAATCCAGGAAAGTTCTGGAAGTAGGAGTCATCCCAAAGTTAGGGGTAAAGAATGTGATGGGCTAGCCCACACATGGGAGCATCTGTCTGCCTGTATTTGCCATCCCCTAAAGCTAACCAGTCAATCTTTCCATGCCTCCTTCGGGGAGACATGGGGAAATAAATAAAATCCAGCTGGACTTTGCCACATTGAAGAGCTCTCTGCTCAGGCTGGGAAAACCCTGTGTAAGGAAAGTTGTGATCTGGACAACCACCTTAAGATGTACATCATGAAACCTTAAAGCAATGGTTCTCAACCCATGGGATGTGACCCCTTTGGGGATGAATGACCTTTTCACAGGGGTCACATATCAGATATCTTACATATCAGATGTTTATATTATGATTCATAACAGTAGAAAAATTACAGTTATGAAGTAACAACAAAATAATTTTATGATTGGGGGGTCACCACACTTTGTATTAGGCAGGCTGAGGAACACCGCCTTAAAGAATTAGTAAACATATTCCAAGGAGGGTGGTAGGATCACTTCTTTCCTAGGATGATATTTTCAAAGACCCTATGAAACCACTGGCCCTTCCTTGGGCCCCTGAAGCAGAGGCAAGAGTCCAGGTGATGTCCCCTGTAGCCTGTTTCTGCCCTATCTAGGGGGTGTCTGAAGGGAAGACCCCTGCACAGACTTTAGATTGCTTCTGTTTTTTTCAAAGCCAAGCATAGGAAAGAAGTGGGGCAGTGATGCAAAGGGGCACAGGGCCATAGTGCAGACAGTGCAGAAGGCGGCCGATTTCTTCCGATCGCTATCAACACAGGCGGAATAGACAGGCAGATTGCTGTAATCAAACAGGGATAAGTATCATCTCCTCCAAACAATTTAGACTCAGGGCAAGGGTCAGTACAATTACAACTGCCGCTGACAAAGTTTTATCCTCAGAACTAGTTCTCAAATTGGCCCATCTGCTAAAACCACCCTAGGAAACGTAAACACACACACACACACACACACACACACACACACACACACACACACACACACACACACACACACACACTCACACACACACCTGCCCAACCATAGGTATGGGATACATATTGAGCACTGGACATTTAAGAACATCATCCCAGGAGATTTTAATAGGCAGCAAACTTTGAGAAGTATTGTCGTGGGTCTTTCCTTCCCCAGTTATGCAAACAATTCATTAGTGCTAAAACGGGAGACTAAGAATTTAAACATTTGTACTTTTTAGTAAGGACTTGACAAAGACATGATTTCCTACTCCTCTCATACCTGATGCTTCCTTACCTCCAAACAAGTAAGGGTCATGGGAGGTTTTAAGTCTGTTGGTAACAATGACCTGTATCCTTGTGATCCAGTTTCCTCTGGCTGCACACGCAGAGCCCCTGCCCCAGACCATGCAAAGACACCAATTCCAGGAGCTCTTAGCCTACCACACACCTAGGAAGCTGCCATGTGCCAGTGTTTACGTGGGAAAGTGATTCTCTATTGTTATTGTTGTTGTTGTTACTACTACTACTACTATTATTATTATTAACAGTGAGTGATGATCCATGAGAGAGGACCATGCCTCCGGATAGGGAAAGGGAGGGCTAGTCTTCTTTACAAAGGCTGGGACCATCTGAACCAACATCAAGGGCCTGAGACTACGTGACTCCACAAGCCACAAAAGACCCATTTTATATGCAGGGTTCTCCTTGTATTATTTCCTTTTGGTAAAGATATGTTGACAATCATAAAAAGGATACAAGGGGAAAGGATGGAGGGAAGGACATAGAAACCAAAGAATGTTTGCGCCATCTTGACATGGGACGATTTGTTGGTGTCAGAACCGCCAACAGAACAGTTTTAGGTCATAAGTACAGTCCATCTGCTGGTCTCTGAAGAGAAGGCAGCAGGTGTAAAGGACCACCAGAGTGTTTCCACTGGGCTCAGCCCATAGCTTAAGCAGTAGAGCATCTAAAGTACCATAGTGCAAGGCTATGGGGAGAATTGGACAGCAGGAGCAGATGACAGGCTTCAAGGGGTTACCTTCCATCTTAGCTGCCTGACCTAACTCCAGGCACTACACAGGACACGTGGGAGGCCTAGGCAAGACCATAGTCATGCTAGGTAAGCCCTACTCTGATGTTCTGGAGAAATCCAAAACCAGAAAATTTATTCCCTCAGACTTCATAACCTGGAACTGGAAAACTCCCCTGAAAACTTGCCGTGATCCAGTGGACTCTGTAAGTCTAGCTGGGTGTACACTAGTCAAACTAACCATTTTTAGGGTTGGCAAAAACAAAACAACAGACAAACAGAAACCTAGGCTGATGCAGATGCCACCAGGGGCTGCAATCAGCTGCTGGCTGTGGTCTGTGCTCAGTAAACAGCCCAGGTGTGAAGGATCTTTTGTTGCTCACTCAAGCTCTATTACAGGCACAGAGTGTGACTTTAGCTTAAGTCTATAAAAATCATTACCAAGGAGTCATTCTTTTTTTTTTTCTATTCCTAAAGTGATCACATGCATGGCATCTTACTGTAAGGCATCCAGTGCATACACACAGCAGATCCTTTTCTATGAACTGTGCCATCATGTATGAGGATGGAGGGCAGAGTTCACAACAGTTGTCACAGCCTGAGTTACGGTGCTATCCGTATACCCATCCTGTTTTGGGGGTGGTGGTGGAATGAACCTTGAACAATAAGAAAAGGAGCTTTACCCCACTCTGCTTCTGAATCTTGACCCTTTGTATCTAAAGCTGATGGTGTTGGGCACCAATTAAGAGCAGTGCACAGTAGGAGATATGGCTGCCCCACAAAGCAGTCCCTGAACACGGCTGTATTTTATGTCACCCTGCAAGGGCAAAGCATAACTTCTTTATCCCACCCACCAATAGGCATTCCCCAGACTGCCAGGGATGCACACTGGCATTCTGTGTTGTGCCTAACTCTGTTAGCAGTCTGTGAGCACCGGGTTGAATCTGAAGACCTCCTGTATCTGATGGGGGCACACGCCAGAGACAACAGCAGATGCAGTTCAAGTGAGAAGCAAGCAAGCTCTCCCTCCATCTGCCCACCTGTGACCCATGCCTAGTTTTTTCCCTTCGCCACCATCAAGCCAAAGCCATGCAGAGCCACAGCATATGTGCCACCACTCAGAAGCACACCAAGGCAGCAACGGTGCTCACTTTCTCCCAGCTGCTTCTGCAGCATCTGCAGCTCCTGCTGGGCCTCAGCCAAGGACACCACCGGTGCCTCACAGCAGCCAAGAAGGGGAGGGCCAGAGGGGCTGAAAGGCATGAAGCTGGATGGAGTTGGGTGCATTGGTGCCTGGGAAAGGCTAGCTGGCGTGGGCATGGAGGTAAAGTGAAAGCCTAGAAATAAAGAGTCAGGGAGAGACATCATTAGAGAGAGAGCAAGAGAAAAACAGAGAAGGTAGACCATTCCCTGATCAGATGTGGGCCTGTCTCGTGGCCAGCACTTGCTGTGGTACAGGCCAAGCCCCAGCAAGGCCAAGTATAGTTCCTAAGAAGCAGCCTGGCAGGTCTCTCTGCCTTATCCCTTTGCCACGCTTATCTGTGTATATATCCTCGGCTCAAGATGGAGGCAGTTGACTACAGAGGCAAGATGGTGTGACTCACTCCCACTGTATATCAGGGTGGCTATGCTTACACCCCCCAGAGGCCCCTAGGGTGCTTGTCCTAGTGTGCACCAGCCCTTTCCTCTGGGTAAAGACTATCCATTCATCCAGAACTCCGTTTTTGGACTGGATCAGGATCTCCTGAGGATGACAGACTAGACCAGGCACTATTAGTAGGTATAGTGTGGGATTTTTGGTGGGAGCAAACCTTAGAAATCCAAAGCAGTGTGTTCATAAGATGAGAAATGGCCATGGGAGTGGGGCTGAGATAGTGGCTTGCAAGCCTGTCTGAGGAGACTATAATATCTGCATTAGCTTATAGTAATTGAGTAGGGGGGTGGGCTTCATTGCGACTTGTCTGTTCATGTATGTACGTGCTTTGATTATGTTCTCTCAAGAGGGTGCTGTCTTGTTTTTCCTCCCTCCTTTTCCAAGCCCCCTTTTCCTTAAAAGGCTCCACCCTTCCTTTTCCTCCTTTTCTTTCCTCCCCTTTCCTGTGACAAGATCTGACCCAGCAGTACCGACTAACCTCAAGTCATCACAGTATATTGATAAACACCGGGTTAAAGGTGTGCACCACCAGCTCTCAGTGCACAGCAACCTGCTTCAGTGCAGAGCAGCAACAGGATGATGCTCTGGGAGTAGGACCCAGAAGTTTAATTAAAAATAATTTTCCCTCAGTGATCCATGGAGTCTATGTGCAGCCAAATCTTTAGAAACACTATGAGAATTTAATGTTTTAATCCGTTTCCTTTTTCCAGTGGGAGCAAGGCAGAAATCAAGGCCACCCTGAGGAGGACATCTCATGTAGAACACATGACTGCATCTACAGTAGATCACTACTCCCATGATGCTGATGCTGCGTCACACACCCAAACTGCCTAGCGACATAGCCCAGGCATCTTGTAGGAAGGCACCATGATGTTAAAACCCCTGAGTGAATAACTACCCTTCATGATCTCTTGGTCCAGCTGCTGTTCCCTCAGACCCAGAACCATAGCACCCAGGCACAGGTAGGGGAAGGATACGTATCCCTGTTCCTCAAGACTGTGGTTGAATTGCCCTTTGGGGGACGGGAATGAAGATGGCAGAAAGCGGGACAGAAAGTCATACCGAATCACACTCTACATGAAGGGAGTCAGACATGGAGGAAGGCAGGAAGCAGGGACCGGCCTTTCTCCAGCATCTCTGAAGCAGAACCGTGAATGATCAACAAGACTTGTGACAACTATGTTGAGATACGAAAGCGAATGTTGCCCATTCATTGTCTGCAAGCATGAGTTCACTGATGGTAACATAAAAACAAGCAGCGGTTAGCTATGAAGATAGCCGCATCACCTATGGAAAAAGGCATCGGACCAGTTAAGTAGGTGATATTTATGGGACTAATAGATGTGAGGGCTTCCCCCTCACCCCCATTCTTTGTCTATTATAATCCTATAAAAATGTTGGCCTCTGTTTCTTCAGGGTAAGTGAGAAAAATTAAGTGAAAAAGGAGTAAATTTTTAAAAAGGTAGCCAGCTATTGGTCAAAACCAGCTCATAGACCAAAGCTTATTGAAGATTTCTTGCTTTCTAATATTTTAAAATAAGACACAGATGGTAAGTGAAAACGGCCTCCTGATTTGTCTGGGATGTGATGGATTTAGGCTTCTAACAGTTGCATGTTATCCCTGAAAGAAAACCAAGCAGGCAGCTGAGAGAGAGAGAGAGAGAGAGAGAGAGAGAGAGAGAGAGAGAGAGAGAGAGAGAGAGAGAGAGAGAGAGAGAGAGAGAGAGATGAGATGAGATGAAGCTACTGCCCCACTGGCTGTTTCATACCTGGCTGGGCCTGGCTGGCCTCCTTGGGGGGACTCTGGGGAGTTGGCAAGCTGATGGGGCTGTTGCTGGACTCGACCTTAAGCCCCTGAGATGCACTGGTTGCTGATGGTTTAGAAGACAACACGGCAGAATGACTTGGATGATGGATGGATTCTACAAAACCCATGAATGAAAGAAAATGTTTGCTGTTGTACAGAGAACTGGAAGCGAGGCCTTATATGACCCAGCAGTGTCAGGGCTAGAGGCTGGCTGGCTGTCATGGAAGGCCCCCAAGGACCTTTGGCAGGATTCATTTTCCTGCTTTTAGATAGCTCCTTCAGTAAGGGAGTCACCTTCGAGGTAAGAGGAAATTCAGAATCTGGAGATCCTGAAGGGACACAGGCAGCACCAGCTGTGGAAACCCATAGACAGTCAAGGCTCACTGTACAGAGACTGCAAGGACACGAGGTGCTCCATCTTAAGGATGTGAGCCTATCAGTCAGATCTGGCGAGAAGTAAAGGTTGGCCACCATCTTCTCACTTGGGATTACATGTCATCATGGCAGAACTCAGTGACAGCATTATTTGTAGAGTCAGGGACAGAGCAAGAATTCTAGCCAATGGGAGCCTGTGCTTGGGACTTGGTCCCAGAGCCATGTTCCGTTCAGCCCTGCTACACTCCAAAGTGGATTATAAGGCCTGGATCCCAAGGTCTCCTCTCAGCCGAGACAGAGAAGGTACCACTCTGACAGTGGGGGCTACCTGAGTGACTGGGTGAGGCTTTCTTCTCTTCATAGTGTGTGTACTCGCTGGCTACATCCATGTCAGAGCAGGCTTCGATCTCATCCGACAGGAAGGACGTGCTACTGGCATAGCGGTGGGAGTCAGACATGGCATGGCTGCTGGCGGGTGAGAGGGACCGGGTGTCCAGCTTTGCTTGCAGGACTTCAATCACTTTCTCTTTCTCCTGTAGCTCCCTGCTGAGCCTGGTGGGGAAGGGAAGTAGTCCACAGGTGGAAACCCAGGCCACCCAGACTAGCTCATGTTCACTACAGCCCTCGGGGAAACCCACGTAAGCCAAGGGCACCGTTCTGTGTAGAATACGAAAACACATCTCTAACTGGGCATAGAGTGCATGTGTGGAACAAGTAGATAGATGACAGTAGTACACAGGCCACAGGCCACAGGCCAAGGCCACAGGCCACATACTGAGCACTGGCAGAGGCACATCCAGTCCTTTAAGGCATGGCTGCTTAACCAGTGGCCCCTAAACAGTGGTAGTCTGAGGAATATTGGCATCTCCAACAACAATAAAAATCAAAAGGGCTTGATACCCTATGAGCATATACAGGGGGAGGAGGTCCCCCTCAGTCACAGACATAGGGTAGGGGAGTAAGGGGAAAATGAGAGGGAGGAAGGAAAGGAGGGAGGGAGGGAGGGAGGGAGGAATGGGAGGGTACAGGGGATGGAATAACAATTAAGATGTAATATGAATAAATTAATAAAATATATTTTTAAGAAAAAGAAAAATATGGAACAAAACATTGTCACAATGTCTGAAACGAGGACAAATGGAGTCATCTAGTTCACTCAAGCGCAGGCCCTTTATGTGTCTGGGATAACTGAGACACAAAACCAAAAAGAACCACAGAGTCCATGTCCTGCGCCACAGACATTTTGAGAACTATTTACATGATCTGACGCACAATGACACAAAGAGCTCAAACCAGTGGCCATGATGACCCCGAGCCAGTGTTTCGGTGAGCATATGGGCTGAATGTTTTCCTGTTGCCTTCTGGGCATCTGCCCCACCTGGGCCTCTTCCTCTATATCCTGCTGTAAGAGTCATATTTCTCCAAGGATATTGAGTGACTACTAAGCTAGCTGTCAATAAAACCCAGGGCAGGCTGGGGTGGGGGAGGGGGAGAGGGCAGGGGAGGGGGAAGGGGGAGCAGGGAGGGCGAGTCCTTGACACACACATGACTCACTCATGGGTCAGACTGCTCATAGCTTACCATGCCTGAGGCATTACTGTGGCGATGAAATTCCATTGAAAGAAATTGGGGGAAAACAGCCCCAATGAGTGTCCATGCACAAGTGGATTTTAATCTCACTCAGTTTCCCCTCCTAGGCTGTGAACTTGGGGCTACCCTGACTGGACCCCTTTACCAGACTGCCTTCTTAATTACCTGAGGGCCAGCGGCTCAAGCCCAGCTTCTTCCTTCTCACTCTTATGAGCCTCTGCAAAGGAAATTTAGAAAGTAACAGAAGAACAGTGATTACGCCATGCATAGGTTCGGGAAAATTATTTTGAGTACTCAAGGTGTGTGTGTGTGTGTGTGTGTGTGTGTGTGTGTGTGTGTGTGTGTG
>OU015753.1:53270245-53286489 GCA_907169655.1 Acomys percivali
TGTGTGTGTGTGTGTGTGTGTGTGTGTGTGTGTGTGTGTGTGTGTGTACGTGTAGTGCATGTATGTGTGTGAGTGTACATGCTTGTGGAGGCTGGGGGACAACCCTGGATATTATTACTCAAAGGAGCCATTTGCCAACTTTTTCCTTCTTTTTTTGTTTTGTTTTGTTTGTTTTTCCAGACAGAGTTTCTCTGTGTAGCCCTGGCTGTTCTGTACTCACTTTGTAGACCAGGCTGGCCTCGAACTTACAGCAATCCACCTGCCTCTGTCTCCCGAGTGCTGGGATTAGAGGCGTGCGCCACCACCACTGCCTTTTCCTTCTTTTTTGAGACAGTCTCTCACTGAACTTGGACTCAGTAAATAAGGAAGGCTGTCTGGCCAGCAAGCCCAGGGGACCCTGTGTCTCTAGTTCCTTGGGCTGTGATTAGACGTGTAGTACCACCATGTACAGGTTTTTTTTTAATGTAGATTCTGGGGCTTGAACTCAGGTCTTCTTGCTTGCAAGGCAAGCACTTTACTGACTGAGCTACTTCTCCAGCCATCTGTTATATCCTTTTTACCAGCATAAATTAACTCTACATTATGAGCCTTGCAGAGATGTACATAGGAATCTTTGGTCATACATCCTAATAAGTGGCCTCCCGCTGCCATGCTTGCTATTGTTAACATTTTAAAGTTTGTCTCCTGATTCCACATGTAGGAGAACAGCTATCACAACTCTCCTTTAGAGAGGTGAGCAGGCAGCCCGCCTAAGCTCACCAAGGAGATTACCCCTGGGCAAGGTGACAATCTGACTTCATACATCCAAAGCAGGCCTAAAAACTGAGGTACATTTTCTCTCACTGACCACAAAATCCTTCCCCAGCTATTCGCAGAATTCTCCAGCCTCTTGTGGCAGCCTGGCTCCCACACACACAGACATGTGAGCAGCAACTCTCACGCAAACCTTCTGTTGTAGCTCAGATGACAAGTCTCTTTTCCTGAAGGTGAATGCAAACACATACTGTTCCGCCCTGACCTCCTGAGGCCTGGGATATAGGAGCATGGCAGTGTGTCTGGCTCCACGGCTGCAACCGCCGTGCTTGGCGTTGCTTACAGGAATCCTGATTCAGAAATGACCCTCAAGACATGAAGGAGAGGATGCTGCCGTGGACCAGCGCGGTGGCCACTCGAGCCTGGGGCGGTGCCAGTGGCCAACTTACTAGTGCTGAGTTTGCTGGTGAGTCTCTCCATCAGCTGGCCTCCCTGGGCAAGTTGCTCCCGGAAGCTCTGGCCCAGGTAATAATCAATGTCGTTGCTCCTTAGGAGGTCCTCAAAAGATTTCACCACGTCTTTCGAGTGCTGGGTGAGAAGATAACACATACCTCTCCCTTCTCGTAGTTTTTGGCGGAGATAGGACAGTTCTCGGGCCTGATCCTGGATCAAGGAGTCATATTTTCTAATGCAGGGAAGAGGAGAGAGAGGGAGAGGGAAAACAAAGAGTGAATGGTAAGTTATGAGGTCTTCCCCAGGGAGTCCTCTGTGAGAGCATACCTAACGAACTCCCCGACTCAGGATTTGTACTACCCATGGAAGTGTTTAAAACGTAAATTCCACGCTGAGAAATGGCTGCACCAAAAATGTTTACGATGTCATTGTTCCTAGCTCCTGTAGAATGGCAGCCACATGGGAGACCCAGTCGAACTGAGTCAGCCCAGAGACCCATGAGACATGGTAAAGCCACTATGTCTTGGAGAGGTTTGTTACTTAGCAACAGATGAGGACAGAGGCTGAGATGTATGTCCACTCAATATTTTTCAGCATAAATTATTAGTGATCACGATAACTGAAAATAGCATGGAAAGCTTAACATATTCCAGACACTACTCTAAGCCCATATCATAGTTCAATTAAGCCCACTAACTGTCTTTGAGCTGTTCATTTGTTTGTTTGCTTCTCTTCACTTCACAGGTAAGTGACTAGATTGGGAGAGGTTGAGTGGTTTGCACAGCTCAGAAGCTGCAGACCTAGGATTTCAAGTCAGGCATCTGAGTCTAGTTTTGCCACTACCCTATACCACTTATATTGTTACAGGTGCTTTTTGTTTTTATTTTTTTAAAGATTTATTTACTTATTATGTATTTATTTATTATGTACTTATTTATTATGTATACAGCATGTACCCCTGCCCGCCAGAGGAGGGCACCAGATCTCATTACAAATGGTTGTGAGATACCCACCATGTGGTTGCTGGAAATTGAACTCAGGACCTCCGAGCCCATTTTTAACATCTGTAACAGGACATCTCAGAGATCTGCCGCCACCATCCAATGTGGTGCTGGTTGTCCCTGTCTCTGTTCCTGTCTTCCCTCAGCTCAACCACTATTTAAATGTGTGCCTTTCTGGTCACCTGGACAGGTTCTCCCTTCCAAGGGCTGCCCTGTTCTATCTACTTCTTAGACATTGGTCAAGTTGAGGGCCTGAGCAGGCCCCCCCTTACCCAGGCCATGAGGCAGATCTCAGCTCCTCAGCCAACTTCCCCTCTAGTCCAGCTTTGGGGAGCTGGGCCTCCAGCTGGGAGACTCTCTGGATGACACTCTCTAGATCCTTTTTGGCCTGTAGCCCCGGAGGGTAAAAAGCCCCAGTGCCATCAGACAGCCACCCCTCGTCTTCGTCAGTGACACTGTGGGGTGAAGATCCCTCAAGGGTTGCGATGGCTCTCAGCTTCCGGGGTCTCTCCAGACTGGATGAATAATCGCTCGTGGCAGAGAGGGACCGGACCCGGCTCCTGAGGTTCTGAATGACCTTGTTGGCATTCTGTAGCTGGGCTTTCAGGTCTCTGATGTCCTTCCTCAGGATGGAGCTCTCATCCAGATTTCCTCTGGCCCGGAACTCATCCTGCTTCCCTAGTTTGGTCTCCAAGGGCTTCTTTGCAGGTGGGCTGACCAAGACAGGGTCCAGGCACCCCTGTTCAGTGCATGGCCCCTCCATTGGCACCACGGGCCTCAGCTGATTGTGTTCCTCACACTCTGGAAGAGACAGAAACATCTTCCTGAAGAGAAGCTGGACATACTGCTGTGGCCACTCTGTTGTGGGGAGTGGACTGTGTAGGCTCAATGTTCTTAACGATTATATTTTATTATGAACTTATTAACCAAGAGTACCTCACTTATAACCCGACTAACCTAAACAATAGGAAGAGGAGATTAAAGGATACAATAGTGAAACTGTAAGGATATCAGTTCCAAGGAACGATTCTCCTGGTATAATCAGCAGGATTTCTTCTGCTGGAACTTGGAGCAACCGGAACCTGGAGCCCCTAAGCCTTCCCTCAAGTGGTTCTCTCTAGGAGCGTCTTGAAGTGGAGCGATGAGCAGCCAAAACTATCCCAAGTCTCCAAAGGCCTCGCCTCCTGTTTTTGGCTCACATTTATATCTCCTCTCAGAATTTGTTCAAGGGTGTTTTTCAGCTGGTTGACAACCAATCTCCCCCACACTGTGGTTCAACTTCTAAGGGGATAAACATCACCTGCTCTCTCACAAGTCTTTTTCACATCCCACACTTGTGATCTAAACAAAAAACATGTTTATCTCTCCTTCAGGACTGGTCACATGAACAAGTACTGGGATGAAGCCTCACGCTGGGCTTGCTTTGGGTCTGGCTATAAGCTGGGCTGTCACACTTAGCTTTTCTTACTGAACAGCCCTGTGTCTGGAGCAAGGTACAGTCACTTTTGTTTGTTTGTTTTGTTTTGTTTCTCTGTATAATAGCTCTGGCTGCCCTGGACTCATTTTGTAGACCAGGCTGGCCTTGAACTCACAGAGATCCATCTGCCTCTGCCTCCCCAGTGCTGGGATTAAAAGTGTGTGCCACCATGCCTAACACACACAGTTACTTTTTTTTATCTGGTTGGCTGGAGGACCCAAACCAGTGATGGGGGTGAGTGGGTAATCTAGCTAGTCAAACACATGCATGGCACACAAGACCCAGAATTCAAACCCTGCTGTGTCCTGTGTCCTTAACACAGGAGCCAGTCATTAGTCAGCACCTCTTAAGTGAGACATTGAATCCAGGCGTGGTGGCGCATGCTTGTAATCCCAGCACTCAGGAGGCAGAGTCAGGCAGATTGACCTGAGTTCGAGGCTAGCCTGGTCTACAAAGTGAGTCCAGGACAGCCAATGCTACACAGAGAAACCCTGTTCTCAAAACAAATAAACAAACAAATAAATAAACAAAACAAAGCCCCCAAAAGCTATGTATATGTAAATTGACCACAAGGGCGGAAGAACAAACTGCTTCTACAGCATTCCCTAACAGTGCTAGGATTTAAAACCATTGGGTTGTAACTGTGGAAAACAGGCCTAGGAAAATAAGACTTTCATACCAAATCAGGATATTTAATACCCCAAGCTGCTCTTGGGTGGTGGCAGCCAGGATGACAGTACTAGTTAATATTTCAGTAGTAAAATGCTGGTCAGAATGTTTTATTAGAATTAATTCATCTAATTATTGTGAATGTCCAGTTGCTTAGATCGTTCCTTAATAGCCATTTTAGCAGATGAGGAAACTGGGGCACAGAGAAGCTCACTGGAGAGGGTTTGCACCAAGCAGGCAGGTCTCCAGACCCCTATTTTTAACTGCCCCACTATACTGCCTCAAGTTCACTTCTGTGGAATCCTGTGGTCCCTAATAGTCCTTTGTGAATACAAAATTAAATAAATAAATAAATAAATAAAAAGAAAAGAAAGAAGGAAAAAGCAGGGCATGGTGGCGCACGCCTTTAATCCTAGCACTCAGGAGGCAGAGGCAGGCAAATACCTGTGAGTTTGAGGCCAGCTTGGTCTACAGAGTGAGTTCTAGGACAGTCAGGGTACACAAAGAAACCCTGTCTCAGAAAAAAAAAATCCAAAACCAAAACCCTAAACCTACAGTTTAGGTACACATTAAAGCTCACAGATATTTATTTATTTATTTATTTATTTATTTATTTATTTATTATTAGCAGTATGCCCGAAGCTAGAGAAGTTCAAACTGGTAGCCTCATTTTGAAGAGTGTTCCAAAGTTCCTGTCCTTCTCTAGTCCTGGGTGAATTCCAGCCATAATCTGCGCCCCACCCCCCACCCTCTACTCATCATGTGTGGGTGTGGCCTAAGACATCCAAATGCAACACATGACTCCTCGGGGAGAGAAGGTGACCACACACACTGTGTACTTACCGGGGCTGGTGGTCTCCTCACGGTCAGCTTCATTCTCACTTCGGCCACAAGTCTCATAGCCCAGGTCCTGAAGGTCCACCTGGATCTGCTTGCTGTCCTGTTTCACCGGAGACTCGCCTGTGCTCAGGAGGAGACGGTGGGTGTCACAGCGTAGCTGGACATCCTACATGTTCCCTCGACCCCAGTGGCACACTTCTTTAAGACTAGGAAGTCAGGGGCAGACTGGGAGAGATACCTTTTGGACCCCAGTGGGAGAAGAGAAAGCCTCCCATAGGTAGTAGGTATCTCCCCACTGTGCTCTGCATGGAGAGGCTCGCTTCTGAGAACTGAGGCAAGTCAGGAACTGCATGCTACCAGGTCAGGAAGCCCCAGTAGAACCATTGGCCCTGTCATAGGTTTTAGTATCAATGGAACTGAAGTGATTGAGAGTCCCAAGACATCTGGCCCTGGCCTGTCCAATAAAATAATAGCACTACATCAAGTTAACCAAAATTAAGCTTTCCAAGTTCTCATGCCCAATATTTATGTGTATAAAGAGCACCCCCACCTCTCAGTGCAGCACCAGTGATAACAGAATTTTTCAGACTCTGTTATGGTGAAAGGAGGAAAGAAACTATCATGTGGAGAGTCAAGTCAGCGTACTGACAGCCTGGAGAGCAGCAAGCCCAGATGTTAGTCTGTTTCCTTCCTATGTTTCCACTGTAGCTTTAAGATGTGCTCATTTTTATTTTCTGTGTGATGAGCATTTGACCTGCATGTGCATATGTGCCCCTATGTGCCTGCATGCTTGAAACCCGCGGAGGCCAAGAGAGAGTATTGGATGCCCTGAGCTGTAGTCCCAGAAAGTTGTGAGATACCTCATGGGTACTGGGAACCAAACTGGAGTCCCCGTCAAGAACAGCAAATGCTCTTAAGCACTGAGCCAGCCCCTTCACTGTCATTTTAAAACCTCATTTTCATCTTTTATTTTTACACTAACTAGAGATTGCAGTCAAATATTCAGCACCACGATTCTAAGACCGGTCACGGCCGGCCAGAGTGTTCGCAGGTCAGGGTAGAAAGAGAAAGTCTGAGAAAGGGTGACTTCATGGGGAAAGGGCACGTCGGCGACCGCAAGCTGGCAATACTCACTGACTGTGGCCCTGTACTTCTCCAGCTGGTTTGCCTGGGCAAACACGGTAGCTTCTGAGATGAGCAACTTCTCCTGGAGGTCCTGATAGTGCTGTCTGCACTGAGCCAGCTGCGCACGCAGGTGTTTGGTGGACCCTGGCAGGCTGAATTCTGGCAGATGTCCAGAGTCTTGGGCCTGGGACTTGTTTTCCAGCTGTGAAAGAACCCCAAGGATCAGGACACTGGGGGTGGGGGTGGGTTATGACAGCCACCTCTGTCTGAATGCTCTGGACTGCATGCACTTGTGTGTTTGCCACAGCAGTTCTCTCGCCCTTTGGCAATTCTCTGATTCTCTGCTTTGCAGACAGAGCTGCTGAGGTGCTGGGAGAATGCCATTTTTATCTTTCTGCAGCACTGTAGCACAGTGACAACAAAGTCTTTAGAACAACCTGCAGTAAGCATCTACTCAGTTGCTTGATAGGAAGAAGCTCAAATCTCCACTCTACCCTCTCTGCATTTCGGCCATCTGAATTCTCCATTTCACCGAATCTAAGGCAAAGATCCTTCCCTCAGAAGGACTCCAGTGGACTCTCAAGAGGCCATGGCACAGGCACACAGGCACAGCCATGGAGGATGCAGCAGTGATAAGAAGATGGCATTTACCACCTCTCTCTGGGCTCCATCAAGAACCAGAGCATCCCAATAGTATGGAGACTACATCTAATGAAAGGCCACTGTGCCTTTAATCCCAGCACTCCGAAGGCAGAGGCAGGTGGATCTCTGAGTTCGAGGCCAGCCTGGTCTACAGAGCAGCCAGGACAACACAGAGAAACTCTATCTTGAAAAACCAAAGGGGGACGAAAAAGTCATCGTGTCTAAACAGTTTCGCTCCCACACTGAACACCGGGAGGGGCAGACATCAATTCCTAACACACAGTGTGCAACCTGGAACTAAACGCTCGGGACCCTTTCCGATGCTGACTGGGGCACCTCTGACTTCAGAGCCCAGCTTGTGGCATCACAATCTTCCCTTCAATACTTCCTGCCCCACGAGGCAGAACAGTTTAACACAAAAGCTAACACTCCCAGCCCCTCCTTGAACATCTCCCTCAGGCCTGCCTCTCACTTACTTGGTGGACATCCACTGAGAGGGCTGCCCCAAGATGGAGGCTCTGCGGTCTGGGGCCACGCCTTGTGGTCTCATTCTCCTGTTCTTGGTGGTGATGCTTCCCCGGGGAAGGCAGGCCAGGGTTCATCCCGTCCACCTCCCTGGCCAGGCGCACAAGGAACTCTGGCGTCCCTGCACTGTTGCCTCCCGAGCTGCTCGAGACCAGCTGTTCTTTGAGGAGGTGGATGACGTTGTAGGCACGCTTCAGTTTTCCCTGGACTTTCCTGAGCTCAGCCTGAAGGCTGTTCTCACTCAGAGTTCCTTTGGCGACTGCTATCTCCACCATCACCTCGCCCTTCTCCTTGTCTTCCTCGACCTCCCATCCATCAGACATTGCTTCTCCCATCTGCTCTTTCAGCTCTGCGTTCTCAAGGCAAAGGCTCAGCATGGTGTTCCTACGGGGAACACACAACGAGGGGCCAGGTTTGGGGGGATCTGCAGCTCTTCAAAGACCTTTCCACCCACATCTTAGTGCATGATACACCCAGAGCCACTTAAGTACATAACTGAACCTCAGAGACACTTAACAAACCCTCATTTCATACAGTGAGGGAGCATGGGAGAATGACCTCACCACACATGCTTCCATGGACATCTGATGGCGGCATCACTAAAACACCACCACCACCTTCCCCCCCATACCCCTTCCCCATCTATTTTTTACTTAGCCACATAGTCTCACATACTTTAATATTCAATGACCTCTGGAGTACACAGGCAAACCTACAATATTGTTTCTTTTTTTTTTTTCTTTTCTTTTCTTTTTTTTACAATATTGTTTCTTAAAAAGAAAGAAAGAAAGAAAAAGAAGAAGAAGAAGAAGAAGAAGAAGAAGAAGAAGAAGAAGAAGAAGAAGAAGGATCCTGCCTAGAACAAATTTGTAATTGTGGATTTTATCTTTTCTTTCATTTTTATTTTATGTGCACTGGTGCTTTACTTGCATGCGTTCTGTGTGAAGGTGTTAGAAGCCCTGAAACTGGAGTTACAGACAGGTGTGAGCTGCCATGTGGGTGCTAGGAATTGAATCCAGGTCCTCTGGAAGAAGAGCCAGCACTCTTAACCACTGAGCCATCTCTCCAGAACCTTATTGTAGAGTTCATCATTGCCTTAATTATCACTGGTTTTAAGTCACCTAGTGATAATCAGGGCTCAGGAATTCATAAAAATAAGCAACACCAATCAGAACTGCAATGAAAACGTGGTTGTTCTATTGTTTGCCATATTTCTGGTCCATGCGATGGGAGGTGACCCTCCAGAGAGCACATGCTCTGCTTGTCTAGTCATCCTGTATTTCTAGAACTGCCATGCACACCTGCCACATAAAACATCTGTATTTGTGGAAGAAATAAAACTGGCTAAACTGAGAACACTGAGCTTCTCAGACAGACAGACAGACACACACACACACACACACACAGACACACACACACACACATACACAGAGGGGGGGGTGGGGGTGGGGGGGTGGGCAGAGGCAGACAGGAGAGACAGACAGACAGACAGACAGACGATTCACGACCTAAAGAATCAGTACTTGGGTATGCACCTAGACTAGATTTCTCAGAATCCTAATGTCTTGGAGCTTCAAGCAGAAGTTGTTAGGTGTGGATTCATGAGAGAAAATCCTCTAGGGCATAGACCGCAGACAGACTCTCAGAGGAGAAAAAGAGTGGAGCTCTATGACCACAGTTAGCAGGTAGGAGGGGGAGAAAAGGAGCATGTGTAGAAAAGAATATTCGTTACTTTGACACCTCTGTTTCGAGTTAAAGTCTGATGTTTTCACCCTGTAAACTAGTGAGAGTAAAGCTTAGCAAGGGACTGAATGTTAGGGGATTCCAGCTTCCACATCAGTGTTGAGGATTGAGTGCAGAGAGCTAAACTTCAGGTTAATCACTCCATGGAAAAATGAAAATAACCTACCAACATGTCTGTACATGGTATATATAGAAGTAAGAGATGCACTGTTTCATGACGTCACAACTAAATTCACACACAGAGAGAAGCCTAAGTAAAATTTACATTTTAACTTGGGTGAAAAAGAAAGAATTATCAGGATAATTCAACATAAAAAAACTGATATCTAGAATGACAAGATTTAATAATAATAGTGTGTATGTGTATGAATGTGTGTGAGTATGAATGTGTGTGAGTATGTGTGAGTGTATATGAGGGTGTGTGTATAAACCTGTGTGAGAGAGTGTGTGTGAATGTGTATGAATGTGTGTGTATGAATGTGTGTGAGAGAGTGTGTGTGAGTGTGTATGTGTGTGTGTATGAATGTGTGTGAGAGAGTGTGTGAGTGTGTATGAGTGTATGTGTTTATGAATGTGTGTGAGAGAGTGTGTGTGAGTGTGAGTGTGAGTGTGTGTGTGTGCATGTTTACACCCGTGTGGAGGCTGGAGCTTGACATCTGGTGTCTTCCCCTATTATCTCCACTTGATCATCTGAGGAGAGTCATCATACTGAAACTCTACAGTATCAATGTGGTTTTCAGCATTAAAAAAAAAAAAAAAACTCCTTACCCCAAAGTAGCCATCAAATCAGTGCTTATCAGTCTTATAATTGTAGTGAAATGGCAAAGGCTGTTAAAGTTGCAGTTCCATGATTCAGTTGTTTGTGCTGAGAGGGGGTTGAACGGAGATAGGCGGGGCTGTGTAAACACTCCTCTGCATGAGCTCTCAGTTCCCTGTACAGCAGTGAAGCCTCCTGGGTAAGAAGGCTGCACCCATACAACACCCATAGATTCTGTCCATACATACGCATTATTCTGTCCATACATAGGCATTATTATACTGAAATAAGATCAGATAACTTTAGTAATGAAAGTGAATAATACTATCTAACACTACCTAATACCATTAACTTTTCTATGAAAAGCACATAGAAGGATGAAGGCTCAGAGCCGATGACATGGCTCACCCTAGGGCTGCGCCGATGCCGCAGGTGCACTGAGGCGAGTTCTTGGCTGCGGTAGCTCATGATCTGGGGAAGAAGTGGGACATACCTGATGTGGGCCACAGAGGAGAATCCCGCTTCCTCAATTTGAGCCTTTAGCCCCTTGAGTTCCGCCTCAGCTTTTCTCTTCTCCTCTAAGTGCTGGTGGACTTCAGCCCTCAGGTGGAGCATTTCCTCCTGGAGGCACCTGTTACTGTCCTCTCCCGCTGGGGAAGGGGGCTGAAGACACGTGTTCTGGGTCTCCATGGTCGCCAGGCTTTTCTCCAAGGCCACCTTGATGATCTAGAGGAAAATCATGGTTTAAAGAAGTTAGGCCACTGAAGGGTACGCGAGAGTGCAGGCAAGGGCAGCTCCCCATGGAGACAAAAGACAAGACGGAATGCTCCGCTGTTCAAGCCAGTCACGAGGGCCCTAGGCTTGGCTTGGGAAGTGAGGACGCAGAGTGGGACAAAGAAGAGACTCCAGAGATGGTGAGCAACGCACATGAGCTCACCCACCCTGGGTGCAGACAAACGCGGGTTGACCTGGCCTAGCAGATAACAATACTGCAATGCTTCTCCCCATAGGGGTGTGGAGTCCCCTGAAAATCTGCCTCTGAGTCAGGGTGCTTATGGCCACCAACAGCAGGAAATCCCACCCTACAATCACAGGGGATTTGAGGTGAAGCCACCCTACTGGACACCTCGTTTCCCTTTTCGATTATTATCCCTGTGCCAACACAATAAGCTAAATTCTCTCTATAAATCTATCCACGAGAGAAGAAAAAAAAAAAAGCAGAAAATTTCTCAGTGCCTTACTTCTTAAAGATTCTCTTGAATTCACTCCTAAATGTTTCATTTAAAACAGGCCTTAAGGTGCCTTTCCCAGGTGGGAAGCTGTGCGTGCTTAGACTTTCTTGCTACTACTGGATGTAGCTCTCGCTTTTTTCTACACTTTAAAAATTGGATTAATACAAATCAAAACCTGAGCATGATAAGCCACATGGTATATGACTATTTCAATGTAAGGATTTCCTCTTCCTTATTCCTCCCCAGTTTTTGAAACAGGGTCTTGCCTTAGCGCTCACACTGGCCTCAGTGTCACTAGTATCTCAGGCTGCCCTTGAACTTTTGGTTGTCCTGGCTCATCCTCCAAGTACTAGGGTGATTATAAGCAGGTGCCACTGCACGCACCTCAGCAGCACTCTCCCTACCTCCCAGTCACGTTGACTTGTTTTTCCTCTCGGCGACACCATTTGGAAGCTATACTCAATTTCAGGTCAATTTTGACTCTCACTTTCCACCGCTCCACACAGTAATTTCTGTGTCATGCTATTTTCTTTTTATCTCTATTAATATTGTGAGTCATGTTTGTCACTTATAAAGAAACATATCCCAATTACAAAGCCATTAAAATAGTTAATGTGCATCTCTATAAACCACGTAGTGGTCACCTGACTAGAGATGATTCGTATAATAGTTTATATATTTTCTCATTCACTTAGGTCACTAACATATTGAATAGAATAGGACCCAGAGCAAGGTATACAGGCCAATAGAGCAGTTTGGGTGGTCACAGACCTGCTGACACTTGCATTACTCATAAGAAAGCTAGGCTAGACCCATGCTGCAGGTCTGTGGTGGCATTCATTCATAGCACACATGCAATGGCACTTAGTATCACAGCAACTGAAATTGCCAAGTGGTAGGCAGCCATGAACAAGAGAGTTATAGATACAGCTGTTCAGTCTTTAGGCATTGAATCCCATCTGGGCTTTGTGAGTCCAGCAGTCACCAGACAACAGACAATGTCCATCTATCTCTGAGACTGCTGCTAGGTGTAGTCAGCTGGTGCCATCTCTTACATGTACCACCCAGCAGTAACAAAAAAAGAAGGTTGGGTATTAGGCAGGGCACTATGACGGCTTATTACCATAGCCTTCACTTAACTATACGATGTGCCAGGAATGGTAGCCCATGCATGTAGTTCCAGCACTTGGGAGACTGAGGCAGGAGGACCAGAAGCAAGGCTAGCTTCAAAAGTCCCCAAAATAATGACTAGGTAGGCAAAAATAAATAAGAAAATTTTATGACTTTACCCACAAACATAACCAAAATCACCGCTAGACTTGAATATGAACACAGCAGTCACCCTTTTCTTAACCTAGGATGTTGCTTGATGCTTGAAAATAGTACCCATCTCCAATGAGGTCCGTCCATTGATGAGAGGCTTTCCTGTGTGTGTGTTTTAGTCAGCTGGTCACAGTATACCTGTTTTCTTTTAAAGGGAAGCATTTTGGCTCATGAAATAGGAAATGGACCTTAAGGTTCATCTGATCTGATTTCTCACTTTAAAGTAAAATAATTGCAATGATTTATAGACACAGATGTGTCCCATCTTATGATATGGCAATATGACATTATAATCATTCTGAGGCATATGGGGGCCACAGTTTGAACGCACCTGGTAGAGATCTGATTGTTGTCCAGTTTGGGTTTTCACAGCTCTGAAATATTTTTTGTTTGTTAGGTTTTTATTTATTTATTTATTTATTTATTTATTTATTTATTTATTACTAACTTTATAATTTAAATATAAGTGTATGAAAAGTGAATCATGATCTAGACTCTTCATCAGCTTTTACCATCTATGAAAAGCAAATACTCCTGTTCTTTTCCTCAAGCAAAAAACTCATACCAGTGTATGTGATACTAGTGTGACTCCCTTGGGTCCAATTTTAAAATTATAATTCTCTTATTGTTTTTTTTTTTCATTATCACCTGATTCACTTGTGCAATTGTTTCTACACAATTTAACCCTTCTGAATGGTTCATAGACCTGCTTCAGATCTGCCCTGTTTAGGACATGTTTTGTTTTCACACTCTCACCTCATATTTCTCACAGGAAAGGTAAATTTTCAGACACTATTAAAGGTATTAAGAAATCATCATTTCTCAAATAATCAATGTTATAAGCATGAGGAGCCATCACCTCATACATATTACAATGTCATTGCATATATTTTAAGAAAGATAACATGCGTGAGGTATCAGGCTCTCTCCTCAGAACTGGGGGAAAAAGAAAGAAAAGAAAAAAGCATAGGAAAGAGTTCTCATTTGTGGTTGGGAAGCTAAAAAACAAAAACAAAACAAACAAACAAAAAAACTAGACAGAACTACTATATAATCCAGGATTTCTGCTTCTGGGTAAATTGGAACTGAGGTCAGTATGAACTGACGTCAGCACTCCTTTTCCAATACTATGCACAAATGCCACCCTGTGGGGTCAGCCTGGGTGTCTATGAACATATGAGCAAAGAAAATTACATGTAATGAAAAAGTACTGAGTCTTAAAAAGAGGAGCTGTTCTGTGATTTGCCTAAGTCTGGAGAACATTAGGCTATGTGAAATAAAGCTGCTCAGAGAAAAACAAAGACCACACCATCTTCCTACATGACTTAAATGTGGAACCAAACAAAGTTGAGCTGACTGAAGGAGAAAGAAGAGCAGTCAGCGGTCACCAGAGTTTGATGTGGAAAGGAAGATACAATGGGGACTTGAAAATTCACAAAGCTTCACACAGACAGAAGAAACAGGCTTTGATATCAATTGTTCAGCATGGTGACTATAGCTAACATTAAGTATATTTTTAAAATAGCTAAGTAAATTTCAAATATCTCACCATAAAAAAAGTGGTGAGAGGTACAGTTGTATTAATTAACTTGGCTTAACTATTTCACTATATATGTGTTTATCAAAGCAGCACATTGTACTCCGTACATTTAATTATGATTTGATAATAAAATGTTAGTACTTTAAAATAGCTTTTCTCAAAGAAAAGGTCACATTTAGTCTACCGACCTCTTTGTATTTGAAACTTGACTCCTGTGAATGTTTCTGCATTGCAAATGTTCAAATGAACTGGAATGGCTGCCTGCTTTCCAGTGTCCTTTGTGGGCATCTCCTAGGCATTTCTTACAGACCTTACTTCTTTTTGAGATGTGGGTCATACCTAGGGAAGATTACTATTGTGGTCAGGCTTTCTGGGCTAAGTGACTTTCTAAAGATGAAGAAACAAACTTGCTTTCTTTGACTCTTGCCCAGGAACACAAAGGTGAGCTTATTTGTCAGGGAACATGTGTGTATGGCTATGCTAAGAAGAGAATGTGGAAGTAGGGTGAGATGGCGCATGCCTGTAATCCTAACACTTGGGAGGCAGAGGCAGAGGCAGAGGCAGAGGCAGAGGCAGGTGGATCTCTGTGAGTTCAAGGCCAGCCTGGTCTACAAAGCAAGTTCAGGACAGCCAAGACTACACACAGAGAAACCCTGTCTCGAAAAACCAAAAAAGAAGAAAAAGAAAGAAAGAAAGAAAAGGAGGAGGAGGAGGAGGGAGTGTGGGGTCAACAATAAAGTTTATCTCCCAAGGATACAATAAGGAAGAGCTCAGGGGCTACTTTAAAAGTACCATTTCCATTGAAACAAGCAAACAAACCTTTAGAATATAGACACACAGTAGTTATGGCAAAGCGAGCTTTATTTGATTGGTAACAGGGAGTCACACCTCAAACGCCACAAAAGATGACGTGAACTCACAACAGCTTCATACACCATGATGTCAGACAGCAAGGTTCTTCCCGCTCAAAGCTGGAAATCGGTGTTCAAGAAAAGGTGGTGGGAAGAAACTGGAGCTTACTCCCAGAAGATCCCTTAACCAGTAGGCACACACATCTGTCTATGAAGAATAAAGCCCCGCTTGGAAGGTTTGCTCAGTCAGGATTATATCCAACACTTCCTACACCTACTGCCAAAATAAGCACTGTGTGCGCTAGGTCAAAGTCTACTCCAGGCCGCGTGTAGAAGGTACTGACCTTCTCCGAGTAGACTCTGCTCACCTTCTCGGAGTGAGGAGAGGAGGCTGGGGGAGAGACAACTTTACAAACCAGTGTGTCTGCAAGACTTGCAGCACCGGAAACAGCTGGGGCACAGGAGTCCGAACCTGATGCTCGTAGCAGTGTCTTCCACTTTTTAAATCTGAAGCAATTCCTGCCCCACCACTGTGATAACCATGCTGTCCAGCCAACATCCCACTCTGTTTTAGAGTAGACGTCTGCTCATCCTGAAAATTCTCTCTCCTGAGATCCTTGATGAGATCAGAGAGGTATCTCTGTCCCGAGGCAGTGGTATACGTACAGTCAGTGAGAAGGACGCAGAAGCAAATAGAGAGCTGCAGCTAACGAAAACGCTCGAGGGAAGAGTGGGGGTCAGGCATAATGACAGCAACACAGTGGGGACCTTGATAGAAAGTCAAGAAACTGGGGATGATGTCTGGGATCCCAGACAAATTCAGTCAAGAGCCCAAAATGATGACAAATCCTATGCAGTTTAGGGGCCTGTTCCCTTGGCCTCTTTTTATCAGTTTAATGGATGTTTCCTCTTTTCCTCACACAGGAAATGTACAGGCAGACCCAGGAGACCTCATTTCCCCTACAAGTGCTCCTAGTAGCCCCCAAGGAAGAAATCACTAGAAAATCCAGATTCGTTCTGGCAGTGGTTCTCTTTCTCTGCAACAACTTAGGAGCCACAGACATTTGGGAGACGTGACTGTTGAATGTCACTGGGCAAGGTGGGGACACCCAGTTCCAGTAAGTGCTAAGATCACTAAGGGTGACGTAATCTCTGAGGTCCGAGACATTCGCTCTTGGCCTTGAGACATTACACCTTGATTAATGGCCTCAATGGTGGGCCAGTGCCAAATTCTGTGGCCTGGCAGGGCTGGCTGTCTTCTATTTCAGAGAGAGAGAGAGAGAGAGAGAGAGAGAGAGAGAGAGAGAGAGAGA
>OU015753.1:53296143-53310334 GCA_907169655.1 Acomys percivali
AAAAAAAAAAAAAAAAAAAAAAAAAAAAATTGATGGTTCTGCTTATATTTCCTCTGTCTTTCCTATGAAATGATTTTTTTCTCCCCCTAATGGCTGTTAATAGGTTATCAATCTTTGTCAACTACTTCGTCAGAAGATTGCAGGGTGCTTCTCTGGCAGAATCCTTCCTTCCTGTCCACTCCAGAGTGACTGACACTCATCTATTACAGACACAGCTGAGATTACAGAATCTTGACTAGAATTTAGAATGTAACACATGTCAACACATGGATGTCATGAGCCATGTCAAAAAGGAAAGGAAAAGCCTTGTGCTCAGTCTTAGCTCAGGAAGAGGACTCACCCTTTCTTAGGGTGCTGGGAAGCCTGGACTATGTTACCTCAATAGGACCCTAGCTCCTACCCTGGGAAGCCCATACCCGTCAGCAGTAGGAGAACTAATGGTGCAGCATCCACGCCCCCCCCCCCCCAATAACCTGTTCCTTTCCAGATTCTTGACATTTAAGATGCTAGAAACAAAATCTTCAGGGCCCTTTCCCTACCTGTCATGTTGCCCAAAGAAAGCAGAGATGGTGACTAAAACCTATGTGCGGACCTCTGATGCTTCCTTCTGAGTGACCAGAACACATCAGCATCTCACACAGGTGTCTTACTCCACTAGGGAGAAGGATGTACACCAAAGCAGAAGTAAGTAAAGGGTGCCACCCGGTTCACCTCCAGATGAGGACCCAGATCCGGGGGTACTGATGGGCAGGAATGGCAGCCACGCCTCTAACCCCAGTACCCAGAAGGCAGAAGCAGGCACATGTCTGTAAAGCTACTCTGGTCTACACAGTGCATTCCAGGCCAGCCACAGTGAGACATTGACTCAAAAACAAAACCCCTCAAAACAATAAAATACCAAAAAAAAAAAAAAAACCCAAAAAAAAAAACCAAAAAAAACCTGAAACAAAAAGTGGGGGGTGAGGGTGGGAAGTATCACATAGAAGATTTTTTTTTTTTATCTAGAGAGTTCTGATTTGGGAAACTTTTTTTTTGTAATGGTGTTCTGACAAAAGGCCTGTGGCTGGGAGAAGACCTAGTCCAGAGAAGAACAAGAGTTTTGTAGACTTGTTTTAGACTACAACTTAATTTCCACTAATCTGATCTTATCTGTGCCTCTTAGTAGTGAACTCTGAAGCAGCCTTAGAGGGAAAGATTTACCAGGAACATTTTCTGGCCCCCACTTCCTGGCTCGGGCCGAGTCCACCCTTCTGGTTTTGATTGTCCTTAGCAGGGCCACATCGCTCCCTGAGCCATTCCTGAGGGCTCTCAGTCTCTCCTCCTCGGAACCTGAAACTCATCCTCATTTGATTAAAAATTGCTTTCAAAGGGCAGGGTTTGATTGGATGGCAAAAATAATACACACACATGCATTTTATGACATGACATGGAACATGTGACATGGGTGGTAAAACGGGGGAATAAACTTTATTGGCCCACGCAAAGGGGGAAAGGAATGAGGACAGGCTTGGGAGAAGAGCAAGTGGGAATGGGAAATTAAAGTGGAATGATCTAAGATGTGCAAATGTACTTCATGGCCTCCCCATTTAACTGAGAGCTAGGTGCGTGCAGTGAAGGAAGGTAGACTAGAGTGGCTTCACTTCGCAGGTAGCGCTGCTCACACCAGCCCTGTCATTAGTTAAGTCACACTTAGTTCTGTCAAAAGTCAGACACGACTTTCTCTGGTTAGTGTAAACAGGACTTCCATCCGCCAGTGCTCAGAAGCCATGCTTGTGATGAACTCGCACACTTTCCAGTTCCCCACCTCCAATGGCGGCCAGGGTCTCCAGCCTGCTTAAGCGCTCCAGGCTTCTTCCAAGAACTTCTTCGAGTCGGCTGCGTAACACCTCGGCCCCCTCCAGTTCCACCTGCAGAGTTCGGTCTCTCTCAGAGCTGCTTAAACATGCCACACGGAAGGAAAATGGGTTAGCCGTCAACTATAATGAGTCCACGTGTTTCCAAAGAGCCATCCATGTCACTTGGGCCATAGACTTCCTAGGGTAACTAACTAGTCTCCAGGGCAGGGCATGGCAAGTGAATGGCTGCAGTCTTTGTGTGTTCACCGCTGGAGGGTAGGCAAGGCCTGCACCTTTCTGTAAAGCTTGTCCCTGTTGCTAGACTCTGGGCCACTCCCCCCACAAAAATATAGCACATTCCTACAGCAACAGAAGAGAAATTTCATTATGTGACTAGAAAAATGAAGTGTAAACTGAATCAAGACTGAGCCGAAGGCTGTTTTCTCATCTCACCAAAATGACAGTGCTCTGAGGAAACCCAGCTCCGAGAAGGAGCATTCCAGACACCCTTTTCAAAGGCAACATAGGAAGTGGTCCTATCCTACCTTCTCCTGCCTTCATTTTCCTGAGGTCCAAATAAAACATTTCTAAAGCAGAATGAGAAATTAGGGAAAACTGAGTAATAATGATAAAAATGTTCAAAGAACAAAAGAGGCCAGGAAGGAAGGCAAGAAAAAAAAAATGAAGCTACTCTGGAGTGAGTGATAAAGATATAGACAGCGTACGTAACATACCGAGAAGTGTAAGGAAACGCTCATCATAAAGCTTTGCTGTGACTCTGGGTGGGCTTTGCCACCACAGCAATGTATTTCTTCACTGTCACTGCCCCAGTGTTAGTGTGCTGACAGCCTTCCTGCTCACTTCGCTGTCACTGCCCCAGGCCTTCCTGCTCACAGTTGAGCAGGTGTTAGCAGGACACGGAGCAGAAATGCACCACAGAGAGCACTCCCTATCTGCCAGGCATTCTTCTAGACCCCTGCCTGCCTCCCTGGGTAATCTTTGCAGTAACATTGGGAAATTCTATTTCTAATTTCAGATTCAGACACATAGGCTCAGGCCAGTGCACACAACAAATCACAAAGTGGGTAGCTCCCTTTCTTCCTCTTTGGTACGGTAAACATCTGGACTTAGTAAAAAGGAGAAGAAGGAAAAAGAATGAAAGCTGAAAGTAAGTGAGCCCGGCGGCCCCGCTCTTACTTCTCCGGATGGGCATGGAACTTGACCAGGCTGCTGTACAGCTGCCGCTCGGCTTGCAGCGCCTCGTTGAGCCGACTCCGTTCATCCACTAGCCCCTCTAGCATCAGCAGCAACTAAGGGAGAGAGAAGCAGCAATGTGGAAACGGCAAAGTGAGACATGAAGCCACAGGAAACCCCGAGAGAGAAAACGCAGGGTATTAGCACACGCTGTGACCAACTGTCAGTTCTTATTATTTAACCTTTCTACACTGGTTTACAGCTTTCAAATCAGCATTACACTATTCTTCATTTTATATCTTAAAAACTACTGGTCAATGAAGTTGGGGAGAAGATGCCCCTCGGTCATAGACTTAGGGGAGGGGAATAGGGTGAAAGTGGGAGGGAGGGAGAAATGGGAGGATACAAGTGATGGGATAACAACTGAGATGTAATCTGAATAATTTATTTATTTATTTATTTTAAATATTTTATTTAATTTTAGTTTATGTGCGTTGGTGTGGGGGTGTCAGATCTTGGGGTTACAGACAGTTGTGAGCCACCATGTGGGTACTGGGAATTGAACCTGGGTCCTTTGGAAGAGCAGGCAGTGCTCTTAACCACTGAGCCATCTCTCTAGCCCCTAATCTGAATAATTTAATTTAAAAAAAAAACTATTGGTCAAATTCAAACATGGGATTGAGAATTAAGAGAGACAGAAAAGACAGAGAGACTTGGAGGGTAGGGTGAGGGAGGAGGGAAGGAAGGAGAAAGCGGGGGGGGTGGGTGTGCGTTGGTGGCGGGGTGGCGGAGGGGGGGGGCGGAGGGGGGGGGGGAGGGGGGGGGGGGGGGGGGGATCTGAAAACTCAGGAAAGGGGCGTGACTAAGTGGAGGGATGAAGGACGGCAGGAATGAGCAAGAGGGAGCAGGAAGAACTTAGTACACTTCCAAAGTCTTTTTCGCTCAGTCTTACTGGGCATCTCCAAGTCATCACACACCCTGTTCTAGTTTTGGGGAAGACATTCACCACTCAGAGAGGTGTCACTGTGGGCCCCAAACCATGCTGTGAGGACATGTGGCCAGCAAAGAGCTGTTAACAGTTAGCACCAGACTGGCGTGAGGTGAAGAGCGCGAGAGAACAGTGCAGACAGGCATAGACGAGGCGGACTTCCTGGAGAATCTGGCACTGAGAAGGTTAAGATATGGGGTAGCTACAGAGGATCCTGTGTTCCAATAACTTACCTGTTGTCTCCGGTTTCCAGAAACTTCCTGACCCTGGGATTCAACGGAAGCAACCTTTTCCCGAAGAAGAAGGACCTCTTGGGTGAGGCGTTCCACGGCTGGTATGTCCTCAGGGTCCACCAGCTGCATCTGCAGGTCCTAGAAGAAACACGAGCAAACATGAAACTATAATAACGTTATTTAGGAGTGAGAACAGACCTTCCTGCTCTGTTTCACAGCCAAAAGATTCGATATAGTCCCATCATGTGTGAAGAAAGCACTACAGATAGCTGAGCCAAAAGCTACTTAAGTGGTTTTTAAAAAGCTTTGAAAGACCTTTATGAGGTCTTCTTTTATCTGTATGTTCCTCGTCAGGGACTCCAAGTCAGCAGCCTGCACCTGCAGCTCCTCCTCCTGCACAGCCATCATGGACTGCAGAGCCGACAGTTCTATCTGTGGAGAGAAGAAAAGCCGGCATCAGAGGCAAATGCTTTCTCATGTCATATTACAATCAGTCAGTACAAGAGAAAACTGAAAACCAGTGCTGTGGGTCAAACCGATGGGGCACGGGGCCCAAGGGTGCTCTAGGAGAAGCTGTCAGAGTGTTTTAATAATGGCTTCTATTACTATAAGTAACAGATTTAATTAGTGGGCTCACTGGGGCATTGACAAATTGGTTACCTGTAGCAGAAGCAAGAAGAAATGGAGTTTATCTTATGTAACTACTTTAGCTAATATAGGGACACACGTCTGAACTTTATTCTCCTTAAGGAATTGCTAAGCAGCTGAAGTTGCTGACATCATCAGGGGCCACCAAAGCACATGCCTCCTGGTGCAGAGCATGCTGCCACTACAGAGAAACTTTGCCACCAGTTACACTGCAGGCACTAAGCTTTCAATGTTGTATCTCCTTCCCCCAAATGACAAATTGATAACGGCGATCATTAGACACCATGGTAACACCCGTCCCTGCTAACATTCACTGTGTGTCTATTACATTGCAGGCGTACAATGCATTTTGCTTGTGTTTAATTCTCTCAACATCCTAATGACCTGGAAGGCCCTAGTCCACTCCTACTTCAATACCTGCCACTTGGCTTGGTGCTGACTGGTGGCCTTTACGCCTACTATTCCATCAGCCTCTGTCTTCTCCCTCAGGTACCAGCCTGCTCACAGAAGCCTCTGGGCCTTTAACTAAGGTGATCCTCATCTGTGTTACTTTTCCTTTGTCACACACTACGGCATATAATTACTTTATAACCTATAATTACAACATTGAAGCTGTTCATCTGTTCAGTGACTGGAATCACACAGACCCAGGGAAGGATCTTGCTGGTCCTGCATGCCCTCTCATGCCCTCGTTCTCGCTCGGGATTAGAGAACGTGTCTCACATATGGACTGGCAACTAAGTCCTCCCAACCATCCCATGATGTAGCAGCCTCTCTTCAACAACAGCTAAGAGGATGTCTACACTTTGGCATATAGACAAGATGACCGAGGCACAAGGAAATTAAGGAACTAACTTAATATCACAGCTTATAAGTAGTTAGCCTGTGGTGCAGACAAGGCAACCAAGTCAGGCTACCGGGCTTAACATCTTTTCAGAGGGTACTGTGTAGCTATATAGTCTTTTGATGGTGATGAGTCATTGCTTGCTTGACTTTCCCCTCCTAGTCCTCTGCGTGGGACACAGCTGCCTATGAGAGGCTTGCTTTTCCTTCTGCTCCCCTCAGGGCAAGCCGCCTGAGCCTGGCTAGGTCCATCCTACTAATTCAGGGCCTGCTTGGTGCTGCCAGCAAGTTCTGCATCTAATTCTTTATATCAGTGACAAGGCTGATAAGGCGTGTCTGCCACTGCTTTTCCTCTTCAGGCCGTTTAGAAGTAAGGAATGGAGAAGTACATGGCAACCATTGGGCACCCTTAAGAGAGCACTTAAGTATATATCCCAGTATTTGCATCATGAAAGAAAAAAATAGGCCTGGAAAGATGGCGCCTCCTAATGACCCAGGTTTGATTCCCAGCACCCGGGGCAGCTCACAACCATCTGTGCCTCCAATTCCTGGGGAACTGATACCCTCTCCAGGCACACATGTGGTATACAGACATACATGTAGAAAAAGTATCTATATATATAAAGCAAATAAATTAAATTTAAAAAGAAGATGATAAACCCAGGAAAGGCATCTCTGCAGCATGATTAAGGCCTGCAAACAGATTGACATGGGTTTTAAGTCGTAGGAAAGGGCTGCCAAAAAGCTTTTACATGGTTCAGTTTCCTCGTCTGTGAGAGAACGCATTTTCACAGTCCCAAAGGACTACAGAAAACATCTTTAGGATGTTTGGCATGTAACAAAAAACAACAAACAAAACTACTTCAACTATCACCAAATGGCAAGGGAACATTTACAAATATTAAAAAGCTGACATGGTGTGAGTGCCCAGTATAGAGGGAATAGTGATACTGGGCTCAGAAGTAAGATTAAGGATACATAAAGTCGAGCAGTAGAAAGTACTTATTCAAAACACATAGTCACAGCCCCTGCAATTTTTTTGACCTTCAAAGTAGTACAGAAGCAAAAAGGAACGTTATTCTAGGTTGGGATCCGTGAGGAAGAGAGGAATGGTGTAAGGGAACCAGAAGACCAGACACAAATAATCATGTAGCAGCTACATAGAACCAGAGCCGGGAAGAGCAGCTAAGAGGCTCTAAACTGGTAACTCTAAAATACTTCATACTCATGTTTTCAAAACTGAGCTGTATAATAAGAATCTGTAAGAAAAAACTATGGTAGTGAAATCAAGACGCTCAATCGGGACATCGATGCTACAGTAGGGATCAGAGCATGACAAAGCCTGAAGAAGCAGGGAAGCTGAGCTCACTAAGTCACCCTTGGAATCCAGGACGCTCACTGGCCTAGCTGGGTGCTGCAGCTGTATGCGACCTTCAGCCTGTCCCTCTGTGCTGAGCCCTGAGCCGTCTTCTGACCTATATCGTGGCGGGACATGCGGCTGGTTGCATCGGGAAGGCATTCTGTAAGGCTGAGGGGGCTTCTCAGACAGTGGTGAAAACTCCATTGACAGGAAGAATCAGAAACACAATGTGGGAAAATACCTGTTCTGAGAAGTGGCTTCTCAGGAGGCATTTGGGGGGTTAAGACTTGGATTAAACCTCAAGTTGGGCATCATGCTGAGGCCCCACATCCATGTTTAAAAATTAGTATTTCCATCTTTTCACCCACACAGTGGAGATGATACTACCTATTTCGCGTGGAGCTGTGGGTCTGAGCACTTGCATAGCACAGTGCACGTGAAGATCGCTCAGTGCACAGCATGGCTCGTGCTCGTATGCCTCTGGTTTACTGTTTGCAAACTCACAGGCCTGACGTCATCCTTCTAGGCAGGAATTACATGGCATTTCTGTTTGGCACAGGTGCTTTACCTGTATTTTATTTTACTTACCAATCGGAGGGGAAAACAGAAAGATTTGACTTTCCATTGCAGCAAGAGCATCTTGTTGAGGTGAGGACTGTGTTTCCAAAAAGAAGAAAGGCACACCTTGCATTTGGAGTCAGGTATTGTACATGGAGATTTGGAACGTTTAAAATAGAAACCAGTTTGAAAGAAAAAAAAGAAAAATGGAACTGGTGAACTGGTCCTGAGGAGGAGGCTTACCTGGCTTTCTCTTTCCTTTTTAGCCATGAGCTCGAGTTCCTCTTTGGCATTACTCAGTTCTTTCTCCAGCCCTGCCACTGTGTCCAGGTCTCCTGAAACGAACGCACGGCACTGGCTGTAATCACCGCGCCATGCTGTGATCTCTGCTGCCCCGTTTAGAGAGGCGCACTTTAAAACACACCTCGGCACTTAAGACATGTGCGTTCTCACTTGAGTCTGCAGCAGTATTTGCAATGGGACCCGCAATCAACCCATATGCTATGAAAAACAAATGGAAAAGCCTATACCATGCTCACCCAGGGGAACAGAGGGAGTGACACACTCATCCACATCCACACCTAAATCATCTGTCCACCGGAAGGAGGACTGCCCAGAAAGGACACTTATCACCCCCAGAAGGTGACAGAAATGAGAAACAGGGATGTAGACAGGCCTTCGAGCATACCCCTTTATCTATTTAATTGCTGAAGTAACATTTAAATTTTAATATGGAAGTTGATTTAACAGTGAGTCTGAAAAGAACTAACAAACAAACAAAACCGCTATGTAAGATTTGGGCAGTTTTTTTTTGTAAGTGACATATTTCCAGATTTCAGGGGATTCCAGACTGGTTTTCTGAACTATCATGACACGTCCTGGCTAAATCTATTAGATAGCAGTGAAGTACGGAAAAGCAAAGGGAATCTTTGTAAAACAAAACTGCACTTACCCAATGTGGACCCGGGTACGCCGGCATCTTCCCCAGCAGTCAGCAAAGTGCTGTGGTCTCTGGAGGGCACCTGCGTAGAACCCTGAAAATTGGGAGGGTTGGGGGCTTTAGAAAGATACAGGAACCACGGTCACAGTGGCAGACTTGGAATACTCTCATGTAATTTGCAGTTGAAATGCTCAAACTGCTGCCTTGAATGTAAAAAGGGAATGCCGTTGCCATGAATATCTACGTGAGCCTAGAGTTCTTACTTGATCCGTCTGCTCTCCGGGGTGGGGGCCGAGGGAAGTCACTTCAACTGCTTGGTCTGAGATGAACGCCTGAGATGATGCCATCACGTCTTTTCCCCCTAAATACTGGCGCAGGGCCTGTAACTCTGAGTTTCTCTCCATGAGGGTCTGCGCCATTTTTTCTGCAGCAGCCTGGTAAGAAGGAATCACAAGGAACTTTAGAAAGATACTATAGTAAAATAAATAAAATCTATTTTCAAATTTCTTTATTTTTATTTGAAGTGCATGAGGGTTTTGCAAAAAGAACTCCGGAAGTGGAGTCACAGAGGATTGTGAACCCAAGTCCACTGCAAGAGTAGAGAGTGCTCTTAACCACTGAGCCAGCTCTCCAGCACCCACTAAGTGTTATTTCTTTTTCTTTTTTTTTTTTAAGTGTTATTTCTTAAGAGCCAACTACTTATTAAAAAAAAAAATCCCAAGGGACCCTCAGAAATAACTTCCCTGCTCTGTGTTTATAAAGAAAGACAGTGAAGTAGAAAGTCTTTTGCGGCAACAGTGTGCACAGCAAACAGTGCTAGATGAGACACCAGAAACAGGCTCTGCCAGGTCTTTACCAGGCTAAGGTGTTAAGATTTGGGGCAGAATTGGCACTAACAAATGACTTCCTTTACTCTAGTTGTTTCTTCAGCCCCCACTGCCTTTTCCTCAGACATCTGTATGGTTGAGCTCTTTGCCAAACACCACCTTATCACATTGGCCTTTCCTGTCTAAAATATAACCGCAGGGGTAAAGGACACTGTGGCCTAAGTAATATGGTGATCACAGTGGCCCAGTGGCTACAGTTAGGAACACTGTGTCGTTTACCTCAACCTGCTGCATATAAAGCGGTGACTGGCAACACTGTGAACTGATTATAGTAGCCATTTAAAATGTGTGCACATCTGTCAAAGCAACTTGTTACGTGCCTTGACTACACACACTTTTTATTTGCCAATTATACTTTAATAATGCATAAGGGGAGAACCTACTTCCACTCTCCAGACCCTTTCACTATATGTGACCTCCCCAGTGGGCCTCCCTCACCTAATGTACCCCCTTATGCTCTTCACCACATTCCCCTCCTCAACAAGGACGCACACTTCAGGAGCAACATAGGGCTGCATCCCAAGAACCCAAAACATGACTCACTAGGAGCAGGCACTCAGTGTACACTTACTGAGAGAGTTACACAGTAAACATCTTCATCAAAGCCTAAATGGTCCTGTTGTCAAACTGCTTCCTAAATACTCATATTTATACCCATAGAAGAGTCCTTTCCTAGTCTTCACCAGGGGAGCTTCCACAGCAAGTGGTGCCTAATGTAGAAATTCACCACTGGTCAAGGTATGGAGAGTGTCCGTTCAGCCACAAATAGGGCAGCCATATCACACCTCCTCCCTGCAAGGCTCAGGGACCATCAGGGAAGAGGGAGAGAAAAGACCGGAAGGGTAGAGGTCAGGGAGAGCCAGACCAAAGTCTTCTGGCCACGACAGGAATACTCCTTTAATCACTTACAGCAGCTGTGGTCCTCTGTACAAATGCTGCTGAAGATCAAACCAGTCAACAGTACGGCATAAAGAGAGGAGGGGCTTTTGAGACCACCCTCTAGCTGAGAAGCCACTGGTAGTTGATGGCAGCTGGGGGTGGGAGAGCCAGATGTTTTTAAGGGTGTGGCTCCTGGTAGCTTCGCTTCTATGGCTGTATGGGTGTTTGGAATTAGAATCAGTGGGCTAGATTAAAAAAAACAAAGATGGAAGGAGACAGAGGTACATCTGGGAGGAATTAGAGTGAAGGGCAAATATAATAAAAAGATATTATTACAGTCTCAAAAAAAAAAAAAAAGAGATTATATTTTAATAGTTTGGAAAAAGTAGAAAAAACTATCTTCCCCAAAGAGTAAGCAGGGAAAAATAAGAAAGAAAAAGGTTGGGCCTGTCAACACTTTATCATAGATGGGCGGAGTCTGAGAGCCTGCTGACAAGGTATCATTTCTTATGGAGTGTAGTTATTGACAAGTTGTCCTTGCTCCAGTAATTAATCTCCCACTCATGCTTAGGCAAGAAACCTCAACTAAATTCAGCGGCCAGCCACACACAAGAAAGATTAGAAAGTAGGAGGGGAGCTTATTCAGAAAAAGGTGCCAGTGGGAATGGGAGATGGACTACAGCTCATTATACTAATGTATAAAATTATCAACCAACAGAAAAAATTAAAAATCAAACTAGTTAATTTCTAATCCCAGTTTCTAAGATACACACAAGAATGACCCAGCACTTATTTGTGACCATTAACGTATAGAAATGCATTAGGGCTGGCAAGATGGCTCAGCTGGTATTTGCCATATATGCCCAGTGACTTGCATTTGATCCTTGGAATGCATATAAAGGTGGCAGGGGAACTCTGTGGAGTTGTTCTGTGACTTCCTCACATGCACCATGGCACATGTATCCACACATACATCATGCGCACCCAGGCACACAAACATTAGGAGTTGTAAACTTTCAGTTGCCATAATGAGTTGGAACCATGTTAGCTAAATTATAGCACCAGTTCTCTCTGGGACGAAACCAATTGCTCAGATGAAAAGCTGAGCTCCCATTACAACTCCTAAAAGAGAACTTTAGAGAAACTTTGCATTTTTGGCATATAAGATTTGGATTCTTTTGCATCACTTGCACGTACTGTCAACGTGTACTAAGAGTCTCCCTGAAAGAGGAACAGCACAAGATGGGCCAGGGCAACACAGAGCAGTCTGTGTCCTCCACCTAGTGTGCTCCGTGAGCTGCATTGGTCACACATTCTCGAGCCCCTCCTACGTCAGTTAGCTTCCTTTATAAAAGCTATTCAGGTCAGTCTTGTGCCCCTGAAACTTGAGAAGCGGACGCACAAGAACACCACTGGAGCTGCTGCTGAAGTGCCAATGCTGCGTAATGCCGGCCACTGCCTCTGTCCCGGGATCTTACTGCCAGCTGTGCGTGTGCATTTCTTTCAGCAGTATATATGACTACCTCTTTATACTGCAAAGGTTAAAAAGACAATGTGAAGACTGGTTAGTCCCTTGTCAATAACTCAGATGGTTCACAATGATTTTGTTTGGTCAGTTTTTGAAGAAATCCCCAAATCCACAAAGAAAGATGTTTCTAACCAGAAGTGTGTTTACATCAGTGGATGGGAGAATTAGAATAGAATGCAGCCATAACATACATGAGTTTTACAAATGATTAAGACCAATTAGCATAAGTGAGAAGGAATCTAGCTTCATGTAAAAACTGGTTAAGGGGATTCTGGAGATGCCCCGCATGTCAATTAGCCTTGGAGAAAAACATCGGCAGGAAATCAGGAGAAACTAGGAATTGACCTTCAAATCTGGGTGTGACGGATCAAGCCTACAATCTCAGCACTTGCGAGGCAGAGGCAGGAGGACTGCCTGAATGAGGCCAGCTTCAGCTAGACAGTGAATTCCAGACCAGCTTGGGCTACAGTGAAACCTTATCTCAAAACAAACAAACAAACAAACACCCTTTGAAATAGTGTGCATTGTTATTTTGAGGCTAATACACCTTTTTTTATCCTGACATTACTTTTTCTCATAATGGCCTTCAAAAACCAATTGTTTCCACCCACAATAACTCAGATTTTATAAGAATTAAGAGAAAATATAGGGCAGTGAGATGGCTCAGTGAGTTAGGGCTGCTAGCTGCCAAGACTGATAACCTGGGTTCAACACTTGGATCCTAAATGGTGGCGAGCGAGAAGTGACGGGCACACATGCGCCAGGATACATGCTCCCCACAGAATAAAGGGGAAACACTTAAAAGAGAGAAAACATGGCCTGGGTGTGGTGATGCACACCTGTAATCTATAGGATGAGGCAGGAGGATTGCTGTTTTGAGCTTGGACTATGTAGTGAGTTCCAGGCCAGCCTGGGCTATTATAGTAAAACGAGAAAAGGGGGGGGGGGATACAAATGAGTATGTTAGTGTAGCTTTTCCTATATCTTAGACATATAAAAACTATCACTCAAGTCTTGATAAGGAAAATGAAAATAATGGATACATGTGTTGTCTAGGCCACTTTCCAGACGCAATGTTCAAAACCCCTTCATTCTTACTGAAGGAGAACTGTAGTTCATGAATTGAAGGAAAGAAACTGAGTGAACTGTAAAAGAGCGAGCCCAGGTCAAGTGCTCCAGACACACTTCCTGTCTGCGGCCATGACCACTTCATTGGGTCCTTGGCTGGTTCTGCTTTAGCACTGACCTGGCTTTCTTGCTCCCTGGTGCTCATGGACTGCAGCAGGCCCTGGACCTCCATTTCGTGCTCCACAGTTTGCTTGTTCCGATCACTCAAAAGGTCCTGCAGCATCCTTTCCTTCTGCTGCAGGCGCTGGCACAGCTCCTCAGCTATTTCACTCTGACCAGGTCCGAGCTTACGGAGCAGGGCTGCGCTGAGATCCTGGTGTGAGAGGAATGGGGTAAGGCTCTGGAGGACACAGCGTCCTCTGCCGCACACTGAAGCGCCCGTCATGAGGGACTCATACGATTCCAATATAATGTCTTATCTTTCTTGTTTCCCCAGACCTAGCACAGGCCCATGACTTGGAAGGCTGGACGTACACACTCAGGGAACAAATGCTAGCAATACAGAGAGGTCCCTGGAATGCCAGCTTATGCAGTTAATTTCTTAAGTTAATTTCATAGGTTTTTCCTTATGCTCAGGCACACAACAGTTAGTGTCAGATGGAGTGAAAGGACACTGGGCTCAATGAATTCCTCTGCAGTGTAGTCCTCTGCATGGACTACAAGGAATGGTGATCTGGGTGAGGTGGCACGGGCCTCCCACATGGCCTGCACCTCTGAGCCTCACATAAGAGGACGCAAGCTTGAAGTCAGCTTGGATATAAAGCAAGACACTGTGGTGGAAAAGTCAGGGGACCCAGGAAACTGTACGCATAGGGAGAGCAATGCCACTACAGCCCTCGTGTACATGGAAATACAGCATATGGTGCCTGAAGCCATGGAGCCTACTGGCTGGACTGAAGTGGCCCCGCCTCTCTGCTACACTGCTTTGACAAGTTACTTAACCTCAAGCATCTAGGTCCTTGCTTTGAAAGTCCTCATAAACGTATCTGGAGTCACTAAGTTAACTTCCATTAAGCTCTTAAAACAGTACCCGGCCCAGCAAACACATTGTAACTATTATAATACAGACGTGTTTTTAGATCTAATTAATTCTCATACAGCTTCTCTGAACATGATAAATGACATGTTAAATTTATAGTTGTAAAAAGAGTTCCCAGGGGAAGGCAGCTA
>OU015753.1:53310344-53338914 GCA_907169655.1 Acomys percivali
TTGCCTAGGCACCCCTAGCCAATGGCTGTGGGTTACAGAGGCCTTGCTAGGCACCCCTAGGCAATGGCTGCGGGTGACGGCGGCCTTGCCTCCACTTCCTTGTTCCTGTCGTGCAGAGCCGTCTGCAGCTGCTGAATGATGTTCTCCTGCTCCTTTTGCCAATGGCCAAACTTGGTTTCTGATTCTTCTTTCAGCCACTGGAGGTTTTGACAGGTGGCAGTTAGCTGTTCCACTTCCAGGCTTTTGGCCCTCAGGAGACTCTCCATACTCTACAAGGACAGACATAGCAAATGTAAGCCAAAGGGGCACCCACACTCCTCAGGATAAGAAATTAGCCCCACCTTTAACTGAGAAGACCCACATGTCCCTTTTTGTAAGAGGAAAATAAAAACCCACAGAATGTCATACCGGTATTTTTTTTTTAATCTGCTTTGTGCAGAGGTAAATATAGAATGCATGGTAAAGTAGACTGTGGGAGGAGTAGTTTCTCTGGCTTCTTTAAGAACTGACAGACAGTAGCTACTGTATTTTTCAGACTATAAGATGCACCTGACCATAAGATGCACCCAGTTTTTAGAGCAGTAAAACAAGAAAAACAGTAAAAATAGCAATCGGACCATAAGGCGCACCTTAACTGCCCCCACTTTTGGGGGGGAAAAGTGCATCTTATGGTCCGAAAAATACGGTACATAGGATCTAAAATAAGTATGTAGAACAGCTAACATATATGCTAAGAAAACAAGCAGTCATATAACAGATGCATTGCTACCTACATACTATCAATGAAGAAAACCCAATATAAAGTATGTTTGTGTATATGCTTCCCCAGCAATGCTCACAGGAAAGTGCATATCCACATTAACATACAAAGGATGGGATGTTAGAACCTTGTAAATAGCCATCACAGTCTACTACACCTGTGAGTCTATGATGTAAAAGGAACAGACATGCTTGCTGCAAAGCCTCTCTCTCGGATCGGCAGTGGATGCTACTTTCCTCTGGTTTGTAATTTTGTTTTCCTTTCCAAGCAAACACTCTGGGTTTCAGAGGACAATGGAGGGCTGATGCTTGGGGCCTAGAAGGCCGTGGGAGGTGGGGAGGAAGCTGGACGTGGCGGCTCTTACTTGCATTGTAGCTTCATTGGCAGACAGCACACTCCGTAGTCTCTCTAAGTCATGATCGCGCTCTCTCACAGCAAGATGAAGCTGCCGCAATTCCTTGTCCTTCTCTTCTAGAGCAGAGAACTTGTCATCTATAACCCGCTGCAAGGAAAGTGAGGCTCCTAAATCCTGGAGGGCTCGCTAAGCTATCACCTTGACTCAATGAGACCCCAAATGTGCAAAGAGCAGAAAACTGAAACCGCAAAGCAGTCCTTTAGACATCGATGGCAGCTAGGACAGTCCACCATGGGGGGTGGGGGTGGGGTGAGAGGCGGGAGGGGACGGGACGGGCTGGCTGTGTACCTCTAGAGCGACAGCTCGGTCTTGTATTCGTTGCCGCAATTTCTCAAGCAGCATCTCATTTGCTTCTAGAGTTTTGTCTGCATTATCTCGGTACTGTAGGAGCTCCTGAAGTTCCTAATGAGACAAAAGTACTCTTCTTCATTCATTCCTTTACCTCTTGGCTGAATTTCTTCATTTTTCCAAGGCATTTGTCATGTAGCACACATAAACAAAGTAGTCAGAGATGACAGGCATATAAATTGTTAACACGTCTGCAGTGAGCAGACTAGCAGGTGAGCCAGTACAGTCAGGGAAACACGGGAGACACACTGCCTGACTCTGCGTAAAGGTGCCGGTAAAGACCTTACAAAAGACTTGGAGCTAAGCCTGGTGTCCCACACCTGGGACCCCAGCACTGAGGAGGCAGAGGTAGGTGGATCTCTGTGAGCTGGAGGCCAGCCTGGTCTACAGAACTCCAGACCACCCAGGACCACATAGTCAGATCTGTCTCAGAACAAAACAAAACCAACAACAACAAAATATTTCCTAAATGACGATGTGGCATGGGTACATCTGTGAGGGGTGGGGATGATATACAACAGCATATAAAAGTTACATGCTCTGAAATCTAAGAGATTCAGTGTCCCTAAAGCTTAGAGCAGGTGACAGAACTGATCACACTTCTTAGTGCCCTGTTTCCCCTAACAGTTTTTAGCAAACATGTGCTCTGTTTACTTAACCCCTGCCCGCACGATTTACATTTATGGTTAGTCACTGTGGGTGGCTGGCTGCCTCGTGGGTTGCGTTTGCTGCTCCCTGTATGCGTTTCCAGTCCCACCATTCACGCACAGAGCACCAGGCCAGCTTTGAGATGAGGTGAGCAGGTACTGGAGAGCTCCAGAGAGCTCTGGAACCTAGGCTGTCGCCTGAGAACTCACCTGAACCAGCTGCTCTTTGTGACTCAGGCTGTGGTTTAGGTGTTGCACGGTCTGCTCCTGAGTTCGAATCTCACTGTACTTTTCCGCCTCTAGCGCATGAAGCTGCTGGCTCGTACTCTGCAGTTCTCCTTGGAGGTGCCGCAAAGCTCTCCGTAACTCCTGGAATGAACGCATCTTCTCTTTAAAGTGGCCTTTCCACGTGGCCATTAGCTGTGAAGGCCTTAACACTTTCAAGGCAAGCTGGGCATGATGATCTGCCTATAATCCCAGCCACTGGAGAGCCTCGAGTTCAAGATTAGCCTAGGCAACATAGTTTGATCACACCCCCTCAAACAAAACAGACAGAAAACTTTAAAAGTGTGTAGTAAAATATAAAGTAGCAGAGAATACCATCATTTCAATTGATATAGAAAAAGTATAGAGAATATAAATCAAAATGGATAGGAAGGCTTATGGAAATAATGGAGCAGAAAGTTTCCTATCTGGTTTAGAAGAAGAGCTCTATGGTCTACGAGGTGAGGCCTGCAATCTAACCCTGAACGCCCTCCTGAACTCGGTGCTGCTGTCGCCTTCCTCCCTAAAGAACTCAGCTTCTTAATTTGCATTACCACCCCAGCTCTGCCAAAGTATCAGAAATTTTAATATTTCTAAAGAAAAGTCAGGGCACAACGATAAGGACGACCAGGTAACAGACAGAGGAACTCTTTAAGGGGGGGTACAATGCTTACACATATTTAAATTCCACAGCTAATTATGCATGTAAATGCCCTTCCCTACTTTACCCAGTGATTTTTTTCAATTTTAATTAATTTAGTGTGTGTGTGTGTGTGTGTGTGTGTGTGTGTGTGTGTGTGTGTGTGTGTGTGTGAGAGAGAGAGAGAGAGAGAGGGGTGAGTGAAGGTATGCATGTGTGGAATTGGTCCTCTCCTTCCAGGTTCTGGGGTGCAAAGGCTTGTGAGGCCCTCATTTTTCACTTGCTGAGCCATCTCACCAGCCTCACAGGCTGATATTATCCTTTCAGAATACCCTTGGCTATAAGTCACTCAAGGGACAGAGTCTCTGATATTCACCTTTGAATTTCCAGGACACAATCTGCTCACCGGCTACATGAGCCAGGGGCAACAAACACTGACCAAATGAGACTAATAAGCAAAGGACTCAAGGGTTCCTGTTCAGCACAGACTGTCCTGCTGACAGGTTACTGTGGGGCAAAGTCAGCGTGGGAGGCAATAAAATGTTTAATGATTTACCTGGTTATGCTTCCAAGCAGCCTCCTTCTGTTGCTCGCTCTCCTGCGCTGCAGCCTCTACAAACTGCGTGCATCGCTTGCCGTCAGCCAGTTGGCGTTCCTTCTGGCGTACCAGCCTCTGGAGCTTCTGTATTTCAAGCTGGCTGCAGAACAGAGCGCTCTGAAGATCAAGCAGGGCCACCTGCTGCTGAGCAGGGGCAACACCCTCTGAGGTCTGAAAAGAGCAGAGTTAGCATCACTATCACAGGAGGAGAGCGCCCCCCCCCCCCCCAGGACCATACAGTCCAGGGCGACTCCACTCCTGCCTATGGCCCTCACGTACATGAAGCTGGCCAAGCTGGCTCTGGTGCAGCATTTCACGGAGCTTTGCTATTGTGTCGTTTTGACCCTCAATCACCTGGTACAGCTCCTCGGTCTGAAAATGAGAAGAGGAAGGACAGCGTGTTAATGTTAACACACTGAAGGAGATTACATCATCTCTCCTGTGCAGATGTTAGTAACGGAACCTTTCCAAAACACTACACAGTGGACAGTTTTCCACGGTAACATGGGCTAGTCTGACCATAGTGGCTTCTACAAAATACAGCGTGCTTATCTACTTCCATGGGATGAGCTGTTTCCCCATGAGTCTGTGGTTACATAGCATCTTACCTCACTCTCCCTGCTTTTTAGCGTTTCCTTGAGACTGTGAATCATCGTGTCTTGCTTCTGAGATGACTCCTGGGTGGATTTTAGTTCGCAGCTCATTTCATTCAGTTTCTCTTGAAGGATCTGAAGTGGGCAGAGAACTCTAGTTAGCCCCCTGATGAGTTTAACCTGTACTGTACATCTCGATTTAAAGAACAAGGCAGGGCAGGCTGTCTTCCTTCCTTCCCGCGCACAGTAACCATGAACGTGAAGAGAGGCAGCAAACATGCAATGCTTCCCTCGATGCCGAATACCCCTCTTCTCATGCACTGCACACGGTCTTCATGCCAAGAGCCACAGTGTCCTCCTGGCCCTCCCATATGACCAGGGAATGCCTGCTGTTTAGCACAGGGCAGGTCACTATAAGTGTATAACTAGACCAGGTATTCAGGACCCCCTTGGGACATTTGCCTTGTAAGCAAACATTAAAATTCATGAGCTATACAGGGTAAGAAGTTACACAAAGACTCAAAAGCACAAACTGCCTGTCTCAGAGCCTTGCTGCAGAGTTAAGCATTACATGTGTATGTATGGAGTAAGCTAACATCCTGATAAGAAACAAAAGGAAAGGCTGAGCAAGCTTTGAGGACCCAAGTTTGACCCCCAGCAGCCATATAAAAAAGCCAGGCTTGGAGGTGTGTGCTTACAAGCCTAGCTCTGGGTATGCAGAAACAGATGGATTCCTGGCCTTGCTGGTCAACCAATTTAGCTGAATTTTTAAGCCCTGGGTCCCAGACAGAAAGACTGTCTCCAGAAATAAACACACACACACACACACACACACACACACACACACACACACACACACGCACGCGCGTAAAGATGAAACTGTAGAACTATACTTTTAAATGAGCTAATCTGCAGAGATCTGGGGACGCCACCGTTTTCATCTCCAATGTCGTCCTCAGAGTGCTGGAGCCAGACTAGAGGCAGTTCTGACATACCTTGTTGGTGGCCTCTGTTTGCTGGATTTTGTCCTGGAGTTCTGCCAGGTGGGACTCAGACACAGACGGTTGGGCTACAGGGGTCTCACTCGAGTCCAGCTTCTGCTGCTTGCGGAACTCTTTAGGCACGGGCTAGAAGGCATCAGGAGATGAGCACACTGAGTCAAAGCAGCCCATGATCCATTCGATTTCATGTTCAAACTCCTTTCCCAGAAAGCTGGAAACCACAGTTGCTGCTCAAGTGACCGCGGGACTTCCTGAAGTCAGCACTTTCTGTCGTTGCCACGTTCTACCCAATCTCACACACACTTTGTCAGGTAAATCAAATAATTCAGAATTTAAGGAGAAGGGGGGGACTTAGTAAAGAACAGAGTAATAACCAAATGTTTGCTTCATTCTATGTTTAACCAGGAGATTAATGAAGGCATCATATATTCCGATTACCTGACCCACAACAGGACTGTTTGCACTTTTGGAAAACCTGGCAGCCTTTGTTTTTTTTAAGGGGGGTGGGAAACGATACATTAGAAAACAGCATTTCTGGTCACCAAATTTGTACTGCAATCAATAAGAGAAGCCCTTGTCCTTAAGAAATACATGTGGATGTATCTAGAGTAAATGACTTGTTTGGAAGTTTTTAAAAATTGTGTGTTCAGACACAGAGCAAGAGTAAAAAGTAGCACTTGGTAAATCCAGGTGAGGAAGCATGGGAGGTTTTTGTGGGCTTTTTTTGTTTTTTGTTTTGGTTTTTTCAGTCTCTTAAAATAAATATTACTAAAAATGAGGGGGAAAAGAAAAATAAAAACATAACCATAACAGTCTGGTAGGGTGTTTCCTTCTTCCTTCCTTCCTTCCTTTCTTTTCTCTCTTTCCTTCCTTCCTTTCTGTTTTGTTTTTTGAGACAGGGTTTCTCTGTGTAGCCTTGGCTGTCCTGGACCAGGCTGGCCTCGAACTCAAAGCCATCACCTGCCTCTGCCTCCCTGAGTGCTAGGATTAAAGGTGTGTGCCACCACACCTGGCTGGGTGTGTACTTTCCAAGAAAACTCAGTCTTAAAGAACATAAAGTGAACTATATCACCCTCACCTGAGGACCACTATAAGCTAAGCCAGTGGATGCCTAAGGAATCCATGATGGCATCACACCCCCACTCCTCCACCCAACCCTCTGTCCTCTGGAAAACTAAAGAACTGTTATTCAGGTTTTTCTTTTCCTTACAACTTTCAAACTTTCCCACCTTTCAGGGCCTGGGGTTATAGCTGACTTTAAGTACCTTTCTGTAAGGGACGGAGCTAGCGAGTCAGATGTTTTATTTCCCCAGTGCTGTTTATCGCCGTTTCTAACACTATGAAACACAGAGCGCTGTGCAGGGTCTGTGGGGAGTACATGCAGGCAAACAACTAGTTTGGGCTCCCACCAGGCTTGGTCTGTTGAGGAAATGGTCATATCTGAAGGCTGCATTTTGACAGGTCATATGTAAAAGGCTCTGGGCAGAGACCAAATGTATCTGGATCTAAACAGAAGGATGAAACCTTCAAAGAGGGCTATGAGGAGTAAGGAATAGTACAGCTAGTGAATACAAAATATCAAATTTGTTACTTTTATAGGTGGAATGATTTTATAATTGACCAACACATCAGTCATCATTTTTTCTCCTTTTCTTATAACCCAGTTTGACCTCAAAATCACAACCCTGCTTCTGCTTCTCAGTTGCTCAGGTTACAAGCCTGCATCACTGCACCCAGCTTCAAACCACTAAGAATGAAAGGGGTGCAATAAATCCCATCAGGAAAAACAAGAACAAATAAGGATGTTTTATTACCTTATTTATAAGCTCACAGCTATTTCAGAACAGGTCATTAAAAGGAAACTTTATCCCCACGAAATGGGTAATAAAAAAAATCTTAAAACTCCAAAAGGTAAGATGATCAAAGAGGGATTAAGACACAGTCTTAAACAAAAACAAATAGCAGGCAATAAAAACAATCAGAAGAGTTTTGAAAGTTGATGAGATGACTCACAGAAGTACCCAGGCTTCTGGGAGCATCCTCTAGATGCTGGACTTCAGTGCTTGCCTAACAAGAAAGGGAAACAAAATGGGCCATTCACCCTGGCTATGCCTCTTGTTTATCAATAGAGCACACTAACTTCACCTTCTCCCTCAACGCAGATCTGTGGAGCACTAACTAGCAGCAGACACTATGTTGGAGGACAGAAGTGACTTCTCTTGAAGCAGACGTTGCAGCACATGGATTTGGTGGCTGTGCAACAAATATGGAAATGCAGCTAGCGGCGAGTCCTACAGAGCAGTCCTGTGCCGTAACACCGAACAGTGCTACAGAGAATTGGAGAGTGTTGCTATATATCAAGCAGAGGAGGGTTTTTTTCCCCCTAGACAGTATCCACATGGACATCTAAAAGAGGAAGTAGACTATTGTCCTAAGAGAAGCAAAAGACAAGCCAGCCAGAGGGCACAGCTGATGGAATGTGAGCCTGGGAAAAGAAAAGCCTATATATCTAGCCAGGTGTCCCAAGGGAAACACAATGTGTGGCACACCGGTAACTTAATTTTTTCATAGCTTCATGGAATATAGTTAAAAAAAAAAAGTGAGCTTAATTTTGACAATTTGTTTCAGTAAATATTTCTAAAACATGATGAGATGAATGTAAAAATAAGATATTACGTTTTTAAGTATTTGAAATTTGAGTTCTATTTTATACTCTGTGCACATTTTAGCTCAGACTAGCCACATTTCAAGCATGAAAGAGGGAGACAGGCTGGTGAACCGTGGCTGGATCATAAAGAGGTGGGCAGGACTGGTACAGTTAACGTGCTGTTGCTGCTGCAGACAACAGGAGGCAGGAAAACAAGCAAGGAGGAAGATTCCTAGAAACAATTGAGACATTTGCTGGGAATACAAGTCTCCCCCAAAGCAGTGTGAATTGTGTCACATACATACCACAAGAGATGACTGCAACAGATACGATTCTAACGGACAAATGAAACTGTCATTGATTCAGTGGTAAAGCAGCCCTATAAGACCTGGCTTTTTGTTTCCTCAGTATAAAATAACCGTTCAGTAACACCCACTACAAATTTGAAGTCTTAACCACTCACAGCAAGCAGAATTGAAGCAATTGACTCCAACACTAGCGGTAGAGCCCAGCTCTAAGACATGCTTACCTGGCATGCCCAGGACCTAAATCTCTAGTGCTGGGTGTCAGAGAACAGTTTCAACATTACAAAGGCAGGAAGGTGGGTTTATTTGTTTGCTTTAAATTGGAGAACTTAAGGCTCTAAAGGAAGCACCATATTAACCAGCTGTCCCAGTTCCACTGTACATACAAGGAAACGGAAAGCTAGAAAAGGTAGGCTAAGCTATTCAAGACACACACACACACACACACACACACACACACACACACACACACACACACACACACACACATCAACAAGTGTCCAGAAGAAACTAAGTTGCAGTTGATGACACAGCTTTTATTCCCATAAACCCATTGCTCACCATAATGTCAGGAACATTTTAGGGACCAAAGGTTTGTGCTTACTAAGACCAATAAATGCAAAGCCAAACTAAAACAGGCCTGGCTCCTACCACTCTGCCCAACGTTCTAAATCCTCAGCAGCCCTCTTAGGAACAAGATCATTTACATGTATATGTGTATGTAAATGCACATGTTTACATTCACATACATGTGGTTTGTCTATCTACACATACATAAACACAAGGGCAGTGAGTGACAACTTCAAAGCAGAAGAATGCCACAAGGAAGGAATCTGCGTCTCCTGTGAACATCTCAGATTCTGAAAATGACTTACTTAAAACATGGGAGGTGCTTGGTTCTCCTTTCTTCATGGTTTATTCCTTTACAGCAGAGAAAATGCTTTTTCAGAGAAGCCCAGAGGGCACTTACTAAGTTCCTCTGAGTCAGGAATGTGAACTGAGTTCTTGTGAAGTACCAAGCACATAAGCTTATGGGTCCTGGGACGAATCTACAGAGCTGGACGTCGGTGATCCTGGCTTTAGCAGCATTAGGGTCACTCCCGGATACTTGGCTCCTGAGACTATGACCTAACCATGACATCCTTTCAGATGAATAACTCTCAAGTCTGAGTTAGTATGCACTCTTTATCAGTCTGAGAAGGAGAGCTGAGGCCAGGCCTAGTGCTGCCCAGCATAAGGCTAAAGAGCAGTGCTTTCCTCTGGATTAGCAGCATTTTCCTTCGCAGGCTCTAATCCTTACAACAGTGAGGCACAGATGTCACACTGCTATTGTTTTCTAGCCTACTGCTAATCGTCAGAGGAAAACAAGAACCATCAGCTGGCCTAAAATTAAAGGCCTAACCTTTGACTAGCAGCTAATGCTTACCTTTTCCAAAGGGCCTGGTCTGCCTAAATATGGAGCTAAGGTAGAAGTGGGACAAATTCACCATAGTGGCCCCCCCAAAACAAAGCTTGACATTGTAAGGTTTGAAGCAAAGGTGTGCTCTTTGAATTTAGACAGAAAGGAGCCTGGTGGCTCAGAGCTCTGTGATCTGCTGTTTACTAAAAGACCACACCCCCTTGACGTAGCTTAGAACAAGACCTCAAACCTTCTACCACATAAGCTGAAGAGCCTGGGTCTCCAGGCATAAAGTCCACAGATTTGCATAGTATTGCATAGTATCGGTAAGCAAGAGAAAGAGACTGTTGCTGTTTGCCTTAATGCAAGGAACTAGACATGGGGGGAGGGGAGTTTGGGAGGGCAGCAAAGCTTCTAGGAAGAATCTTCAGACTGAAATTTAATACATAGATAATGGGCTAAGTGGAGGGTTAAATAAAAGAATCAAAATGACCAAACACAACGGTGCCTCAGGTTTCCTTCCGATTGTAAGAAAAATTTTGCTTTCAAGGTTTTTGTATCTACATACCAAAAAAATAAAAATAAAAACTATCAAAAATTGCATATTTAAAAATTCTTCCTGCATGATGTGCTCAGGGAAACAGACAAAATCGATCTGCCCTTGTCCCACCTGGCTTTGGTTTTATGCAACAGCACAAATAGCTCATAAGGAGATTAAAAGTCAATCAGCCTTAATCAATTAGATTAAGGTCTAGAACAAAATATATTATTTTGTTTACAAACACTTTGAGCTCAGTGTAACGATTCCCCCTGCATCTTTCGCTATCAGACAAAGCATAGCACTTACTCTTTCTTGAAGCTCAATGTCATTTTTCTCTCACCGCCCAATGTCTTACTCTTCACAGAGAGAAGAACGAAGCCAGATGAAACAGACAGCTCATATCCCACTAGTTTAAAGCTCTAACACCCACAGTTACTGTAACAGGGATTTGATCTAAGGATACAATTACCACAGTTGACACTAATTCAGTCTTCTTTACAGAAACCCAAAAATCCTCCTAGAGTCTTTGGGATCCAGAAAGTGGGCTGCTGGCTTAAAACAGGCTAGGGTGATATGCTTCAGGCAATGGTAATTAAATGCAGAGAATTAAAAGGTCTTGGCTGAAACCAGTAAGAAATCTTTGACTCTACAAGGGCTCTTATTTACACAGAAATTTGCCAACATTCTTGAAAATCTTTCACAACTCCAAAAGTGGCTGAGTCACAAGGTATTTTTCAATTAAAAATGGAGTAAAAAAAAAAAATACTGTTTTCCATGGAATCTTCAGGCCTTCAGCTTGCTGAAGTATTAGCCATGGTCGAGAGAAGAAAGCAACTTATTTCCCTATCATAACCTGCCTATATATAAGGGTTATATGAGTGTTTAATTTGTAGAATTTATGTCTAGTCACAGAAACATTGTTCCAGCCAAACATAGCACTGACCTTCCATTGAAAAAAAGTACCAAGTGCTGTGCATATAATGCTTAATATTTCACACAGATGAAAGCATTGGTTTTTTTTTCCTGTTTTTGCTTTTTAATAACATTTTCATATGTGTTGTTTCTGATAATTTCTTGTGCTTTCTGCTAAAGTTTTTATTGGCATACAAATTTTACATGCGGCCTAACTGTGGCTCAAAAAAAAAAAATCCCATTTAATTGGAATCTCAGCTTCTGGACGCCTGTTGACCGAGGACTAAGCTTCCCCAGTGACGTCTAGGCTGTGGGACCTCTACAGAAATCTATGAAATGAATTGTGTCGGGATGCTTAACAAAGTTAATTGAATCTAGCATTCTGTGTCACTATAGAAACAAAGTAGCATCTGCCAGGTCCCCATAAGTAGCTGAATTTAAAAGGGTGTTGTGAAATCAGCTGGGCTGTCATGAATAGCTCAAATTAAGTTCACTGCCATTCTCCAGTCATTAAGAAGTCAAGAGTGGCCAGCACTGGTGGTGGTGCTCACCTTCAATCTCAGCACTTGGGAGGCAGAGGCAGGTGGATGGATCTCTGAGTTGGAGGCCAGCCTAGTCTACAGCGATGACAGGACAGCTAGGGCTACACACAGAGAAACCCTGTCTCAAACAAACAAAACAAACCAGACAAACAAAAAATGAAGGTCAAGAGTATGGCAAGCCCCTCCTTAATAACAAACATCCCGTGCACCCAGTAGGAAAGCTGCCTGTTCTGTTCCCACCTTAGCTCAGAGTGACAGCATCTGAATTCCCAAGTGACTTCCAGAAACAAGTCACCATTAGCTTTCAGGAAGCTGCACAGGTGCTCTTCATAACACTTTCCTCGTGGATTAATAAATTTCACCCTATGCACTAACCATTTTGAGGTATCTGGGGGATGAAAAGCTTCAAGCTCCAGAGAGAACTTGCCAGGAACCTAACTCTCTCACAGAAAGACAATGGACGCTATCATGCACAAAACTAAAAACAAAAACAGCAAAAATGAAGGGATGGGAGTGGGCGGGTGGGTGGAGAGGACTTCTGGTGCCAAAAGTGAGATGAACTGTCTTCTTTCTGGAGGCAAAAAAACAAAAAACAAAAAACAAAAAACAAAACAAAACAAAACAAAAAACCAACTTTATTTTTTGGTATGTAAAAGATATGAAATTTTGGCCGGTCATGGTGGCGCACACCTTTAGTCCCAGCCCTTGGGAGGCTGAGGCGGGTGGATCTCTGTGAGTTCCGGGGCAGCCCGGTGCAGAAAATAAGTTACAGGCCAGCCAGGGCTACACAGAGAAACCCTGGGGGGGGGGGGGGGGGGGGGGGAGAAATGCAATTTTGACAATAGGAAACTCAACAGGTAATGTTTAAAAGGCTTATGAAAAACAACTAAGTGTAAATCACATTTGCTAAATGGGGTACAAGCAAAAAGCACAGGCAAATGGGCTCACTGGCTAACTCTTTTCAAGCCTGGAACATTATTATCCTAGCGCGGAAACAAGCCACGGAACCCTTGTGGACAGCACATCAGAAAGGCGCTGTACTTAGCCAGTGTGTATACCTGGAAGCCGAACGGCAAATACTCGTCATACAGATCATCCCACAGCTCCTGTAGGTCTGAAACCTCCAAAGGATAAGTCACAGGTGTCCTGTAAAGGGGTTTCAAAGGCCTGTTAAGGAAACTGGAACTAACTCCATCTGTCATGATAGGGCCAGGCTTGGCTCCAGGTGGGCTGGATTTCACTGGAATAGGAAGCTTGCTCCCTCGGGGACTCTGAATGGGCTTATAATCAAGACCTCTGATCATGCTAAGAGCTAGCTCCAGTTTGTGGCTACACAAGTGCTGTGGGGCCTGGTCATCGGAACAACAGTCACACTTTACAAGTTCTTTCGCACTTCTCTCCGTTTCTTCATCTTTCTGTTGTGGAGGGCTAGCCTGGACACTAGCATCCAAAGATTCCACAGAGGAAGCCGGTGTGCCTTCCTCCATGCTTTCTCCGTCCGCGGGTACTTTTGTGCTTGGTAAGTCTGGCGGCCCAACCTCTGACAATGCCGGCTCTTCGGTGCAAATGCTGGTAGACCACCTGCTAGACGGGCCGTAAGAAATACTTCTGGACACTTTTCGAGGCACCTTACAAATGGCTTCGTAGTCGGAATCCGCAACCCGCAAAGCTGCACAACCACGGCATCTCCTGGGTCGGTTTCCGGGGCCTTCGGAAGCATGACAGCTGTGTGAGTCCTGAATCTGATCCTCATTTTCTACCCAGCATTCAAACCCTGAATAGGCAAAGTCTTCCTGGAGCAGTGCGGAGTACCTCATATCTGGCAAGCCGGAAATGTCAACCGTCCCACTCCCCGTCTTGATCTCCTCCCCAGACTCATCGTTATTCTTCCGATACATACTGGCAATGCAGAACTTGAGGCGGTCCTTTTCCAGCAGCAGCTTCTGCAAGCGCTCAATAGAAAGCGCTTCGATCCTGGCAATAACAGTATCGAATCGATAGATGCGATCGAGCATGAAAGCACACTTGCTGCAAGCAAACTCGCCTTTGCCATCACGAGAGACATCTTTGCCTAGGACGTGCGAAAGCAGAACCTGGAGGTTGAGCTTGGACGCGGTATGGAAGATCCAACGCCGCTGGTTTCCACACAGCTCCCGGGCACAGATCCTGCAAATCTCTTTCATCTTCACTCCGGGAGGGTGCCGAGCTTCTCTCTAACGGCCACAGCTGCGGGGAGCTCACCGGCTCTGGGATGCGGTCCTCTTCCCACCTCGGTGGTCTGGAGTTAGCATGGCCCAGTCCCGGGTCCTCAATGGGCAGTGGCACACCACAGCGCGCGCAGGCTCTGGGTACCACCAGACCAGCCCCGCCCCTCGGCCAAGGGGCGGGCGCAGAAACAGAGGGGAGATGCTGAGTCCCAGGGCACAGGCTGCGAGAAGTCGCTACCAGGGCCTCACAGCTGTCTCTCCCGCGGCCAGCCGCTGTGTCCTCTGCGTCCTCCCGGGCCGGCAAGCTAGGCTCCTGGACAGTAGTGGCGGCTCAAGGCTGACGCAAAGCCCGGGAGATGAAGCATCAGATTTCAAGATGGCGCCGGGTAGGAGGCCTGCCCGGGACTCCTCTGGGAGTTGTAGTCCGACTGTTGCGGCTCAGCGCATGCGAGCTGGCGAGCGCCTCGCCTCGCCCTCAATCCAGTCCCTCCAGCTAGCCCGGTGAAACGGACTTCTCTCTCACAGTGGAGAATAGAAAGCGAGATATAAGGCCAGCGCCAGGCTGCTTTAACTCTCTCTGATAAGATCTCATCAAATACACGCCCTGATCCTTTCAAGGAATCTCCCTCCTCTGCTGGATGTCTTGAGACTCCTCCCTGGGAGGAGAAAGCCCAGTCCCCACCCCGTCGGTCAATGGCCAGTGCCACGTACACTGGATGTGGCCCGGCGGTGCCACTAGGTACCGCTGTGCCACCGCCCCACCTCCTTTCCTCATTCAGTCCGGCTCTGGGTTCCCGGCTGCAGAAATGGGTGGGGAGAGCGTGATAAGGAGAGGGGACAGGTTGAGCGAGTTTGTTGAGGCCAACCAAGCTAAGGTTGGACCTTTCCTGCTGTTGAATGGATCTAAGAAAGGAGCCTAGTGTTTCTTCCATCAATGTCGGGGGATGGGGGCGGGCGGGGGGGGGGGGGGCCGGGGGTAATAGGCCTAGGTATTTTGTCCTTTTTTGGAGTGGGGAGTGGACAGTGCACAATGCAGGCACTTGAGTCCAGCAAACACCAGGGGACTGCATCTGATAATCAAGATTTTACAGATAACGAGAGAATGAGCCTTGTCGCGCTTGAGGCCTCCTGAGAGGAGTTTATTACCTATTGTCTTTCAGGTTCTGGTAGACGACTCCTTTTGGAAATGGAAGAGTGGAGACAGGCGCTGCTTTGAGAGTGTCAAATACTGGAGAATTAGGGCTGGAAATTCACTGGCATAGTTAGTACCAGGTTTCACTACCATCCAGTTAAGTCCCCCAGCCTTTCCTACAGAACTTCACACACAAAAGCTAGGAACCTGGAGCATCGACTGAACGGGACGCAGGTGATGCAAACTGTTGCCAGTAAGAAATTCACTTCCTGGCCTGAGAGGCAAATACCAGAGGAGCAACAGTATCCTCCAGAGCAGGAGCTGGGGTCCCTAACTGACGACTTTTCAATTCTAAAATTGTGAGGCTGGGGCTATTGTCATTGTTACAATCACCTCAACCAAATCCTGTAGCTTTGTTTGCAACATAACTTTGCACATATAATTTAAGAACTTAAGACACAGGTTCTGATTGTCTGATTAAGACCATAAAATGGGATTTCAAGTAAAAACGGCTGCATTTTTGTATCCTCTAGGTACGTGAGCTTGACAGTCATAAGAAACTGAGCAATAGAAGGGCGGAGTTTCTGGACTCATCACAGTGATGGACAGGCAGGAAGCACTCCACTCCCCGCTAGACAAAGTGCTCAAAAACTACGTTAAAAATCAATAGTGAGCTAACCTGCCAGAACTGGCCCTCACGTGATCATTGGTATTTAAAATAATTTGATCATAGTCAAAAGATCATGCTGTGTAGATAAAAAAAAAAAAAAGATGAAGCTTAACGTTTAAAAATAAAACAGATGAAACATTACAATAAGTTTAACATTTTTTGATCTGTATCACCACCTTCCTCACAATTTGTAGTTAACAGTGGCTCCCCTAGAAAGAAAGCAAGGGTTGGAGAGATGGCACAATGGTTAAGAGTTCTTACTGTTCTTTTGAGGTCCTGAGTTCAATTCCCAGCACCCATGTGGCAGTTCACATCTGTCTGACACTGTCTTCTGATGTGCAGATGTATATGCAAACAAAGTATCTAACTACATAAATAAATCTTGAAAAAAAAAAGCAAAATGGAATGGAAGGAACTAAATAAAGACATTTTACTCTGTATTATACTATGAGGCAGTTGGATTCAGACCAATGAATATTTATGTATTGCCTTTAATATTTTTCATTGAATATTTTCCTTTAATTTTTTTTCTAGATTTAAAAATGATGACGATGCGTCATCACCAGCAAAAGTGACCCTGACTAGGAGGACAAAGGTGTTTTCTGAGGCAGTAGTGATTTTTCTCTTCCATGTCTTGAATGACGGGCCCGTGGGTTTGTGCAGCTGCCAAAGCTCATGAAATTTAACACTTAGAGCTGTAGACTTAGTTGTAGATAGAGGTTAGATGTTAGTATATGGCAGTAAAAAGAACAAAAATATATATTTCAAATATGCATTGCCTAAATATTATTAAACTTTTGCAGAAAGTAATCCCCAATTTCACCCAGAATAACTTTGAAAATTGGGGAGATAAAATACAGGTTGGGAGACAGCCTGTAAATGACCAATCACAAATTTTGAAAGTTTTCTAGTTTCTTGTTTAATGTGAATTTTAGAAAACACAATTCCATACACACATGCATCCCATACATTTATGACTGGAGCAATGTGTGTGAGTAAGGTGAGCCTGGAGATTTTTGTGATGACTTAATATAGGAATGATTATTTCTAAGACTTACTGAAGGCAGATGTGAGAATGGGTTTCATATTATGCAGTTTTAAGTTATCAGTGGGCTGTATTGGTAGTTTGTTCTAAAAATGCTGGAATGCTAACAACCTGGGTGGGGAGGCTCAGGCCTACAATCCTAGCAGGGAGGGCATAGAAGCAAGAGAATGAGGGGTCCAAGGTAATCTTCAGGTACGTGTAGAGTTGGAGGCTAGCCTTGGCTACAATTAAGACTCTGCCTCCAAAAGAGAAAGAAAAAAAGAATAAAACTGAGCAATGATCACAAGCACCTAGTCCTCCAGTTGTTGCTACTTAGGTGGCTAACTTTACATGAAGCCGCTGACATCTGGTCCTTTCATTGCTGATGAACAAAATTAAATTTTAAAATACAGACAACAGTTTCAAACTGTAGTATCCATGAGAATGAGAGGGGTGTGTGTGTGTGTGTGTGTGTGTGTGTTGGGGGTGGGTATTAAAATGCTGATCAGATCGCTTGCACCTGACTCTGCCTGTTTCTCATTTAGTCAGTAGGTCTGGGGTGGGTCCTGAGAATTTGCATTCAGAACAAATTCCCAGATCTTGCTGTTGTTGTTGCTGCTGCTGCTGTCTGAGAGCTTCACTTTGAAAAATCACCGAATTAGAACTACTCTATAAGTTGGCTTCAGAAAAAGAAAAAGCAAAAAAAGGAAACCTCAGAAAAAATATCAGAAGTTCTATGGGAGTTGGAGAAATGGCTGTGTTAAAAGCACTTACTGCTCTTGGCGAGGACCCAGGTTCAGTTCCCAGCACCCACACAATGGCTAACCACATTCTGGAACTTTAGTTCCAGGAAACCTGATGCTCTCTTGTGCGCTCCACAGACAATGCACAAATGTAGTGCATAGATACACATGCAGGCAAAATACGCATACGCATAAAATAAATTTGAAAGGAAAGAGGTCAGAAGTTATATAAATAATGAAAAATCTATCAAAAATTAACTAATCTATCAGAAAATAAATGTTGAATTTGAAAAGCTATTCCCTAGTTGGGGATGGTAGCTCATGCCAGCATGTTATGTCAGCACTCATGTGGTTGGGACAGAAAGATTGACACTGGTTGAAAACCAGCCTGGGGTTACATTGTGAGTTCTAGGATGCAAGGGGCTACCCTGTTCCAAAAAATTAAAAAGAAATGGGGGATGGGTGGAGGAAGGAGGGAGAGAGGGAGGACAGTATTCCCATTGTGGTGAACAAGTATTATTGTGTCAACATTTTGTAGGTTGTGTTTTTTGGGGGGTACCTTCCCGAGTCTGAGAAGTTTCTCTTGGAGCCACCATCACATGTGTACCACTGTGTGGCAATGGAGCTGCCATGTTTCTAACATCTAATTCTGGCTTAGGAGGGAGTTTCCAAAGGGATGAGAAGTGGGAAACCCCCACGTTCCAAACCCGCTGGGTTCGGTTTCACTGCCCTAACTGCTCTAATTACTGAGAGCACTGCACTGCCCCCTAAAAATGGTTTGGGCATATAAGATGAAACAAAAAGAAGTCAAAGAGTGTCCAAGTAAAGCCAGTTAGGTTTTGTGATAACACGTGAACTGGCACATGGTCTCCATGCACTGCAGGAAAAACAATGGCACTTCCCACCAATTAATGTAGCATTTGGAAACTTGGACTTGAAAAACAGGAGATTTCCAGTATTTCTACAGATTACACTCATGCATGTTAGCAGAATGTAAGTTAAGATAGTAAACGTCAGAGCCTTTGACCATAAGTTATAAATAGCCAGTTTCATTAAGAAAAAAATTAGAAATATGAATTAAAAATGTCAGCCAGTCAGCATGAATTTACACAAACATGATGTCTTTTCTGGTTTTGCTGAGTCTTCAGGCACAGGCAATTAGAACAGATGACTGAGTAAATGGTACAGACACAATCTAGTGTGAGAGAAAAATATTGAGACTAGTGCGGACTGAGAGTTGGAGGGGGCAGCAATAGCACTTGAAAGGGCTCTGTGGAAGGAGAGGACAAAAGAAGCTTCCAGCCAAAGAAAATAGTATTCATGTTGGAAGATGGGGTGAGCGCACTGTTCACCTGTAGGTAAAGGGGGACAGTAGGGATGTCGGAATGCCCATATTCTTTCCTGTTCATCTAATTCTCTACAACTGGCCATCCATGGAGGGCCTTAGCAAGTAGCACTTAGTTATAGTATTTTGACAAAAGCAAAAGAATTTGGGCATAATAATGTCATGCATTGAGCAGAAAATCGCATAAAGGAAATTATTCCAGGAAACTGAGCTGTGCCACACACAGACTGCAAGTTCAGAGACTTTTCTGGATGGCCGCAGGGTGATCTGCTGAAAAGCCATTACAGCTATTTCCGTGTGAAGTAATAACTTCTCCTGTAGAGACAGCGAGGGTGCGGCAGATATGAGAGTCACCTTGCTATATATGTGAGCCGATGGGCTTGCATTTATGCCAACTCATGGAAGACGAAAGGAAACAAAAGGTTTGTGCTGCTTGCTTTTCTGTCAGCTTGAAGAAAAGGTGGAGTCATTTTGGAAGAGGGAACTTCAACTGAGGAAATGCCCTCAGCAGCCTGGCCTGTGGGCAAGCCGGTGGTGCATTTTCTAGACTGATGATTAATGCTTGAAGGAGCAACTTACTGTGGGTGGTGCTACCCTGGGGCTATAGGTCTTGCCATGAAAAGCAAGTCAGGAAGCAGGAATTCTCCTAGGTCCCTGCTCCTGCCTCCAGATCCCTGCCCTGTGTTCTTATCTCAGTGATGACTTCAGTGTTAGCCAGCTGTTGGGGTTTGCAAACAAATGTGCAAGGGCGTGTCACTAGGGAACCAATGGTCAGAGTTGTGCCCCACCCCATGCTTTCATACCTGGTAAAATCTAGGAACCTTCAACCTTGGCATTACACAAGAGAGGAGAGGGGAAATAGCAAACTGATGAAACTCAACTTCCTAACAGCTTGAGTGTAAAGGAATGTTAATTCAGAACATGGTTGCTCTGGCAAGAGATCACATCCAAAGACCTTCTAGGTCTGTATGATCCAGCTGAAGTACAGCTAAGCCTTTAATCCCAGGAGACAGAGGCAAGCAGGTCTCTGAGTTCAAGGCCAGCCTAGCATAGAGCAAGTTTTAGGTAAAAAAAAGCTTAGACCTGGGCACAGTGGTACAGCACTCAGGAGACAGAGGCGTGAAGGTCTCTGAGTTCTAGTCACTTCTGCTCAGGCAGTTCTGTTGAGAGTGAGTTGAGAGGCAGTGCAATAGAATTGAGTTTGTGGCACTTCAGTTCATGGAATTCAGAGGCAGGAGAGTTTTACAGACAGACGTTGGTGAAAGAACAAACTAGACGCAGGTGAAGACAGAACAAGCCAGAGAATGAGAAGGAGCCAGAAGATTAGAACAGATTGCCAAAGTTAGTATGAAGCCAAGCAGAGCAAGTTCAGTCAGAGGCCAAGAGACAAGCTAGATTGAATCAGTCAGCTCGGAGAGGATTTTGAGCCAGAACCGTTGAGTTCAACCAGCCAGCAAGAGTTCAGAAACAACAAGAAAGGGTGAGCTTATTCAACAGATAGTCTCAGAGACTGAAAACATTCTAGGCCTACAATAGATTGTACAGAGGCTAGAAGCTTCCAAGACTTACACTTAACTAAATTGGGAACTAGGGCAATAGTAAACTGGTTTACAGAACATAACACATTTCTTACATAACTGATTTGTATAGTAAGAGCCATGCTCGCTAGTCTTTTGTGCATGCTCAGTTGATGCTCAGTCTTAGACCCCTTAACCACTTTCCATACCCTTCCAGTGTTATCTTTCTTGACTGATCACCACACAAGTGGCTTCCAATTTATATCCTAGAAATTCTTAAGCTGGGCGTGGTGGCTCACGCCTGTAATTCCAGTACTCGGGAGGCAGAGGCAGGTGGATCACTGTGAGTTCGAGGCCAGCCTGGTCTACAAAGCAGGTCCAGGACAGCCACGGCTACACAGAGAAACCCTGTCTCGAAAAACCAAAGAAAAGAAAAGAAATATTCTGGAGTTCGTCTCTCAGATACCCACAGCCACCTATCTGTCAACTTGAGAGATTTCTTTTTACAATGAAGTGCATTTAATACAGAGACTTAAAGTAAAGGCAAGTAGATCTATAGCTATATGTATTCAAAATATATAGTAAGTATCCGAGTCTTCAGCCCTAAGTGAAATGACTGTATTACACCCCTTGTACCCAAGGCTCAGGGCCATTATGGAAGAGGTGGGAGGGGGGTTGACAACTGTCAAACTGTGTCCTCCAGACACATCAGCACCATTGCACTCATGAACTCAGCTGTGGCTGCCTGAATAAGACTTTGCCAAGTGCAGCCCAGTCAACAGTCCAGCTTGAATTGGGGAGGGGCCTGCCTCTGCTCAGGAGCTACAGGCCGCTGATGGCTGCTAGGGAGGGAAAGTCAGGGATTTTTTTAGGGTTGTGGCCCCTGCTAAGTTGATCATGCTCCAGCGATCATGTACATTTGGGTAGCATTGAATGTGGGCTTAGTGAATTATAGGAAAAGAAAGAAGAGGAGAAGGAATGACACTGGGTAGGGGAAATAGGGGTTTAGGAAGAGTTAGAAGTGGATTTGATCAAAACACATTGTGTGTATGACATTCTCAGAGAAAAAATAAAAATGAGCAAATGATAGACTCTCTCTTCATGCTGAAAAAGAATCTTGAAATTATTTACCTCAGGGAAAGGTGGTTGTCATCTCCCGCTTACCTATAGTGCACCTTATCCACATTTTTGCTTTGCATGGTTTTAGTTACTTATAGTCAGCTGTAGTCCAAAAATATTAAATGGAATGTTCCAGAAAGAAATAATTCGTAAGTTAGAAACTGGTTTGCCTTAGTAATATGATGAGTCTGCCTGGCTCTGTCCTGCTAGAATGTGTATTGTCTGTCTCGCGTTTCTAGTCTGTATGTGCTACCCTCTCATTAGCCTTGAGCGTCCCATCCTCCACACCATGAGAAATAAGTTTCTCTTGTTTTTAAGCTTCCCAGTGCATGGCATTTTGTTACAGCGTCCTAACTGGACTAGGGCAGCACTCCTAAAGTACTTAGATCACTATCTTTCTAGATATATGTGGAGGAATGCCTTGAGTGGATGTAGCAGTTGTCAATAAAGCGCTGTTTGGCCAATCAGCTGGGCAGAAGGACAGGAAGTGGAAGGCGGAGCTTCCAAGAGGGGGTTGGAAGAGCTGGTAGCCGGACAGTTGATATTTGGGAAAGAAGCCAGCCCACGAGTCATCAGATTGGCAAGTTATTGGTATACATATCAGTTTTGAGGCCAAAGGTTTAGATTAGATTCTGCCCAGCGGTAGTGGTTGCAGCTTTAAAATACACTATAAGCTCTCTGTGCCCCTTATTTGCGCCCTAGGCCATACTGATAAGTTATTTGCAACAGATATAAGTAAACAGTCATTGAATGAATAAGCCAGTGTTTTCCTTTTCCGTGTCCACTCATTTAAATCCCCTTCATACCTCACAGACCACAACCTTTGCTGCCTATGCCCAGTCTACAATGATGCCTCCTCTGTTGCTTACATCTCCCAGCTTAGGTGATTTTCACAAGCAATAACCGCTGAAAGACAAAAACTAGCTCATACGTCTTGTGGTCCTCTTCCTTCAGCTATCAGCACCCTCGGCGGTACGTGTGAATCCTGTGGGTGAAGCTTTACGGAATTCCCCAACTCTGTCTCCTTTGCACCTCAAAAGCTATGGCTGCTGCCACTGGGAAGTCTCACTCCTGCGACGCGACTTGGTACTCGTGAAAAGTTATGACTGGGAGAGTAATGCTGAGTGAGGGCTTATAAACGAGTCTCCAGTTCAGCATTCATCCCTGTAAGAGGAGGAACCAAAAAGCTGCTCTAAAAATATAAAACAAGATCTCCTTATATGAAGCTGTGGCGATGCCTAAGCTACGACGCCCCACAAGGTTCTCCTTCTCCACCTTGGGTATTCAGAGCACATTCTTGCATTAACCTCCCCACGTCAGCTCTCTCCATGGAAACGCTTGAATGTTTACTATTTTAGGAAACAAGACTGACTGTAAGCAGTGCTGTTTACATTAGCGCAAAGGCTGAGAGTCTGCGGACGTGCGTGCGTGGGAGGGTCCTATCTACTTAGTGAGTGCCCCTCCTTAATTCTGCTGTTATGTGTCCACATTGAAATCACGTGCTAATAAATTTTGCTTGTCTGTTAGTAGAGAAAATCTGGGAAGAAAACAAAGCAAAGCTTCTGTCAGACCTCTGTTTCCAAGTGCATCATTCTCCATCTCTCCCTGCCCCCTGCTCCCCCCCCCCCCCCCCCCCCCCCCATCCACCCCCCACCCCCGGTTCTGGTTGCTTTTGAACGCTTTGCAGTGACGCATCTACTGTTCGGTAAGAAGTAATAATATCAAGTGCTGGAGCAACTACCGAGTTCCCTGCTCCCTTCACCGAGGAAGGAGAAGGGCTCTGCTCCGCTAACAGCTAACTTTCCCAACTGCTGGAGATTATGGGATGGTTCTGCTGGCGAGGAAGGGGATTCCTTAGCCCCTGGCAATCGGGACCGGAAGTTTAGAAATGAAAAATTTGCCTCCTTTAGTACTAGTTGTCAAGGCAGACAGAGATATAATGTAGTGACGCTAAGGCGTTGTTACTGTTCGCTGGCAGGCAGAATGCCCACAGCACAGGCTTCCGGCATCTTAAATAGCAGGGTTCAGCAGACGCTATGCTGAAACGACGGGAAAGGGGATTGTAATTATTTTAATTCGCTTTACCCTCATCTCTTGGCAGCAGTTACTATTATCCATGGACAGCCATACCTCGCTCTCCTGGGGCTGCATCATCAACCTGTTTTTATTAGGTCTGCCTTTCTAAAATGCACACTGTATGTTTTTTATTTGTCTTCATGCAAAAGGGAAAAAATCTCTATTGCTTACAATATGAAGTCCTTATCTCAGCATTTATGGGCTTTGCCAACTACATATTTCTTCAGCCATCTCCACTACTTACCAAACGTTTGCTAGCAGCAATTACCCTTGATTCCTTAACTGCCTTCCAAGCCACTGAGCAACCTCCCCTGCCTAGAAAGACCATAGTAGGTACTTTTCTCATTTCTGGCAAAAGCTAGCCAGCAGAGGAAGGATTTATTTTGGTTCATAGTTTTAAAATGGAGTGGCTCCTGCCCACGGCAGTGGGAATATTAAACAGCTTGCTTACATCTCAGTGGGACCGCCCTGCCGTTGGGAGACTATGGGAAGCAGGCGAGCCCTGCCTGGGACAATGTGTACTGTTGACATGAGCACAGCCATGTCTAGTGCCTCCGACTCAAGTTCAAGAATGAACGCTGGCCTGGAGAGATGGCTCAGAGGTTAAGAGCACTAACTGCTCTTCCAGAGATCCTGAGTTCAATTCCCAGCAACCACATGGTGGCTCACAACCGTCTATAATGTGATCTAATGCCCTCTTCTGGTGTGCAGGTATACATGCAGGCAGAACACTGTATAGTAAATAATAAATCTTAAAAAAAAAAAAGAACACTGATGAGAGGCTGATCTTTAGCGAAATCAAGTAGGTTCAGAAAGGTTCGGCCACAGCTTCCATGCCCTGCAGGACTGCAGCCTGAGACTGCTCCCCCTACGGCCATAGCCACTGAAAACGGTGAGAGTCAGGAAGCCAGCACACCTGTTGACAGTTCCGGCAAAGCCGAGCCAGCTGCTGAGATGGCTGTCATTATATCTCTCATCTTTGGGTTTTGGTCTCTGAGTGTTGCACTTGTGGGAACTTTCTGGATTATGATTCACTTGATGCCTCTTCCTGAGGAAAATTGTGTGTTTTTAGGAAAATCCTAACATTAACTTTTTTTTCCCCTAACATTAACTTTATCTGGCCAGTATTTGGAAGTCTTCCTTACACCCTAGAGATCATTAAGCAGAGATGAGGGCAGAGCTAGGCGAGGCCTTTACTCCAGAAATCTGGTGGGGGTGGGGTGGGGTAGGTTCTGCCCCTGAGCTAACTCAAACAGTATAATTGGTGTGGGACAAACAGAGACAATTGGGAAACTCTGACTGGCCCGGAGAACAGGTTACAGATTCAAGGTCTCTTTTAATAATTGGCTTAGAGCTCTCTGAAAATCTAGTTTAAAGATGGGGGGGGGGTCATACAGGGTACACCCCTAGAGGAATAAAACTCAGCAAGATAGATTGATTAAAATAAACGTTTCCTACTTTATAGCATAGATGATGAAACATATAGTAAAAGAAGTTAGGTGGTGACGTTTGCTATTCATAAAAGGACTGGTTCAGATAGTTTCTGTTTGTCTGGAGTGCTTTAAAACTACAAACATCACCAGCATTCTTGAGATTCTTTGAATTGGAGTTATAGGGCTAATAATAATAATAAAATCTGTTCTGTTCGTATTTTCTAATTGTTACTGAACTTGTAACCCTGGACATGTAATGATAACTGAAACACGATAATCTGTACCATTTGGGTAATCATTAGTCTGTTTTTGTTCTGAAAACCTGTGTAAATAAAGAAGCAGCTAATTGACTCCCTCCCCTTCCCTCCTCCCTACCCTCTCAGTGGGGGTGTGTGTGACAACACCTACACCCAGACATTGAAGGTCCATGTTAGAATGACTCTGACCCTTCGACCTTTGGCCAGGGAAGGGTTCCCCGCCCCCACCTTGGTCCCTCCCCCTGCAGAGACCCTATTGAGATTAGCAAAACCACTCCTTTGTTCATGCTGTGCATAATAAATGCTGCGGCAGGTGCAGCCGCATCCAAAAGCACCGTCAGCTTTATCCCAGCTTCATGTTATTTAAGTATTTTGGTTTGTTGTTGTTTTGGTTGTTTTTCGAGACAGGGTTTCTCAGTGTAGCCTTGGCTGTCCTGGACTTGCTTTGTAGACCAGGCTGGCCTTCAACTCACAGAGATCCGCCTGCCTTTGCCTCCCTGCATGCTGGAATTACAGGTGTGTGCTACCACACACAGGGCTTCATGTTATTTGTGTCTGCTATTTCTTCATGCCTTCATTCTGTTGCCCTAGTCAGGTCAAGTCAAATCCAAAGCTGTGCAGGTCTCGGCAGGAGACTAAGAGTTCAAACACATGAGCCTGCTGGGTACCAGATTGAGTTTCAGACCCAAACTTCTCACAGTGGCCATCCCCGTGTTCCTGCCTGGTGTATTCAACCTTCACAGCCCAATTGGAGGTGGTTTCCAGGTGATTTCCTCTTCAGCTTCCAAAGTGAGAGTTGATTGGGCCCTCTCATTTGTAAGTCCTTTCAGAACTATGTACATATTTCTATGCCCATTTATTATAGCATTACATGCTAATATCTGATAGGACTTCCAGCCTCTGAAGCTAGCTTCCCCAGACTCTAAGAAATGTTAGTGTGCATTTTGAAAATCCATGTGGTGGGGGGGCTTGTTTGAATCATTCTGCTGAGGAGGAGGCAAGAGATGCATGTGACTTGAGATGGGCAGAACAAACCGTGGACTCAAACCTCAAATGCCTCGAACGTTCCACATCCATTGACAGTAAGTAGTGTCCAAGCTGTTTGTAATCACCTGAAGCTAAAACTAGATTCTGAGACATATGTGAACAGAATGCTAATATACATTCAATTTCTCATGAATCAAATCACTCAGTACATCAAAGGAGATTGTGTCTTTATTCGACAGTTTTCCACTCTCTCATCACTTACAGCATAATCACTTGCTGGTTTTGAATTGCCAGTGTAGGGACCTGGATCAGGCTGCATTGGAAGCTTTATCATTCACAGTGATGTTCATACAATACAAGCTTTCTTTTCATATTATTTCATTCAAAAATTAGCATATGAAAATAAGCATTTTGTGTTCCAAGTTAAGTTCTGCTTATACATAATTTATATCTACCTCACAGTTCTTTTCAGAGTATAATGCAATTGAATTACTATAGGAAGTATTTTGAGTAGCACCTGCTTAGGGAATATGTGGTGATTTTATTACTAAAGAAAAGCCATTGATTGTAATATTTTAAATTACATTGGTTGCATGTGTTTAAGAAATCCAACCAAGTCTCTCATTTAATATTATAATAATTGGAACTACTTATGTCTAAATGTTCCCAAGATGTAGCAGAAAATGCTTCAGTATTTCTTCTTATCTAGTAAATAAATAGAATAATCACTGTGACTAGTTTTTCCTGAACTGTTCACACTGGTGCCTGTCCTAGGGAGTAATAATACAAACTAGACACTTTGAGTTCAGTCACAGTCTAGGTTGACAGATACAGTGAGAGAACTGTGACCACTGATGTCATTGAGGACTGATATATTTATTAGTTTAACCTCTTTTGTTTTGTAAAAGGAAGATGGTTACAATTTGAGAGACATTTAAATCAGAAAACTCATTGGTAATATTCTCATGTATCTGCTATTTAAAGAATAACTATATTCATTTTCAGACTGTTACTACAGATACTATAGTAGTCGTTACCAGGTTTTGGTCAGTATACAAGATATGTCACATATATTACTTCTAATCTTCATAAATGACTGATATTGAGTATTTCTATCCCCATTTCACAGAAGAAGAGAATATGTTTGGAGGATTATTTATTTTGTCCAGTGACATTTATTTAGAAGTGGTAATGCTAAGATTCAAATGTCAAAATCTAAGCTTACCATTGAGCGTCCCTATTTACAAGCCAGGTAGCATCACGGTGCAATCAGTACAGAATTTGGACTTGACTGATCCATCTGTATTCCTTACTTTTCTCATCCCTGATAAAAAATCCTTGAAAAGAAACGTCGTAAGAGAGGAGAGGTTTGGTTTGGCTCAGAGTTTGGGCATATACAGTCTGCCATGACAGGAAAGACATGGCAGTGGCTAACGCTCTAGTTATGGGATCTAGCTTGACTCTAAGAGGAAAGCTATAATCCCCAAGGCCTGCATCCCAGTGATGAACTTAACTGGCATATACCCTCCCAAAGCAGGCCACCAGCTGGGAACCACAGGTTCAAACACACAAGTCTGCGAGGGCTATCTCACATTAAACTATAACACCTTCTAGAAGCTGATGTGAAGCACACAAGGATTGCCAAGGGTATCTGAGATCTTACAGAAATCACTCCAATATTTCACTCTGTCTAGAAGCACTGGCCAAACCCACCCTTTCATTCCAAATATGAGCACACAGTGGAGTAGACAGTTGCTGAAAGACCTCGAGTCACTTCAGGTCATTTTAGAGGTGACCATATGAACCAATATCCATATACTTCATACTTCCAGTCCTGGTTTTTCCCCATAGCTATTGACTCAAAGGGAAAGACAAGGAAATGAAGTGTGGGATGGCTTTCTGTCCCCCACACCCAGGAGGACCCCCTCTCACAGGCCCTTGTGCCCTGGGAGTTCTGCCACCATGTTCTGCATGGTGTCCCCTCACTGTGCAGAGATCTTGGTCCGCTCAGGTGATGAATGGGTCACAAGGTGGCCTCTAAGTAAAGTGGCCTTGATTGATTATCTTAGTATACAAATGGATACTCATCCGCTGCGAAAATGAATACTCTATCAAGGAGACAGGAACTAACAGCACAACATGATGTGTTTCTAAGTGTACAATGTATTGGCAATAATAAACTTTGTAGATACTAGGTAGCATCTCAAAAGCACATCAAGGTAGTACACATTATGGGACGTAATGTACTTTCCCCCTAAATACTGAAACCATTTTGTCTTAGCCTTGGTCTAAGCATTCCTTTAGAGTAGGATACAAGTAATTTTGTCTTTTTGAAAGAATAATAGCAATAAATATATAATTAATAATAAACATATAAAGGATATATCAATAATAAAGTTGTTATTATTATTATTATTATTATTATTATTATTATTATTATTATTATTA
>OU015753.1:53338924-53361271 GCA_907169655.1 Acomys percivali
TATTATTATTATTATTATTATTATTATTATTATTATTATTATTATTACTAGCCTTTTAAATCTGATGTGAAAACTGGTATGCAACCAGTCCCCATCACTGGCATTACAAACTACATACATCCTCTTCAGTGCTTACCAAAGAGGATATATATATATATATATATATATACATACATACATACATACATACATACATACATACACACACAAATAGATCAGCATTTGTATATCAGGAAATACAAAATGAGCCATGTGGGTGATTTGATTTCAAAATTTAACTAGTAGTATTATTTCTCTCAATATGTTTACTCAAGGATATATACATATAATTTTTCCTGGAACTGCTGGAGTCACTGAAGTAGAATGCTAGCCCAACAGACTAGCGACACTATTTGGGGCTAATCTTCTAATTTTACATTGGCAGGAAAGAAAAGTCATACATTCATGTTTCACAGCTTATAAACAGTCAAATCAGAGAGCCAGATCTAATTTATAGGCAAAAGGTTTTTATTATAAAATATTTTCAAGAGTCCCTGTGGCCTAAGCCACTAGGAAACGTACCATCTGTCACCTTTGTTGCTTACCGATCTTCCCCTCTACTATATATGCTATGGCATCGACAAGGCTCGCAAACTCTCCACTCTTTTATCAAGACTCCAGCATTTGTTTATAAGAAACAATACATTAAACCACACACTTGCTTTTTCCCCCATTTTCAAATTCACATTGACTTGAAATGGCTCTTCCTCAGATGTGTCTTGGTATGTTCTATGTGCTGTGTACTGTGTATATACTAGGCAACGCCACTATACACTTAACTTATGCTCCAATCCCAAAATGTCTAATAGGAAGTTAGGAAGTTACGTATTGTTCTAGGTAGTAAGTAGAGACTGTCCTTTAGTGATCAGGGGACTACTCAGGATTCCATAAATTTAACATAACCCCACTTTAAGTTTGTAAGACTTAACATGTAACTTCAAAAGCAACATGTTTTATTGCAGCCTACAAGCTTTTAGTCTCTAAAAAATGACTTAATTTTTAGAGTTTAAGAGTTACATTCTTCTAAAGAAATGGTCCTATATTTTCTCCTATAGCTTCAAATTTTCTTCCCTCACCACAGTTTCGTGCCACTCCAGAACAGTGTGACCCACTTAAAGTGTTACTCATCTTCCCCAAGGGAAAGTTAAGAAGCAGATTGTCATAACTGAAGCAGACTGTCAAAACCACAGATTTTTAATATGTCTTATATAATACCTGTCACAAAAGCTTTCAAAAGAGCCTTTCTTTCCTCAGGATAAGGAGTTAATCCTCTATAAAAGCAACAAAGACTCACAAAGCATAACACAGGGCTGGTTTTAACTCAAGATGCCGAACCACTCAAACCAACAATTAACATTTTTAGGAGTATAGCAAAGGGGGCAGAAAACAGCAATGCATCTGGCTAAGAGTAAATTAAATAAACAGGGTTTTGTTTTTTGTTTTGTTTTGTTTTGGCTAGGGAGCATGGGAAGCTTGGGGAAATCCAGAATCAAAAGACGGGAGGAAAGTCCTTGGCTGCAGCTACTCCGTGATCAGTATCGTCTGGAGCTGGAGGATGGGGCTCTTGACTGTGATCTGGACCAGCTATAACAGGGAGGTGACTTGCACCAGTCATCACATTTGCCATTCCCTCCATTGTGTCATCTGTCACGGTGAGAATCCTAATGTGTACTTCTGCCACTACAGCTGTGAGTTGGGCAGCCTATGGAAATGCATGGAGTAGACAGACCTGCTCTCTCCTGTCAATAGAATAGAATAGTATCCACACAAATTCTTCCACCACGTGGCTCCATTCCATAGGCTTTTCCACAGCCTCCTTAGAAGCATCTATCCTCTCAAAGCACCCAAAAGCAAATCCATATAAAAGCCAAGACCACAGATCATAAGCCATATTGACATCGCTCGCCTATTCATATCAAGAAAATACTTCTGGACAATCTGTCTGTGTTGTGTCTGCAACAGAGCATCTTGGCCAAGCACTCCCAGGTAAGGGGTGGGATCCAGACTAGCCCTACTGCCAGATGTCTTCTGCGATTAGATGGAGAGAGCCTTCATGCTGGATATCTGATCATATCCTAGGAAAATGGTACCTGGATCTAGTGTAACAGTGCTGACAGTCCTCATGGTTGTGATCTTTATCTATAATGGGACTCAGAGCATCTGGAAACCTGACCTGAACTTTAGTTTTGTGCAGGGGGATAAATACGGATTTATTTGCATTTTTCTACCTGTAGACATCCAGTTAGACCAGCACCAATTGTTGAAGATGCTATCTTTTTTTTTTTCCCCATTGTATGGGTTTGGCTTCTTTGTAAAAAATCAAGAGTTCATAGGTTTATGGGTTTATTTTTGGGTCTTCGATTCAATTCCTTTGATCTACCGGTCTGTTTCTGTGCCAGTGCCATGCAGTTTGGATGGAAGTCTACCTTTGATGTCCTCTGAAAGACTCTACCCAGCAGGGGATCGAAGCAGAAGCTGGGTCTCACAACCAAACTTTAGGCAGAGGGCAGAGAGTCTTATGGAAGAATAGGGGGCATAGAAATACCCAGAGGGGACAGGAGCTCCACAAGAAGACCATAGAGACAACAAATCTGGGCCCAAGAGGGCTAATAGAAACTTATGCACCAAACAAGGACCACGCATGGAGAGGACCTAGGCCCCCTCCCTAGATGTAGCTGATAGGCAGCTCAGTCTCCATATGGGTTTCCTTATTAAGAGGAGCAGGGCCTGACCCTGCCATGGACTCTCTTGCCTGCACTTAGATCACTTCTCTCTGGTGGGGTGCTTTATCATGCCACAGAGGAAGAGGATGCAGGCAGTCCTGATGAGATTTGGTAGGCTGGGGTCAGTTGGTAGGGGAGAAGGGCTCCTCTTCTCTGGGGGCTAGGGGAAGGGAATGGGGGGAAGAGAGAAGGAAGGGGGACCAGGAGGAGACAATGGAGGGGGCTACAATTGGGATGTACAGAGAATAATTTTTTAAAAATAAATTTAAATTAAAGAAAAAGAAAACCCCTGGACCTAATTAACACAGTCAAGTTGCTAGGTATAAAATCAAAATTTAAAAAAAAAAAAAAAAAGAAAAAAGAAAGAAAGAAAGCCCAGTAGCTTTCATTTATACAAATAGTCTATTTTCTGAGGAAAAAATTAGGAAAATTATCTCATTCACCACCCCCAGAAAGTAGATATTTAGAAATTAAGATAACCAAAGAAACCAAAGGCCTTTAGACATCTTTCAAAATTCTCACATTATTGAAAAATGAAATCATAGAAGATATTAGATACTGGAAAAAATTTCATGTTCCTAGCTAGGAAGAACCAATATGATACAACCAAATGTCTATACCATCAAGATTAATGTGCCGAATTGACAAAATACCTATTAAATTTCTGTGTCATATCTCACAGGTGTAGAAAAAATAATAGTAGAGTTTATATAGAACCACAGAAGACCATGAATAGCAAAGTAATCCTAAGGAGTAAGAACAATTAGTGATGGTGATAATACAATACCTGACTCAACTTATACTATAGAGCCACAGTGACAAGGACAGCCTGGTCCTGCCATGAAAATTGGCTTAGAGAACCTGGAAGTAAAATGGCAAATCTCCGCTTACTTAATGTTTGATGAAGCAGGCAAAAGCTACTTTGGGGGGGGGGGGGAAGATATTCAACAAATGGTACTGGCAAAACTGGATTTCTGCCTGCAGAAGAATTAAATTAGATGATAACCTTTCACTTTTACAAATATCAATTCAAAATGGATCAAATGTGTTGGGGGATGGTCTGATGTATTTTAATGCTAATTACTGCTTACTGTCTCTGTGACCAACCTTTTGCTTAATAAAAAGCCATCCCACCTGGGCAGGGCAAAAGAGATAGGTGGGGCTAGGAGAAGAAGGAATTCTGGGAAGAAGAAAGACCACCATGAGGAGAAGGAGAGAGACCTGAAGTGAAGAGAGGAAGGTTGCCATGGGTTAGATGGAGGAGAAACACATGGCCGGCGTGGATGGAGAATCCAGCCCAGATGAAGAACATGAGCAAGTATATGGGATTACAGATGGGAAGTAGCTTGATAGAAGTTATTAGAAGCAGATGGCATGGGATTGAGACAGGGATCCCATGCCTGAGGCCCTACTATAGGAAGTAGTTTAGAAGATTGATATCTGCCCTGCCCCAAGTTAACTAAGGCTATTTTAAAATATAACAAGTGTCTGTGTCTTGATTGATTTCTAGCCAGGCCTACAGATAATACTGATAATACCTGTAATTTTAAAAACAATACAAATGGGCCTTAATTTAAAACCTGAAATGCTGAAACTTTTAGAAAAACAAAACAAAACAAAAAAACAAGGGTACTCTTCAAAATATTGAGGTAGGCAAAATTTTTTAATTAAAAAAAGTGTTCATTTTATGTGTATGAGTGTTTTGCCTGAATGTACATCTGCACATCACATGTGTGCAATGCCCACAGGTACCAGAAGAGGACACTGGATCCCCTTGGAACTGGAGTTTTTAAGTCATCATGTGGATGCTGGGAATTGAACTCTGGTCCTAAAAAAAAAAAGTCAGTGTTCTTAACTGCTCAGCCATCTCTCCAGCCCCAAGAACATTTAAAAAGAACACTAGCAGCTCAGGAATGAATTCTAAGTATCAACAAATAGGACTACATGAAAATAGAAACTTCCATCCAGCAAAGGAAACCATGAGCAGAGTTAACAGACAACCAACAAGATAGGGGAAATCTTTACCAGCTACATGTCAGACAAGGGCTAATTAATATACAGAATTTACAAAGAACACCAGGCATTAACTACTAAGGGAATGAAACTGCCAGTCAACAAGCAGGCAAATGAACTGAATTTTATAAACAGTTAAAAGAAGAAAGAGAAGAAAAGAAAGAGTCACAAGAGGCAAATAACTATTTTTAAAAGTGTCTGCTCCCCCTAGCTATCAGGGAAATGCATACTAAAACAGCCATGAGATACCACCTCAACCCAGACAGATGGCTGTCACCAACAAGCCTGACAGATGTTGACGAGGGTGTGAAGGGAAAGGATGTTAGTGGAGGCACAACTTAGTACAGCCACTGTGGAAATCAGTTTGGGGATCCCCCCAGAATTAAAGAGAGAACTACAATGTGACCTAGCTATTTCATTCCTGGGCACATACCTGGAGAACTCCATACCCTACCACAGCAATATTTGCACCCCCACATTTATTGATGCTTTCTTTGCTATAGCAAAGAATTGGAATCATCCCAGTTGTGTATCAACAGAAGAATGATTAATAAAATTTGGTACACACACACATGCATGTATGCACACACACATACATACACATATACACACACCATACATAATGGATTACTACTGAGTTCTAAGGAAAAATGAAGTTAAAATATTGCAGAGAACTGGATAGGCTAATAATATATAAAATTAAGTGAGGTCACACAATCTCAGAAAGAAATAAACCGCTTATTCTCTCAAATTTGTGGGATCTAGTTGATAGTAATACATGTAAATACACATACATGCGGCTCTGGTGTAACACAAAGAAAAGAGAATGAGAAAAGCTAAATATAAAGGGACGAGAAGGACTGACACAGGAAATGGACAAGAGTCATAAAAGAGAGTATAAAAAACCTCATGGTTTTTCTAGTTCCAATTCTATTGTGGATAGTTTTGGGCTTGTGGTGTATACTTGCATAACATATATTTATACTGAAAGTGTTAAATTCATAAAGATTCTCAGCTTCCATTGTGAATACCAGTTCTAACCAACTAACTAGCTAACTCGTTAACTAACTATATATAGTCATTAAGCTGTACAAACTTTAGGTCTGGCTAATTTTTATGCCTGATGGTTTTTATTTGCTTGGAAGGTTTACTTTTATAATAAAGCTTATTTTAAAAGCGCATTCTTTGTACTTGTAAATCACTGGGCATTATTGGGAGAATTCTAAGATGTCCGTCCGCATAATTCTCTGTTATCTACCCCTACCTCTGTGTAATCCCCAAGCCCCTCGGGGTTATAGAGTAAGAGTCACTTCTAAACAACACTTTGTGGCAGGCAGGATGGGTTGTCACTGCACAACTATGCGACAGTCTATGACCAATGTGAGCAGAATTTCCAAATATAATTAAGATTCCTAACCAATTGACTTTTAAAATATTTATTTTTAGTTGTGTGTGGGTGTACGTGCGCGCACTCGTGTGAATCTGAGCATGAGTGTGAGCATGTTCCCACAGAGGCCAAAGGAGTTAGGGTTTCCTGAAGCTGTAGTTAGAGATGCTTGTGCAGGGAACCAAACTCTGGTCTAAAGAGCAGCATGCACTCTGCACTCTCAGCTGCTGAGCCATCTCTCCAGCCCTGTAATCCGTTGACTTTCAATTAACTAACAGGGGACCCTGCCCTAGTCAGGTGAGCTCCTAAAAAGAGAGGCAAGGAGATGAGGAGCAACAGTCCTTATTGTGTGACTTCCACTACCTCACCAAAATCAATTCTGCCAACAACACGCAGAGCCTCAGGCCCAGATCCTTTCCAGGGTCAGCCTTCACATAAGAAACCCAGGCCACCCCTAGATTTCAGGCGAAACTGAGACCCAGCTGCATGGGTCCTAACACCAAACCTTGCATGACAAAGATATTGTATTATAAGCTGCGAAGCATGTAGCGATTTGTTGTGCACCAATCAGTATCAGCAACAGTGCCCAAGTAACTATGAAGCCGGAGCCCAGACCACCCAGCTGGAGCCTTACCTGCACCTGCACCTCCATGCTCGCTGGCTCCTCCAGCAGATTTAGCAGCTGTTGTTTCTCTTGAGACAGCTGTTCCACGAGCCCCTCCTGGGCAGCCAAGCTCTGCCGCAGTTCTTCAATTCTCCTGGACCAAAGAAATGGAAGGATGGGCTGGAGAGATGGCTCAGAGGTTCAGAGCGCCGCCTGCTCTTCCAGGGGTCCTGAGTTCAATTCCCAGCAACCACATGGTGGCTCACAACCGTCTGTAATGTAATCTGATGCCCTCTGCTGGTGTGCATGAAGACAGAACACTCATATACATAAAATAAATTAAGTCTTAAAAATGTTTTAAAAAAAAGAAATGGAAGGAATCTCTTCTTGCAGTCATTCAAGCAGACCATTATTTAGCTCTGTCTACAGAGCCTCCTGCCACAAACCAATGAGCTTTCCTAGTGGATACTATTGAAGGACAACCTTAACAATAAATCTGGTCCAGAGGGACATAACATCTTGAAATGGGGGGGGGGAACCCACTCTCAGTACTAGAAGGGGAGCAGCGTCGCTATAACGTAAGCGCTCCGGGCTCGGGCAACATGCAACCGTAGCCCGAGAAAAGACCACCAAAGATACCTACCTGTCCCTCTGAGCCAGGGCCTCAGAGTATTGGGCAGGCTTCACCTGGCCTCCCGACATGTCTTCTCTGTCCTTGGCGGCGTCCTTCAGCCTGTCTGAGAGCTCCGAGTGATACCCCTTCCCCGCCTCCAGCAGAGCGACCATTCCCGTGGCTTCATTCTTTGCTAGTCTGGATTCCTGGGGGGTGGGGGGGGGGGGGAAGCAGGAAAGCTCAACAATGGTCTAGTCCCACCCAGGTCAGGAGCTCTATCTAAGACACCGGACACTTGATGGGCTCAGGAAGTAAAGGAGAGCTGAGGGGACAGAAGACAGGGTAGCCCTGACAAGGCTTTAGGTTGCCACTTGCCCTGATCTCCGTGGACCAGTGGGCCCCCGTGGACCAGTGGACCAGTGGACCCCCCATCACTCACCCCCTGCAGCAGCTGGATCTTGTTCTCCAGGAGCTCGTAAACATGTTCTGTCTCCTGCTGCCCTTCCTCAACCTGGCACCCGAGCTCTGCCTCATGCTGGCTGTTGAGATCCTCCACATCAGGCCTAAGAGCACACAGCATTCGCTAATTAGAGCAGACACCAAACTCCATGAACAGACCCAGAACTCTGCAGCCATTCGCTCACAACGGGGGGGGGGGGGGGGGGGGGGGGGGGGGAGGGGGTGGGGGGGGAGGGGAGGGAACAAAACAGACACAGCCCTGCACTCTTCCCAGCCCAAACTTCCCATCTCACCCTTTAGGACCTCTAGTGTCTTTGTTGCTTGTCAAGCATGGCTAGGCCTGCTGCCCTAAGATGCCATGATGATTATAACTTCAAGAGAAGAGACTACCAGGGAAGGCGCCAGCAGCTACGATCGCAGGCATGGACTTTCCCATTTCAACTGTTCCCAGGGGGTTTGCTAGCAGCCCGCTGCCTTGCTGTTTGGGTCTGAAATGGTCACTCCATTTAAGTTCCCAGGACATGATGTCCATGTCCACAGAGATGCCTTCCTTTACAACCAGCAATGCACAGAGGACATGGCCCGAGTCTGGGCCACCTCTACACCCGTCTATCCAGTGTTCATGGTCCCAGGCAGAGAGCAGAGAGTTAATCTGCATACACTCAGGTTTCTGTTGCACATGGCTTCTCTGATATCCCTAGGAATGGCTTGGAATATCCCTAACTGGGGGGTAAGGTGTCACCAGTTTATTTATAGTGAACAACAGCTGTCCTTGACTATCTGAGGATTAGAAATTTGGGGGCCAAGTCAGGTGCTGGGTTATCTGAATTCCGGTTAGGTTTTGTTTGTGTTTTAAGCCCCCCTTTTTCTCAGAAGCATGAACCATCTTTTTATTATTTATTATTATTATTATTCAGAGTGAAGAAGTACATTAAGTCGTAGGTTTATAAGCCACCAGCAAGTCTAGTGCACTTTAGTATTTGGGCCAGGAGGTTGTCTCTGTGGAGTTGGATTGGACTTCCCCAGAGGTTGTGGAATTCCTTGGTTTATAGTGGGTGCTAGTCAGCGCCACACCAGAGGCTAGCCCCATCTTCTGGTGTTGGCATTTGGATAGCCTTTGTGAAGTAGGAAGAGACAAAAGCCAAAGAAATAACCCAAGGATCCAACAATGGCAATTTGGGGGAGTCGGCTTCTCTGGCCCCACATCAGTTGAGAAACTCGTCCGAAAGTTAAGAGTAAGGAGCTGTAGAGCAAGCAGGCTACATGTTTTCACTATTCTGAGATAAATTCAACTCCCCACATCCCAGTTTTTCATGTTTTAGAGTAGTATTTTGCTTATATCACAGTAGATATAAGAATGTTAAAAACATTTTGAACTATTACAAAAATCTCAATATGTATTGCTCCAGTGTTATAAGTTTTCTAGCACCTATGATAGCAGGCAAGTTTCTTAATAGATCCCACCAAAGACTCAACCCTAATAAGAAAATCCTTTTATTTGTCACTTTGTTGTTTAGCCAACATCTTGCCTACACTTCAGTATGACTATCAGAATTCTGATCTTATTGAGCTATCCTAAAACCCAAGAATATCAGGTCAGATCAAACATATTTAAATCACAGGATATAATATAACACCATCATTTAAAACTGGTTTTTAAATCATGACAGAAGCCACAGACTATAAAATTAACTTTCTTTCCATTTACTGAGACAAAGTTTCATTGTGTAGTCTACCTCAGTTGAATTTGCTATCTGGTCTGCCTGGCTTTAAACTCCTAATCTCTTGCCTCAGCCACCCCAGCACCAAGTCACAGGCATGAACCCCAGCACCTGGCTAGAGTAACCATCCTGACAAAAATATATAAACGGGGAGGGGGGGGGAAATCTAGTTTTCTTCCCACCAGATCTAGACCTTACTCGCCTAATGAAAAAGGTTGTTGGTACTGTTGTTGTCTTCTATGCACAACAAAGCAACTACACTGTCATAAATTGGCTTCAGCTGTCAACCTGTCACACCTGGCAAGAATAAATCTCAGGGCTGGAGAGATGGCTCAGAGATTGAGAGCACTTCCTGCTCTTCCAAAGGTCCCGAGTTCAATTCCCAGCAACTACTTGGTGGCTCACAACCATCTATAATGAGATCTGGTGCCCTCTTCTGGTGTGCAGTTGTATATGCAGGCAAAACATTGTATATATAATAAATAAGTCTTTAATAAAAATAAAAAAGAATAAATCTCAATTGAGGGATGGCTCCACTGGATCAGCCTGTAGGCATATCTTTAGGGGTATTTTGCTAGTTGGTTGTGGAGGTGGGCAGTGCCACTCAGGGTAGATAGTCCTGGGTATAAGGAAGGTATCTAGTCAAACCAGTAAGCAAAGTGCCTCCACAATCTCTTCAGTTCTTACCTTGAATTCCTGCCTGCCTTCCTCCAGTGGTAACTGTTGCCTGACAAAATAATTTTTTCCCCAGTCCAATTTGGTTTTGATCAACAATTTATCACAGCAATGGGAAAACAAACTAGAACACACGTGTTTACCCTATGTGAATTGTACTATGAACATTCCTTTGTCATTCATCACTTTTCTTACAAGAACAATATGGAGTTTGTTCTTTTTAACAAGTGCATAATAGGCCACAGGACAGATATAATGAGATATCTTCAGCCATTTGCTTATTAGTGGACAATTGCCTCACGTTTTCTGCCATTACAAAGAATGGTACAGACGTATTCCTGGTTTTATCCTGACATTCATTTACCAGGAACAGAGTTCCTCTAGGGATTATCTGATTTTTTTTCCACTATAAAAGCTAATAAAACATACCAAGAATGACGTCATAATGACTTTCACAGAAGAACATGAGAGAGATATTTTCCCTGAACATTAAGCCAGCCTTTGGTCTTATTAGCCTGGTCATCTCTGATAAAAGCTATTTGCAACTATCTCAACACTCACCGCCTCCTGCTTAGTTCTTTCTATTTAACAGGAAATTCACAGTCTCGGGTGTGGGTGACTTGCCCATCCACAGCAAGGTGTATCTGACCAAGTAACAAACACATCCAAGGGAAATAAAACATGAAATCCATAGCTTCAGGTCCCACACTCAAATGTGAAAGGTAAATCAATTACTCTTAGTGAGTGGGTCGGAGTCTGGGGCGGGATGGCGCTCGCGTGCGCACAATGCTCTACACAGAGCACGGCCTGCAACTCACCACGTTTTATCCAGATGATGCCTCCTGTCCTGGAGTTCTTGTTTCAGGCTCTCCACCTCAACCTTCAGCTCAATGTTCTGCAAAGCACACAGACATTAGCCGCCATTAGCCACAGGCGCTCTCTGTCCTGATTTCCTGTCTGACTTTGGCCTTGGTCTACAGCATCACATCACATCTCATGTCACCTCATCTCATCATCTCAGTCCTTTTCAGAACTCTTGACATCATGTGTGGAGATCCAGGGGGATCAGCCAATGAACTCTCCAGTTCCAAGATTTCCCCTGTGCTGCCCCACCCCCTCACTCCCAAAGCCATCAGCTCTGTAAAACATTAGAGGACAGATATATAGCAAAACAAAGATTTCCTGCTAATATAAGCTAATCTATATCTTAAAATATGAAGGAGGCTAATTATTTGTGTATGTGTGTTCATGTGGGTGGGTGCACGGCTATGTGCAGTTGCATATGCACGTAGAGGTCAGAGGGTATCAGGGTCATTCCTCAGGAACGATCTACCTCCTTTGAGGTAAGGAACTGCTAGGTTAGGCTAGGCTGTGTGGGAAGTGGTCTCCAGAGGTCCACCTGTCTTGGTCTCTCCAGTGCTGGGGTTATCAGTGTAGGATCCCACACCTGGCTTTTTAATTTAATTTTATTTTTGGCATCTGTGCTGGCAATCAAACACAGATCATCCTGCTTACATGGCAAGTACTTTCCTCACTAAGCTGTCTCCCCAGCCCTGGGTCGAATTTCTTTTTAAGAAATTTTATTTTGTGTGTTTTAAAAATAATATCATGAAATTTTATTATGAAATTGGACTTTTATAAATCAAGGTGAGAGTGGTTTTGGTGGTAAATCTATGTGGGGAACAATTCTTCTTGGGGCAAGGTGGCAAAAAGGAAGATTAAGGCAAAGAAAAGAGGGAAGTGAAGGTATGCCTGTAAAGTATGAACAAGGATTTAGTGACATTTGCGCAGTGTGTCCCCTGCAGCTTAAGTAGCCTGCTGTATATGAGGAAGGGCAAATCAATACAGAAAACATTAGTGGGACCAGGAGGTGATTCAGTTGCCCACAGTGAGTTCTGTACAAGCACGGGGGCCCTCGTCAGATCTCCAGTACCCACATAAGACAGCTGGTGTGGTCACGGGTATGCCTGTCCTGTGGCCTCAGCATGCGGTCAGGAGCTGGAGGGATAAGAGGCAAGAGTGGAGACAGGAGAATCTTGGGATCTGCTAACTGGCAGTCTTCCCAGACTGGTGAGATCCAGGTTCACTGAAGACACTGTCTCCAGGCAATGAAATATAGAGTGATGGAGCAGGACACCAGACATGGGGCATGCACTCCCACACATGCATGCATACATATACATATATCACACATACACATAATAGGAAGGAATGGAGGGAGAAGGAGGAAGGAAGGAAGGAAAGAAGGAAGGAAGCAACTGGCTTGTGAAAGCCATACCAAGGAGACAGGAGGGAAGCTAGTGTCAATCACCAGTAATGTCAGAAGCTGCACCCATAAAGTCTCAACCTGACTCTCTAAACATGAGCTGAACAAGGATAACAACAGGAAACGTCCTGATGTGAATAGAGGAAAGACACAGGCCTCAGCCTTGCCCGAAGAACTCCAGGAAGCTAAAGAATGCGGAGCGCAGGAGAAATTGTCCTCCCCAGGGAAGAGAGCACCAATTGCTTCCCCAATAACAAATGATCTGTCCTGAAAGCATACATACAAGTAACACTATGCAGACTGAGCAGATTGTATTTGTGAATTTAAGAACTACGGCTCCCTGGCCCCTGTAATGGTGTTTTAGCACACATGTAATAAATATGATGTTTATAGTTGTCACCACTACCACCAGCATCATTATCATCAGTGGACAGTGGCAGTCTGTTTTCTCTGACATCATAGTACTTCAAGTGGATTTGGTACTCGGAATGTGGTGCTGAGAAAGAGGACTCCTAAGTTGACTATTATCCCTGCTACCAGCAGACTCTGTGGTTGAGCTTGCTAAACTTTGTTAATGTTTCCCTGGTCAGAGGGTGACAAAGAATGGGTAAAATGTGTTTAACTCTTAACACTTTCATTTATTTATTCGTATTGTTGTTTGTGTTTGATGTGCGTAGAGTGTGCAGGGCATAACACATACAAGGGGGTTAGAGGGCAATTTTGTAGAATTGTTTCCTTTCTTTCTACCTTTGCATAGATTCTTGGGATCAAACTTGGGTCTTCAGACTTTTGCACCAAGGGTCTTTACCTGCTGAGCCATTTTGCTAATCTGACTTAAAAGAAAATTATATATATATATATATATATATATATATATATATATTTTTTTTTTTTTTCCCCTGAGTCAGGGTTTCTCTCTGTAGCCTTGGCTATCCTAGACTCACTTTGTAGACCAGGCTGGCCTCGCACTTACAGCGATCTGCCCGCCTTTGCTTCCCAAGTGCTGGGATTAAAGGCGTGCCCCCATCACGCCCGGCTCGATTTATATTTTGAAGTATTGGCAATGGTAGGCTTTTTGTTTCGGGTTTTTCCAGATATGGTTTCTCTGATTAGTTCTGGCTGTTCTAGAACTCATTCTGTAAACCAGGCTGACCCCAACTCAATATTCTACCTGCCTCTGCCTCCCAAGTGCTGGGATGAAAAGTGTGTGTCACCACAGCTCAGCTGGCAATGATGGCCTTTATCCCTGGCTCACTTTGCTAAATCGGTTAAGTCTAGATGTTTGCTGAGACATCTCAGCTAGGTAGAAAAGGCTTAAGAAAATAAAAAAAAATCTCACAGCTGGAAAACTGAGGTAAATGCCTGGGATGCATAAATAACCTGACCAGTGAGTTTTCCATTTCATGGTATCTTGCAAAATCTCTAACAGGCAGGCCGGGCATGGTGGCGCACACCTTTAATCCCAGCACTTGGGAGGCAGAGGCAGGCAGATCGCTGTGAGTTCGAGGCCAGCCTGGTCTACAAAGTGAGTCTAGGACAGCCAAGGCTACACAGAGAGACCCTGTCTCGAAAAACCAAAAAAAAAAAAAAAAAAAAACTCTAACAGGCACAAACTGATCAGCGGATAGGCCCCCCAAGAGTCCCTGGTAAGCACTTTTGCATGAAATCTGTATGATCTAAAGCAAAACCAAGCGCACCTACAAGCCACACCTACAAGCCACACCTACAAGCTAAATCTACAAGCATTTCTACAAGGAAGACGAAGAGGCAAAGCACTGAAGGCCAGAAGAGGACTGGGCAAGGCACCTGCCTCTAAAACCCTGAGTCTTCTCCTCTGTAAGGGGACTAGAGTGGTCCCAAACTTATACAGACATTAATAAAACCAAATGAAACAATGTATAAAAAACAGCCACTCTACTGGCATTTGGCAAACATTAAAAATAGTAGCTATTACTGAAAATAACAGTAACAATTTGACCTGTCTGACTGAGATAGCTGAAGATATGATTCACAATCACATATCAGACTAACATTGTAGCATAGGAAGGAAAGAAAAGTATTACACTAAAAGAGGGGTGCCCCAGCACTTGAGCATGGGTTCCCAGTCTCTCCACTTTAGCTTTTTGAGATAAGTAATAAAGAGAAATGAAAGTGGGGGTTGGGGGCAGGGAAAAAAGATGGAGAATTACGAGTCTCACACAATTGATGGCATGGTTATCCACATTTGTCTACTCTCCATGAGCAAGTGTTGCTGTGTAAGTTCTACTCTAAGTATAGCTAAAGTGGGTCCCACACTACATTTATTTGTTTATTATATCAACAGATCTTGTCAGTGCTGCATTAAGATATCTATGGAAATTTATGTACAGAAGGAAGGGGAGCTCAGGAGGAAGGGACCTATTTTGCTGTGTGCCCCCCAAAGGACTATCCACCCAATTAACTCAAGGAAAAATTTCAGCACTGAAGCTTAAATTAAATAAAAAAGGCACCAGGCACCATCACAATGTCAGCATTCAGAATGAGCGGCCAGGGCTGGCACACTGAGCTACAGACTGGGTGTTTGCTGTGACCTGCAGAGCGCCATATAAGATGAAACCTGTGGAGCCAGAGCCTCAACAGCAAGCCACATTAAACATATTCCTCCCTGAAATGACTTCTACACCGACATTTATTTCTCAGTTCAACTAGGACCAAGTTAAAAATACAGGACAGACTGGTCAGCTGACTCTCTCCAAGTTTTCAGTTTTAACTCTACATGGAGCAATTGCTCCTATAATTCACAATGTGGTGATTGCTCTTAAAAATAATATTTTCGAGCTGGGCATGGTGACACACACCTTTAATCCCAGCACTTGGGAGTCGGAGGCAGGCGGATCGCTATGAGTTCAAGGCCAGCCTTGCCTACAAAGCAAGTCTAGGATAGCCAAGGCTACACAGAGAGCCTCGAAACACAAACAAACAAACAAAAAATAATATTTTCAAAATCTTTCCCAATATATTTCATGGCAGAATAAATTCAACAAATGATGGAGCTAGTGAGTGACCAATGGAGGGAAGAAAATGATCTGCAGAACAGTACATGTCCTGTGTCCACCCCCTTGCCCCACGGATCTGCTGAAGTGCTAGTTCTCTTCCTGCCTGCCTGCCTGCCTTCCCTCCCTCCCCCTCCCTCCCTCCCTCCCCTTCCCCCCTCCCTCCCTCCCTCCCCTTCCCTCCCTACCCCGCTCTCCCTCCCTCCCTCTCTCGGCATGGTTTCCCTGTGTAGCCTTGGATGTCCTAGAACTCATTAGGTAGACCAGGCTGCCCTTGAACTTAAAGATCCACCTGACTCTGCCTCTTGGGTGCTGGGATTGAAGGTGTAAACCATCACTGCCTGGCAAATACTATTTATTTTATGTGTAGGATTGTTTTGACTACATGTATGTCTGTATACCACATGTGTGCCTAGTGCCCAGGGAGTGTCCAGAAGAGGAGGATGGATCCCATGATAACTGGAGTTACAGACAGTTATGAAGGGCCCTGTGGGTGCTGGGAATTGAACCCAGGTCCTCTGGAAGAGCAGCCAGTGCTCTTAACCACTGAGTCATCTTTCTGGCCCTGAGCTGGTATTTCTTAAGATACACAGGTTTGTTATGTTCCCATATATTTTCTTTCTTTCTTTCTTTCTTTCTTTCTTTCTTTCTTTCTTTCTTTCTTTCTTTCTTTCTTAAAGATTTATTTATTTATTATGTACACAATGTTGTGTTGACATGTAACACCTGCACACCAGAAGAGGGCACCAGATCTCATTATAGATGGCTGTGAGCCACCATGTGGTTGCCGGGAATTGAACTCAGGACCTTGGGAAGAGCAGCCAGTGCTCTTAACCTCTGAGCCATCTCTCCAGCCCACTTCATATATTTCCTATCCATGCATTCTTGTCTTTGTTCTCCCTACTGATCTACAAGCAAAGCCTTTTATTTCTTGCAAACACAGCATACTGATTCTACACTATTTTTCCATGTAATAGCACCTATTTAAGACTCAGAGAAAGAAGCACCCTGGGTCCTTAGAGCTTCTTGCATGACCAGCTTCCCAAGCTTAAAATTCACATTGCAAACTTGTTTCATGGATGGAGCTCTGCTATCCAAGATCGGGATATAGGCTAATGCTTTGAGACTGAGTGAAAAACCTTTATCCTGAAGTCTTTTGACAATCTGCGGCCTGGGAGATGGCTCTGTGGTTAAAGTGCTTGCCTTGTGAGCCCGAGGACTAAAATGTGAATCCCTAGAAACTCAAACAAATGACAGATAGGCATGACGACCCTCCTGTAATTCTAGCCCTGGAAGACAAAGACAGAAGATTTCCCCAGAGCAAGCTCATTACCATGACTTGCCATATGGATGAGCTCTGTGATTGATTGAGAGACCTTATCTCAATGAATAAGGTAGATGAGTAATGGAGGATGATGTGTGAACTCTGTGATTGACTAAGAGATCTTATCTCAAGGACTAAGGTAGAAGAGAGATGGAGGATGATTTCCTACAGTAAACACAGTCCTGCACATGCACACAGCACACACATACACACCACATGCACACACCATGAACACACACACACACACACACACACACACACACACACACAATATATATATATATATATAATTATTTTTAATTTAATTTAATTTTATTTTATTTTTAATTAATTTATTCTTGTTACATCTCTATGGTTATCCCATCCCTTGTATCCTCCCATTCTCCCCTCCCTCCCATTTTCCCCTTATTCCCCTCCCCTATGACTATTCCTCAGAGGGATTACCTCCCTCTGTATATGCTCATAGGGTATCAAGTCTCTTCTCAGTGACCTGCTGTCCTTCCTCTGAGTGCCACTAGGTCTCCCCCGCCAGGGGACATAGTCAGATGTGAGGCACCAGAGTACTTGAGAAAGTCAAATCCCTCTCTCCACTCAAGTGTGGAGACTGTCTTGTCCATGGGCTAGATCAGGGTAGGGGTTTAAATTTTTCCGCCTGTATTGTCCTTGGCTAGGGCCTTAGTTTGAGCGGGACCCCATGACCCAAATCTGCCTATCATAATGTTCTACTTGTAGGTTTCTAGAACCCACTGGATCCTTCTACATTGCTATTCACCCATTGTTCTCTCATCTAGAGTCCCAATAGGATGTCCTCCCCTCGGTCCCAGTTTCCTGGTAAGGGAAGGCTTTCATGGGACATGTCCATTGGGCTAGTATGCAGATATAAGTGAGTATATACCATTTGAGTCTTTCTGCTTCTGGGTTAACTCACTCATTATGATCATCTCTAGCTCAATCCATTTATCCACAAATTTCGGGAATTCCTTGTTTTTAATAGCTGAGTAGTATTCCATAGTGTATATGTACCACAGTTTCTTTATCCATTCTTCTACTGAGGGACATTTAGGCTGTTTCCATGATCTGGCTATTATGAATAAGGCTGCTATGAACATGGTTGAGCAAATTTTCTTGCTGTGTGCTGGTGCATCTTCTGGGTATTATATATATATAATTTAAAAAATAAATGAAAAGACTTTCTGGGTTTCTCTCTCTCTCTTTTTTTTTCTTTTTCTGCTTTTTCGAGACAGGGTCTCTCTGTGTAACCTTGACTGCCCTAGACTCGCTTTGTAGACCAGGTTGGCCTTGAACTCACAGTGATCCATCTGCCTCTGCATCCCAAGTGCTGGGATTAAAGGCGTGAGCCACCACGCCCGGCTAAGACTTTCTGTTTTAATCTGAGAACAGTCTCTGAGTAGTGTTCTACACACCCATTGAAGATTAAAGGGTAAAGTAACTGGATTCTAGCCTCATCTCCTCTCCTTCATCCTCTCTGCCTCAAAGGAGCCAAGTGGTCTCCTACGTACTGCAAGGGAGGCCAGAGACACCAACGTCTGAGTCTGAACATTTGACGGGAAGTTGAACATGGACTAGGTAACCACTGGTATAAAGAAAACGCCTTTCAAACTCTATGTAGACAGCAGCATTGTGGTGCTTGTGCTTTAAACAAAGAGCTCTCTTTGCTCATTGTTATCACCATCCTCCAAGCACCAGGATTCCTACTGATGGTGATTTGTTTATTAACATGTTAAAACAAAAATATGGTGTGTGTGTGTGTGTGTGTGTGTGTGTGTGTGTGTGTGTGTGTGTCTGTGTGTGTGTCTGTGTGTGTGTCTGTGTCTGTGTCTGTGTTTAATCCCAGGTATGGGGATGAGGAGAGGCTCCTTCACAGCAGCTGACTTATATGGTTTTCCCAGCTGCAGATAGTTTCTGCAAGTGTGTGATGTTTGGAATTCTGGGAACTTTCCAGAGGATATATATATAGAGAGAGATGCTAGAGCCCCCAGATGGAGCAGCTTCTGGTTGGTGGTTGGATGCTCTTGGTTGTTGTTTGTCAAGTAGTCACATGTGAAGAAACAAGAAGGAAAAATTAGATATCCTGACAGTAAAGAACAAACTTGCTCCAAGGAACTCGATGCCCCTCATCAGCAGGAAGTACTCTAAAGATAACTTCGTCCCCTTACTCTGCTATCCTTTTTTTCCCCTCTCCTATCTAATGTTAGGGGTTAATAAGGGTGGAAGAAAGAAAAAGGAACCCACAAAGTAGCAAACACTGGCTACACCTTCTAAACTTGACCTTCACTGGGATTCACCCCAAGCTTCTCCCTATCCAAAAAACTTTCTGCACTACAAGCTGAGTACAACTCAGCATCCATACTGAGGGTGGTGTCATAAGGAGACATGGGCAACAGGTGAAAGCCAGGAGTCTCCTGAGAAGCCAGGACTTACGGCCACTCAATGCCTGCTTCTAGAATGCACCATCTCACTCTTCCTGGCATCGGTTGTTTTAAACACCTGTCTTTCTCTCTAGGCTTTCAGAAGTTCTTTGCTCTTGGTATATCTCCGTGTAAGTTTAGGGAATGAATATTTTAAAACATTTTGTTTTTAATTGTATTTTTTACTTGTGTATTAAGCTGCAATGTCCCACATATTTGTGTGTGTGTGTGTGTGTGTGTGTGTGTGTGCATGCATAATGATGTTATCTGCCAGCTCCTAATCATAGGGACCATGTGTTATGTGTTATCTCTCTCTCTCTTTCTCTCTCTCTCTCACACACACACATATATATGAATATATACATATATATACAATATGCGATACACAGTATAAGTAATATGTGTATATACACAGATATATTATACATACAGAGAGAGAGAGAGAGAGAGAGAGAGAGAGAGAGAGAGAGAGAGAGAGAGAGAGAAAACACTTAACAGCATGTCAACATACATGATAAATCAGTGAGTACAATACACATTGGAGATAAAAGCTGCCGAACCAAAACACTTTCCTTAGTTTCTCAGGCTTGAGCTCAGGGAGTTCTCTGTACTGTTCAGGGTAAGTCAAGGTCAGACTTCAGACAACCTACTGCACATTTAAAGACAGGAGAAGCCAGAGAGAAGTGGGCCCTGCCACAAAGGAGTCTTTCCGTGGGACAAAAACAAATGCAGCAAAATCCCACCCTAATCAATTCTGTAATTAAAGAGACTGAGATATTTTGGTGGGAGGAAGAGTTGGAGGCTTTGGGGAGATTCTCCCACAGTCCTACCCGCTCCCGTGAGAAGGAACCGTCAGTGATGGGCTTTAGAGATGTGCAGTTTGTAAGCGCTCCTCACACACAGAGCAGTTTCCCTTCTCAGGCTTTTCCGTTCACACTGGGGTAAGATTATCTCTCCCTGTAGAACATGGTGAGGCACATCAAGTTTGCACAGGGCATTCTATCCTGACTGAAATACAAGGTGGTGGCACTTGTATGAGATTTCTAGAAATTGCTTTAGTAGTTTCTGAAGGAATTCTCTTACGAATAAAATTTCCTTCTATTCACAAAATGTCTAAGCAAAGCAGAACCCTAGTGGGTGCAGACGCCTCGTTCTGTCATGAACAGCGTGCTGTTACAGTGGCCATCCCAAAGCTTCGTACATTTGACTCACTCACACTGGGACCTGTCCCTCTTGCCTTCCAGAATCATCGTCACCTGCTTTTCCAGTGTCCTGTGTGAACGTGAGACATCTAGACAGCTGTGCAAACCATTAAGGCTTTAGACTTTAACAGAGTAGTAGAAGTGCAGCTCCGGCCTCCCACAGAGACTACGTTCACCCTCATGCAGCTGTACACCAAGGCCCAAATTAGGCACAGAGGTGGCTCCAGCATGGGACAAATGTCCTTCATTGCCAGGGAAGGGACAACAGTGCAGTGTCTTCAGTCCCCATTACACTGGGCAACACTGGGGTGGTGCCTGGCTAGAGCCAGCTTGAGTATCCAGTCTCCCAAGGAGACGGAAAAAAACAAGTGGAAAAGTTTGGTTTCTACAACAGTAGGCACTGTGTCTGAACTGTGACACTTTGTTCAGGGAACAGTCTCAAGTCCAACCTATGTTAGTTCTTGATAGGGTCCTAAAGCCATGCCCACTTGCTTTGAATGGACAGACACTGATGTTGACATCTGAGCGCACTAACAGTCTAAACATGAGGTAAACATGAGAACGGGTTGGGGTGTGTGTGTGTGTGTGTGAAAGAGAAGGGGGGAAGGGAGGGAGGTGATGGGAGAGGGACAGACAGACAGGCAGACAGATAGATGACGGATAAGAAGACAGAGAAAACTTGTTCTTTAGGCAGAGGGCAAGGTAACTGACTTGTAAGATGCCAGCATTTGCCTATTTTTTTTGCCCCCAACCATCAACCCATGTGTGTGCAAGATACTCTAACAGCTTTTAGAACTATCAGGTCAGATGGCCCTCAGTGAGTTTATAGCCTAAGTATAAATAATGAAATAGTTGATTTATAGCAGAATGCAATAAGCCAGAGGGGGGGAAAACCCAGGATCAGAGAGCTACATAGAAATGTGCACAGGTGGCAGATATAAATAGCAACAGTAGCAGATACATAACTTATTGTGAAGTCATGTGACCCCTGATCTCATCCTCTAAAGAGACACAGCTAAACCCACAGCCGATGTACCGCGCCTCAGGCTGCTCTCCCTCCCAGCATCCCAGCTGCAGCACCATCCAGAGAAGGCAAGCCTCCAGTGCCGAGGCTGTAGCATGGTAAGGTGATGATCAGCCTGGGTGCAAATACCAGTTCTCACACATCCTACTACAGTGGACACAGGAAAATGCAGATTAAGCCAGTTTTCACAGATAGCTCATTCTCTCTACTCTAGAGACCACTCCAGTCCAGTCCAGTCAGGTTTTCATTTCAGGCATGTCACTTAAGCATACAATAAAATCAGGTGAAATGAAAATATTGACATACAGGAGGTATTCAATAAATGTAATTTCCACACAGCAGTCAGATGAAATAACCATTTCTGACCAACACTCAGTTCGGGAATCCAGTTCTTTAAAAAAAAAAAGTTAAAATGGAGTGTATTTGGAATTTGATAGTGGAAGGAAATATACATAAATGGGTATGTATATTGGGCAAAGGGTAGCTAGGAAATCTTTAAGTGTCCAGTCAAGGTTTGCTATGAGCTGAAACTGCTCTACAATGTAATGTTTACTTTCAAAGAAGGATAAACGAGGAAAAATGGGGTGTCCTGGCTATTTTATTGAGACTCTGTGCACAGAGTACACTGTCTTTTTCACACTGACCTCCAACTAAACCTCGGTGTGTCAGAAGCTACTCATCTCCCTGGCTACGCTGTCAGCCTCGTGATTGAGTCCCAGAGCTTTTGTTGTTCTGCCCGGACCGAGCTGCCGAGTGAGAAGACATCCACATAAATATCAATGACCTCAGACACACACACACACACACACACACACACACACACACACACACACACA
>OU015753.1:53370690-53390653 GCA_907169655.1 Acomys percivali
AGAGAGAGAGAGAGAGAGAGAGAGAGAGAGAGAGAGAAGGGAAGGATGAGAGAGGAGGAGGAGGAGAGAGAGAGCAGAGAAGAAAGAGGACTAAGACATGAGAAGAGCTAAGAGAGTGCATGGCCGAGGTGCACGAGAAGGGGGGGGCTGGGGGGGGCTGGGGTGAGAGGAGCTGAGAGGGGCCACAGGTACTGAGGAAACCTGGAGGCCAGCATGCGCTTTGCTTTGCTAATAGGCACCTCAGTCTGCCGTTTGTCCCTGAGTTTCTTCTGAACCTGACACGTGTGACATCAGGCAAACTGCCACCCTGGACCTTGATCTCCTTCATTTGTTATGCAGAAGCTGAAAGCTCAGCATGTGGCAACTCTTGCTACTAATTTTATAGGAAAGCAAAGTGGAGAGGCCCTCTGGGTTCTCTCTAGCTCTAAACCTTGCTTCTGTGTTCTTCCTCTTCTGTCTTTCCGGCTAGTCAAGAACACCAAGGCAGCATTTTCGCCCTCTTCCTCCTGCCCAGACAAGATGCTGATCATTTCCTGATCATAACAAAGCTCGCACCTGGGCACCGCTGAATCTCCCAGAACCATATTAAACATACCCAGCTCTCCCCATTTGGTTTTACAAACAAGTAAATCCACCCAGTAGGAAAAACTGCTTCTGGCAGTTCAGGCTCACAAACCCCAGGCTTTTCCCCTTAGTAACTGTGCTAATTATAACTCCTGCTACCTGGTAACAAGCCTGGCTCCCCAGCATTGGCTGAAGCCAGCCCAGCCCTGCTGGTTCAGCCTATCCTAAGAAGCCATCAGGGGGTGAGTGAGGGAGAAAGGGAAAACTCCCCCAGGTGCCCAGCCTCACAGACCTCCAGCTGCCAATCCTGGTCCAGCCCAGGGAGTTACACAGTGAAGCCGGCTCAGAAACAGTGGCTAGGAATCTTAGTCCTACCCTTTATCTCCTCCCTGTCAGTCAGGAGCTCCTATAGGTATTTTATCTCCTGAACAGAGGGCGCTCTCCTCTGAGCCCACTACCCTCACCTCACTGAGCCCCTCAGTTTTGTGTGCGGTTTTTCATTCCATTGAATCAGACTTCCCCACCCACAAGAGGGATCTAGCATGTTCTCTGAGTTTACAATCCATCACTGGCTCCTATAAAAAGGCACGAGAAACACTGCGCCCTAGATGCACTTCAGTCCCATCCTATGCCTGGTACTTAAATCCAGCAACACCGAACAATTTGCGATTCTATCCACGCACCCAGAGATTCATTTACCTCTAGGCTTTTGCTTATGACAAACCCTGCTCCTTGCATGCCACCCTTGTTGACTGACTAACAACGCTTATTCCTTTTTGGAGTTCAGGGGTGAACTCCTCAAAGACACCTGTGTGGGTTTCTCCTCCGACTGCTCTATTCACCTGGGGTAGCAACGCCTCATCTGAATTCTGTTACACTCTGTCCATTCTTGGTTATTGCTTCCCACCCAGTTCTCTCTCTCTCTCTCTCTCTCTCTCTCTCTCTCTCTCTCTCTCTCTTTCTCTGATGGTTCACTCATCTTCAAAGGCCCAGTTCCCAACTTAGTACTGGGAATATAGTAGTCGCCTTATAAAGGCTTACTGAAGAGGAGATGGAGAAATCTAAAGATCCCCTGGATCTGTCCTCTGCTTGCCTTTCCAGTGTCACCTTCATGTCACCACAAGCCCTGCATGCCTCACATTCCAGCAACACAGGCCGACAGGAAGGGTGCCAGGTACATGGTGTTCTTTCAGGCCTCTGCCACTGTGCTTTGCCTCTTTGGTCCACAATGCCTTTCCCTGTTCCTTCATGAGTTACAGACAGCTGTGAGCCACCAGGTAGACCCTTGGGGATCAAACCAGGCTCTTCTGCTCTTAACTACTAAGCCATCTCCCCAGCCCCAACATCTGAATCCTCCACCTACCTTTTCCTGACTGCAGAACCTTGGCCAAGTCCTGTGAGTGTAGGTCTCCTATTATCCTGTCCCCTTCCCCAGAGGTAAACATGCTGCAATGGACTAGTAACTAAACAGAAACGGCCATTGCTGTCATGTGCACTGTAGTCACAGCACTGTGGACACATGCTAGGGAGGGCCTACTTTCTCCTCACCTAAACTGACCGCTGCGGCTGCCACTGCCAAAGAGGATGCTTTTCTTCATATATTTAGCAGAGTTGACAATACTTTTCTTTCCTGTTTTTTTGTATGTATGTAATGAATGCTGTGTAGCTGCACATGCGTATGTAGATAAGCATATGTTATGTGTGAATGCTTGTAGAGGCCAGAAGATGTTTTCTTTACCCACTTTTTACCTTATTCTTTGAGATAGGGTTTCTCACTGAACCTGGAGGTCACAAATTCGCCTAGGGTTGGCTAGCTAGCAAATGCCCTTGTCTGTGCCTCCTTGGTGCTAGGTATACGCTGCGATGCCCAGTGCCTTCATTTTGTTTGTTTGCTTGCTTGGGTTGTGTGTGTGTGTGTGTGTGTGTGTGTGTGTGTGTGTGTGTGTGTGTGTTTGTAATAGAGTTTCTCTGTTTAGCCTAGTTTGTCTGGGGACTGCTCTGTAGACCAGGCTGGCCTTGAACTCAGAGACCTGCCTGCCTCTGCCTCCTGAGTGCAGAGATATAAAGTGCCATCATGCCCAGGCTTTCTTTGTTGCCACCATGCCCAGCTGTTGTTTGTTGCCACAAGATTATTGGGGACTGAAGTCAGGGCCGGAAGTTTGCATAGCAAGTACTTCACTGACTGAGCAATCTCCCCAGACCCTCTTATTCTTTTTTCATAAGGACTTGTTTAATTATTCTTAACTTTTGGAAAATGTTTTAGTTACAAACACTTTAAGATTTGTTTATGACAGGAAATATGTACAATTAAAATTTTAATAAGAAAAATATGTAACAGGAAAGAGACAAAAGGTTATAGTAGCTAAACTATTTATTTATTTAGTGGTGTGTGTGTGTGTGTGTGCGTATGTGTGTGTGTGTAGGTCAGAGGTTGACACTGACTTCTTCAATCCTTCTTCAGGTTATTTTTTGAGACAAGGTGTCTCTCTGAACCTGGAGCTCATTAACTGGTCTGGACTGGCTGTCCGGCAAGCCTGAAGGATCTCCCTGTCTCTGCCTTCTCAACACTGGGATTACAGGCATGTGCCCCAGTCAAACTACTTATAAACAATTCTCTGTTTCTGTATGTGCTCTGTGTGCTGGCTGCCACCCTCAGCTTCCCAAGCCTCTTGAAGGCATGCTTATCCATCCTCCTACAGGGAGATACAGTGGAAGGATGTGGGGAATATTCATTAAACACAAATGTTTGTTAAATATTTGTAACCAGTATTTGTCTCCTTGACATTAGGATGTAGACACACACACACACACACACACACACACAGAGAGAGAGAGAGAGAGAGAGAGAGAGAGAGACAGACAGACAGACAGACAGACAGATAGACAGACAGAGACAGAGAGACAGACAGAGAGACAGAGACAGAGAGAGAACAAATGTTCAAAGAAAAAGTTGAAACCAATGTACACTGTAAAATGGTTCATCTGTATGAAAATGGTATTAATTCCTCTAAAATTACACATAGAATTACCAGGTACTCCTACAGTTCTTGTCTGGGTATGGAAACCCAACTCAAGCAGACATTTACCAACTTGTGATGGCAGAAACCTTATTCGCAATAGCCAAGTGGTGGAGGTAGTAGGTCTGGAGAGACACAGACTAACATGTAATGAACTGGTATTTAGCCTAAAACACAAGGACATCTAACACAAGCTGTAATGGAAGAACCCGGGGCAGTAGGTGAAGCCAGTCACAGCAGGACAAGTGTGTTATTACATGTATATGAGAGGTGGAGGGCACAGAGACTGAAAGCAGAGTGAAGATGGCCGAGAGACAGTTTCAGGTGGGGGCAAAGGTCTGAAGATGGGGGAGTGATGCTCACACTCAGTGTGAGTGCACAAAACCGCACACTTCAAGTTAGCTGCAATGATGAATTTCATTACATATTTTACTGTTATACATTTTGTGTGTGTGTGAGTGTGAATGAGTGTGTGGTGGGTGTGTGAATGAGTGTGTATGTGAGTGTGTGTGGTATGTGTGTATGTGCATGTGAGTGGGGTGTGTGTGTGTGTGTGTGTGTGTGTGTGTGTGTGTGTGTGTGTGTTTGGTGCCTGTGGTGAGTATGGTGTGTGTGAATGTGTGAGTATGTAGTGTGTGTGTTTGGTGCATGTGAAAAGTGTGGTGTGTGTGAGTGTGTATAAGTATGTGTATGTGGTATGTGTGAATGTATGTGAATGTGAGTGTATGAGTGTGAGAGAGAGAGAGATATTAGAAACCAGAGATAAATATTATAAATATTAGGAATCTTCCTGTATTGGTGCTCAACTTAGTTTTTCAGAAGTCTCTCACTGCACCTGAAATGCACTAGTTGGGCTAGACTGGCCAGTGAATGCTGAGGATCTGCCTAAATCCATCAGTTCTTGTTGTGTTGCCCCCACATACCTCTGCATCCCCCCCCCCTACTGACACACTGCCTTCCACCACCTCTACCCCCAACATCAGAGCTACAAACATGAGCCTTCTCAGAATCTTTTACTGATTACTGGGAAGCAAATCCCAAACTAAATTCTGGGGCCCCCTCTAATTCAAATAGAATTCAAGCCAGGCGGTGGTGGCACACGCCTTTAATCCCAGTACTCGGGAGGCAGAGGCAGGTGGAACTCTGTGAGTTCAAGGCCAGCCTGGTCTACAAAGCAAGTCCAGGACAGCCAAGGCTACACAGAGAAACCCTGTCTCGAAAAAAACAAAAACAAAAAGAAAAAAAGAAAAAGAAATAAACCCAAAATCAAATAGAATTCAAATCATTTTACTTACCCCTTTGATAATAGTTACATAATTTACACTTCTTATCTGACCTTATTCTTCCTAATAGCTGTGCACATCCAGATTTGCACAGCAACAGCCAAGGGGTGGCACTGTTGAAAGAATAGCTCTTTTAAATTCTAGCTCAAATGTTCACTTTATTACTAGTGTTCCTCCTGGTACTATACATGCATTCCTGCACTGAGTCACACATCTCTTGATTACCATACACTGTCTACGGTGTCAGCTGCTAGTGGAGAAAGGCATTAACAAATGAAGAAGAAGAGGGAGAAGGAGAAGGAGAAGGAGAAGGAGAAGAAGAAGAAGAAGAAGAAGAAGAAGAAGAAGAAAGCCTACTGCAGATGTGTGCACAGATCTCCTGTAGCAATGAGAATGATAAAACACACCACCGAAAGGCCCTACCAAGTGCACTGAACTGAATCGAATCTTAAACAAACTCAGCCTTTCTTACTTAATCTCTTTGAAGGAATGTTTGTATGTTGGGTATCAGGGTAGATTTCCAGCAACTGCAATACATGAAGTAGATTCTATTATTTGTAGGCAATCCAGTTAAACAGGAAAAATGGGGCCAAATCCACTACTAAAGGAAAAGAAACTGATTTAAAATAAGAAATGGGGGGGGGGCTGGAGAGATGGCTCAGAGGTTAAGAGCACTGACTGCTCTTCCAGAAGTCCTGAGTTCAATTCCCACCAACTACATGGTAGCTCACAACCATCTATAATGAGATCTAATGTCTTCTTCTAGCCTGCAGGTGTAAATGCAGGCACAACACTGTATACAAAATAATAAATGAATAAATCTTTAAAAATAAAATAAAATAAGAAATGATCCAGAGAAAATGGCTTTAGTATAATTTTTTACAAAGATTTATTTATTTATTTATTTATTTATTTATTTATTTATTTATTATGTATGCAGTGTGTGTGTGCCTGCACACCAAAAGAGAGCATCAGAACTCATTATAGATTGTTGTGAGCCACCAAGTGGTTGCTGGGAATTGAACTCAGGACCTCTGGAAGAGCAGCCAATGCTCTTAACCTCGGAGCCATCTCTCCAGCCTCGGAAAATGGCTTTAGTCAGTTGACTATCACTGGCTCAGTCAGTCTTACCCCAAACCTACAGGACATGGTCCATTACTGCATCTACCTCAGCTCAGAGAAATGACAGCACAGCCATGCATTGCTTAAGGTGTCATTAAGCCTCTTTGGAACTATGAAAGCAACATAGAACAGATGGTGCGGCTTCCTACGCTCTAGGGCTACTGTGTAATGAATGCGCTGCCATACTGAATACCACAAGCAACTGATGCACAGCAGCATTGGCGAATTGCAACACCCAAGCAGAAAATATAGTTCAAAGGTAGGCAATACTAGATTTTGTACAGAGCCTTGGTTGTCAATGGAGCTTGAGGGGCTGGAAGGTGTGTGTGGTCAGTGGGTGACAGGTAAGTGACTGGGAAGGCCTGACGCACCTTCAACATCACTGTGGACTTTATAAACATTGTAGACTTGGGCTATACTGAATTTATCTTTAATTCTTTTAATTATTAGTTAGCCTTAGCTTACTGTAACTTCATTACTTTATGTACTTTTAATTTGTTTTATTTTGGCTCTTTTGTGCTAACAAGTCAAAATATAAACTTACTATATGGTTGTACAAAAAATATTTTAATATCCTTAGCCTAAAAGCTAAGGATATACAATTTTCTATTTTAATTTTTAAAGATTTTATTTTCTATCTTAACCTTTTTTCTTTTTAAACTTTTCTGTTTAACAAACAAACACTAAGACAAAAGCCTACTTTAACCCAGGCCTACCAGGTCAGCATCATCTATGTCATTGTGCCTCACCCTGTCCATCCTGTCCTTCTGGAAGATTCTGGGGCAGTAGCACTAATGAAACCACCTGCCATCTCTGATGATAAATGACTTTGGACATGCCCCTGCAGGACCTGCCTGGGGCTGCTCTTAAGTTAACCTTTCCATTCTGATAAGTAAAAGGAGATTAGTTTAAACCCCTGGTGAAAATTATAGTAGCCAGGCATGGTGAATCACACTTTCAATTCCAGCAGTCAGAGGCAGAGCCAGGTGGAGGTAGATCTCTGTGAGTTCAAGGTCAAACCACTCTACACAGAGAATGCCAGTTCAAGACCAGACTGTTCTACACAGCTGAGTTCCAGAACAGCCAGGGCTACACTGAGAAACCCTGTTTCAAAAAACAAGACATTTTTTACATATTTAAATAAGTAACAATTAATGATAAATAATAATAATGTATTATTCATTATTCTTTATAAATATTATAATATTTATTAATTATTATTAATAAATTAATATTACTACTATAGTACAGTAAACACACAAACGGGAAATGGGTGTTCTATATTTGCCCACATTAGCTCAGGCAGTGAGTGATAGAACCAAGGCTCCATGTCAGGAGTGCCACGCTCACCGTTTAGTGTTATTGTGATAGCAGAAGGACAGTTTGGTGGGCAATGAAGCCACAGGGTTGTTCAAAGTATGCTACGTACAAGCCTTAAAGATTGCCTGGGAACAGGATCGTCCACTCTCAAAGATGAGAAAACTGGGCTAGCAAGATGGCTCAGCCAGTACAGGAGCTTGTCACTGAGCCTGGCAACCTGAGTTCAATCTTTAGGACCCACACGGTGGGAGGAGAGAACTGACTCCTGCAAGCTACACACACATACACACACACACACACACACACACACACACACACACACATACACACACACACATACACACACACACATACACACACACATACACACACACACACATACACACACACACACATACACACACACACACATACACACACACATACACACACACATACACACACACACACACACATACACACAATTGCTACTTAAAAACTTTAAAGGCAAGAAAACTAAAGAGGTTGAAATCTCAATTCAGGCAGCTGACGGTTTATAAAGGAATGAGACAAAGCTCTCTACTTCTGTCTAAAGGCCAAATTCACGTTCTTCTTCAGGCATTATTGGTACTTTCATTTTGGAAGAATGTGTCTTGACAAATAAAGGTACAGCTGGAGAGATGGCTCGGTGGTTCAGAGCACATGCTGGTCTTTCAGAGGACCCAAGTTTGGTTCTCACCATGCAGATTTGGCAGTTCACAGCCACTTGTGACTCCAGCTCCAGGCGAATCTAATATGGGACTAGCACTCATGTGATTGTGTGTGTGTGTGTGTGTGTGTGTGTGTATGATAAAAAATAAAAGTATGAAAGTATGAAACCATAACCAATTAAGTTAGATTCTCTGTAAAGAAAGTGAAAGTTTACAGATAATTCCTTAAAGAAAACCATTGGTTATGAAACGTGTGGACTTCGGAGCGGGTAGTTGTACACTGACCCTCTCTGATCCAGGATGACAACTTTGCATTTCTCTTCAACTTTCTCTCTTGGGCTTGGCCTCACCACATTTTTAATTCCATTTTTAAAATGCAACCTTGAGCCTTTTGAAAAGCACAGAAGTCTAGGCAAGAAAATAGTCATCACAGGGCCAAAGACTGGCCAGCGTTTTTCAGCATGCTGTTTGGGGTCTGCGTATTGATTACACAGCAGCAGATCTCACACATCCCAGGCTTGGGCACATTTCTAGTGGCTGCACACTCAAGTAGGAAGAGAAGGTCCAGGATTAGGTAAGAAAAACAAGCAGGTCAGCCATGACGCCACCCAGAAATTACACAGCAGCTGCTGTCCAGCAATGCTATGAAGTCTGTCCTGCAAGAGTCGCCATACCCAGCTGTGGACCACCTGCAGTGTTCTCTCTCTTTCCTTTGATCCACTGTTGGGAGCTATATGCCTTAGTGGTTACTCCTTAGCTTGATTTATATAGTAAATGATATCCCACCCCATTTGCCTGCAGAACTGAACCTGCAATTACTACTTGCTACCACGAGGGGGCAGTGGTCCCTAACCACGTAGGTGTATGTTCCTGTTTATCTGTGCTAAGGGTAAATACCCCCCACCTTTTTTTTTTTTAGTACATACATGAAATTAAATTATTAATATTTGCAAAATCTGAAGCTTTAAGAATACTTAACATTCAACACACAGTAGCTAGTTTCAAAGAACCAGTTTGTTTGTTTGTTTTTTATGTGTAACTCAATACTCTAATAAATTTATGTCTGGTATGATTTTCTCAGTTTTCTAAAAGGCCTAGAGGAGAGGAACTCTAGAGTGCTTTTTAGATTTGCTTTTAACTTGATAATTTTAGGTTTCAGTATAACTCTGGATTTTACAACTCCTCTTATGGAAAAAAGCATTTCATGTAGCTTCCTTCCCAATAAAGCATTTATCCACTTCAGCCTCTCCTTCTTCCTGTCTCTCAATCAATTCATCTCTGTCTTTAAGCCAACTGACCACCTAAGGAAGACTTGCCACTTCAAAAGAAGCACAGACCCTCTTCCTGTCCTGTTCCCCTTGTTTCCTGGAAGTTGAAATGGTGGGATGTTTAGACATCTCACACCAAGGCAGTAATTTTTTCCTCTTAAGTTTCAAAGTCTAAAAATAATAAATAAATAAATAAATATCCACAATAGGCTTGTAGTACATATGTTCATACACATTGGTTTTCTTTAAAGAATTATTTGTACAACACTGAAATTTTTGCAGAGAATCTAACTTAACTGTCTGTAGTTAGAAATAAAGTTTTATTCTTAAAGAAATGTTTGTCCAACATGAGAGAAAACTCAAAGTATAGTAACAGATGTCCTCAGAACTGGTTGCCTTACTGTGCAATGCTGGGCTGGTAGCCCCCGCTGTCTGGTGCTGGGCATGTAACCCCGCTGTGCGGTGCTGGGCATGTAACCCCTGCTGTGTGGTGCTGGGCATGTAACCCCCGCTGTGCGGTGCTGGGCATGTAACCCCTGCTGAGTCTTCCTCAGTGATCAATCTTCCCAGCCTCGAGGAACCATGATGTAATTAGCAAGCGTGCACATAAGACTCGCCATTACGGTCATGTTATAAAGAGCCAAACCTCTATTTCATGTTTAAAACACCACAGTAGCTACTAGCAAGTACATAACCATTACCCTCTCCTGTAAGTGTGACACTATTACATTTACAAAGTAGTTGATGGAAATTGTATTTCATCTTCATGGCTTTTATTTATTCATATAACAAATGCATCTCGGTGCCTGAAGCGTTATTCTGAATGTCAGCTCTGAAGAGGCTGGAACAGGTTTGGAGGAGTTAAAAGGCTTGTCTAGTGGGGGTCAGGGTGGGGGATAGGATACGATAGGGGAGATGGGGTCAGGGTGGGTGTGGGGGGGTGCATGGAATGGAATGGAGTGGGGTGGGGGGGCCTTGAGGAGGCTCCTAATGCACTGTTCCCTGAATCCCCAGTTCTTCTATTAAAATAGAACTTTCCTGGTTTCTGTCTATACCTCATCACTACACACTGGGATAGATTCCCCCCCGCACCCCGTCCCCATCCCAGTCCATGATGCTAATCATTAAAATGGCAAGCTTGGGGGCTAGAGAGATGGCTCAGTGGTTAAGAGCACTGGCTGTTCTTCTAGAGGACGAAGAGTTTAATTCCCAGCACCAATATGGCGGCTCACAACTCTCTGTAATCCAGTTCCAGAGGATCTGACACTCACACAGATATACATGCAGGCAAATCATATGAAATGCATATGAAATGAAAATGGATATTTTTTAAAAATGAAAAGTCAGGTGCCTGGGCATCTATATACCTAGCACGCAATGGGTCGAAGCTATACAATCACATGTTTAAGCCAGTGAGGATACACAGTGAGCTCTCACCTCAACATGTTCTACCTTTCAAATAAAAAGAAAATTTAAGTTGGGCACGGTGGCCCACGCCTTTAATCCCAGCACTCAGGGAGGCAAAGGCAGGCGGATCTCTGTGAGTTCAAGGCCAGCCGGTCTACATAGTGAGTCCAGGACAGCCAGGGCTATAGAGAGAAACCCTGTGTCAAAAAACAAAACAAACAACAACGACAACAGGGTCTCACATGAGCCGGCTGGCTCCGGATTCTCGATATAGGGTTAGCTTGAACTCCATGTCCTTCTGAGTCCACCTCCAGAGCACTAAGGTTGCTGGTATGCACCACTATGGCCAGGTTATATGCTGCTGTGGCTCAACCCCAGGGCGTCATGTGTGCTACGCAAGCACGGTGAGCTGTCTTCCTAGCCCTTAACCTAGCCTTTAGGGCAGTATTTCTCAACCTGTGGGATCCTGCACGTCAAATATTTGCATTATGATTCATAACAGTGGCAAAAGTATAATTACGAAAGAACAACAAAATACTCTTACGGTTGGGGTTACCAGACCACGAGGAACTGTATTAGAGGGTCGCAGTGTCAGGAAGGTTGAGAGCCGCTGCTGTGACTTCCTCCCTTCAGACCTTGTGACAGCTGCCATAATTTACTTAATCACAGGTCCCCATCCCACCCAGAGCATTTCCCGAAGCATCGTTTCTCCTTAGCCAATACATGGCAGAGAATGGGGCCAACTGATTAAAACAGTATTCACCTGGCTGTGGGGAAAAGAAAACCTTTTCCCTCCGGTGATCCAGCAGTTGCCCCTTCTGCCTTGCTTTGGGGACACTTCCTGCTGCTACACAGTAAAGAAGTTTGTCCGCTCTCCCAGGCCCCAGGCCCCCACAGCTGTGCATCCTCCTCATCTGTGTCATCAAGTCCCCTGGACCTCTGGCAGCTTCCCAGGAGACAAGCTCACTTGCTCGCTCACTCACTCACTCACTCACTCACTCTCTAGAGATGGAGAAGACGAAGATGAGCCTGGGAGAGGCATCGATAGAGTAAGAAGAAAACATGGGCATTCAGAAAAGGGCAGACGATTTTGCCAGTCTATAGTAACTGAACTGACCAAATCATCGTGTAGGTCTCAGCCAGCAGCTTTCTCATATCCAAAAGCTAGCTGGTGGCTTCTAAACCTTCCCAGCCTTTGGGGTAGGTCAAGGTGTGGCTCTCTGGTGCAGACAGCTGGGTATTTAAAGGGGAGCTCTGATAAAACCGGAGGCAACCCACCCTAGACACCCGCAACCTTCACAACCTCTTGCCTAGCCCCTAAGAGGCCTGAGGAAATCAATGTAGTGACCAGCCAGGAAACGTAATCCTTGTAACCCATCAGGACTTGAAGTCCTCTTACCAACTTGCTGTCTCATCTCAGCCTCAGCTCTGCCAGCCCACTTGCACCAATCAAGACAGTCCTCCCTGTCCGGGGAGATCATTCTCCCTCCTGCCTCGCTCAACCGTTCTAATGGGGACCCTCTTCTCTATTCTAGGGCAAACAGCTCCTAGGACTAAGACGTCTACAATTCTGCTTCACATGTCTATCTGCTTGACCGCCTTCAAAAGAAAATATGAATTTCTCAATGAAAAAAGTATCTCTGTTGTTACTTCTCCATACCACCATCTTTTCTCCCAAGACCCAAAGCCAGAAGAGGCCTTCAGGGGAATGTGTGGCCAAAGTCACTTCCCCCAGGCACACTTAAAATGCAAATTTCCGTGCTTCCCCGTTCAGCCCTTAAAAGTGAGTGTCTGGGATAAACACCGGATCTGCGTTTTAGTCCAGGTGTGTCGCAACTGGGTTTGGAGCCTTCTGGCTTTGCGCAGTCCCCTCCAGCGACGGAGAAAGAAGGACAAAAGCGAGCCCAGAGAGGGGAATGGGCTTGCCTGAGGTCACAGGAAAACGCCCAGATAGAGCCCTGTCCACCGCAGGGCAGCAGGACACCACTGGCCCTAGACAGAGAGTCCCAGGTGCGCCGCACTCACCCGCTTGTAGATGTCCTCCCGGCTGGCCTCATATTTCTGTTGCATGCGCTCCTCCAGGAAGTAGATGCGCAGCTTGAGGCTGAAGTTCTCCTTCTTCAGGTCATTGAGGTGCTGGGACAGAGTGCGATATCCATTAGACATGGTGGGCGACCCATGGGGAGGAGCATGCCCGATCGCCCCCTCACCCCAGGAACTTGGTGCAGCCTTGCCACAGCATGGAGCGGGCAGGCTGGGACACTGCTGAGGTTGTGGGACCCCCCCGAAGGCCTAAGGCGACATGGCCGCTGTTGGTTTGTTCCAGGACCTGGGACTAAGCTCTCGGCTCTGGGTGCTGGAGCACAGCGAGCTTTCTTTTTTTACCTCAGGGAGATATTTGCGGAATCCCTGACGGAGGAACATGCTGTGTGAACACAGACACAAGTGGCAGTAACCCGACTCCAAACAGGACAGGGCTGTCAACCGCTGCCACCACTCTCCGCCCCGCCCCCCCAACCACCACCACCCTCACCACGCCGGAGCAGCAAGGCTCAGTGGGCACTTAGCAGCTTTTTGGAAAGAAAGAGGCTGATGGCTAGCCCCCACACACACACCCCTATACTCTTCCCGGAAATGGAAAAATGGTGGCTAAGGTTGGGGGCAACACTGGGGTTGCAGGGGCAAGCAGGAACTGCAAGTGGGGTGGGGGGGGGAGGGGGGTGCAAGTAGAAGCAAGAAATAAGGTAGCTATAGAAAGCTCATGTTCACAAAGTGGCCCACAGAATAGTGACCAGAGCCAAGTAGCCTCTTTCTGTCACGTGTAAATCTTAAAGCTCTACTGACAGGACCAGAGAGGACTCCAATTCCCCTATTGATCCAGAGCTTAGCCAGTGTCTTCAGCCTTTCTCCCTGTCTGTTTGGGGCTGTTGAGTTTTAGGCTTTATCCCCCATCCTCTCTGCTCCCCATATACACCGCGCAGTCAAGAGTGAATCTTAGCTGACAGGGACCTTTGCAAACTGTTTTTCAGTGGAGCAAAGGGAGGCCCAAGGGTTCCACCCTCTGAGGATTAAGTGTGGGAGTGCTTGGGGGAGAGGGAGGAGGCAGGCGACATCCCGGAGACCAGAGATTTCAGGCACTCAACTCCTGCACCTGCCTAATGGAGCCCGGCCATCATCACCAGATCCTGCTCGTAAAGCAACTTAAGACCCTTGAGTGACAGCTGCAACATAAGCAGGAAGTATTATTTATACCACATCACATGGGACTTTGAAGGTGACGGGGAGACAGCCCCATAGCACAGATCCCAAAAGAGGTTCTTGCCTTAGTAATTCCAGGTTGGAAAAATTACTATTAACGTCTGAGATAAGGGAAATTAAAAATTTTTTTTTTTTTTTTTTTTGGTTTTTCGAGACATGGTTTCTCTGTGTAGCCTTGGCTTGTCTTGGACCCGCTTTGTAGACCAGGCTGGCCTCGAACTCACAGCGATCCACCTGCCTCTGCCTCCCGAGTGCTGGGATTATAGGCGTGCACCACCACGCCCGGCTAAAATTTTTTTTTAATTTATTGCAAACATCCATTTCTCCTCCAACCTACCTACTTTTCAACTTTCCCATTCTTTCTGGACCTTTATAATGGTAAGAGTTAACCTTTTCCTCTGTGTCCAGAGGTCGAATACAAAAGGTAAAGATAAAGCTGGGCCAGTGGTACACGCCTGTAATCCCAGCACTCAGGGAGGCAGAGGCAGACAGGTCTCTGTGAGTTCGAGGCCAGCCTGCTCTATAAAGTGAGTTCAGGGCAGCCAAGGCTACACAGAGAAACCCTGTCTCGGAAATATAAAACAACCACAACTCCAAAGAGCGTCTACAAACTTGGTCACAGTATGTTAAGGTGTGTTTTATACAGTAATCTTTGACATTTGTGTCTTTCAAACTCTTTATATTTTGCATTCACACACACACACACACACACACATACACACTTATTCAATGATGTGTTACAATCTGATAATTTTCTCTTTCTGGGAGTGAGCTTCTAAATTGACTTACTGTACGGAAGGTAAATCTTAACCTGTAGTTTGAAAACACTGAGTCTAAGAGAACCCAGAAGAAAATGATTAGTTACTAGTGGGATGCTAACAGAGAATGCTTTGCCAGCGGCTGGACTTGCAGTTTGCCATGAAAGACAGGAAAAGGTAAGTCAGGTGGCTTCAGGAATCCAGAATAAGAACTGTGCAACGAAATAGTCTATTTTTCTAGAAGGATGAGATTGTAAGAAGAGAACACGTGTCTTGCCATTATAATACAAAAATACTTCACATTAAAAAAAGCTACTCATTTAAAAATCTGTACATAAAAATCCTACATTTCCATTAAATCCTTAACTTTCAGAATAAGTGAAGTTCATTGAGAGTGACAATGAGGATAAAAATCAAAACTAAAATGACACTTCTTTGAGTACGTGGGTATGTTCCTATAATCTCAGCTTCTTGGCAGGCAGAGGCAGGAGGATTACTGATGCCCCCAAGTTTGAAGCCAGCCTGGATAACATAAGGAAGCCATGTTGACAAAGTTTCTGGTACTAGTCCTGCTACTAACTATCTGTGTGACCTGAGGGTATACTTCTCTGGACACAGACCCGTCCTCATCTAGAAAATGAAATGGGCAGGCACAGAATGGGTTAGTAAAAATATTACCACTTCCATTTGCTCAAGGGGGTCGGATTGGCAGATCACACACTGTGTGTAGTTAGGTTTTGGTTGTCTAACCTGAATCCTTCCCTCCCCCCCCAATCACATAGAATAATTTCATTAAAAGGGTTAATTAAAGAAATAAAAGCATGTAAGAATTTGGGTATCTCTGTGAGGCTGAGGTTTTCCTATGCACTCACTCTTATTTTCTTCTCTTCTGGTCCCACCCCTGCTGCCCCTTTATTATCCTGGTTTGTTTGGTGTTTGCATTTCCTTAATGTCAGCACTTACATGAAGGCGAGTCCTGGCCGATCTAGGTTTTCTTTCCCTACAGGCTTCCTTCCATGTTTAATCCACATTTAGTTCTATGTTTTATCTCCCCAGTGAGCCAGTCTTGGTCTTCTCACCACACACCCAAAGTTTTGCTAGGGAGGTCAGCTTGAACGTAACACCCTCGCAACAGACTTCATGACAAACACTTCCACATGAGTCTAACCATGTCTACCAGAATCTGCCACAGCCAACCGCTCTTCATATTATAGCCAAGGAGATGCTTTTACAACGCAAAGCTTGTCAGGACCCCTCCTGGGCATCTATCTGTCCCTTAGGCCACGGAGAAAAACGACCTCGCATTTCTTTAAGACATCCCACCTCTTTTCCTCTTTCAGGTCCTAGCTGGAATTCCATCACAATCATACTTGCCCTGCCCTGGCTTGTTTCCCTTTTCAAAATCCCAGGAAAGTGAGCCAGATGTGGTGACGTACACCTGTAATCCCAACATCTGGGGAGGCAGAGGCAGGTGGATCTCTGTGAGTTCGAAGCCAGGCTGTTCAACAGAACAAGTCCAGGACAGCCAGGGCTACACAAAGAAACCCTGTCTCAAAACAAAAACAAAAACAAAAACAAAAAACAAAAAACAAACAAATGCTAGAAAAGCAAATACCAACATTCACCAAGTGTTCATGTACCGCCTTTGGATATTGCTTTTATCATCTTGGTGGATTACTGGGACCATTTGGAATTCTATGACTTCCCATGTAGACTCTAAACTCCTTGATTCCTCTATCGTCATAAAGGGCCAGAGAGTTACATGTCTGCTCTTACAGTCTCTGCAACAACTGAATACCACTTCTGCAGGAACAGTCACCCAGCAGTGCAGCTACAGACTGCCTACAATTATTTCAATCAGAGCACAGTGGTTTGGAGACTGGCAAGGAATTATTTTGTGCCTGTATTCTCTGGGCTTGATACTTACTGGGCACTCCCTAAAAGTATCAGTGGAGTTAATGACTAGATAAGTATTCTGTGTTTTGTTATATGTTTTGTGAATCCACTGTCTTCTAAATGGGTTAATTTGCACAAACTTTCTTCCTAATGTAGATTTCAGGAGAATGGCAGGTGCCAAGAAGTTTCATACTTCAAGCACACAAGATTAGGACACACTGCCTCCCTCCAGCTGACCTTAAAATGAATTCACCTTTAGCTAAATGTGCCTTTCCTCCCAGCCTCCCTGACCCCTCTATGTCACTCATTAACTGGACCTTACTCACTTCTCCACAGAGCGAGACTCTGTCCTTTCCCTCCCGCAAAGACTTAAAATAGACTCCATTGCTTACCCTCCTCCCCCACTGTGTGCGACCCACCCCTTGCCTTCAGACCTCAATACACTCTTCTCCAGCATTAAATAAACCTTGTGGCCTCAAGATATTAATCTGCCTCCACGTCCCCTGTTGAATTTGAAACTTTGTAACAGTTTGCTTTAGAGCGCCAAAGAAATCAGCTTTCTTAAAATGGTAATCGTAGGAAATACAAATACTTTGTTTACTTAACTTCCTAGGTTTACAGGCGAGAGTTATATTTACCTCACTGGTAGAAAGCTCCACTTGAACATTAATATCTCCTACTTGAGAGGTCTGAATCTGAACTCCTGAGCATCCTTAGAAAATGGTCTTGCCTGGTTGGAGCCCATTCCAACCTGTTGTAACTCAAGACTTGCAGTTGATGAGACCAAAACTTCTGAGTCACTCCTGACTCATTATCACACACACACACACACCATCTCATGTGTCTGCAAATCCCACTGTTTACAACACACATGCATCAGAAATACGCATACCCATGGGCCCCTGCCACAGCATCTCTTCCACTGTGTTCCAGATCCTTTGGCCCCTCCCCCAAGTTACATGAGTAGCCCCCCCTTTCCTGGTGTCTCTGCTGCTGTCCTTGTTTGCCAATGGTCTATCCTAACCATAGGGCCTGCGTGACCCTGTTGAATATACCATGTGGCTTCTCGGCTGGAAACAGCCAATTCCAAGTAGATGGTGATGGCAATTCAACATTCCTTAAAGTGCAGGCCTCGGGTGGATCTGGGCCCCATCTCCTCGCTTCCTCCCTCTGCTCTCCCCCCCTTTCCTTTGCTGAACCTCCCTCTGCTGTGCTGCACCTTCCACCTGCACATGCTGTTCCAGCTGTGCTGGCTAGTCTTGATCTTTCTCAAAAAAACAGTTAAGAGTCCTGTTCCTCTGGGCCTCTGAGGCAGCTGGTCTCGCAACGTGGCGTGCTCCTTTTGAGATAGCTGCCGAATCTTCTTCCTACAGAACACCTCATTTAAAACCCTACCCCACACCCACCCCAGCTTTAAGACGACATCCCATTATAATCTCTTTGATTCTGCATTTACCCACGTATCTGATATTTCTCTCCATCAGCATGCACTCTCCATGAAAAAACCGGGGGTGGGTCTGCTTTGCCATCGGGACCAAAAATAATGCCTAGTATACAGGAGGCGCTCAATGAATGAGTGCTGGGTGAAAGAATAGACAGACAATTAACTTACTAACATCTCTGTTCTCAGTGGGTTTGATTGTACCAAAATTCAGTCTGCATGCCTGAAGGCATTTCTCCGTAGAAACAGGTTGTTTTATAGAGAGAGTATTCTAGCAATCTCATGTGAACGGTGCACAATCTGGGCTTTTCTGACCGGATGAGGGGTAATATGTGAATGTTAACCACACAAGGACACTAAGAAAGCCACAGGAGGAACCGGGGATTCAGTCAGGGGAGGCTGTCTAGGCAGGTTCCATGGAGACCTGGAACTTCTTTCTCCTTACAGAAAGAACCAGGCCTGCGTGGATGGAGGCAGCATGAAGAAGCCAAGCGTAAAAGTACAGAGGACTCAAGTCTAGGGCTGCAGCACTTGGGGAGGGGGGGGGGGGGGGGGGGGGGGGGGGGGGGGGCGTCAGGGGAGGACCAAGAGTTTCCTGTTTGAGGCACGTTCTGATGAGACGAGGAGAAAGATGGTGGGGTAGAGAGGTTCTTTCCTTTTTGTTTCTTTCATTATCATTATCATTATTTTGGTTTTTTGCTTTTTGTTTGTTTTGTAGTGTTGCAAGCAAACCCCCATATCCTGGGCTGTATACTTGATGTAGTACATCAGCACCTTCAGGCGTGTTGTGTCTGGCGAAGATCCACATTGCTTAGGACAAAAACTGCAGGCTCTTAAGCATTTCTTGGTTTTTATTTTGTTTTCTTTTTTTTTTCTCCTCCTCCCCACAGTACACTTCAGATTCCTTCCTCTTCTTTCCAAACAGTTTCCTTGCAGAGACAAACGGCTCTCCTCTGTTCCTTCCTGAGCTTCTTCTCTCTGCATCTTTCATAATATATTAGTGCAGTCTTGAAATACGACTGTAATAATGACTCCATCAATGCCAGCAGTGGGAAGAGAATTACCACCCAGCTGTCGTAAGTCATGCTCCATTAACAAGGCCAACTGTCAAGCCAGCCTTTAAAAAACTCAGCTTGACATTTGCTTAATCATATTCAGACCCCCCAGATAGCGCCTATAATAGACTTGCTTGAAAACATATTATTCTCTTAGCATCTCTTAGCATTTTTTTTTTTAATCCTAAAAACATAGTTCCTCTGGACCAGAATTAATCATCTGAATAGTCTCATTCTTTTCAACTGTAATATAAATTCTATAATTTAAACTTAACTGATAGGATGTCCTGATATTTCATATTTTATGTTTTTTTTTGGGGGGGGGTGGTTATGTAGCTTTAAATGGCAATCCAAGGAAGGCAAGAAAATGTCTTAAGTATCCCTGTGTGATGCATTTGAAATCACCCAGCATTTACCCTGGACCAGTTTTTCGGGGAGTGTTTGGAAAGGTTTAACTAGGAAGGGAAGACCCACACCCACCATGTTCTGGGGCCTCAGGCTGACCGAGAAGAAAGAAAGTAGCAACAAGCTGAGCTCTGCAATGGTCCCTCTGCTTCCTGCCTGTGGGCGGCAGGAGACCAGCCTCCTCGCTCCCCTCACAGACAGACCAGCTCCCGCTACCACAGCCACCGCCTCTCAAACTGTGAGCCAAACCTCTCCTTCCTTCACTCTTGTGGGGTATTTGATTATGGCAACCAGACAAGTACCTGATAATGAATTAGCCACTTATAAAAAGGTAATAATGTCATCACATGCTAGTATACCCAGACGCAACAGTATGCAATTGTGGAGAAGCTTTTGAGCCAAAGACACCTAGGTCCAAATCTGAGCTCTGATGTATTATTATTATTATTATTATTATTATTATTATTATTATTATTATTA
>OU015753.1:53403904-53418694 GCA_907169655.1 Acomys percivali
GTGTGTGTGTGTGTGTGTGTGTGTGTGTGTGTGTGTGTGTGTGTGTGTGTTTAACTAGGTAAAATGAGGCAATGAGATATAATAATATCATTATATTTTTTAATTCTTTTTTGAAGAAAGATTTATTATGTACACAGTGTTCTGCCTGCATGTACACCTGCAGGCCAGAAGAGGGCACCAGATCTCATTATAGATGGGTGTGAGCCATCATGTGGTTGCTGGGAATTGAACTCAGGACCTCTGAAAGAGCAGTCAGTGCTCTTAACCTCTGAGCCATCTCTCCAGCCCATATTCTTTAATTCTTTTATGTGTTTTGCATATATTGGGTGAAGGTTTTTTCTCTGGCACTGGCACATGCACGTGGATACACATGTACACACACATACACACACACACACACACACACACACACAAACTCATGTATATGGAAGCCGGATGTCAAGCCCAGGTGGTGTTCCTCAGATGCCACTCATCTTGGTTTCTGTCTCTCAATGCTCTCGAACTCCCAAGCAAGCCAGGATCTTGCTGTCTCTGCTTTCTAGAGCCTGAATTCCAAGTGTACACACACACACACACACACACACACACACACCAGCAAGTGCTTTACCGACTGAGCAATCTCCCCAGCCACTTGGATACCAACCTTTGGGGACTCTGAAGTCTTTAATTTATTCAGATTAAGACCTGTTTCTACATGGAGCATATGAGCCATTTATGAAAGGCAAAACACTTAGCAAGTGAGTGAAACCGTCAGGTTGTGGCAAGTCTTTGAGGAAAATGTCTCCCCAAAGAAACCTGTCTCAACCAGACTCCAAACACAGGTATAGCATGCTTTCTCTTACATACAGACCTGCAAAAGGAACTTTTATTTGCCTGTTTCAATTGTCATTTCAGAGGCTTACTGCCTCCATCTGCTAACCTGGGCCTAGTCCTGGGAGCTTGTAGCCTCCGTACAATCTAATGTGGGCCTAGAATATTTGTAGCCTCTGGAACTTACTTTTTTAATAAGCTCACCCTTATTTCTTCTTCCTGAACTCTGGGCTGGCTGGTTCAATTTGGGCTGTTCTGGCTCAAACTCCTCTCCTAGCTGACTTGTTCAATCTGGCTTTTCTCTGGGCCTCTGAATTACTCTGTTTGGCCTCAAGCTAACTTTGGCAACCTGCTCTAACCTTCTGGCTCCTTCTCATTCTGTCCTCATAAGCTCGTGTCTGGCTGGTTCTCTCATTCAGCCTCTCTCTGAACAACTCTCCCAGGAAAACAGCCTCCTCGTTCTTGGTGCTGCCCCGTAAGCAGCTTCCCTCTCCTCTCTCTTCTCATGAGAGTTGGGCATATCCTATTCTGTCACATCTTCTCTGACTTGTCACTTTTTTTTTTTGTCACTCATATAGACATCACTTTCAAACATGGGAGCTTCCTTCTACAAAATAATTTTACCTTCATTATTTGGGATCAACGGCATGTACCATCACACCTGGACCTCAGCTTAAGTGCTTTGCTTATACTTGCTCTATCCCAGGCTGGCCTTGAACTCAGATCTGCTTGCCTTTGTCTGCTGGATCAAAGGCAAGCTTGTATTCCAGTTGGATCACAGGGACCTAGAAGGCCTTTGAATGTGATCTCTTGCCAGAGCAGCCATGTTCTGAATTAAAATTCCTCTACACAGACCCTAGATTTTAATTTGTATATATGTTTATGAGTCTAAATATAGGTTATAATCCTAGAGACTGTGAGAGAAGGAAGTGATCTTAAGGAAGGGAGGGGGAAAGGGGGTCCTGGTATACAGGTGGCATGAAGGTGGAATTGGAGCCTCTAGAGAAAGGGGGCATGAGCAGGAGAGGGAAGGACAGGGAGGAGGGAAAGCAGATGCAAGGTATGCATAAAACATCATTTTGTATACATTTTAAAACAAAACAAAACAAAAAAAGCTGGTGGCACACACCCTCCCAGCACTAGGGAGGCAGACGCAGACAAATCTCTGAGTTCAAGGCCAGCCTGACCCACAGAGCCAGTTCCAGGATAGAAAGGGATACACAGAGAAACCACATCCTAAAAAAGATGGAGAGAAGGAGGGAGGGGAAGGGAAGAGAAGGAGAGAGAGAGAGAGACAGAGAGAGAGACAGAAAGAAGAGAGAGAAGAGGGAGAGAGGGAGAGAGACAGAGAGAGACAGAGAGAAAGAAGAGAGAGAAGAGAGAGAGAGAGAGAGGCGGCGGGAGAGATCTGTACTTTGATTTTACAATTGAAATATCTCTGAGTGGCACATGCGCAGCAACAAGTGTGCTACAATTATAATAACATTAATAAGAATAGTAAACAAGATTTAGGAATTGCTTATTTCTAGACAAAAAGTTTGATCATTTAATCTTTGAGAGTGACATCATTATTATACCCATGTTAATGGGGCCTAAGAGTAGAGATTTCACTTTGAAGGCATAATTTATTTCACTCATTTGCAAGTGACTTTCATCTTGCAGTCCTAACTTCATTAAAAGTATGAGGAATTCATGGAAGTGTTTCTGTTTTGATTGACTGCACTGTGCTGCCTCCTAGTACATATAATTACATATAATATAAAATTCCCCACTGGGGAATTCCAACTGGGGAATTATATACTACACTAATGTGTGCAAATTTGGAAATTCATAAACATTTGAGGAGACACCCATTATGAACTGGAAGGGAATGGTGGCCAGCAGGAAATGGTAACATCAAAGGGCATGGTCCACGGTATCCTTACCTGCTGCACTAGTGGTTCTGGGTATCATTTCTCCATCATCTTCTCCAAAATAATGCCTGAAAGAAAACACACGGCAGTTAATGTAATCAACAAGCTGCAAGTCACAAGGCTCCCCTTCCTGAGAACAGGACGCCTGTGCACTGTTCTCAGCCATCTCTTCACCAGCGCTCACTTGGCGCTTACCACGTGTCTTAGCTGCTGCTGTGGTCAAAGATGGCAGAAGCAGAGAGACCTTAACTAGTGTAAGGGTGGAAGAGACCCTTGAAGCCAGACAAGGAGGGTACCAACCACATGAAGGGCAGCAGCGAAGAATATTCTCTCAGGAGGCAACAGCAAGGGTGCTAAGTCAAGAAGGTCTCTGGTGTGTTAAAGGAACACAGGAAGACAACCTGTAACCAGACCAAGCCGAACCTTCTTAGAGAATAAATAATAATAATAAAAGGTCGAATACTTAGGGCATACACGGGATATCTGCATCTCAAGGAAGAAGGTGTGAGAGTTCTATAGGAAAAAAGACAGTGGGGATGGAAGCCAAAAACTTAATGTTGAGAGAGTAGAATTGACACAAAGGGGGCTGGGAATGTAGCTGAGCTGGCAAAGTGCTTGCTTGACATGTTTGAAGTCCTGGATTTGCTCCTAGCAGCCATGAACAAAGCATGGTGCCTCCTGCCTGCAATCCCAGCACTTAGGCAGTAGCAGGATCAGAGCACAAGGCTATCCAGAACTGCACAGTAAGCTCAGGTCAAACCTGGGCTATATAAGATCCTACCTCAAATAAAATAAAATAAAATAAAATAAAATAAAATAAAATAAAATAAAATAAAATAAAATAAAATAAAGAATCGGCACACACACAAAAAGTTAAAAAGCAAAGTGCACTCATGGAAATGTTAGTAATGGTATACTTCAGGATCCAGGGCTTTATCTGCAAAGTACAGACAAGCATTCCATCCTTTACACAGAGAGGGCAAAGGTCACAGAGAGGGCAGAGGTCACAGGAAACAGTCAATAAGCACTTGCCAAACACCTGCATGTTGTTAGGTGCTGTGTTTGTTTTGAGTTTTTATTTTGGGGACTTTAGGCAGTATTGGAGATTCAGCCCAGGGCTCCTGCCAGTTGAGTGAGTAAGCACTGAGCTATGACGCCCAGTCCCCAAAGATCAGGGTTGTATAGAAGCTAAAGAAATAAAAAACATTGCCAGAAAATAACAGTAAACAAAAAAGATTCAATAATAGATTTTAGTTTTCAAAGGGGGTGATTAGGGCAGTAGGGATAGAAATATTTTAGCTTTGCTTAGAGGTATCCTTTACCGAATTGTTACAAACTACAAATCGTAGCCCCGGATGAAAATAGGAGGCTTTCTTATAAGTGAAATAGAAAAGAATCAGCATTTTTTTGTGTGTCATTCCCCTGAGAGTCCCTCTCAGGACTCTGGAAGGAACCTGGGCCTCACTCCTGCTATGCCGATAGATGAGGTGTGCAGCCCCCTGAGCAATGTTTTGAACAAAAAGCTGTGCCACTGATGGTGATGATGGTGATGGTGATGTTGGTGGTGGTGATGATGATGATGATGATGATGATGATGATGATGATGATGATGATCCAAAGGGCCGGGGATATAGCTTGGGACAGAGCTCTTACTCAGCATGAGCAGAGCCTAGGTACTGATTGAAACATCTCAAATGTACCAGGGAGCAAAACAGGCAAAAACATCTCTGTAGTCACAGGACTTACACTGGGAGAAGACAGCTAAAATGAACAGCAGTGCATGGGGAGCAGTTCTATAAAAGGGGGAGTGTATAACCTGAGGACATGACACTCCAAGGTGTGGTTGAGGGGAAGGATTTTTATTGTAGATATGAAGGAGTGTACAACCAGAGGCACCTGGAAGACTCCAGAACAAAAAGAAAAAATGGCAGACTGAGCACGCCTAACACACTTGGGAGGAAAGGAGAGGAGGAATGAGAGAGGAAGACGAAGCCGGGCGGTGGTGGCACACACCTTTAATCCCAGCACTCGGGAGGCAGAGGCAGGCAGATCGCTGTGAGTCCAAGGCCAGCCTGGTCTACAAAGAGAGTCCAGGACAGCCAAGGCTACACAGAGAGACCTTGTCTCAAAAAAAACAAAGAGAGAGAGAGAGAGAGAGAGAGAGAGAGAGAGAGAGAGAGGAAAACGAAGAGAGAAGACAGTAGCCGGGACTGAGAGAGCACATAGCCAAAACAGTAGGGTAATAGGGGAATGAGAGACTGAGGAGCTCATGGGCTGTAGGGAGCAGGGTGAGAAGAGCTGAGAAGAGCCACAGGTACTTGTAATGCTGAGAAAGCCTGAAGGCCAGCGTCTGTGTTGGTATGCTAATGGGCACCACATAAAGCCATTTGTCCCTTTAGACAGTGATAAGAACGTGGCTCCTTTGGTAGAGGAGAAATGGGAATGGAAAGGGCACCAGAATCTGGCGGTCAGGGGACTGAGAAGGTAGATCTAGGGAAGGGGTGCGTTTGTACGCGGAGGCAGAAGAGGCTGTGGTTTTTATAGAAAAGGCTGTTCCATGGAGCAGTGGGTAGCTATGGGGGTGTGTGAGAAAAAGACTCCTCCAAGCTGATAGCATCAAATGCAAAGGCCCCACGAGGGAGCAACTAGAACGCAGAAGAGCAGTGAGGTCACTGTGCCAAGCAGAGCGAGGGAAGTGTCCTGAAAGGGGCTTGTGAAATCAGAGAGATGAACAGAGTGGTTAGTGGCTAAAAATGGCTCTGGCGACTGTTTTGACAGACTGGGTGGGCACACAAGTAAGGCAGGGACAGAGATGGCTGCAATTAGTCTGCAGAGAGGCACTTTGTTATTGAACTTATTTATCCTTTAAGCTTTTAGGGATTCCCCAGACAGTTGTAACCAAAAGGAACTCTGCAGACGATGCCTTACAAGGCTTCTTCTTTTAAAAGCCAGACAACAGTCACAGGGAGACAGGGGAGAATCTGACATTTGTTTGGAAATTGATGTTTGCCTCGGGGATGGAGTCGCATAAATCTTCACTCTGTCAGGCAGATGGACATGAAGGTATCAGACATGACACATTTGGAATGCACACAACTGGAAGTTCTTTATTAACCAAAAGTAGAGCAGTGGCTTCAGTCTCCCTGGCCCTCTGCCTCTCCTTTGTCCTTATTAAAATATCTCACTGTGAGTGAGCCACACCATGTGTATGTGTGTATGTGAGGCATGTCCGTACCACTTACAGACTCTGCTGCTGGCGTGAAGGTGGGAAAAGATGTCAAAACCACTAAACAGAATAATGGCTTGACATATGTGTAAGGTGGACATTTATTGTTGTCTGTTGCTGCCCACTGAGCTTGCGCACTCAGTCCACAAAGGTGGCTGCCCATCTGCTTTCAGAAGCACACAGTCAACCCTCGGGCCAAATCTACCCATCCACATGGGGTGACCCACTTCTATGCTCCCTTGAAAAATGAAGTGTCTACCTCTTCACATAGGGAAATAAAATTCCCCCTTTTAAGCAGAACAGACAAGTATTTTCCAGCTTGCCACAGCCCTGCTCCAGGTTCCTAAGGCTGTTGTCCTAGTGCAGACAGAGGCCACACAGAGTTTTGCTTCCACTGTAAGACACATGGGAAATCACTTAGCATCAACACACAATTCATCAACTTATGTGGAAAGCCGCTGGCTTGCTTATAGATCACTTTTACCCCTCTGGGTTTTTATTTCCTCAACTACTCACACAAACAGAATAAGTATTTCTATTTCTTTATATTAAGTACAGATTCTGTGGTCACAGTTTAGATCTGGAATGCCCTACCCCAACAGCTCCAATGGGTGGTGGTACCAGAGAGTGACATCAACTCTAGGAGGTGGGACTTTGGCTAAGGAAGTAGGTCACTCAACATTTATCTTGTCCCTACCCCTCCCTCCCTCTTTCCTGCTTTCTGGCCAATAAGAAGGCAGTTTTTCCTCTCTTACACCCTAATTGTGTGATTTGTCTCACAAGAGGTCCACAGTGAAGCCAGTGACCATGGGCTTAACCTCAGGATGAAGCCAGGGAGATCCTTACTCTTTTATAGTTGTTTCTGTTTAGCATTTTGTCACAGTGACAGAACGCTGCCTAGCACAAAATTCAACAACAAAACACATTTTAATGCTTTTCAAGGATTTAAGGTACTTCCCAGACATGATCTTGTGCCATCCTCCTTGCTCTGCAGAGTTCGAGCAGGGCAGGTTGCAACAAGGCCGTGGGTACCATGCCTCTCAGAAGCCTCCCCTCCCCCACCCACGTGTGCACACTCAGCTGCTGCCTGCCTGAACGGATCAATAACTGGAAGGATGGAAAGGTCAGTTAGATGGGATTGAGTTAAAAGGCACACTTGTAATCTCTCAGGAGAATTTTGAAGAAATCACTTTAGCCCTATTAACAGCTCAAGTTCTCTCTCTCACTGCCAGACGGTCGGCACTTCCACTCCTGGCAAAAGGTTGGGAAGGAATTTGATGCTTCCCAGGGGAAGGAAGGAATCCACAGGCAGACGCACTGACTATGTCTAGAGGATTGCCATTTGTGACTAAACATAAGTGCAGAGAGGATTGAGGGAGAGTAGAGACAGACTCCGAGCCTGCACGCACGCACGCACGCACGCACGCACACTGACATGCACCAATTGATAAGATTCACAGGTAAGTTCTTCTGTTTTAGCCAAGACTGAAAAACTATGTGTAACCCTTGTCCTAGTTTCTCGATGGGACGGTTTTTATATTTAAAACAAAGCGCAGGGCCACGGATGGCTCAGGTTCAGCTGGCATGCTGTTCCCCAGGGCACCGACAGCTCTCCCACACAGATATCCGCATATAACCATTTCCCTGAGACGCTTTGTTCTTTCCAAAGGAAATGTGCTTCCCTGTATATGTGAGGACTAACCACCGCCTTTCTTTTCCCCTAACCTCATTATTCTGTTAGCAACAAGATGGCTCCATGAGAATGCTGTGTGCTGGTGCTCCGTTGGAAGGACCAGGGATCTCCAGGCACAGCCCACGCACAAGATGTTCACTTGCTTGGTGTCTGTGTGCTATCTCACCCACATTTTCTTGATCAGCTGATAAGTAATTGGTACGATTTTGAGCAACAATCAATACTTTGCATCTTACATCACTGCCTTTCCCTATGGCTTTTCCAAGGTGATCAAGTTGGCGATTATCAGGGCATAGCTGTTATTCAGCACCACGGTGGAACCTGCTCTGCTGTATCTCCTACAAGGCAGATAGACCGACCTTTGCAAACTGCGCTCTTGGTACCATCACCTTCTAATTCCACCAAATGAAACTTTAGAGTGAAGGGAGGCACAGGCCAGATGCCCACCCCCCACGGCCTTCAATAACTAGTTTCTTAATACACAAGATAATTATATCTTAGGACAAAGATCATGTCCCAAACCACTTTGGGGGTGCTGATGTCCATCTAGGTCCCTCCATTTCCTCTCTTTGGTCTTACCTGTTTGAATAATTAACCTAGGGTTGTATTTTCTGACCAGGTGAGTGGAACCTCCCCCCCCCCCCCCCCCCCCCCCCCCCGAGTGTGGCTATTCTCAAGCTCCTCCCCGGGCCACAGGCTTGGAGGCAGTTCTGAGTATTATCCTGGGCCCGGCTCCATCATTCGCCACCGCCAGGGCTCAGCACCGATCAGCCGAAGAGCAAAGACCAGCTTTTCTATCTTTCAAGACTTTTTTTCTGTAAACAAATTCTGAAGCAGAAAAGTAATATGTTTAAGTAGAATGTACAGCAGAAACCTGGGACTTGACCACTATGGCTTAGTTTTTTTAAAACAGGAAATGTGTGTGTGTGTGTGTGTTAGTGTATATGTTCAGGTCAGAATGGCTTGTGCACATATGTGTGCCTGCATATAGAGGGCAGAATTCCATATCAGATGTTTTCCTCTGTTTCTTTTCATTTTTGGAGGGGAGACGGGGCAGGGTCTCTCACTTAAACTGGAGCATGCTGGTTTGTTTAACAAAACTGCCTGGCTAGCAAGTCCCAGGAATGCCCCTGTCCTGGCCTCTCCAGCTGGAATTGCAGGTGCATGCCATGCCAGCACACTCGGCTTTCACATCAGTGTTGGAGATCAACCTGCGGTCCTCCTGCCTGCACAACGAGCATGTTAGGTACCAGCATTCCTGTCTCCTCAGCTCTAACCTGAGAGTTTCCAGATTTATAAGCATTTATGGAGTAGTCATGCAAGGCCCTGGAGATAAGATAGAAACTCTGCACCTTGTCAGCCCATAATAGATCCTAAGAGTAAGGCACATGGTTCAGAGAGAGAATTGTGAGAGTGATGTATTTAAAGGGATTTCAGGAGAGAAGTTCCTTCAGTGCGATGAGACGAGGCAGTAAGATAGCCTTCACGGAGATGGAGATCTAAGAAACCCATAGAAAGCAGAGAACATTGTTGAATCTAGGCCTTAAAGGACAGCTGTATGTACACAGGGTGACACAAAAAAGGTAAAGACAGGAGATGAAGGGTGTGTTCAGTGGTTTTGTCCCCCAACCTACTTATAAATGGCTCTCTAGGGCTCGTTTCCCGCTCTGTGTTACTGTCCCTTCTTCTCAAGCCTTTCTTCCAAAGTCGTGACTCTCGGATGGGAACAGCAATGGAGACCAAAGGCAGAAAACACCTCGAGTCTCTCTTCTCACGTACCACATCTTTACCTGACTGCTTCAAGAATTATTATGGTTTGATCTCAAAGGCTTGAGAAAAGTCAATATGCTAACTTAGCCTTGGTCACCAGCATGTGGCACTCCTGGGAGGTGGTGAAATCTCGGGAGGTGGGGCCTGGTGAGAAAGAGTAGTTATATTTCATGCAGTGTGGTGGGGGGTGGGGTGGAGAAGGACTCCGTTTTCTTTAAGGGGCTGGCCAATGGGAGTTCAAACATGTTCTAGTGAGTATATGGGCAATATGAGTTAAACTTTTCTCCTCCTCCTCCTCCTCCTCCTCCTTCTTCTTCTTCTTCTTCTTCTTCTTCTTCTTCTTCTTCCTCTTCTTCTTCTCCTCTTCCTCCTCCTCTTCCTCCTTTTGCCGGGGAAGGGGGAGGAGGCCAGATCTGGGAGAACTAGAAAGTGGGTGTGATCAAGGTACCTGATGTGAAACTCCCAAATAACCGATAAAAAATTTTATGCTGGGGGAAAAAACAACAAAACCCCAAAACGACCTCAGTTTCCTTTCTCTCTTTGCTCTGCAAGCACCACACAGTAAACAACTTTTCTCCCCCACGTGTATGCTTTCCATTACCACAAGCTTAAAGCCCCAAACAACCACAGATTAAAATTACTGAGGCTGGAGCCAAAACAGTCCCTCCCCTTTCACAGGCTGTTTAGTCAGATATGTTGTCACAACAATGCAAAGTGACTAACACAGACAGCTGATAAGGGGACTGGGGCCATTGATGCACAAAGTCTGATGATGTAGGTCAAGAAGCCTTGGAGCAATTCTCATGAGAGCTCAGATCAGAATGGCAATAAGACGTGGTAAGCAAGTGCTGATGGGTCTTCAGGCAGAAATAAAGGCTTCATTAGGAGTAAGAGACCACCCCATATGTCCTCTCAAGTAACATGCCTACATTTTATCAACGCCCTGAGACTCCGTGAGAGGCCAAGTTTAAAAGCTAGGTTTACTTGGTGGGTAAATTTTGAGGCAGCGCAGCATTTGTTCTGTGGGGCGGGTATGGTGGGCTGATTTTACCAAGGTTTACAATGTGAAATGGGACTAAAAACCGACTCAGGAAGATTTGAAATTTTTATAGTTGTCCACAGAAAGAACACAATTAACCTTGTAAAAAGTTCCTGAAACTGTAAGTCATAATAAACCTTTCTTGCTTTGAAGTTGATTCATCTCCGGGTTTTTTTGTTTTGTTTTGTTTTTGTTTGTTTGATTTTTTGAGACAGGGTTTCTCTTTTTAACAGCCCTTCTGTCCTATTACTTTGGAGACCAGGCTGGCCTTGAACTCACAGAGATCTGCGTGCCTTTGCCTCTCAGATATTTTTTTTAATACTGGCATTTGCCACTGTAAAACTAACCAACATAAATTGTGAAAAATAGTTTTTCAAATGATTTTTTTTTTTTAGCTTTTTCAAAAGACATGATTTCTCTGTGTAGCCTTGGCTGATCTGGAATTTGCTCTGTAGATCAAGGTAGCATCAAAATCACAGAGATCTACCTGGCTCTGCCTCCTGTGTGTGTGACACCACCGCCCAGCTTTTCAAATTACTTTTTTTTTTTTTTAGTAAGAAAGGAACAGCATATTTGTACTACTGTAAAGATGCCTATAAATATAAACTAGGAAACACGGCTTAGAGAAAGGCTAGAGGCCTTGGGGCTGGGGGTGCTGCTTAAAAAAATGTGCATGTCTTAGTCAATGTTCTATTGCTGTGAGGAGACACCATGGCCATGGAAAAGGAAGCATTTAGTTGGGGCTGGCTCATAGTGCAGAGGTTTAGTCCACTGTTATCATGGGGGAAAGTATGTAGGCAGACATGGTGCTGGAAAGTAGCCGAGAGTTCTACATCTAGATCTGCAGGCAGCAGGAAAAGAGGAAGAGAGGAAGAGAGACTGGGCCTGCCTGGAAAGATTATTTGAAACCTCAGCACCCACCACAAGTGACACATTTCTTCCAACAAGGCCACACCTACCCCAAGAAGGCCACGCCCACTCCTAATCCTTCTCAAATTGTGCCACTCCCTGGTGACCAAGCATTCAAATTTATCAGCCTATGGGTGTCATTCTTATTCAAACCAACACCAAAAGTGAATGTTGTCTCTATTTTATCAAAAGATTCTCTTTATCAAAAAAAGAGAAAGAGAAAAATGTGGGTTGTGGTTGCTGTTTAGGATTTTTTGGGGGTGGGGTTAGTCTACTTTGAGACAGGATCTCTGTATTTATTTTTGATTGTTTTGGAGCTCACTCTATAAACCAGGCTGGCCTCAAACTCATAGAGATCCTCCTGCCTGTCCCTCCTGAGTGCTGGGATTAAAGGCGTGTGCCACCACATTCAGCTTGGAAAATATGTCTTAAATTCCACTGTTCTTACTGATTAATGATGTACATCAAAGGTGAAATAGCTCAGTGTGGTCTTTAGACAGAGGCTTGTAGTATAATAGAAAATTTGCTGATGTTTGCCGGTTACTGAGGTCTCCACAGTACTAAGCATCAAACCAAATGTACTTTCTGCCCTAATTTCCATGTTGTTAAGAAGGCTCGTGCCTCCTTTGAGGGGAAAGAGAGATAGCCTATGGTTAAGAGCAGTTGTTGCTCTTCCAGAGGATCCAGGCTCAGTTTCCAGGACCCACACAGAGGCTCACAGCTATCTGTAACTCCATTTCCAGAGGGTCCGAAGACCCCTGCTGACCCCCATGGGTACTAGTCATGCAGGCAAAACATTTATAAACATAAGGTAAAATAAATAAATCTTTAAAAAAAGGGGGGGCTCCTTTGATTTGTCTTACTAGATTCTGTCTGGCTCAAATGGAAGAATTTTCCTAAAAGTCAGTTTTTATATTTGTATTTATAACCACATTCAGTCCTCTCAAATACAAAATGGTTCAAAGAAAAAATATCTGTGGCCTGGTTTGTTTGTTTGTTTTTTAACATACTTGAGGTAACAGGATTTCACAGATAGCGTCGACTTGGCAATAAAGTAATAGTTTTAAAGTTAAGTGTGTAACTTTACAAAGCAACACATTTTCTCACACTGAAGTGCTGCTTATTGACCATGATAATTACTACGGAGAAGCACCACACCCATCACTAATGCTGCCATCACCGTTTATGGAATGCCTTATGCTTTTCAGGCACTATTCAACCATATCCTGTAAAACAGACAGCCTCACTCTGATTCCACACGTGAGGAAGAGGCCTGGAAAATAATGATGCTTTCAGCAACATCACACTGGAGATGAACTTGAAAAGTGAACTGGCATGACTCCATACCTTTAAAAAAAAAAACCTAGCATAAACATAGATTTACTCCATTTTCAACTATGTGCATACTCGTGTATGTGTGTGTGGGTTTGTGCACATGGGTGTAGGTGCCTGTGGAGGCCAGGAGAGGGCATTAGATTCCCTAGATCTAGAATTACACCTAATTGTGAGTCACCCGACATAGGTAATGCAATCTGAACTTGGGTCCTCTGCAAGAACAGGAAGTTCTCTTAACCGCTGAGCAATCTCTCCATCTCCTCCAGACCTTTTTCCTGTCCATATATGCCCTATTTATATCCACACACGAATGCTTCCTTTGTGTTTGTCTTAAGTCTAGTGATCTTAATCCCATGAAACTAATACAAAGCAAGGTGAGCTGCCTGCTGTGCCAAGAAGATGCAAAGAAGACTCAAAATAAATTTGTTTCTTGGGATAACAACTTATCTATGAAAGACAGCCTGCACTTGCATGTGGGAGTACTGGTCTAACAAATGATATGTTACAAATAACTTAAAATCCTGAAAGAGAAGCGTTGAGCATGACTTACACATGTCTTATCCTGAAAAGCATCTCTGACCAAATTTCCCTTCATGCTCCAGGATGATAACACTGGGCCTCGTGCCCGACAGCCAAAGAGAAGGAACTAAGAGGTATGCAGAACATCATCTGAGACCGTATGCCTCTCCAGTTGCCAAGCGACAGAGCAAGTATATGCTTCATGTGTTGGCAAATAACCCTACCCCACAATTTGGCACAGAATCACAAGAAGGCACATTCAAATGCAAATAGGGTAGAAGTCACAGATGCAGAACGCAGGGCGATTTGTAAAGTAAACACAGCGAGACAGTCATTTTTCCCATCACAAGACCCATCATTATAATCTCTTGCAAGTGAGGGTGCTGAGCTGGCAAAGTCCCTCAGAACATGCAGCACATTACCAGGAGCACCCCAACATGCTAAGCACGGTCTGAGTTGTACTGACTGGCAACCATGCACTCCTGCCCAGCACAGGCTGCAGTTTCATACAGTGCCTCCATGAAAGTGCCCATGACCATATGCATCCCCAGGAGGCCATCTCCCGAGTGCTCCTCTTCAACAGCTACAATAAACTACAAGGATCACTTATAGCCAGCATGACTGCATGCCTGCAATAAAGCCTCTAGGATTCAGGAGCTCTCTGCCTGCCTGTCATTGTCTCTCTCTCCCTCTCTCTCCCTCTCTCCCCTCCCCCCCCACTCACACACACACACACACACACACACACACACACACACACACACACACACCCCTCTGTCCACCTCTGTCCATCTTATCAAGCCTTCTCCCTAAAGGAAACTACTTTTTCATGCTGCCACCTGTTGCAGTTCAGAGAAAGCATCTAATACGGTCTAAGGTAAAGGCAGTTCAGGTGATTATTTTCCTCAGTTCACCTCATAAGGTCATTAGACACTCAAATATATAAGTTCCCTCTGCCTCCCTGAATCAGCAAGGACACTGGTGAGACATCCATACATTTTTGAAAAGGTGAATAAAAATCACTTGCTTTTGCTTCAGTCGGTTCACCAGGGATGGTCTCTCTGGACACTTCCAGAACCTATCTTTTGATTCCCGCTTTGGGTCCTGCTGGTGCATTCTCTGGTCCTCTGCTTCCATTAGTGGCTAATATTCTTAGGGCTTGGGCTATGGTGAGGCGATTGGCTCAATCTACAAACAGTGCTACATTGGGTGTCAAGAGATTTATTTTTTTATTCCCTTTCTACTCACTTTTTGATTCATACAACCTTTCATTGGTTAATTTCTTTGTCTGTCTTTAATGATTTTGAAGGAGCTACATGATCCTTATGGAAATTGCAAAAAAATTAAAGAAAAACAAAAATAATGTTTAAATGTCACTATGCATGTAACACATTAAAACTGTTATGGTTTTGCCTTTAATTTTTCTTCAGCTTTGCTTATGTGAGTCCTATAAATCACACTGAGCAGATGATCTCTATGTTGCTTTTACTTTTACATTTGTGTGTGAGCACGTGTGTGTGGGAGAGAACGTGTGTGTGTGTGTGTGTGTGTGTGTGTGTGTGTGTGTGTGTGTGTG
>OU015753.1:53424541-53451201 GCA_907169655.1 Acomys percivali
TCTTTCTTTCTTTCCTCTTTAATTTCAAGACACAGTTTCTCTGTGTAGCCTTGGCTGTCCTGAACTTGCTTTGTAGATCAGGCTGGCCTTGAACTCACAGAGATCTGCTTGCCTCTACCTCCCCAAGTGCTGGGCCTCCAGGTGTGTGCCACCACTCAGGGCTTCAGTTGGCTTTCTCATGCAGCCCAGGCACATCTGCCTAGGGATGGCACTGCCCGTGGTGGGCTGGGCCTTCCCACAGAGATTAACAATTAAAAAACTGCCTCCCAGATGTGGTCACAGGCCAGTCTGATCAAGATAATTTTTTAGTGGAGGCTCCCTCATCCCAGGTAACTCTAGGTTTGTGTCAAGTTGGCAGCTGGAGCTAACTGTGACCGTAGCCAATGCATATCTGCCTTCCCTTCACTTTATTAAATTATAAATGATGGGGGAGGAGGTGGGACAGGGCCACCGTGAGTTCATGGCCAGCCTTGATCACATAGTAGGACTCTGTGATAAACAAACAAACAAAAATTATAAAGCCCCTCAAAGGCAGAGCCAGTCCCGTCCATAGCTTAGCACCTAGAACAGCACATGGCTGCTTGGGCTTCTTTTTCTCAATAGATGCTCATACACTGGTATGACTTGTGAGCTACAGATCTGTATCACCAGCCAACATCTGTAACTCCATAGTTCTTTCCAATTGTGGCCCATTGGCTGGTAAAATAAATCGAGTCACAATTAGCATGGGCTTTCTAAAGAAATAATGAAGAGAACATCTGAGTGTAAAAATCCATGATAAGGTTAAGTATAGCCACATGAAGTTTTAAAAATATATTTGGTTGCATTGTAAATACATTTCATAGCACGGGTTTAGGCTTATAACAGTGTGACTGTGCATTTTGCCAACAATCGGAATTTTCTAACGACTTACTGTCAGCCATTCTGATATGTATGTGGTAGCAATGTGGCGCTCGGTTCTACTGTGCCTTTCCCTGATGATGAGTGATATGAAGCACATCTTGCCACACCCCCTCTGCACGGCTCGTTTAGAAGCCTCTCTTATTGCCAGCTATGAGACAATCTGGTGGTGTTCTTAAAGCTGAACATGGATTTCCTGTTTCCTGATGATCCCACTTCTACCTCTTTACCCAGTAGAAACTCGCATACGCATGCACAGGTGGCATGTGCAAAACGTTTATGCAAGACCATCTCACCAGCCACAAGTCGGTTGATATTGCCCAAATCAACAGACATATTACCACACAATAGACTCTTAGTCAGAAGAAAGACTAGATCAACTACAACCGTGCAAACAAATGTTGAGGAGTCCCCAAGGTGCAAGCGTGTGAAAAAGAAGCTGGATGCAAGCTCGTCATGCCTATTTCTATCTACATGAAGTTTAAAACTAGGTGAAATTAATCTATGGCGCTAAAGTCAGGGTACCCGTAACCTGGCAGTCGTAAGTAGGACCAAGTTCATGAGTTGAGGATGCTGGTTGATCTGAGTGCTCACCACAGTTTGTGACTTGTGAGATCTTGACACAGTTTCTTTCTGTGTGTGTGTGTGTGTGTGTGTGTGTGTGTGTGAATTTATGTGTGTATATACACATGTGTGTATATGTGCATACTTGTGTGTGTGAATGCACATGTACGTGTATGTGAGAAGAAAATGTCAGGGTTCACGCCTCAAATGCTGTACACACACACACACACACACACACACACACACACTGAGACAGGTTCTGGGGAGAGAACTCGGGAGGTAAATACTATCTTTATTGACTGAGTTATGTCCCCAGCTCCACAATTCCTATTCTTTTAAGGTGTGAAGAAGACTGAAAGATGGCAACACACTCACTCTCCGCCCCATCACGTACTCATCCCGTCTTTGCTTGGAAACAGTCAGGGTCAGCAATCTCAGTAGCCTAGGGGTTAGCTGGTGCTTCCTGCCTCAGAGCCATACCTTGCCTCTCGGGAACTTGCTGCACCCATCAGTTGTTCTGTCCTTTTAGGAGATACTAAACTCATCTAACCCCTCAGATCTGTGAATAGTGCTGGCATGCCCTCCCCTCTCCAGACTTAAGAGCCCTAGGTCCCTTGGCCAACCCCAAAGCATGGCTTTGAACCCCACCCTGCCTCAAAAAAAAAAAAAAATCATGTGAATCCCCAAACAGAGCACAGTTCTGTAGCAGAAGATAAGAAAAGTAGGATTGACCCTTGACCCTTCGCACGAAGAAAGACCTTTTGCTCCATCAAGGTACCCTGTGTGCAATCCACGCTCTCTTCAACAATCAACCGAAAACCCCCATTTTTTGCATAATTACTGTTGAACCTCAATTTACTTTCCGTGTTTATAGGCTGCCTCAGGAATCAGAACAGTCACTTGGCCACGCCAATTCCCCAAAGCTGAATTCCAGTGATGAAGAGCGTCTATCCGGGATACAGTCTTCTCACACCCAGAGACTCCTGCCCCCAGGGAATGAAATCTTTATCTCAATACAGGGTCTATAATCTTTGCCATTCTATTGAAGGAGCTCTATTTTAAACACTATTTAACGTGGTGGGATAGAGCATGGAGAAAACAGAATCCCGCCGCCATCTCCACAGCCTGACCTACCCCAAACACGCCTTGGCCTCAGCCTGGGCAGTGGAGGGTGCTCAGAGCCTTTCCCTCTCCTCTCCCACCGTGAGCTCAGAGCCAAGGCACAGGACAGTGTGTTACTGGCCTCTGTGGGTGGCTGGCGTGTGGCTAGGGCAGGGTGAGGTTGAGGTGGAAAACGTGGCAGGGTGGGAACACGCTAAAAGTACAGGAAACTAAAGGTATCCCTGGGGGAAAATCTACCAGAGTCTCTCCAGTCTTTTGGGGGAAAAGCCTCTCAAACCAGGAAAAGACAGGCAGACACAGGACTACAGAAAAACTTCCTGGCTACCCCGGAGCGGTTTTGACGTCAGGAGTAGGTGGAAAGGAGAGTCATCGAGCGAGCGAGCGAGCGAGTGACGTGCCAGAGAGCAGATCGCGTGCTAGAGGTTGGGAGAGGTGGGCTGGGAACTAGAAAGGCGACCCGACAGAAAACGGAAGCGCTCAGAGGCCTCTAGCGGTGAGGGGCGGGCTTGGGGAGGGAAAAGGGCAGGGACCCGGTGTCTACAGGCTGCGAGGGAGAAACTGCTCCCTACCTGGCCCAAGTCTGCTCCATGATCCAGGCGCTCTCTTCGCTCTCAGGGCGCCGCTCACCCGGGGGTGGCCGCAGCCCGGGAAGATACCAAGCCTTGCCCAGGAGTCTCCAGCGCAAAAAGCCTGAGTCTCTTCCTCCTCCCCAGCTCCACTTGGCACCGGCTCCCGGAGAAGAAACGAGGTCTGCTCTCAGCTTTTTGGATAGAAAGCGAGAGCGCAGGTCGGCGCGGCCGCACCCTCAGCTAACGGTGCGCCGGGTACAAGGCAGGGACTGTTCTCGGGAGGTGGCTGGACGCTGCTGCTGCTGCCGCCTAGCCCAGGCAGCCGGCGCACACTCTCCCAGGCTGAGACGCGACTGGCTGGCACGAGCTGATCCGCACCAGCTGAGCTGTCAACCGCGAGTGAGCAGAGGCGGGGCTCCCGGCAGCCGAGGACCCGCCCAGGTGACACGCCGCGGCACACACCCACCCCCTCAGGCCTCCACCTCCTCCCTTGCAGGCTCGGAAGAACAGTGCCAGCAGAAGTGGCCTTCAGTGATCCTCATCATACCCTCTGTCCCTCCCTCATACCAATGAGCGGCTTTGGAAAAAAACAAACAAAAACCAACCAACTGCTGGGGAGCACTTTGGAGAGGCGATCCTCCCTTGAGCCTGCGTCACCCACCCACAGGTAACCTCGGAGCCAGTGATGGAGTCTGAGAAGGATTCCAGCCAACTGAATGCCAGTGTGCCCACGAGAGTGTCTGAGGGCACAAAGTGATTCTCTGAGATGAGCCCTGTTAGTTTCACCATTAAGCTACAAACAAAAACTTTCTCAGAATGCAGCCCTCCTAGGCAAACCTTCCAGTCTTATTAGCTGTCCGTCTCAAACCCTGGTCGTATACTACTCTGACTTTCCTTTTTAGTTCCCACAGCAACCAGGCTAAAACAAAAGCTCCAAAGAGATAGAGGGCTCCTGAACATCCCACAATGCTTTAAACGCATTAAGAGACTTTTAGAGTGGCATCCAGGACGTGGACTCTCCACTGTGGCTGTTCTGAGATCACAGCGAAAGCCTTTCCTTCCAATGAGGGGCCTGCCCCGACCCTGTGCATCTACTTATGTACCAAAATTTAAACAAGACAGACATGCTGTAATTAGAGGGCTTACCACCTGGAGATCTCTTTGAGCTCTGAAATAAACCTTTTTATTAAGTCACATGATCACTGTTATCGTTAGCTTTACCGCTGACCTTTTAGTTTCAAAAAGCTTTATAAGTGCCTGTATTCGGTGATGTCAATTTAGGTAGATTTGTTTGCAAATGGCACAGTTGAAAACAAGAAGGCTCGATTCAGCCTGGGCTCTGATAAGGCCAGTGGTGTGGACCAGACCAGTCTGGGTTCTCCAAATTTCCAAAGATACACCAACAAGGCTTCTCCAGAAGGAGGCATGCCTGAGTGCTGGCGGAACTGCAAAAAGCCTGTAAGGTGTCAGGAAGTTGTCAGCTGCCTCAGTTTCTTGGGTTAGTTCTAATCGTTAATAGGAAACAGGAGGTGGGGGGGGGAGCGGGGAGAGGGGAGCGGGGAGGGGGGAGAGACATAGCATAGCAAACTCTGAGGTTTAGAGGCGCTGTTTTGAAACCAGCCTTGTCCAGACTCTACCAACCTGAGCACTTGTAGTGAAAACTACACTATTCTTGAGATTAGACCCCTTTCCCCCCTTTAATGTTCATGTAAAATGTTACCAGGATGGGACACAACTAAGGTCCAGTTTGACACTAGGCAAAAAGCCACAAGCCACCTGTCACGAAAAGAATCCCACTGTTGCCTTGGGGGAGGGGCGGGGAGCTCAGGTTTCCATCCCTCATACCAAAGTTGATGCTATATTTAGTTGTGTCTGAAATCAAATTATGGGCTGCTGAGTTGTGGAGAGAGAGACTGTCTGCAACCAGCCATGCTTCAGAGGAGATAGAAGCTAGCTAGGTAAAGCGCGGCCTCCCAGAAGCGAGGCTGGAAACCCGGCTTGTTTAGTTTTGAAATAACTGTTTTGTTCAAAAGTTTATAACATATTTATTTCAGACTGTTCAGAAATTACAGAAAACTATGTAGCAGATAATATAATTCTTAATACCTAGTGATAATCGATGTATAAAGCTTATGGAATCTCTTTCCTGTCTTTTATAAATGGAGTATTTAGTGCAAACATGGGCTTACTTAAACACACCCAGTGTTATTTGTGAGGATAGAAACTTATCTGAGGTCTAAAAGCTTTCACATATTTCTAATTTCTTCTTAGACTTCAAAAGAAAAATACTTGTCTAAATATCACAAATGTAGCACAAATGCTTATGTGTCTCCCTTTTTCTTGTCATGTTTGGCACATATTTATATAGCCATATTTGCAGCTTAGACCTGTGTACTTCTCCCCTTTCCACTGGCCATGTGTCTGTGTTTTCAGGCAGTGCTCATCTCTGTCGGCCAGTGATTACACAATGTTTTATTATGGCTTTCAGCAGAATTGTAGCCTGCTGAATAATATTATTATGTTGATTAACTATGCCATTTCTAATATTAGTGTCAAATAATATTTAATGAGCATTTTTCCTGCCTCTATTCTTTCATTGTACCATGGTTTGAATGTATGGATCCCTCTGAAATCCTTATGTTGGAATGTAAAGAGTGGGCCTAAGAAGTAAGGGCTTCAGGGGCTAATTAGGTCATGTTATATTCTCAGGAATGGGATTGGTGTTCTTAGAAAAAGAGCTTGAAGGAAGTGCCCTGGTCGCTTTTGTCCTTCTGTTTTTCTCCCTGTGTCAGGATATAGCCTTTGTCCCATAGGAAAGGTGTAGCAACAAGGAGCCATATTGACATCAAAGAGCAAGCCTTCACCACACAGTGATCTGCTTTCACCTTTACTTTAGGCTTAATCAGTCTCCAGATCTGTGAAAAACACATTTCTATTACTTATAAATAACACAGCCCAAGGTGTTTTGTTATAGCAACAGGAACAGACTGAAACAAGTTTTTTGTTTTTGTTTTTTTGAGATAACTAAATCATTATATTGTTGGAGGTAAAATGATCCCAATTTTGTCATCTCATATGTAGCTTCAGTATCAGTAAGATTTATCATTAATTTTATTGTATAATAGAGAAATATTAGTTGTAAAATATTTTAGGTATCTGTTACTACTTGTATATAATCTAATATCATTTCACTTTCCTTTGCATTTATTATAATACTAATTAATAAGTTCCTATGTCATATGCTTACTTGGGAAGCATTACCCAGTCTGAGTGGAATCCCTCTGTGGTGAGTCCCTTCCTGCTAGAACAGTGCAGCCTAGCATAGACGCCCAGGGCTGTGATGTGAGCAGACTTCCCTTTCCCACTGTGGGTGAAGGGTAGGTGGCTTGGGCGCGGGTTAGTGTTCCACAGACCCATACAGAAGACCAGATAGAATCTGCCTGAGGAGCATCCATCTTGTGGCCATGTGTGGCAGAGCAAGAGAGCTGAGGGACACTAATGATGCCCCTCAGGTCTTTGCTCAGAACTGCCATACTGTTCCTTCTACCATATTCCAAAACATAAGTCAAATGGTTGAGTCCAAAATCTTTAGAGGAAAAACCCACACGGTCTATACACAGGGTGCAGGAGCCAAAGGCGAGTATTTGTGTGACAGTGATATATCTTGTCAGTCTCTATATGTGGTGTTCCCACAGTTTTTGTCCATTTCTTCCCTCAGAGATGCTAGCTTTTACCATTCCTCATCCCCATTCAAAATTAGCTGTGGCACTTAGTAAATGAAACATTACTTGCTCTGGCCTTTAAAATATGAGAGGCATGTACCACTTCTAAGTAGAATGTACATACTAAGAGTCAGACACAGTTAACCTTCGCTGTTTTCCATTGTTGTATTGATACTGAGAGAGCGATGTGTGCCGAGCCAAGGTCGGCACCAACCGAGGTCTCCGAGGGACCATAATGACCAGAGGCATTCTGTTGACTGAAGTCAAAATAAGGTAAAAACACATCACACAAATTAAATTCCTGGAGGTTGGGGGTTGACTCTGCGGTTAAGAGCAGAGGATCCAAGTTCAATTCGTAGCACCCAAAAGGCACTTTCACAACAGTTAGTAACTAGTCCCAGGGAATCCAACACCCTTTCCTGCCCTCTAGGGGTGCACATACTGCACATGCAGGTGTGTAAAGGCACTCCTGTGTGTCGCTCACATGTGTAAAGTAACAAGAGAAGTAGCTCTAAAATGTTCTAAATTAATTTTTTAAAAAAATCTTTAAGTCACTGAGGTTTGGGGGCTTGTTTCTGGAGCCACGTCTGGCCTGTTCTGATACTTCATGACACTCCCATTGTGAGCTGCTTTTCTCAGCATTGCACACGGTCCTTATAATGAATCTGCTCCAAGGTGTCTGCACTAGAGCAAGGTAAACTGAACTGATGATGTCGGTCAATTCAACCAGGTGCGTTGTTTCTTCCTGAGTGCATAGTGCTCAGCTTGGCCCTTCATAGGTCGGCTAGCTCAGTGGGTTGCGCGCCTGCCGATGTTTCCAGGAGCCTTGCGATGCCTCCTCCCTTCAGTGCCCTTAAAGCCTCCCGTTCTTCCCTCCAGCTCGACTGTGTGTGAAGGGGACTCATGACCCTGAAGTGGGTGACTGTGTGGCTTAAGTACAATAAGGAGAATATCCACGTCTAACCTCATATCAGGTTTTCTTCTAAACTATACGTTTAGGCAAGAATTTCAGAAATGCTAGCAAGTGTCTTCTCCAATCTCACGCTAACAGGCTTTTAGAATCCGTAGTATGATAAAATGTGGACAAAAAAAAAAAATAGTATTTTAAAAAGAGCTATTCAACTTTTTGTTTCATTTTGTTTTTGAAGATAGGTCTCCCTTAATGGCTTCCAATTCCCTATGTATAAGCATGTGCTGCTATGCTCAGGCTTGAGCTATTCAATTTTTGAAGACTTTTAGAGACAGTATAAAGAGCCAGACTTGTTAGATTTAGAAACCAAACTGTTTCTCATCTTTTCAGACAGTGAAAGCTTTCAAAATATGAAGTGGATCCAAGGCAAAAAAATAAAACAAAATCTAGGATGCGCTTATTAAAGCCACGGGGAAGGCCTCCAAAAATATGTAAGGAAGGGCCTCATGTGCTCTCCCATTTAAACAAGCAGTCTGTGAGAGGTCAAGGGTGTGCCTTTCCACCACACAAAGACCTTTCTCAAAACCTGGTGAGTCCATTTTCCTCTCACCAGATGTAGAGGCAGACCAACTGAGTGAAAAAAGAAGATTTTTGGAAAGAAGCAAGGGTGTGACTTTTGCCCAGTGGAGATAATTATAAACTGATTGATAAGGCACCCTTTTAGCTCTTCAGGGACCAGCGTCAGCATAGACTGAAAGGGATGAAGACAGTAGAGGAATAAAGAGATGCTTTCCTTGTTAGTCCCTAAACATCACAGTATGCCAACTGTTTACACAGTGTGCACATATATCATCTGTGTTATACTTTGGGTCTAGAGTGTCTCCTACCAGGGCTGGAGTGATGGCTGTCCTGCAGACAATCAGCTTTGAGTCCCAGCATCCACATGGCAAGTCACGATGCCCTGTAACTCTAGGACCGGCATATCTGGCACCCTCTCTTGGTCTCCACGACACCAGGCACACGAGGCACAGACATAAACAGGAAAACGCCCCATATGTATATAACAAACAATTTGAGGAAAGAAATAATAACAGCATAAAAGTCTGTAACTACTCCAAAGATACAAAGTTTTAGCCTGAACCTAAAATCCTGACAAAGCTAGTTGAATCTGTGAACGTGAAACCTGCGTGCACAGAAGGATACGCATGTATGAACTTTCACACGGTAAAAGCTCTTCTAGCAGAGTTCATCAGTTCAAGGCTGATATGCATCTCCTTAGCCTCAAGGAGGACCTGACTGTGGCCTGTGTGGATGTGCATGGCGGCCAAGTAATGCAGAGAGAAATGGTTGGCTCTGCAGGAATGGAAGGCTGAACAGCAGGTGAAGGGGCAGCTGCCTCCCAGAACAACAGAGGTCAAGGCCAGGAGCAGTTAAGAAAATGAAAAACATCCTTGGGTATTAAAAAGAGAGAGGCTGTTGGAGGGGCCCTACTGTTTAAGGTTGCAGTCCACTCAGTCCACACAGCCATTCTGAGCTTGCTGTTAGGCTCAGGACCCCCTCTCCCCAGCAGGGCCTCCAGCTCTCTGCCTGACCTCATCTGGAGAGTGTCTTTAGACATAGACCCTAACCACATTTGATATGTGGCCTTTGACACAACTTCCTGCTAGCTCGCCCCTCCCTGTGCCTATAGGATAATTAGGTACTGTGTTCCTGTTCATACCACATGCAAATCAAGCATCATTGAAGTGCCTAATTCCAACCAATCATGTACACCTACGCTGAAAGCCCCACCCACTCCCCAAGGACTATATAGTCTTTGATCTCCCCTAGAAAGGTTGAACTAGCTCCCTGAAGTGGTTTCCGGGGTGCTCAGTCTCTGATGTACTCAAGGCCTTCCAAGCCCTGTGCCTCACCTTCTGCTCCTCCTGCCTTCATGGGCTGGTGGCCAACAGCCCCCCCAAAGGCCCCCCCCCCCGAGGAAGAGGAGAACCACAGGGTCCTTTTAAAGGGACTTTTGTCTTAAAGAAAGCAGTGGCAGTTCAGGAGTAGCTAATACTGGTGGGACTAAGTTATTCCTATCAGCTGACACAACACAAGAAGAAATTTAGCTACCTAAGTCCATTCAATTCAACACAAGCCCAACCAAAGCAGAGCATGTGCTACACACTGGGTGTGTGATTGAAAGCTGGTGTGCAAAACCACACACATTCCTTAAATCATACAACAGACCTGAATGCATGAAGATAGGCCCTGTGTAGGCACCAAGACTAAATATAATAATAATTTTTTTAAAAAACCATTTATCACAAACTTAAAAAGTCATGGCTTTTATTCAAAATTTGCTGGCTTGTTTTTAATTGTGCCACAATGCCTACATATATCAAAAGAATACAATTTATCCCAGAAATTGGCACAATCATCAACTAAAAACAATTTTTTTTAAATAAAAAAAAGTATGGTTGAACAAAGTTTGTTTTTACCGGTAGAAAGAAAAGTGTCCCCATCCTCTCCTGGGTGGCCACAGAGGCCCACACTCCTGGAAGGACAGACAGCACAGCAATGTCACACAGAGCCAGGGTTAGTGGCTCTATAGTCCAGCCCTGTAGTTTTGGTCGAGCTACTTACAAAGTCTTTATATTTTGTAAAATAAGTTTAATGACAATAAATAGTTGAACGCCATTGCAAGAACAAAAGAAGACCATCTGTGATTGCCTGGAATGGTTTAAAAATTTAATACATCATGGATATTTTCTTTGTTGATGTTTGCATAGGATTCCTTATAAATTAATTTCAGTTCTACTACAAACTGCTCCCTAGGCCTAATCCAGTGACCCCAAATTTCCATTTACTAGCCTCCTGCCTTATCATAAGACCAAAGCTCTGACATTGAGTAAGCAGGTTCCCTAACTTCCTTCTCACCCTGTGCTTCAGTGTGTGTGTGTGTGTGTGTGTGTGTGTGTGTGTGTGTGTGTGCGTGTGTGTGTGTGTGTGTGTGTGTGTGTGCACACGCGTGCCACAAGCATTCACATGTATATTCAGAACCACCCACTTTGTTGGCTAGCCTTGTCTGTCAGCTGTAACAAAAACCCCAACAAACGAAATTACGAACAAGCCTTCAGACAGCTGGTGGTAATTTACTCACGCATCTCCCATCCTTTCAACACCCACTGTTTATGTGCATCTGATGCTGGGGGAGGAGAAATCAAGCAATAGACGTGGTATGTAAATTTCTCAGAGGCACTTTGAAGCAATGAAGAAAGACTTGTGTGAATTCTCTGTGTAATTCTCCTTGCTTTGCATAGATTATAAGTCTTAAAAATCTGGCCGACTGGCATTATGGTCAGTAAGTACATTTCTGGAAACAGAAACAATACTGGCATAAATTCCTAGGAAGCTTCCAAGCTCTCTTGACAGTCCACCATCACTAAAGCCTGAGTGATTTTCTAGGATAGGACATGCTATTCTGAGACCAGCACATAACCGATCCAGGCAGGCTTGTGACCTGTAAGACAGATAAGTGGAATGCCAACCCCTGGTTTAAATCTGAGACTGGACTTTTGAGTTATGAAAATGTTTGCTAAGAACAACATAGCCATGTCCGCCCATGCTCCTTGCCTTTGAATGTAGCTTACCACTGGAGACAGGGTGATAGATGATAGAAAGAAAAAGAAACATATCTACACACATATATACATACATGCACACATATATACATACATACACATATATACATACACATAGAGACATACACACATATATGCATACATACACATACACACATACACACACACATACATACATACCCGTCTTTGGTTTTAAAAAATATTTCCATTCGTAATTGTTTCTCTACTTTTGAGAAGAGTTTTGAAACAGCACAGTTTCTCCTCTCTCCACACATACACACAGTGACTGCTGTCATCCAGATCAACTGTTTGAAAGTATAATTCAGATTCTTCATTACTAAAGATTCAGTATTGCTTAAGACCAATTAAAATTATTAAATACCTGGTTGCATTCCTGCCTGTCGGGCCAGCTTTTGTCTCTGTTAAACAGAAAATTTTGCTCATCTGAAGTCCTGAAGCCAAAGCCTTGACAAGCAACTCTCGGTAATCAAGGGCTCCTCAAACAGTCAATTCCCAAGACAAAGGCGCAGCTGCCAACAGTGACAAACCCAGTCTTCTACACTTGGAACCACTGGCAGCCAATTTCTTGGCAGTTTAAAGCAGCTGGGTTTCCTTCCCCTCCTTTCAGCTGGCAGGGGCTCAAAACATCGGGAAGCAACCCCAGAAAGCTTTACACATTCAAGTAAGCTCTAAGGGCAAAGGTCTCACATTCTGCAAGCAATTCGTCTCATATCCATGTTATGCCCAACACTATTGCACTCCATAACAGGCCTCTGGCAATTCTAGACAACAGAGGAACAAACCTCTAGCAGTCATTTATCCTGGATATGAGTTAATTCCATTCTCATATCAGTCCAGTAAAGCAAAATCTAATAAACGGCACTTTAATGCAGTATTTTAGAAAACGAAATGAATGGTAAACTTCTCATGATGGCTGGGAAGATGGTCCAGTTGGCATAGCCTGCTGTGCACACATAAAGGCCTGAGTTCACTCCCCAGCACACACCGAGAGACTCCATCTCAAAAACAAAGTGGGCCAGCTGTGATGGTACACATCTGTAATCCCAGCACTCAGGGAGGCAGAGGCAGGCCTGTGTCTATGAGGTCAAGGCCAACTTGGTCAACAAAGTGAGTCCAGGACAGCCAAGGCTACACAGAGAAACCCTGTCTCGAAAAACCAAAACCAACAACCAACCAACCAACCAAAAACAAAGTGGAGGAACCCTTGAGGAATGACACCCAAGACAGACTTCTAGCCAACACACAAATGTGCACTCATGGACACACATCATCCATGATGAAGTAAATCCTGGGAGGAAATCCTTTGCTTCCTTCCTTCCAGCCATGGTCCTAGTTATTCACCCCTAGACGGCATCCTAAGATGCAATGATAAATGGCAAAGCCCTAGATGTGTCCCTTGTGGTGCTCTCTTGTGCCAGGCTCCACAGACCTTGTAAGCCACAGCTCTCACTCTATGTATTGTCACCTGCCAGACAGCAAATGGCCCCTTTAATATCCCATAAGGGAAATGCACCCGTGGCTAACAGGGAGACAGATCAGCGGGCAGTGGCACTTGCATGCAAGCCTAGCGACTTGCGTTGGCCCCCCAGGGACCCACATGAAGATGCAAGAGAGAACTGAGTCTTAATGTGCCCACCCTTCCGAGGCCCAACTCAGAATGATGTAATTATTTCTTTTTCTTCTTTCATTTCTTTCAGATGCTAGACAGAGCCTAAGGATGCATTTGAACTCCCTGACTAATGCTATGGGCTTCCTTACTCCTTTTCCTACACTCTCCTCACCTCGTGGCTGCCTGCTGCCCAGCCGATGACCACTGTGCTGCCTTATATGGAAGAGCATGATTCTTATGTCTTCTCTTTTTCGTTCTCCTCCTCCCTTCCAGGCAGCTGCGAGACTTACGTCTTGTCTGTCCTAAGGTTTTCCCTTTAAACACCAGCAAATCATTTTCACTCTTCTGTTATAGTCTACTCCTAAATTCTTCTATTAAGGAGAAGAAAAACACTTAAGAAGACACTTTTTGGTTACACTTACTTCCTGGCTTTTAATTCTTGGCAGAAAAAAAAATCATGCCCAATCCAGACCCTCAGACAGCATCACAGACCCTTACCTGCACATACATACTGTGACACTTCCCACAATAATTTTAAAAGCAGCTGTGACACAGGGCCAGCTAGACGGGCCTGCTTTTCATTTCAGATCTCAGTTGCAAGTTGCTGTGATCTCTAAGGCGCCAGGGAGGCAGAGAAGGAAGTAGACTTGGCAGGAGAGAAAAGAAAGATCAAGTTACTTCAAAGAGGCCATTTTGTTGTTGTTACCTTGGGCTTGTTTTGTTGAGTTGTGTTGTGTTTTGTTGTGTTGTGTGGTGTTCTGAGACAGCATCTCGTATAATTCAGGCTGGCCTCAAACTCTTGATCAGTGTGCTCCCACCTCCCCAAGTGCTAGGATGGCAGGTGTGTGCCAACACACACACACACACACACACACACACACACACACACACACACACACACACACACACAGCATGCACATGCATACACTGAACTTGTAGCATTTATCTGTTTAACTCAAAAACAGATCTATTGCACCCTGACTCTTCTGACACAGGGTCAGAAGTAGCTGACCTTTACACAGGCTGGAGCAACTTCTGGTTGCTTAGGACACTTCCAGTCTGGAGGCTCTCTATCCACTGACAACAGCTGCTCATCTAAGGTACAACAAAAGCCACCCACATGCGCCCCCTGCTGGTAGACTCTATCTTGCCTCTGCAGCCCCGACGGTGTATTTTACTTGTCCCTAAATGGTCCCCAGTAGTTCTTTTAATTATTTTCTATGTTCTCATGCCTCGTCTGTTGTATTTATTTTCGCTACCTGCCACCCCTCTATAGGCATTTCGCTCATTCCCTAGTGCTGGGGCATCATGGGCCTGCCTTCCTGCATCCTTCACGTCTGGTTCATAGGGTCAGCATTGCTCTGGTCTTGTGTTTGATTCTTTTGCCTTTGTGGGGTAGTTTTTGTTTGTCTGCTTGTTTGTTTGATTTAAGACAGGATCTCACTTTGTAGCCCTGGGTGCACTGGAACTGCCCACACAGATCAATTAGCCCAGAACTTGTGACAATCTCCCTGTCCCACTCCTGGGTTCTGGAACTGTAGGCATGAGCTACCACGTCCCATTTCTCCTCTATCCTCTGGGTAGAGCACTGGGCTCATAGCTCCAAAGCACAGCTTATCTGGCCATGTGCCTGGCCAGCCCTTCACCGGCTTCTGCTCTCAGTTTGCTTTTACCAAAGTATGTACAGCTCAGAGCTCATTTGATTGATACTCTGGTGAAGATCTTCAGTTCAGTCCGATTTTGAAAGATTGAGCCTCCCTTATGATCTCTCTTATAGTGCCAGTTCTGTAGGCTCAATTTTCTTAATAATTATATTTTATTGCAAGCTTATTAACCAAGAGTACCTCACTAATAACCCAAGTAACCTAAACAATAGGAAAAAGAGATTAAAGAATACAATAATGAAACTGTAAGGATACCAGTTCCAAGGAATGATTCTCCTGGTGTAATCAGCAGATTTCTTCTGCTGGAACCTGGAGCAACCAGAACCGGGAGCCTCAGCAGAGCTGGGAGCCCCAAAGCCTTCCCGAGAGTGGTTCTCTCTAGGAGCGTCTCAAAGTGGAGCGATGAACAGCCAAAACTATCCCAAGTCTCCAAAGGCCCCGCCTCTTGTTTTTGGCTCATATTTATATCTCCTCCCAGAATTTGTTCAAAGATGTTTTTCAGCTGGTTAACAACCAGTTTCCCCAACAAGGTGGTTCGATTTCTAAGGGGATAAACATCACCTGCTCTCTCACAAGTCTTTTTCTCATCCCCTACTTGTGATCTAAACAAAAAAGCATGTTTATCTCTCTTTCACAGTTCTGTCTGTGAGACAGAGTGCAGAACTTCGCTGGGACAATGGGGCAAAGGGATGAGATGTGCTGATATCAGCTGAGACAGGAAGGAGGTGAGACACACAAACGTCATGGAAACCTTGGGGATTGTCTGGGGGCAGAACTGAACAAGTACATATGGAAGCTGATATGATTCTCTTTGCTTTGAGGGTTATTTTCTTATTTTCTTTTTTATTTCTTATTTCTTATTTATTTTACGGTTTGAAGTTTTGTGTTTGTTTTGTTTTGAGACGGAGTCTTACTGTGTAACCCTGACAGGCCTGGAGCTCACTATGTAGACCTGGCTGGCTTTGAACTCACAGAGATCCTCTAAGGTGCTGGGATTAGCAGTGTGTGCCTAAATATTCTGTGGATGCAGATGAAAGTCTTTAAGGGGATCCCCACAGTGCAGTGCAGTCTGCAGCCCCAGGTCTGGCTTTACTCCCTACTTGTGTTTTGAGTCATTCCAGCTTCATTCCAAAGGAGGGAAGGAAGGAAGGACCCTGCTGCTCCTCTGATGTTCAGGGACTCAGGCAGTGGGCGTAGACTGGGGTAGGCAGCCTCTAAAATGGTCCTGGATGGTTGCTGTTCATCAGACCTGTGTGTGCTGTCCGAGATGGATGGACAACCTACTTCTAAAAAGTAGAGCACCATAGATGTGATGGGGTACCATCTTCAGGATTAGTCTGCTTGTCTTTTAATCAGAGGTTCCCACCTTGAACACGCAGTATTCTTTCTCTTAGATAATTCTGCCAGGATAGACAAGCTACCATGATACAGGCATATGTATGGTGAGCACAGAAACTGAGACTGTCAAACGTGGAGGCATTAACGCCTGTAACCGTCATGAGAGGTGAGATTTGCACACCTAGGTGGGAAGTTGTCCATCCCTGTCAAGTTTTGAGATGAGCTCAGCCTCAGGCAACTACTTCACTGTAGCCATAAGCTGCCCCGCTCCCAGCTAAGCTGCTCAGATTCCTTGTCCTTAGAGCAGTGGTCCTCAACATTCCGAATGCTTCAACCCTGTAATACAGCTCCTCATGTCGTGGTGACCACCAATCATAAAATTATTTTTGTGCAACTTCATAACTGTAATTTTGCTACTGCTATGAACTGTAGCATCAATATCTGATATGAAGGATATCTGATATGCAACCCCTGTGAAAAAGTCTTTGACTCTCAAAGGGGTCTCAACCCCAGGTTAGAGACTGTGAGACACAGAATGTCTGTAGTTTTTAACTATTAAGCTTTGAGCTGGTTTGCTATGTAACAACAGCTGTTATAAACTATAATGCAGCAAGAGGGCATACCTTTGGCAGGCTGTGTGAAGGTGTACCTCTGAGAAATTGTGCCATGCTACAGATCTGTTCTAAAAGAAAGGGGAGAGGAGTGAGGATGTGGGGAAGGGATAGAGGAAGAGAAGTGGTCATACAGACAGACAGACAGGCAGACTGGCCAACAGGCAGACAGGGAGCAGAGAGAGAGAGAGAGAGAGAGAGAGTCATGAGGGGAGAGAGGGGTGCACACAGAGAACAGAGAAAGGACTGCAGAGAGAGAGAGAGAGCTGGGTGGCTGGTGGTCTTTTTATCTGCAACATGCCTGCCACACCTTTTTGAGGGTTAGCCTGGTGCTCTATGTGTACAAATGCTGAATTCTGGTCCTCGAGATCTGGTTGCAGTCAGGATGAGTACATTGTCATGTACTCTGAACAGTGTTGTGTAAACTTTGTTCCTCAGTTTTCTCTGATTAGTTAATTAAAAAGCTGGACAGCCTGTAGTTGGCAGAAGAGAGGTAGGTGGAGCTTCGGTTCCCTGGCTTAGAGTCTCAGGTAGGGACCACAAAGAGAGGGAGAGGAATGAAGAAGAAATAGAGAGAGGGCATTGCCATGAGGACTTGACCTGATGGGCCAGAAACAGTCCAAGTGGGACCAATATGGCAAGTAACTTGGGGCATGTGACTGGGAAATAGCAAGACCAGCATAGAGGATTAATATAAATACTTATCTTCCCAGTTACTGAGCTTAAAGTTTATTAATAAACATAAGTCTCTGTATCATTTATTTGAGAGCCAGAGTGAATGAATAAAAATCCCCCCAAAATATAATTATCACTGGGCACAGTGGCACATGCCTGTAATCCCAGCACTCAGGGAGGCAGAGGTAGATGGATCGATGTGACTTGGGGGCCAGCCTGGTCTATAAAGCATGTCCAGGACAGCCAAGGCCACACAGAGAAACCCTGTTTTCACACACACACACACACACATACACACACACACACACACACACAGAGAGAGAGAGAGAGAGAGAGAGAGTCCTAGACACAGACAGACAGACAGACACACACACACACACACACACAACTTCAGCACCTGGCAGTGCCAGGTGAGGATGTAAGCAGTTGCTAGGTCTCTGAGAACAGACCAGTGGAACTGCCTGTACACTAACAACAGCAAACTAATAGAACTAGTAAAACATCAACCTTCTTGTCAGTCCAAAGTCACGCTGCAGATGCAGAGGCTCCTCCCACCCACAGAAAAGCTATTATTCTCTCTCAGTAAAGAAGAACAAAGAAGTCAGAGCAGTCATTTAAGGATGCACAGGAACACCTAGGTTTATGGCTGTAGTCGTTACTTTTCTATTGCTACACTAAAGCACCATGGCCAAGGCACCCTAAAGAACAGTTTATTTGGCCTTCTGGATTTGGTAGGGTGGGGGACGATGAGCGGCCATGAGGCAAGGCAGAGGCACAGTGGCCGGAGCAGGAAGCCGAGACCTTACACTTTACACTGCAAGCAGATGGAAGGAAAACAAAACCTCGCCTTCAGTGACATACTTCCTCCAATGGGACCACATCTCCTAGACCCCCAAACAGCATCGCTAATTGAGAACCAAGTGTCAAATGCCAGAGCCCAGGGGGAACCATCTCCACACCGCCACAATGGCGATGAAGAATGAATACATTAATGATCATTTGAGATCATCCTGTTGTCTGTGCCTCATGCAGGTTATCTCCAGAATGTGGTTTAAATCGGAAAATACATGAGGCTCATGAAGACCTTTCTTCTTGAAACCCCCCCAATGAAACTATGTGTCTTAGTTGCTGACTTTCACTGTAGATTGATACAGCCAAAAGTGTTAGAGAGTGAACTGTACTGGAGAAAACACAGGTGCTGTGGTGGCTTGAATGGCAGTCCCTCCCCAAGGCTCATATGTTTGATATGTGGTCCTCAGGTAACAGGGCTGTCTGGAAGGGCTTAGGAGGTGTGGCCTTTTGGAGGAGGTGCGTCACTGGGGGTAGGCTTTGAGGTTTCAAAAGTCTCATTCCATCCCCGGGTACTCGCCCTGCTGCTTGTGGATCAAGATGTGAGCCATCGGCTGCCATGCCTTCTTCCCAGCATCATAAACTCTAACCCTCTGGAACCATGTGCCTGTTGGCTCCAATTCCTTAATGATTCTACTTTATTAGGGATTTATTAAAGACACGTACCTCCCTTACAACCCGACTACCCTAAACAGGAGGGAAAGGCAATTAAGGAGAACAAGAATGAACCCTTCTGGGTATCAGTTCCGTGGGGGTAATTCCCCTGGCATAGTTCTCAGGAGTCTAGCAGATCATGTATCTGACAGAAGACAGAAAAAGCCAGACCGTCTGTGGACTGAACTTGGAGGTATCTACAAAGATGCCACCACCTTGGGTAGGAACCGGTCTGTCTCCTCTCCCCCACCCCTTCTTCCTCCCAATCCATGGTCGTTTTTGAAATACAATACCCCGTGGTACAACCACTTTGGAAGTCTATCTGGTGCTATCTCAGAAAACTGAGAATAAGGCTTCCTCAAGACCCAGCTATTCCACTCCTTGGAATATTCCCAGAAGATGCTCCCCCACACAACAAAGACATATGCTCAACCATGTTCATAGCAACCTTATTCATAATAGCCAGAACATGGAAACAGCCCAAGTGTCCCTCAGTAAAAGAATGGATAAAGAAACTGTGGTACATTTACACTATGAAATACTACTCAACTATTAAAAACAAAGACTTCCCAAACTTTGTGGACAAATGGATTGAACTAGAAATGATCATAATGAGTGAGTTAACCCAGAAGCAGAAAAACTCAAATGGTGTATACTCACTTATATCTGGACACTAGGCCAAGGGGCATGTCCCATGAAAGTCTTCACTTGCCAGGAAAGTGGGACAGAGGGGAGGACATCCTATTAGGAATCTAGGTGAGAGAAGCATGGGAGAATGGGGAAATAGAAGGATCCAGAGGGTCCTAGAAACCTACAAGAAGAACATTATGATGGGCAGATCTGGGCCTGGGGGTCCTGCTCAAACTATGGCACTAGCCAAGGACAATATGTGCAGTAAACTTCAAACCCCTACCCAGACCTAGCCAATGGACAGGACATTCTCCACAGTTGAATGGAGAGTGGGGACTGACTTACACAGGAACTCTGGTGCCCCATTTGACCACGTCTCCTGGATGGGGAGGCCTGGTGGCACTCAGAGGAAGGATAGCAGCCTACCAAGAAGAAACTTGATACCCTATGAGCATATACAGGGGGAGGAGGTTCCCCTCAGTCACAGTCATAGGGGAGGGTAGTAGGGGGAAAGTGGGAGGGAGAGAGGAATGGGAGGATACAAGGGATGGGATAACAAGTGAGATGTAATATGAATGAATTAATAAAATATATATATTAAAAAAAAAAAACCCTGGTCTGAATGTCTTTTGTCTTGGGCTGATCCTTCCTCCCTCTCAGTCTATAGTCAAGCATTCCAAGACTGTTTTCACCTTGGGCCCAGACTAAGGCAAGATTACATTCTCTTCACATAAGCCCAATTAAGTTATCTTTTCTAAGCTGCCTGTGTGGTTCAGGCACCTAGGCACCGCTGTACACTGGTCTGGGAAAGATAAAGTGGAGCCAGAATGGGTGAATCCGTCTACAGGCTCAAGGTCCAGATGGCTGGGGAAAGGGGGGGTTTCACCAAGACTTTCAGTGTTAATAGCTCTTTTGAGCTATGGCAGCCTAGGGTCCCCTTCTTCCTTTCAGAGCTTCTAGACTTCTGGACTAAGAAACAAAGCCTAGCCTGGCAGGGGCAGAAAGGTCGAAGGATCTCAGTCTGGCGATGAATACCCGGAGACAGAAAGCATTCCTGGAAACAACTCTTCAAGTGTTCCAGGCATTTAGCTCAGAGCTCTCCCAGTGACTTAGCAGCTCTTAGGTGATATTGGTGAAACAGTTTGTGAGCTTTATTGGGGTGAAGAAGGGCTATATGAAATTTGGGGAGTGGGAAGGGACGTTCAAGGTGGGCACATATCATTGTCATGCTGGGCTACATGACTGCCTCCAGAGCCACGCGGAGGGTTAGGGGGTTGAGATCACGCCCCAGGACACTCGGGCACAACCCAGGGAGGGAGCGATCCTCACTCCTGCGGGTCTCAAGACTGAGATTTCAAGGTTGGCTCTAGTTCCACACGGTTTCCCTGGTGTCACATTCCCCATAGCCCTGGTCATAGTGTTTTGTCACATATAAATGTTGAGATACGATGTTGTTTCTGCTTGTTCACTGCGGTAGTGTCTCCATGTCAACCTTCCTCCCATTGGATACACAGTGAGCACATTTCTGAACGGATGTACCTGTTATCCTGAGCAGTGGGCCCCACTCGTTTTGCCTTTGTTGTTTGAACAGTGTTCTAGGTTTTCCATTGAAATGTGCAGTTAAACTCTTTTTTTTTTATTAACCTGAATAAGGAGTACCCTAAGGCTGACATAGTCTCAGTCAAGTCCAGACCTCCTTCATTTTTGTTGTTGTTTCTTTTTAAATTTATTTTATTTTATATATTCACTTTCTATCCCTGTCATAGCCCTCTCCCTCCTACCCTCTTCCTCCTATCCCCCTCCCCTTGTCCTCAGAAAGGGTCCTCCTCCATCAATCCACCCCAGCACATCAAGTCGAATCAGGACTGAGCTCATCCACATCTACTGAGGGCAGGCGAGGCAGCCCCATTAGGATGAAATGATCAAAACCAGGTCACAGAGTCCATGTCATAGACAGCACCCACTAAACTTACTACAGGACCCACATGAAGATCAAATTGCCCATCGATTATGTATGTGTAGGGGGCCTAGGTGCAGTCCATGCATGATCTTTGGTTGGTGCTGCCATCTCTCTAAGCCCCTGTGGGTCTAGGCTCCTTGACTCTGTTTGTCTTCTTGCAGCATTTGTGTCCCTCTGGTCCTTCTACCCTTCCCTCTCACTCTTCCTCAAGACTCCCTGAGCTCTACCTAATGGTTGGCTCAGCATTTAATTAGATCACCTGCTGGGTGGAGCCTCTCAGAGAATGGTTAAGTTAGGCTCCTGTCTGTAAATAATCTGTGACAAGGTTTTTTGTTTGTTTGGGTTTTTTGTTTTTGTTTTGTTTTGTTTTGTTGGCATACAATGGAATCACCCTACCTGTCCACCATTTCCTCATTGGTTTTCACTGAAGGTTCTTCAGAAAGTAAAGGGACACAGTCATAGTCACTTTCGTATTTATTATTCCTTTCTTTTTCTAAAGATGATCCCTGGGAAACACCAGCACTGGTGTTTTGGAGCCCACAGTTTGGTCTCCGTGCTGTCTCTGCTGCCCTGCTGATCAGTGCCGCCATCTTGGACCCCCTCTCTGTTGTTTTGTTTTTTAAACAGGTGATTCATTTCTCTATTATGGCCTTCATGTGTTTTACTGTATGAATTAGAAAATAAATTCTTCACAAGGTCAGAATTTGCAATGCAGTTTGTTATTTTAAAGCAAGTGAGCTAATCAAATGTATGCTGGCTCCAGGACCAGGTCATTTTTATCTAAGTTCTAGCAAAGGATTTTATAGTTGGTTCTTATTGACTCACAGTTCGATTTTTATTTAAAAAAAAAAAGGAAACATAGACTTCCTGGCATTGCAAAGGAATAGTTTTTAAAATAGACAAATGAAAATAATTACTCTATTATGCATGACATAGACATGACATGAAACTTAGTACCTATACATTAGGCATGAAGTCAGCTACATTACAGTTGTGTGACCTTGTCAAACTGTGTAATTTTCAAAATGCATTTTCAGGTAATAATATCATTCTTGCAGGGTCGTAGTGAGATCTGAATGCTTATAAAGTGCATGCAGCATGTACTGAAGAACACTGCTTATAGTGATTGGAGCGATGGATCAGTGGTAAGAGGCCTTGCTGCTCTCCCAGGGGGCCCAAGTTCAGTTCTCAGCACTCACATCATGCTTTACAACCACCTGTAACTCCAGTGCTAGTGGATCCTATGTCATCTTTTGACCTCACTGGGCACAGGTACACATGTGGTATACACACACATACTTACACACACACATCTTTATATGTGTGTGTGCAAGGAAAATGTTATTGATAGCATGAATTATGAATGAGCTATTGGTGATGACTGGCTGTGCTACCTCTCATGGATAACAGCACAGTCACTACAGGAATCTGTTTAGAACCTGTGCGGTCTAGCACAGATCAACTTATGAAAGTGCTCTGGCAAATAAGACTCAGAGAACAAGTGATTTGAAGGAAATGGAGTGTCACATGGACTTACCTTCCTATGTCTATTATTGCCCTCCCAACATTAATATCGTCACCATGTGCAGCCTTCTAGATAGGTATTCTGATATTAAAAAGGGTCCTCACCATTTGTCAATTTGACACAAGCTAGAGTCGTCTGAAAGTAACCTCAGTGCTGGAGAGATGGCTCAGAGGTTAAGAGCACTGACTGCTCTTCCAAAGGTCATGAGTTCAATTCCCAGCAACCACATGTTGGTTCACAACCATCTATAATGAGATCTGTATACATAATAAATAAATCTTTTAAAAAAGAGAGAAAGAAAGAAAGAAAGTAACCTCAACTGAGAAAATGCCTCTATAAGATTTGGTTGTAGGACTTTGACCCAAAATTCACCCTGCCTACAAGATGTGCAGGGATAAAGATGGAGCAGAGATTGAGGGAATGGTAAACCAATGAGTAGCCCAACCTGAGACACACCCCATAGAAGAGAGCTAATCCCTGACACTTTTAATGAAACTCTGTTATGTTTGCAGACAGGAGCCTAGCATAACTGTCCTCTGAGAGGCTCCACCCAGCAGTAGATCAAAACAGATGCTGAGACCCACAGCCAAACCTTAGGGGGCTCAGGGAGTCTTGTGGGAGAACAGGAGTAAGGACAGAAGATCTGGAAGGCGGTAGATCGAAGATCAGCAGAATCAACTAACCTAGGCCCACAGAGGCTTACAGAGACTGAAGCACTGACCAAAAAAACAGGCGTGGTCTAGACCTAGGCCTCTGAAACATATGTAACTGATGAGCAGCTTGGTCTTCATGTGGGGCCCCTAGCAAGGGGACAGGGCTGCCTCTGACAAGGACTTTGTTGCCTGCTTTTAGATCACTTTTCCCAAACTGGGCTACCTGGTCTGGCCCAAGCGGAAGAGGATTTGCTTAGTCCTGATGCAATTTGATGTGCCGGGGCAGATTTTTTTTTTTTTTTTTTTTTTGGCTCCTCTTTTCTGAGAAGGGGAGGGGGAGAAGTTGGGAGGGTGAGCAGATGGGACTATGTGGAGAGGAGGGAAGGAGCTGAGATCAGAATGTAAAATGAATGAATAAATAATTTTTAAAAAGAGATTGAGTTGTAGGTAAGCCTGTAGGACATTTTCTTAATTCATGATTAATGTGGGAGAGCCCAAGCCATTGTGAGCTGTACTACCCAGAACTGGTGGGTTGGGGTGCTATAAGAAAGCAGGCTGAGCAAGCCTTGAGGAGCAAAGAAGTAAGCAGCACCCCTCATGACGTCTGCGTCAGTTCCTGCCTCCAGGTTCCTGCCCTGACTGCCTTTATTGGGGAACTGTGCTAAAGAGACGTAAATATAACAAACCCTTCCCTCCCCAGGCTGTCACAGCAATAGAACCCCTGACTGAGGACTAGAACGGTCACTTTCTTTTTGTCCCATCCTCTGCCCTCATCCCATAAGAAGCAGGAGCTGGACCTCAGCTGGAGCTAAACTTAAAACAAAACAAACAAAAAACAAGCAGAGATACCAAGCGCTGTCTAACATAAACACTCCCACAACTGAGTTCTTTCTCTCTATCACTTGGTTATCATCTATGTTGGTTTTACTTTCAGTATCTTGAAAGAACTAAATTATCTTCCAGAAGGCCCAGGCTGACATTCTCTGCGTGATCGCATCTACCAGAAGCTCTGCCATCTTTTCCCACATCCTGTTAGAGAATCTCATTTTGGGTTTCCTTCAGGTACCAAATTCTATAGCATTTACAGCTTCTTATCTGTATATAGCCCATAAGATATCATCCTGAACACCGTCACATTGCTAGCTGGCCTATGCCATCTAATACAGTTGAAATGTAACGGGTTTTCACACTGTACCAAGATATATATATATTATATATGTAAAAACAATATATGTTGTTTTTATGGGTGTATTGTTTTGTGTTGGGATCTCTTTGACCACAGTTGGCAGAACCCACAGGGCAGAGGGTCAAGTACACTAATTTCCACCATCTCTCTTATTTCCTTCGCTCAGCGGATCCACAGGTGCCTTCAATCCTAACTGAGAAATCCTTACATCTATTCCTTCCCCCACATTCTCACCACCAGGACCTGAGTTCTGGCCCTCACCAGCTCTGCCATGAATTTCTTCAATAGCCTTCCAGTGGCCGTCTTGGCTCAGCATATTTATACCCATCTCCCATGTTTGTGACTCACACAAACAGTAGGTCAGACCCTACTTCAGCACTTGCTGTAATGTCAAAGTGATGGGCAGGGTCGAGGAGGTGGAGTGGGATGTAAGTAATCTCTGTTCCCTGGCTTCAGCAGGAGATCACCATTTTTTCTCTGTACTGTTTAGAAATGAACAATTCACCTAGTGCAGAGGCTCCATCACCTGGACTGGGAAGCGCATGAGAAGTCTAGAGCACGCCTAAAGTGAGTGCTGATGCTCAGAACCAAATCTAAAACAGTCTGGCTGCACTGGCCAGGAATAGAGTCTACGTCACCTCTTTAATCCTCCCCCAGATGCTTCTAACACACAGACAAGACTGAAAACTACTAATTTACAGTTTGGCTAGAGAGGCACTTCTGCTTTCAAAGAGCATGAGATAACTAGGTCTGCTGTGGTTTCATTCTGAAATGCCCCTCCCTCCAGGCTTGCGATTTGAACGCTTGTTCCTCAACTGACAGTGCTGTCTGCAGGCCATGGGCCTTTAGCCTTACAAGGGAGGGGCTGGTAGTGGAGGTAGGTCACTAGGTAGCTGGCCTACTGAAGGTCCCTCCCAGCCACTTGTCCAAGCCGCTCTCTTCTGCCATGTAAACAGCTCCTACACAGGCCTCCACTGTCACAGCCTGGGTCACACTGCTCTGACTGCTCCTACACATGCCTCCACTGTCACAGCCCAGGTCACACTGCTGTGACTGTCCACCTCCACGGACAGCAGCAACCCTCTGGAGGAGCCAGAGTGAATCTTTTCTTCCAGGTGTTGCATCTGTCAAGTGACACAGAAGCAGCTAACAGTGGGTCTGGATCAGTTCTTCCCAACCAGTGGCAGAAGTTACTGAAAACAGGGACAAGTATATATGAAATGGTGGCTGCCAGGTGTTGCGACCTGAACAGCCCAGGACAGTGGCCTCAAAGACTTAGACAGACCAGGGAGGCTTTTAAGAGGATGTTAAAGAGGTTTGACAAACTCCATCATCAGAATCACTTTTTGATACCCCAAACACTAGAAATGATAAATAAGCAAGTATTCACAAGTAATAGCGCCAAGTATTTCCTGTTAAAGACTTGCCAGGGGGGTCCAATGGCTCTGATATCTGGTTAATGCTCTTTTCAGTGAGCATCTGCTCTTTATGTCAATCCACACAGCCAAGTGCTCTGCTTCTCCAGGATAATTACTGCAAGAAAGAGATCCCCTGCTGCTGGGGATCTTGACCTTGGGCTTCCAACCTCCTGAGCTCAAGGAAACAAATCTCTGTTCTCTATAAATTATCCAGCCATAGGTCATATGTTCCAGCACTCAACAAAACAGAGACATTGTCATCTGTGATTTGATCTTTACAGTTAACATCAACTGATTTAGAGAAGAAATGTATAGACACAAGAGAGAATCAAGGATTCCCAAACAACACAGAAAATAGCCTGGTTAAAAATGTTTACCTGTTGTGGCCAGGGAAAAGGGGCATGCACAACAGAGAGAGAGAGAGAGAGAGAGAGAGAGAGAGAGAGAGAGAGAGAGA
>OU015753.1:53451211-53499882 GCA_907169655.1 Acomys percivali
AGAGAGAGAGAGAGAGAGAGAGAGAGAGAGAGAGAGAGAGAGAGAGAGAGAGAGAGAGAGAGAGAGAGAGAGAGAGAGAGAGAGGGAGTCAGGGGACATTCACGGTTTGAGGAAGAAAGAGCTCGTTTGTGCCCTTGATGCTCTGGCGCTCTCAGACAATCCACTGACCAACAGCTCCCGCTCTTCCTTCAAACATTACAAACCAAATGTAACACATATGCCACGGGACTTCCCTGAACTAACAAAAGAAAAACAGGATCCTACATATATAAAGAGTCCTTACAAATTAATAATTCGCTATCAAAGGTTTGGGTGGTAGTAATATGCATTCATCAGCCTCAGAAACAGTTACGTTGAAGGCTACATTTTGACACTTTCTAAGTAATGACACAGTGTACAACCTCATGGGTTAGTCATCAACTTTCCAGGAAGAGACTGTCTCTCTGGTGGAGCATTTGCTCCATGCTATAATGTTATGACCATAGCTTAGAGCTGAGAGTCAGGAGTTAGTTTGTATCAAGGTAAGCTCCAGCCGTCACCATCACTGCTCAATGAACAGCACAAGTTAAACATGGGTAGTAGCCACTTTCTTATGTTTATAAGCTGAGAATTAGAAAAATCATGCTCAAAGCATCACTCGAGCACACATCTCTTGAGGGGACCCATCCTCAGAGACCCCAACCACCCCCAAGCCCCAGTTTGCTTGACTAGTCCAACTCCATGACAGGCTTCAGGTTTTCACTCTGCCTAACTAGGCCAAGTTTCTAACAATTTCTGAAAAAAAAAACAAAACAAAACAAAACAACAACAACAAAAAAAAACCACAAGTCATGGGCAGCTAATGGGCTTATAGGACAAAATGACCAGATGCCATGTTTTTATTACTTCATGGCCTTGGTAAAGAACACAGCTGGCCTCATCTAATCAAATTAAAGGCCAACTCCTGAGTAAGAGCCAAAACTTCAATGACTCAAAAAGTCCCCAGCAACCAAACAAGCAGCCAATCCTGAATCCCCTCATATATTCTGACACAATTCTGACCAATCAATTAAAATTTGTCACAAATCTCTCTGACTGTCTATAAATTGAGCCTGCATGCTTATTTTGGGGTCACCTTCTAGAGGAGAGAGGTGATCCCAGAATGCTGGAATAAATGCTCTTTGCTTTTACATACTGCCTTTGGGTCTTTCCTCAGCAGATCACCCGGACCCTAACAATCTGACACACCAACATCCATCAAACCTCTGCTCTTGGGGCTGGAAAGATGGCTCAGTGGTTAAGAGTACTGTCTGCTCTTCCAGAGGTCATGAGTTCAAGTCCCAGCAACCACATGGTGGCTCATAATCATCTATAATGTGATCTGGTGCCCTCTTCTGTCATACAGGGGTACATGTAGGCAAAACACTGTAAACTTAATAAACAAATAAATCTAAAACAACAACAACAAAAAAAAATCCTCTGCTCTTACAGCTGGTATAGAGAGTATGCTACCAACTCCTAGAACATTTATATTTTGTTATAGTTTCTCTTTTCTTTTTGATTGTTTTTTGAGACAGAGTCTCTCTGTGTAACAGCCCAAGTTGGCCTGGAACTCACAGAGATCCTCCTGTCTCTGCCACTGCCTCCTGAGTGCTAGGATTAAAGGCATGCACTACCACTGTTAGGCTTTGTTTTGGCTTTTTATTGATTTTTATGTGAAAGTAAAGTTATTTACTTTTTAATTAGCATACATAATTATGGGCTAATTAGGATCTCTTATTTATTTATTTATGGAAATTGGGTTTTTGTTTTTATTTCTGAGGCATAATTTTGCTCTGTGTCCCAGGGTGACTTTAAGCTTATTACATATATTTGAATAACAGAGTATGATGCTGCAAGGCTACAATATTGGTTGAGATAACTGAGACAGGAGGATTGTGAATTTGAGGCCAGCCTGGGCTACATAAAAAGACCCTACCACAATACTTTACTGCCATAACTTAGAGAATCACGTTAATACTACAAAGTTTTTTTATTAACAATGACAGTGAGAGAGATCAGCCCTTTATGATGAGTATTTCTTTCTTTCCACATAAAAAGTTTAGCTACTATATAGAGAGCAAGTAGGAAGCTTTCAAAATTTAGAAACATGAATATATAAACATATAGATTTATTTTTGGTCAAAGTTCACTCACATTCTTAAAACATAATTACATTTGGACTAAAGTTTCTTGCTTCATCCCTTACTTCCAATAATTTATTATGCATTTCTTAATAGAAACACGTTCCATTCAACTGCTGTATAATTGAATCTTTGACTACATTTTCCTGCTTAAACACGAGAAAGGACTCTTGTTTCTAGTTCACAGAGCCAGCAGACGCTGGAACCTGCAGTACAGCCAAGCAACCCTTCCACTCCAAGTAAAATTCTTTTAATCCAAATCCCAATCCCATTCATAAGACACTGAGGCCTGGAAAGGTCCCAGTTAGTTAAAGGCAAAGTAAGGATTTGATGGCACCGTTGCCTTCTGGATTGAGTGGTAAGTACTGGCTTCCCGCGGAGGGTGGGAGTGGGGAGCAGGGCAGCTAAAAATCTATGACAAAGACATGTTTACTTTTAAAATGGCAGCCATACAATCTGTCCCTTCTTCTGGAAACATTAGCATGACAGATTTTCATCTTGCTGTTGCTACATGAAGAATACGGGGCCTAATTTGCCGGGTGTGTTCGAGGCCAGAGCCAAGGAAGGGTCTGGGTTCAGCTGGTCCAGTGCATCCAGCCGACAGGCCCAGGCTGGGCTCCTGAGCCATCACCAACCACCCTGCTGTCTTGGGGAGGCAAAGATGAGATCTCTGTGAATGCCTCTAAGGCTTCTATACTGGGATGGCTCTGAGTCACCTTTCCCTCAGCTCAGCCCAGCAGGCATTGCCTTCAGCTTACCTGCATCAGTATAGATCAAGCAAAGACTTTAGGACTTGAGACCTGGATTCCTAAGCTTTCTCCTGTACATCAGAGCCACACCTTTCTTCCTGCTCTACTCAGCCCAGGCCAGTAGATCCTATTTACTCCTGAGGGCCCCCATCTCTTGCCTGCCAGCCAAACCTTCCTCAGCATTTGTCACTGGGTGACAACCTCTCTTGGGAGTGTGGACTCCTGCTGGGACCCCAGCTCTTTCCATCACACAGCACACGGGCACAGGGCACACCGGCGCACTGGGTACACCAGCACCCCTGCATCCCTGCACCCCTGCACCGCAGCTTCTCCAGCGGCAGAAGCTGGCCATGCCTCACCTCATCCAGGGTGCTGCCGCTGCTGAGACTGCCGCCGCCGCTGCCTCCTCCTCCTCTGCCGCCACCGCCCAGCTCCGGGCTCGCTCCGGGTGTCCTCGTTCCCGGCTGCGGGGCTGCCTTGGAGACTGGCGAGGTGCGTGATGAGCCCAGCACGGCGGCGGTGGCGCATGGTGGCAGATGGATCCGCTGTCCGTGTGCTTCATGGGTCCCAGGCCTGGGCACTGCGCCCTAGCTATGATCTCTGCTTGGTTTCCCTCCGTTTCACCGGCTGCCCAGGCTCATCCTCCTGGCGTGGAAGAGCATCTACCCAAATGCTGCGGCTGTGGCGGGGAAGCGGCTAGGTTCAGCCTCCCGCGGGGCTGCCTGCCAACTGCTCCGCCCAGACGCTTTTGGTCCCTCTGCTACACGCGTAGCTGCCACGCATCCTCTAGCATCTCTGCTTCCCTCTCCATCTGTGACCTCAGCCTGACAGTCTTGTCATTTCCAGACTCACTACTGCCTTTTCGTTCTATGTACTTCAATGTCACCTTCCCCAGTTTCTAAGCTTAAAGAAGTCCCTGACTGTCGAGATGGCCCAGCGGATAAAGGCATTTGCTGCTAAATCCTGTTACTTGAGTGTTCATTCCTGGGACCCACATGATAGAGTCTGACATCCTCAAGTTGTCCTCTGACCTTTACATGCATGATGTGGCATACGTGTACACACACACACACACACACACACACACACACACACACACACACACAAGGAGGGGGGCGGGGGAGAGACAGAGACAGAGACAGAGAGAGAGAATAAAGATGGGCTGGAGAGATGGCTCAGCTGTTAAAAGCTAGGCACACAACCCAAAATATAAGATTAGATATACGATAAGTAGATAGATTAATTAATTAATTATGAGTGTTTTTTAAAGTTCCCCTTGATCTCATGCCTCTAGGTACTTTCCTGACTGTCTCGCTCCTTCCATCCTCTTATATTTTAAACTGTTCTTTATTTCTGACTCCCCAGAATACTACTTCAGCTAGTTTTCCTCTTCTCTTCTTTGCCTTATCTCCAAGAATTTCCTTTCCTTTGGTTATTGGTTGGAGGTGGGGTGGGGGAGCACTGCCCTGAGCAGTTGCAATTTTTCTTTGTTGGGATTTTCTGATGGTCATTTTCTAAGCACTCATAGTGAACAGTATCCACTATCAGCCCAAGTGAATGCTGCTGTCTAAAAACAAACAAAACAATACACACACACACACACACACACACACACACACACACACACACATGGCATGGGGGATGGTAGAGCAGGCCTTTAATTACTGCCCCTGAAGGCAGGAACAAATGGATCACTGTGAATTCCAGGCCAGCCTGGGCTACAAAGCGTATCTAGGACAGCCCGAGCTGCTTAGTGAGACCCTGTCTCAGAACAAAACATAGGTTACCAAGGCATACTGGTTTATGCCTATAATCCCAACTACTAGGGAGACAGAGGCAAGATGACCAGAAGTCCTTGTCCAAAACAAAACTAAATGGGACTAGGATATAAGTCATCGGTAAGTACTTGCACAGTGTGTGCAAGGCCCTGGGGTCTGTCCCCAGCACCAACAAACACACAACTCGAAGGTCAACTAGATCATCACTAAGTAGCCACTCCAGCAGCCATTTTCTTATGTTTCACATCTCTCTCCAGGAACAGAAATAAGCTAATGTCCAACAAAGCTGAAATCTTCTGCCATGCTCTCATATACAGCTCCAGGCCTATAGGCAAGCTAAGTGTGTCTTTGTAGCCATGCACTGTGGATGGAAAAGCTCTTAGGCAGTGGCCATGATGGACTCAACACGAACAAAGATAAGCTCACCCAAACCCATCCTTCCTCCAAGTCAGCTGTGGGTCAGTGTTCTGGGTTTTTTTTCATCTCAGCCCTATCAACCACCCTGCTACCAGAGATGCAAGCTTGAATGCTGTCAGAGAGAGAGAGCTTTCATGCATCCATGGCCTCTAATTCTACACTACTCATCCTTATCTCTAACTGGTCCTCCCCAGCTTGTCTTGCAGCTGCCTCCAGAAAATGAAATTATCGGGCACCTCATTGTTCTTTCTTTCAAGGGTCTTAATCTAGATCTTTCTTCTTGGCCTTTTCCATCTATCTTATTGGGGTTGGTTATCTCACCTCCTCGCCCAGGGAATTTGAAGTGAAATCTCCTCCCCCATAGCTCCTTTTTCTCCATGTTCACTAACTCCATCTGGCTCCCATCAGCATGTTATCCCACCCCCCAAAACACCCTCCTGACTTTGATGAGCCTTCCTCTGGCTTTCTCGTGCAATTGGCAATTTGGTGTCTACACTCCTGATCTGCGGCCCGTTCTTTACCTCTTGCATTTCTGCAATGGGTTTCTTTTGCACTGTTTCATTCATTGAGTCATTTGTTAGACAAACCTTTTACACGAAAGTAGCCAGTAAGGCTGATAAGAAAACGGCAAAGGCTCTTTAACTTTAAGAAGTTAACACCCAAAATAAGAAGTAGATGTTTTCACATAACGTGATTTAAGATGGATGCAAAACTTACAGGGAAAAAAAACTTTGTTAAGATGGAAGTGTAGCTCAACGAGAGAGTTCCTGCCCTACATGCATGGGATCCTGGAATCAACTTCAAGGAGAGGGGGAAAAAAACCTTTGTTAGCTTAAGAGAAATAGTAATTTGTGGATGCCTGTTTAAAAAAATCTCAGCATTACTAAATAAAATGAAAAAAAGCTGGTGACTTAACATTCTTGTCCTGATCACCTCCACTCAGAATCTAGTATAGGATGCTACAGTAGTTTTGAGAATGGGCGAAAGGGATCTCGACAGCTACAGATAATTTTCTTTCCAGGGCCATTTGGGTCACTCACCTTTGGCACTGTCTCAGTTTGCCAGAAATCATTACATGCCTAAGAGGCTAGACATCCCTCCCCCGACCCCTCTCCCCCCCCCCCCCCCCCCCCCCCCCTCCTCCCTCCCTCTCTCCCAAATATGATACTGGAAGCTTAGGAGAGGCTCACTGCATAAGAATGGCAACACAGGTTCAGATCCCTAGCACCTGTGTGAACCCCAGCATGGTGGCAGGTGACAGCTGCCAACTGTACCCCGTCCTCACAGGAGCTCTGCATTTCATGCAGCCAGGCGTTGTAATCTTATTGCTTTTAAACTACAGCTGTTCTGCCAAAGACCATGCTGCCGGATACGTGGTCTCAAATGTTTGTTTTTTTTTTAATTCCCCCTCAAGGACCTTAGCTCCAAAGCCAAAAAGAAACTGTGGCGTTGGCATCAGATTTCATGGGTACCACTCCGATGATTCTATGTAATGATCACTTCCTAGAGCCTTCAGGGCGAGACACAATGATGGTGAGTGGTGGGGCTGAAGCTGGGTTTGTGTGGCTTACCTTGGTATAGGCTCAGGGAGCATCCCCATTACATGGCTCTAGATTTATAAATAACCTACTTTGATCATGGCTTTGGGTTCCAGATGTTCAGAATCTGGTTCTGCTCCGTGACAGGTTTTGCATAACACAAAATTTTAAAAGGACAGAATTTCATAATCTAAAGATACAATGCAATTTTTTTCATAACTGGGGCAGATAAACAGTTCAGTGAAACTGTTTTAAACCCCAAAGCTAGGAAGTATTGGGACTTCCTACTCCAGCCAAGATGGCGTAAATATATCAAATTAACTCTTTTATTGTGGGAGGAAAGGAATTGAATACTATACAGGAAGTAACAATTGTATGTAAAAATTACAATTTCATGCAGGATCTATATTTGAAGGCACTAAAGCGGGACCAGTACAGGCAGGACACAAACCTATGATACATACGTAGTGATGTATGAGCACTTTGTTATGCTAGGCTTTCTATCTCTAGGGGGTTTTCAAAATTAGATAGAAGACAACAGAGCCCATGTAAAAACCAACAGCATCTCCAGGCTGGGTAAAAAGCCAAATCTCATGGCAGCCAAAGTGGCTGGACTGCAGCCATGCTCCCAGAAATGGGGAAAGTGAGGGAGAAGAGGTCATGAAAGTATATAAAAATCTCATTAAACCAGGCATGGTGGTGCACGCCTTTAATCTCAGCACTCGGGAGGCAGAGGCAGGTGGATCATTGTGAGTTCGAGGCCAGCCTGGTCTTCAAAGTGAGTCCAGGACAGCCAAGGCTACAAAGAGAAACTCTGTCTTGAAAAACCAAACCAAACCAAACCAAACCTAACAAAACAAAAAGCCTCATTAAATTGGTGGCTTACCTTACCATTAACCTCAGTTTGTACAAAACAAGATACTAAGAACCGCACCAGGAAACAGTTGTTCAGAGCCTAAAAAGTTAAGCATTATTTTAGCTCCCACCAGGAGTTGGATTTCAAGCGTTAAGGTATAGAGACACCAAAGTTCACAGCGGAGGCGGCAAAAGGACCCTGCTCTTGGAATAAGGGCACGTTGACACTGAAAGAGAAAAGGAATGACAGAGCTTGAAACCAAGCCTTTACAGGATCAGAGTGCTCTGCCAGGTAGTCTTCCTACTTTTGGGGGGGGGGGACGCGGAGGATGTAACTCTTCAAAGGCAGAGAATATTAGCCAAAGCTTCTTCATTTTTCATATCACTGTCCAAACCCAATATACAATTGTGAGCCACATTAAAAGCCAATTCCAAGTGATTAAGCCCTAAGAGGATATTTTAATCAAACACCAGCCAGATAAATAATTAGGCTTCCTGAGCTCACAAAATTAGAAGATGAACAAAAATGAGAAGATGGACAATTCTGGCTCAGTATACAACTAAAAAGTACAGTAATAGCAGCAAGAACAACAGAAGACTTTCTAAAAACTAAACATAACTGGAAACAAGAATCTGTGGTGGTTTGAATGAGAAGTACCCATTGTCTCAGGCATTTGAATACTTCCAGGTCATGGCACTGTTAGGTAGGTTCAGGAGGCATGGCCTCGATAGAGGAAGTTTGTCACTGGGGCAAGCTTTGTGAGTTTAACGGCTCCTGACTTTTCTAGTTAGCTCTCTTTTTCATGCTTTCTGTTAGAGATGTGAGATCTCAGCTTTTGCTCCGGGCGCCATGCCTGCCACCTGCTGCCATGCTTCTCTGCCATAGTGGCTTCTCCATAAGCCAAAACGAAGCCTTATTTCTGTAAGTTGCCTTGGTCAGGGTTCATGGTGTCTTGTCACAGCACCAGAAGAGTAGCTAATACAGAACCCTTCGTTATAGTTCATAACGGTGTGAACAGCAGAAGTCAGGACTAGCTGGTGTGAACAGCAGAAGTCAGGACTAGCTGGTGGGAACAGCAGAAGTCAGGGCTAGCTGGTGTGAACAGCAGACGTCAGGGCTAGCTGGTGTGAACAGCAGACGTCAGGGCTAGCTGGTGTGAACTGCAGGCGTCAGGACTAGCTGGTGTGAACAGCAGAAGACAGGACTAGCGATCTACAAGATAGCTGAAGGACAGAGAACAGGGACTAGCTCAACACAGCCAAAAGACCTCGTATATACGTATACATATATACATATATGTGATTTCAGTACCTGAAGGAGAGGAGAGAGAATGGAATAGAAGCAATATTTGGGGACATCAAGACCAGCATTCCCACATGTCATGAAAGAACATGGAGCTCCCAGACTCAGGAACTCCAGGAAACTTCCAGTAAGACAAGTGCTGAGTATATATCAGAAATAGTAGAGGCAGTTTCAATTCATAAAGTTGTTGAGGACAGATCTCCAGAGGAAACAGACCATCTGACCATGAAGCTGGAGATGTGTGTGAACTGATGGGTGGGGGATGTGGGGTGGGGGAGGGGCTGGGGATGTGGGGGGGAGGAGCCTGTGGAAACTGTATCATTAATATCCCTAACCAGAGAGATCAGTCCGATCAGCTCTGAGTGCCAGAAATACACACACTCTTAGAATCTGTACTAGGACATGTTTAAGCTGGCAAAAACCAAGCCCCCGCACGAGGTGCACAGGTGGTTCGACCTCCAAGTGGATAAACATCACCTGCTCTCTCACAAGTCTGTTCCTCATGCCACACTTGGGATCAAGACAAAAACATGTTTCCATCCACTACAGTACATGACTGTGCATTGCTCAGAGGATCAAAGAGCAAGAGCTCAAAATCAATACCAGATGTGAACAGGATGATGTGCATCGAGTTGGAAGCAAAAGTGACTCAGATTCCAGAGTTCCTAAGGTCTGAGTAACTGATCAGATATAGGACTAGTCTTTCCTGGATGCCCATTGAGCAACCGAAGATCACACCTGCCCCCTTGGAACAATTCCAGTGTCAGAAGGTTCCAGAATCATGCAGTGTGTTTAAAAGGAAAACATAGGGAGTGTGAGTCTGAGCATTGTTTCCAGAAATGGCTGGTATAGGGCTGTGAATGTAGCTCGGGGCAGAGTGTTTGCCTGGTCTGGGTTGTCTCTTCAGCACTGGGTGTGTGTGGGGCAGGAGTGGGAGGGGGATTTGAGCCAATAAAGAATTTTGTAACTAAAATTAACTCCAAGAAGTCTAAGCAAGAGGAGTGGTAAATGGTAAATGGCATATGTTCATAAAAACATCATAATTAAATCTACTGGTTTTTGTGTGCTAGCATAAAAATATAAAAATGCATTTAAAAAATAAATATTAAATGTTTGCTTGGTAAATTCCCATTTTATTACAGATAAAGTCATATTTCCAGCTTAAATCGAGATGTAATAATTTTATACTTATGATTTATCTATATATATCCTTTACATTTATTCAGTCTGTATATTTTTACCATCTATTAGTGATTCTTTATGTTATTATAAATACCATATTTTCCTACATATAATTCATATATATGTATGTATGTATATATGTAATAAAAATGCATTTTAAAGAAGGAATGGCATCTGAGAAACATACAGGCAATGTGCACACTGGCCTTAGGAAAAGCTGAGAGCCACAAACTGAAACAAAGCTGAGATTCTCACTCCAAGACAGTTTCTCTGAACATAACTACTATGCTGTGCTCTCTGCTCCTCTGACCCACATGGCAGTAGCTTTATCAGAATTATCTTTGTTATTATTCCCTATCACTAGAATTGTTCCATTTGGATCGGTGACAATCATTTGAGATTGTGGTAGAAGACATATCTTTGCAGTGTAGTAAGATGAAGTTGGAGATAGCTATATCTGCAGACTATTTTACGTTATTAAGACTCTACTAAATTAGGCATTATACACTCCAAAATTGCTTTCTGTTCCACGTGTCTCCATTAATAGCACCGTTAGATTATTTCTCTTATCTACTTCACTTCTTCATCTTTCATTACGGACTCAATCATAAGGTTTCATTGAGTCTTAACTTAAAAGCCTCATGAGTAATTCAGAATAATTGCAGAAGGTAATTTAGATGATACCAAAAGCATATGTTATTTAACCTATATCTATAGGTAAAAGACAGAACCACATCAGAAGCCAGGGGTGGTGAGTCACACGTGTAATTCCAGCATGCGGCAAACTAAAACAAACTATGATTGTAAATACAAAGACAGCATAGGTTAATTCTAGGCCAACCTGAGCTCCTATGTGCACACTGAGAGAATATGCCTCAAAAGCAAATGAGAAAGGAAATCATTAGAAAACCTGGGAAGATTACCCTTTTCCATACCATGACAACGGCATCTGAGAGCTACAGAGGCTGAATGACCTATGTAATCCCTGAGTCCTGCACACACACACGTTAATCTTTTTTAATTTTTTTCATATGTGTGGCTGTTTTACCTCCACTTTTGTCTGTGCACCATGTGCATACAGAGGCTGTAGAGGCCAGAAGAGCGTGTCAGATCCCCTTTAACTGAAGTTACAGACAGTTGTGACCCACCATGTGGGCGCTGAAAGAACTTCTGAAAGAGCAGCTAGTTCCCTTGAACCATCTCTCCAGCTCCTATTTATTTGCATCCCTCGTTACAAACTGTTTAAGAACCTTGTGACAGTTTAAACACTTAAGCCAGAAAACCTTAAAAAAAAAAAAATCTCTGCCGAGACATACACAGATGTATAAAATATTATACGTAAAATTTTCTGTAAAAAAAAGAAAAAAAGAAATTAAATCTGAAAATATGTAGCTCGAGTTGCTTCACGCTCTGTTCATCTAAAAGTTCGTTCTCTGTCACCTCTCTATGCCTTTTCAGCTTTGGTGCCACTCCTCTTCAAGAGATACCATTTAGTGAAATAGGTAATAAAACTCCACAAAAGTGGGCAGGACTCAATCAAAGGAAGGCGGAGGAAAGACTGCGGAACTAAAGTTCCGGTGGTTGTAGTTCTCCTGGGAAGCCAGTTGGAGGGACCGGTAGTGGAACGCTCTGGAGCCGTTTCCGGCCACCTCAGCGGGAAGCGGAGACGCCAGCAGCTAGCTGTTGCGGAGCTCAGCGGGAGGTGTAACTGGCCACCGCGGGAGAAGAAGGGAGGGCAGTGACTGAGGCGGCGGGTCTCCACAGCCAGGGAAGATGGTGCTGCTGACGATGATCGCCCGCGTAGCGGACGGGCTTCCGTTGGCCGCTTCGATGCAGGAGGACGAGCAGGTAAGCAGCTGCCAGAACCCTGAGCCCGCCAGTCCCTTCGAGCTCGCCCTGCTCCCCAGCTAAGACCCTGGCGACCGCGCAGGCACACACACACACACACACACACACACACCCACACCTCTTGAACCGGTTGCACACACACACACACACACACCTTCCCCCACACACACACACCCTCCCCCAGGACTCTTGAACCGTTTGCTAGTGGAGAGATATCTGTGAGAAGAAATCTTTGTCCAAGGAGTTAGTTTGGTGTAACCTGTTCCTCTTTAGACGAAAGCTCTGGAGAAAGAGTATCTTGTTTAATTGTGATCACCGAGTTCGCGGTGACTTTTTAGGGACTCTCTTAAAATTTAGGACTTTTATTTTCGGCTGCTATTAAGCCTGCTGGCTGATAAGTCTGGGGAAGATCAACCTCTCATTTCTTCACCTAGTTTTCCTGTAGCACCTGATCCTTGACCTAGCTTGATGACATCTTTTGAAAGTGGGTGAGGTAATCTTGCCACTTACAAAGTTGTCAAGGTTCAGTACGGTGCCTACGTTCACAGTTATGCCTGATTCTCACCTGCCCTAATAAAGTATATTGTTCAGATGAGCCCAAGAATATGATCTGAACAAAGGAGGTTGGGAGGAGAGTCTTAGAGAACACTTACTTTGAGGAATATTTTTCCCATGGTGGGTAGCAGTGAGGCAAAGGGAGCAAAATCTGTGGATCAGAGTGGATTTGAAATGCTGTTTAATATTATTGGGCCCCTACTCTCCGCTTTGATAATTTCCTAGAAAATGTTGATTGTTTCTTAATTTTAAACTTGGTGTTTGTTACTGATCTCCCAAAATGAGTTTGTTTAATTGATGAGAAACTCCACAGAATTTGTGTGTGTGTGTGTGTGTGTGTGTGTGTGTGATATTGTGATTCCATCATTTTCTTTTAGTAATTTTGATTTTAAATACGTCTTTTTTTTTTTTTTAACCACCATATTGTCATACACAACGTTACAGAGTGCCAGGCACACAGCAGCGCTGTCCTGAGTCTGCTAAGTGCAGTGTTTCTTTATGCCATCCATGTTAGAGTGTGTGCTCTTTTTCACCCGTCCTAGAGAAAGAAGCGTAGAGGCTTACAGAGAATAGACCACTTGCCTAAAGCCACACAGCAAACAAGTAGGGAGTGTGGACTGTGTCATGGGCTTGTTGTTATTTTTGTTGGTTTGTTTTGGGAGTTGGTCTGTTTTTACCCAGCACTGTTGATATTTGGGGCTGGATAATTCTTTGTTGTGAGACACTGTCCTGTGCCTTGTAGAGTGTCTATCCTTAAACTCCTAAATGGGAGCAGCACATTTCCTGTCCTGCTGTTCTAACAACTTGAACAATTTCTAGACATTTCCAAAAGTCCCTTTATGGACAACATGAGTCCTAGTTGAGAATTGCTGGTTACAGTGATGAGTATTTTATTGAAGCTACTGTTTTTTTAAATCAGTATCAATTTGGCTCTAGACCAGAAGCTTAGCTCCTAAGCATTGTTCTGCACTGCCTTGTTTAAGACTTCTCAGCCACTTCCCACTAATGTAATAATAACTTTTTTTTTTTAATTGGCACAGGTTCTATGTCTTTGGAGCTTGCCTTGAGCTGCCTTAGCCTTTTGACTGCCAGCATTACAGTGTACACCACCACAGCCAACTCAGAGATAACTGAAGACATAGATTATCTTGACCAAATAGCCTTCTATTAAGTCCTCTAACTGTCCAAGCCAAAGTAATTTGTGTACTTTTAATTAGTTGTATTGAAACGACTTAGGTTATTTTTAAGTATTTACTAGGTACCAGTCCCTTTAAGCTCTTAACTGCCTTATTGCTGAGGAGGACTGGTTATTCAGATAAGACAGTGGAGAGTAACATTCACACATAACACACAGTGTTTTATACAGTGGTGACTGTGTGATTACCTAGACATTTAGGCTTAGGGTGGGCAGAGGGATGGCGGCTTCTTCACAGCCCAGCCTCTCTGACTGATAGTCCTATCCTTCCGCTTTTCCTTCCTTTTAGGATGTGTGCAGTTTCTTCTGTCTACCTTTTTTTTTTTTCTACCTCAAAATTACTATATGTGCTTTAACTTTGCACTAGTTCTGGAAGGGCATTTCAGAGTTGGAAAAGGTAACCAGGGTGGCAGTGGGGAGCTCCAGTAAAACAAGTGACCTGCTGTGCGGTGGAGCTGCCTCACTCCCCTCATCGGTTCAGGGCGCTTACCGTAATTGCCTGTAGAGGAAAATGGCTGGCTCTTGGTTCTTGGTTCTTGGTCCAACTGGCCTTTGACCGGCTGAGTTTATCAAGGATTTATAAATGATAAGACTTAGCTAAACATTCTTGGAAAATGCTAGTGATCTTTGGCAGTCCTGGCGTAGGACATGGAAGATAGTGGAGAGGGGCCTCTGATGCTCCTTCATGAGGTCCTGACCCATGATGGCCGTGGCGGGGTGGAGCTTGGATGTTGTGCAGCAGTTTAGGGGTCACCCATGCTCCTGTAATAACCTCTCACTGATTCTTAGTAGGAAAATCTGATAGACTCATTGGTTTGTAAAAACAAAACCAAAATGGAAACATTCTTAGAAAGGTAAAAAATCATATTTGGTAGTGCTAGGCCTAGGCGAGATGGGGAAAGCCCTGCGGTTCTGGTGCACGGCACTGCCTTGTACCTTTTGTAACGCAGAGCCAATCCTAGGAGATCCTCGATGTGCTAGTGGATACGCTCATTTGCCTGTGGCACACCCAGCTGATTGCGTTCTCTTCCTTACTGGGTTACTAACAGATCGTGTAGGTAGAGCGGAGGTTTGACTTCTATATGAAACAGAAAGCACAGTCAGGGCACCTCGGTATTCTCAGCTGCGCTAGCTGATGGTGAGCGCTTTGTGACCTTGACATTGAGGGCAAGCTACTTCTGTTTGTAAAACTCTGCCTCTGTTATTTTTGTGGGATCTCAATCAGCTCCATGAATGTTTCCTGTGAACTGCGTGATTGATAAGACATTGTCTAGGAGGGAGGTCTACTGTTGAAACAGTTGTCATCATGGAATGTCACAGTGCTTTGAAGCAAGAGCTGTGTGCTCAGATTATCTAGGTCAAATCCTAGTTCTTCCCCCTACAGCCCCAGAGGATCTTGGCAAAATTTGGTTTCTAAAATATATTATTGGCCTAATAATTCTAAACACATCCTAGAGTAATTATAATTAAATGAGTTGAATTATGTAAAGTGTTCAGAATACTCCCCGACAGAAAGCAAACATTAACTTTATTTTTAAGGTGTTTTTTCAAATTCTAACCTGTCTTTAAATTTACAAACAGAAATTGCATGTAGCATTTTTTGTACAAAGATTCGATGAACAGGAAGGGATGAATAATTTTTATACAATAGAATTAATCCATGCTTATTTAGGAAGCTTAGTGACTTATATAACCAAGATACCGATGATGTTTATTTCCTCTAATCTTTACTCAGATATTCTCATAGTCTTCCTGTCCCCTTTTCCTCTGCCACTCCCTGTGTGTGTGTATAAAATTAAACAATGACTTTCACTGTAAGACTGACGTTTCTTTTTTTCTTAACAGTTGTATTTGCTGAATATTGTCTCATGTGAAATGTTTCGGCATTAGTGTTTGTTGTCGTACTGGAATCTCTATGTAGATTTGCCCCTGGGTACCACATTGCTTGCTTTGGATTTTGTTTTTAACAAATTTTGTAATTGTAGCATGCTTCCAGCTGTTATTTCTTATAGTTGATATGACTTTTGGTTTTGTTCTCTCATTATAGTAATATTTACATTATGTCTAATAAAGTTGGGAGAGATGAACTAATTTTTATTTGGTTAGCAGGGTTGTGGTTTTGCTCATGTTTGTGGGTTGCGTATTTTTGCCACTATTTCCTTCAGCTGTGCTTTTAAGGTATTCATCTGCCTTTAGCAATTGAAAAAAAGATTGTTGTTTTATTGATTTAGGAATGAAGACTGTGCATAAGTTTTTGTTTTGTTTTGTTTTGTTTTGTTGTGTTTTAAGATCCCTAGGTGATTCCAATGTCAGGCCAGGTTGAAAATCATACATGTTGATCTGTGTTATTTATAACACTTCCAGCATTGGTTGCATCCCTTGCATGTGCTGTTGTGGCTTCAGATCTCTTCATGCCACATAATGGCTCGGTGAAGCCAACAGATTGGGAAATACTGTTCACGTAGGAAAATATATACTCACTGAAAGCATGTAAAAATATTTACTAACTTGTGCTGGCTGACCAGTCATAGATGGATGCATGCATGCCTGCATGCATGCTGCCTTATATGATAATGCCAGTATCATGTTATTATATGGTACTGTTTAATGTGTGAATTGATACATTATCCACATGCATACAGACACTAATACAGAAGCATTTTCCAAAAGACTAGCATTATAGCCGTAACAGTAGTGCTAAGCAAGATGAACCCACAGCTAATGCATTGAGCGGCCTCTGCCTGACTCTTGTTTATCTTATGCTTATTTATTACCTCATTTATGTTGCCATTTCTCTCTCTCTGTGCTTGTACCTTTGCAGACTGCCATGTTATAACTGCCTCCTTGTTTGTACTGTTAGCTCAGTAGTATTGTGTCTAGAAACTTATTATTTCATGGCATGTTCCCTCAAAGATAACCTAGGACCCAGACTCTGCAAGAACTAATATGAACACTTTTATTTCAGTGTTATGAGATACCTGCCAGAGCAAGGCTAATCTGTCTTCAATACAAAATAAATACTGTCACATGGCAGTTTGCATAAGCTGGGCTACTTAAAAACAACAAAACACATTTCTCTTAAGTCTAGACACTGAGAAGATGATACAGCTAGCAGCTTTGGTGTCTGCTTCTCCTTCATAGACAGCAACTCTGTGGGTCTTTGTATAGTACAGGGGACAAATAGCCTTCTGGGATTCCATACAGGGACATCCACCTCAACCATTAGCGCTCCATCATCATAGCTGACCATCTTCCAAAGGCTCCACTCTTTCTCCATGAGCTTTCAGATCTGGACAGTAGCGACCTGAGACCACAGCTAGCAGAAAGTCCTCCTTTCTCCCAGGAAGAGGGTGAGCTGACAAAGTACATCTGCTTCTCGTGCTCCACCCACTGCCTTGCTCCTAGGATCTGGTAGGTTAGTAAAGTGTGACGTTTATCCTTTCACAGTGTGCGACCACAGTGTACCCTCCTTTTCTTTTTAACAAACTGTTCAGAGAAATACTAACTACACCACGTGAGTGCTAATATTTTTGCACATATCCCTCTTTATTCAAATTTGCTGCCTAAACTGGAGACCCACATAGAATCCTGTAATAAAAGACAGTTGGCGCTTTTTGCCTAGCTGCAGTGGTGGTAGTGTTCATGGAGTTTAATTCACAGGCGCGCATTTATGGTTTACTTCAGTGCTTTTCCTCCTTTGTGGATGATTCTGTTGATACTCAGTCTTTGGTTCTTGGAACTTTCTCCAGAGTGTGACATGGGATGTACAGCTTCCTGCCAGTAACTGTGAGGGAAACAGGTGAGCAGGAGGGTACTGACCACATAGTAAAAAGAACACCGGGATCTTGGAAAACCTAGATGTTGAGTTTTCTCATTTGTTCTAAAAGTCTTACTTTTTTCCTTGAAACGAACCTTACTAAGTGCTAAATGAAAGACCTCACATGGTATTCTTGTGACATCACGATGCTTTCGAACCGATACAGCTTTGTGTGTGTTGTTGAGTTCTTCAATGAAGTTATCTTCTTTCAGTCAGGCCGGGACCTTCAGCAGTACCAGAGTCAGGCTAAGCAACTCTTCCGAAAATTGAATGAACAGTCCCCTACCAGATGTACCTTGGAAGCAGGAGCCATGACTTTTCAGTGAGTATAGCTCTGATTTTTGTGATCATTCAAGGGTGAAATACAGTGATATAACACCTTATAAGAATATAACAGCAGGGACCAGGAAGATGGCTCAGCGGTTAAGAGCACTACTCTTTGTGTAGAGGACCCACGTTCAGTTCCCAGCACTGGTATCAAGTGGCTCACAACCACCTGAATTTCTAGCTCCAGGGCATCTGATGCCCTCTTGTAGCCTTTGCGGTTACCTCAACTCATATACATATGCCCTGTATATTCTATCTTTAATTGTGCATTTAAAAATAAATGAACATAATTTTTTTAACCCTTAAAAAAATACTACAATGCTGTTTCCTTGTGTGATGCTTTGCGTGCACGTGCATGCCAGAGGACAGCCTTGGGCGTCATCCTCAGGCTCCACCCACCCTTCTCTTTTTCTTTTCACAACAGTCTCTCTCACTGGTCTAGAACTCCCAGGTAGGCTAGGCTAGCTGTCCAGTGAACCCCAGGGATCTGCCTGTCTCCTTCTCCAGTGCTGGGATTGTAAGTGTATGTCATCATACCTGGTACTTTAAAAAATAAAAATAAAAATCTAGGGATTAAACCTGGGGCTTGCAGGCATATAGTTTACTGACTAAGCAATCTCCCCAGCCCAGAATAATAGTTTCTTAAATGAAAAGATAACTTTAAAAATAAAATCTCTTCATGGAAGCACTTTTTCTGCCTCTATTTCTAGAGAACTGAGTTATTTATTTAGCATGCTCACACTAGTTTAACTTGTTAACTTGTGTCTAACAAATGCTATACCTATCATATACTAATAGGTAACGTCATACTTGAGGAGCATCTTGGAGCCAGACACAGATAGGCTATTACTCTTGCTCAGAGGCTTACTAGCAGTGATACAGACCAACAGGCAGAGTATCTCCAAGCCACAGTTTTCTCTTCAGAGGATTTCTCAACACAAGGACTTTACATACATGCTTAGCATCTTGCTCAATTCATAGGGAATAGGCAATATTTAAAAACATCTAAGTCAGTGGCTCTAGAAGTGGTGGGTCTGTGTTTGGTTTTCATTACTGGGGATTGAACCCAGTGCCTTTGTGCGTGCTAGGCAAGTATTCCGCCCCTAAGTGACAGCCCCAGCCACTCCATGATTATGGGCAGTGCACACAGCCAAGAGGCATGGAGGGAACTGTGTGGCTTTTCTCAGTGCTGTGCCCGAATACCTTACCGAAGCAAATTAAGAGCAGAAGGGTTTGTTTTTGTCTGCAAGGGTACAGTCCATTGGAGCAGCAGAGTGGGAAGGGCTTGAGGCCCCTGGTCCTGTTGTCCCCGTAGTCAAGATCAGAGAGGAGCGCTGGTGCCCAGCTCACCGTGTCCCGATGTCAGGCTGCACAGTGCTGACATTTACGCTCGATCTTCCACCTCAGCTAACTAGTGCAGAAACTCCCTCAGAGATGTGCCAGGGGTTGTCCTGGGGATGCCACATCCTGTCACACTGATAGTCAACATTTCCTCCACAGGAACTTTATTGGACTTTCAATTATCTACAGATAATTGGTGTGAAATAATACATGCCAAGTTGAGTCTTTAAAAAACAAAGGTTTGGAAGGAAAGATGTTACAGGAAGATCACAGCCACATAAAAATGGATCAACCAAGTAACCTTCGTCTCATGTCAGCAACTCAGGTGGTAAGGTCTGTCAGGACAAGGAGGAACTGCTTGCTTTACTAGAAACCAAACAGCCAGTAAGCAAGCACTATAAAACAAACGTCAGCTTATCTAAAACAAGCTTGCTTTACAAAGGAAATAGTAGGACAGCCAGGGCTACACAGGGAAACCCTGTCTCAAAAAAAAAAAAAAGGGGGGGAGTAGTAGACACTACATCCTATAAGGTAATTATATAATGTCTACAACACTTTCATAGACACTTTAAACTCCAAAAAGTGTAGCCATTTTGTCTTATGAGATAGCATGCACCTGTAGTCTGGGCTGTTCTGGAGGCTAAAGCAGGAGAGCTGCCTTGAGTGCACAAGTTGAGACCAGCCTAGGGTACCAAATGACTGCATAAGCATCAGTTTAATATTATGATACAGTTACCTTTCTTGTCCACAGGTTCTGCCTCTGTGGAAGCCATGTTTGTAGCCAAGGACCATGCACTGAGAAAATTATATCTGTACTAAACAGATGTGGGGTACAAATGTTTTATTTATTTAACATTATTTCCTAAACAATATAATAGCTATTTTTAGTCTGTTAGCTGTTTAAGATGATTTGAAGTCTACAAAAAGATACACATGGGTTTTATGCAGATAGTGTTCCACATAATATAAGGGACTTAGGCATTTTCCAATTTTAGTAACTCTGGGCATCCTGGAAGTAATCTGCAGATACTGTGAGATGACTGTGTATCTCCACAATGGGATAGAGAACGAAAGACCTAGGAGAGATCCTGTAGACTTGGGAAGATATGTTCTGATTCCTGTAGGACTTGACAATCTTTGGTTTTTCTACTGAAGAGCTAGTAAAGGCCTATTCTTTGCCAGTCTTTGTGTTTTCGTTGTGAATGCCTATCCCTCCCAGGGAGCTGGTACTGTTCCTGACAGGGCCACACACTCAAACAAGCACTGTGCATCATTATAAAACCCTGCTACTCCTTCAGAAGCATTCTATTGTTGCTTGACACTCTTTCAGTTACCACATTCAGCTACACAGTGCCTTATGGGGTCACAATCTGAGCTTTAGGGCCAAAGGTGACCTGCGAAGATGATTTGCTACTCACTTTAACCAGAAAACCCTACAAAATCATGCAAACCAAGTGATTCCAATCTTTAAGAACACTTTAAGTGATTCACTTTTAAGAACACCTGGGAAACTGCTCAGGCCACCAAGGGTATGCATATCCAAGAAGCCACCAAGTATCTGAAAGATGCCACTTTAAAGAAGCAATGTGTGCCGATCAGGCAGTATAATGGTGAGGTCAGGAGGTGCAGCCCGCCAGACAGTGGGCCTGGACTCAGGGTCGGTGGCCAAGGGAGAGAGAGAGTGCTGAATTGTTGCTGGAAAATGCTGACCATAAGGGTTAGATGTAGATTGAACACATCCAGGTAAACAAGGCACTTACAGAGCCCAGGGCCACATTAACCCACACATGAGCGCCCCTTGCCACATGCAGATGAACCTCACTGGAAAGAACCAGATTGTTCCAAAGCTAGAGGAGGCACAGGAAAAAAAAAAAAAAAAAAAAAAAAAAAAAAATAACCCCAAAAAAAAGAAAAAAAATGGCACAGGAATACATTCAGTTTAAAAAAAAAGGAGATAAAATTTTTTTTTTTAATCTGAACTTTAGAAAAAGAAATATAAATGAGGTGCTTTGAAGAAAGCAATAAATTCCTATTTGGGTATTTGAAGAAAGGGGCTAGAAGAAAAGATCACATAAAAGTTTCATAGAGAAAAGAGATGACAGAGCTTGAACATACAAGAATGAGTGGAATTTCCCAGGTGTGTAAGAGCCCATGGTGACAAGTGACAGCATAGGCAGGTGTGTAAGAGCCCATGATGACAAGTGACAGCATAGGCAGGTGTGTAAGACCTGGTTTGCTAGAGCCTGTGCCATTTGACTATATGATGAAGTGTGACTTAACATCTCATCCGAAAGCTATAACAGTATACCAGAGTGTAATTTTATTTTACTGGTATTGTGTGTCCCTGTAGCTTCAAGTAGGGCAGTAAGTCCTGTTTACTTCTCTGGGAATGAAACCAGCGTTCTAAATGACAGTGCAGATTAAAGTCAAGGAGATTAGTTAATCTAGATGGCCAAGCAAATGGTGGGACAGCCATGTTATTAAACATTACTCTGCCTGGAGGAGGGTGTAAGTCTCGGTAGATTTTCCTTTCATGGGCTCTAGGATGCTTCCGGAATCAGGAACAGAAGGCAGGGGTGTAATTTTGTGTTCTACTTTGTGCTTTTCAACTACCTAATCCAGACAACCTCCAATTTTGTCTACTGCACATAATGAGCTCTATTAGAATTTATTTTGTTGGACTAAAGAGTGCTGTGGCTGGCTGGGTGTAGTGACAGACACCTTTAATCCCAGCACTTAGGAGGCAGAGGCAGGTAGATCTCTGTGAGTTCAAGGCCAGACTGGTCTACAGAGCAAGTTCCAAGACAGTTAGGACTACACGAAGAAAGTTTGTCTTGAAAACAAGTACTATGGCTAAATTGTTTGAAAAACTCTTATAGCTTGACTTTTCTCCAAGAAAATCCCATAGTTACAAAGTTCCTTCCCAGAATGCCAGAGAGCTCACTGTTGCAAATAGGAGTCAGTTCCATTGATGAATGATTTCCAATTGATTAGAATTCTTTGAGGTGCTTTTTCTGTGCCAGTAAACATCTCATTTAACTTCCAGCTTTTTTCTCCATAAAATTTTAGTTCTATTTTATGTTCTGGCTGGAAGAACTTTAATATTTGTACACTAATATGTTTGCCATACAGGGTCAGGGGATGAATGGAGTCATCACACCTATAGCTTTAAAAAACAACCTCTTAGGTATGAATATATAAGTGGTTTGCCTGTGTGTGTGCATGTACATGTGCATACATGCGTGTGTGTGTGTGTGTGTGTGTGTGTGTGTGTGTGTGTGTGTGTGTACACTGCATGCATGCCTGGTGCCCTCAGAAGTCAGAAGAAGGGTTCAAATCCTCTGGAACTGGACTTACTTACAGCTGGCATGGGCCACCACGTGGACTGGGAATGAGCTCAGACCTCTGCAAGAGCAGTAAGTGTTCTTCAGTGCTGAGCCGTCCTGCCAGCTCCGTTCTTTTGGATGTGTACTTAATATGGGAAGATAGTTGCTTTCTTGGTTCTGACAGTTTGTGATCTGAAATGTTTTAGAAGGTGATGTAGTACTGAAGGTCGGCCTCAACACGAAGCACTAGACCCTCACAGGTAACCTTCTCTTGCCTTGTTCCCCCAGCTATATTATTGAGCAGGGGGTGTGCTACCTGGTTTTGTGTGAAGCTGCCTTCCCTAAGAAGCTGGCCTTCGCCTACCTAGAGGACTTGCACTCGGAGTTTGATGAGCAGCATGGGAAGAAGGTGCCCACTGTGTCTAGGCCCTACTCCTTCATCGAGTTTGGTAAGAGTCGACCCTGGGTTTCTCTGTTAAGGGGTAAACGTTATGGGGAAACTTGGATACGATGCTATAATATTGACATGCCTCCTCTGCAATTTGCCTAGGAAAAGTTTTGATTTGTTCCCTTCTCCTTTACCCTTTTGTCTTTTTTAATGTAGAAGGCTTACTTCCTACCAGTGAATTCCTCTAGTCTTGTGCTTTTCCCTGTAGAATGTGTTCCTTTTTGTTGTTTAGTTTATAACAGAAATTCTACATGATAGTCTATTTGACTACCTTGTAATATCTGAGTTCTTTTCCTCCAGTCTACAGACACGTAGTAATACTAATTTTATGAAAATCAGAATTTGGAAATCAGGGAAAATGATGATTTTTTTTTCTTGTTGTTGTTTTTGTTTTGTTTTGTTGTTGTTGTTGTTGTTGTTGTTTTTTTTTTTTTGAGACAGGGTTTCTCTGTGTAGCCTTGGCTGTCCTGGACTCACTTTGTAGACCAAACTGGCCTGGAACTCACAGCGATCCACCTGCCTCTGCCTCCCGAGTGCTGGGATTAAAGGTGTATGCCACCACCGCCTGGCATGATCATCCTTTTTTTTTTTTTTTTTTTTTAATTTCCAGTAGAATAAGAACCTCTAATTAGAAAACATATGGTATTTGAAAACTCTGTTTGCCACATTCAGAAGTGGCAAGCATGAGTGTCCGTATTTGCCCAGGAATTATGGGAAGGTTCAGTACCGGTCAGACCTGTAAAGATTGTGCTGTCTGTAGGTCAAAGGAAATGGCCTGTGCACTGTAAGCATAGGAAGTGAGAGAAGGCAGAATCAGATACATTGCTGAATCTGTAGTCAAAAGAAACATTTTTATGCCTTAGAGCTTCTAAAGTCTTCAAGTTTGTCAGGCAGGATGTCATCTTGCTTTACAGTAATAGAAAAATAATTGGCCAAGCGCTAATTTATATGATGTATAGTTTTTGAAATGATATTTTTCTGAATAGTACATCTAGTAAATCCAAGTGAATAATAAGACAAGTGTATCAAGGTCACAAAGGAAATAGATGGCTCATCCAAATTAGCTTCAAGAGAGAAAAACAGGAATGGACTGTGAGGTGACATGGCAACTTGGGGCCGTAAACAGTGGGCGTTCCCACCTCAGGCTGAAGAGGGAAGGGAGGGAGCAGTTTCTGAACTGAAAAAGGGAGCATTTAGGGGACACCAGCTTGAGAGGGGCAGAAGCTTTTAGTGGAGGGACCCTGCTAGTGCACAGTGAGTCCTCACGAGAGCGAGGGTAGGAGGAAACACCTGTACCACACCACCTGCTCCTTCTACTGCTGGCCTTCCTTCATGACTGGATCCTACTAGAAACCCCAGATCCTGGTCAAGAGCCCATTGATGGCTCCATACAGGTCACCTTCCCAAAGTGCAGGAGAGCAGAGCCCGGATGAAAGCCAGGTCATACGTGTTTGCACACAGCAGTAGATTGTCTTGGCAAAGGTTGAAACATTTCTGATAGTAGGTCATTCCTACAGTTTTGAGAAGTGCAGGTGTAGGCTACAGATGAATGAGGCTGCAGGTCTGTTTGGGATTTTTGGAAGCTTTCTGTCACCTTTGGTTTGAAGTTGAAGCATGGGGTAAGTTTGGAAAGTCAGCCCTGATCACTAAGTCCTAATGCCAGTGTTGTTTTAGGGTTGTGTAGAATTAAGTAATGCAACCCAAGTACAGTGTGAAACTTCTGTTTTCAGTAGAAGTTTACTAGAATGGTTCTTAATATCACAAAGGATTCTGATAATAAATGTCTTGGGCTCAGGGGTGTCCAAGGAACAGTTCTCCTGAATGCTCGTCTTAACATTTTATAGATGAAGAGGTCAGAGCCAGCAGCAGGCAGATGGCAGATGTAGGAGTAAGCTCAGGACCACAGACTGGCTGGCCTCCTCCAGTGACTTGGTGGGTAGGAAGGGGTTAATGGCTCCTGTCACCATTCCAGACACCTTCATTCAGAAAACCAAGAAGCTCTACATCGACAGCCGTGCTCGGAGAAACCTAGGCTCCATCAACACTGAACTGCAAGATGTGCAGAGGATCATGGTGGCCAATATCGAAGAAGTCTTACAGCGGGGAGAAGCACTGTCAGGTACCTGAAGCCATGTAGAGAGCAGCTTGTTAGAGTGTAGCTGGGCCTTAGCAGGGCTAGGTTACAGGGCAGCGCTGCCAGTGTGGTGGGGACTGCCTTGTGTGACGAGGTTCTCTGTACTGGACAGGGTAAAGCACTTACTGTTTCTAAGAATTTACAGAATTAAGCAAATTGAATCCAGATACGTTTATACAAGTTAAGGAAATTAAGATGGATGAGGCTGTTGCCAAGGGTGTGCTACATCCTACGTGTCTCTCTGGGACGTGTTACTGCTTCTAGGTCAGGGTTATGAAATACCGTTTTCATCAAGGCATTCCTCTTCTGAGAAGCATTTAAATCTGAGACTGTAAAAGAAGATCTGGCCTGCTCTCAGCTTCCTGCATTCAGTCAGTTGAGTGTCTGTTGTCTGAAACTGATTGTCCTCTATACATGGAAAATGAGGAAGCTGCAAATACATGTCATTCTCTCAAGTTTATAGGCACTGTCTTTGCCAGGTGTGTGCACATGAGTATGGAAGAGCTGCCATTCACCTTGGTGTCCTGAGGCCATCTGTCCCTGGCCTATGATTTTCCAGTCATACTAGGCTGACTGACCGTGGGATCTACCTGCCTGACAGCCAGTGCTGCAGTTACAGGCATGTGCCTCCCTTGCTGACTTTATGTCAGTTCCCGGAGCTCAAACTTAGGTCCTTGTGCTTGCCTGGCAAGTGTTCACTGTCTGAACTGTCTCCTCAGGCCAGTTTATTAATATATTTGCCCGATTTTAAAAACTCTTTTGTGTGTATGTTTTATTACATATACGTGCATGATTATTTGTGAATGCTTTCTATGGATATATGTAGAAGAGTACCTGAGGTTGCACTGTGTGTGTGTGTGTGTGTGTGTGTGTGTGTGTGTGTATAAATTCACCCATTCTCTCTAGGTAGCTCTGGAACTCATACATAGATCAGACTGGCCTTGAACTCACAGAAATCCTCCTGCCTTTCCCTCCTGAGTTCTAGAACTAAAGGCATGTGCCACCACACCACAAGACAGTGTCTCTTGTCTTTGCAGTGCCAGACTATCTGGCCTGTGAGCTTCTGGGAGTTCTCGTGTCTTCTCTTTAAGTGGATTCTGGGGATCTGAACTCAGGTCCTCATGTATGTGTGGCATACACTTTATCCACTAAGCCCTCTCTCTAGCCTATACAGATACTTTAAATAATATAGTTGTTACTAACATGTCTTCAATGTATACTTTATATAAATCTATATTTAATATAAATATCTAAATATGTCATTTTGTTTGCTTTGTGTTTTTGAGATGATCTTTTAAAAAATGTTTAGATTCATTTTATTGCTTATAGTTTTTGTTTGCATATATATATGCATGCATGTACACCTCATGTGTGCATGTGTGCAAGCTAGATATCAGAAGAGGGCATTGGATTCCCTGGAACTGGAGTTATGAATAGTTGTAAGCCGTCACGTGGATGCTGGGAACTGAACCTATGTCGTATGCAAGAGCAGCAGGTGCTCTTCACCACTGAGCTATCTCTCCAGCCCCTGAGGCAGGGTCTTTGTTACTGGGTAGCCCTGACTTTTCCTGGATCGATTTGCTTCTGCCTCCTAAATGCTGGCATTACAGGTGTGTCTTACTACACCCAGCTTATATAAACATGTATAAAGTAAATTAAGTCAGTATGTAAAATGAAGTAGAAATTTTTTAGTGATAGTGATTGAATTATCTAGAGTAATTTTAAATTATGGATAGCTAGATAAAATTAGATTAAAATATATGTGATGTTATTTGAACATTGGATATGGATATGTAAGCTCTTCATTTGTGTGTGTGGTATTTGTATGTGTTGTGAGTGTGTGAGTATGTGCAGTTGTGTGTCTGGCTTGGGTGTGTGGAGGCCAGAGGTTGGTGTCTGGTGTCTGTCTCTGCTGCTTTTCATCTTATTAAGTCAGGCTCTCCCACTGAACCTGGAGCTTCTTGATTCACCTAGGGTGGCCAGGGAGCTCCTGGGATCTGGCCGTCCCTGCTCCATAGTGTAGGCATACAGACATACAGTGCCACCCTGGGCTTCTTCTGCATGGGAGAGATGGAGCTGAACCCAATTCATCATGTCTGAATGGTAGTTTCTTGCGAACTAAGCCATGCCCACAGCCCTAGGCTCTTTGAAGACAGATTTTTGAGTTTTCTATGTTTCACATACTTCTGTGTTTCTCATCATAATAGTTGCAGATAGATTTCAGAATAAATATATATTTTTTTCAGAATAAATATTTTTAATTCAACTTTGCTGCATAGTCATTAGCAAGGAGCTCGCCTTGCTGTATAATGCAGAATTCAACCTTTAGGCCATTAGTCCTCAGTTACCACAACACACAGGTTCATACTCATTAAACACCAAATTTTGAGTGTGTGCACCGTTATTATAGACTTAGAGTTTCTACCTGAGAAAAGTAGACTAACAAAAAAATTTTCTTAAGCCCAAAATCTATGTATTGCCATATATCAACACGGTTAAGAGTTCTCTTGCCGAGCTCTTGTGTGCTGCAGGACTTACAGGTACACTGACTAACAAGAGTATGCACTTGTGTCTTATAGTAGATTTTCCTGTTTGGGGAGTTAGGAAACTATCCCAGAGAATCTTAAATACAGAGTGAGAGGGACTGAACATCTTTGGAGTGCTTACTTATTGTAGGCAACCTACTGTGGAAGTTTTCAGTGCCATCTTAGATTGTTACTTTTTTCCTTGCTGTGCCAAACACTTGACAAAGCAACTAGGGGAGGAAGGATTTGTTTGGGGTCACAGTTTGAGGGCTACATGGTGGTAGGGAGTGTACAGCTTGGGTAGGGTAGGGAATGAAACCTTGGAGGCTATCGGAGCCCATCATGCAGCTAGGTCTCGTCTCTGAGAAGCTACAGTCCCAAGTGGCACCACTAGCCATGGGAGCAAGCATTCAAACACACGGGTCTGTGGGGCAGTGTTTCACTTAGATACCGGGACGCTTACTTGGTCTTTATGTGAAATGGACAGATCGGACCGGTTTTACAGATGAAAAATAGAGAGCTGGAACTCTTGTGTGGCTCACCAAAAGCATAATGCTAATGGCAGTATGCAGCGCAACCCACTGGTCCCTGGGGTCCTTGTCTTCCTTTGTTGCTGGTAATTTTAAGTGGCTATGTGGGTGGGTGGGCGGGTGAGGGGCTGGAGCAGTAATGTATACAGAAGGAGTAGAAAAATACTGGTAGGAAATGGTTTCCGAAAGAAGTCATTTTAAGTAAAAGGGAAAACATACCTAAATAAAGCATATTTCAGGACCGAAAAGAGATCAGCATCTTTAAGCAGTGTTTTCTTTTGTAACATTGCTCTTCTCAGCCCACTTCTCTTTCTAAATGCTTGTTTCGTAGCTCATCCACTCTGCATGTAATGTAATGCACTAGAGTAAGTCTCGCGCATTTCAGCAAGGTGAAATGACCTTTTTGTTGTTGTTGTCTAGTAAGTGGTGAGTTGTATTTCTTTATTCAAAGGTGTCACCACCTGCCAAGCTGCAGATTCCACAAAGACAAGACTTGCGGGTGTCCTCTAGCACATCACATGGTCCTGCTGTGTTGTAGGCAGTTGCCACATGACTCTAAGGAGAACCTTGTCTTTATACACTTGTGTTTCAAAATGCTCTTACATATGGATTCTCTTAAATATTACCTATTGGTGCGCCCCATAGCTGGCAGAATCCTAGTGGGAGGATTGCAAGTTCAAGACCGACCTGAGCTCGCAACAGTACCCTAACAAATACTTGCTTATTCCATATGTCCTTGTAATTGTTGCTTTGCCCATTCTCGACAAACATAGAGTCATTCAGCAATTGTTTTTAGTAAAGTTGTAATTTATTAAGAAATGATTTTGATACAGATTTTGCAAGTTTGTTAGAGAGTTAGAGATTTCCTGTGGGGGAGTATGCACTGGTGATGTGGCTCCAGGCTTCTCGAGAGAAAGGGTCCTGACTTTCTCTTCATTGAGCACTGACTGTGTGGCCTGATCTAGGTACTCAGGATACAGCAGTAAACACATTAGTTAAAATTTTCTGTCTAGCTGGACATCATTGTGTTAAACAAAATGAGCGAGACTCGGAAAGACAAGTTCCAAACGTTTGCTCTCATTGTGATAATGACGCTAGGGAGGGCTGTGAGAGCAAGGAGAAGAGGAGAAAGGAGTTAATCGAATTCCTGTGATGGCAAAACAGAACGGGCACTGCCGGGGCTGGGGAGATGAGCGCAGGGAGGGAGGAAGTTGAAATATAGAAGTATAATGATACATATAGCTAAAAGGGTAATAATAAAATGCATTACTTTGTTTAATATTCAAAACTTGAAATGGGAGAAAAAGATCCCCGGCCAGTTGAGATAGCTTCTGGCAAATTGACCAGAGAGACCCTTGAATACCATCATGGTTACTTTTCTTTCGTGATGCTTCTGTGACCAGGTTTTTCCTTACTCCTAGGACCAATTGCCAGTTCAGTGACTGTTGCACTTATATTGAGTAATACCATATTTCTAAATCAAAACCAGTCTGTTAAGTAACTCCCAATACTCCAAAGCATTGTCTTTTTCTTCTTTCCTTTGAGATGGTTCCACTAAGCTGCAGTGGCTGGCCTTAGACTCAGGGTCCCCATGTCTCCATTCCGCTGGGATTATAGCATGTACCGCCACACCCCACCAGAAAGCAGTGTCCCAGGAACAAAACAGGACTAGGAAACAGACTGCCAAAACTTTGAAGCAGTGAAAAGTTGCATTAGAATTCATTTATATCTCCAGGACAGCTAGAGCTGCACAGAGAAACCCTGTCTCTGAAAACTAAAAAGAAAAAAGGAGGGGAAGAAAGGATTCATTAATGTTGATCACAATGTTTGTTTTCGTAGTTAAAATATGTAAGAAGACAGCAGCATTATAAATGTTGGCAGCAGTCTTTGTTGAAATGCATAAGACTTAATTTGCTAGATACTTGTGGGGTTTTGTTTTTTTAGGAACCTGTTGCTGTATTTTAATTACAGCTTAACCTTTGTATATGTGTTGAAATACTACATGTGATAGCCTTGATTTTGTAATAATCTTTACTCAGAAGAATCTTGGAATTATGAATCACTGTGGAAGTATAACTTTATACTCAGTGTCTGATTAGTTGAATGTTTTTGATTATCCTAGACTTATCTTACATGTGGTTTAGTCCACTTACCATATAAAGATAATCTTTAAGGACAGAGAGATGGCTCTTAGGTGAAGAATGCTTGTTGCTCTTGCAGAGGACCCCAGTTTGTTTCCCGGCACCTACATCTGGCGGCTCACAGTATCTGTAACGCTAACTCCAGAAGATCCAGAGCTGCCTTCTAACATCCAGGGCATCACATGCACATATGCACACCCATATATAGAGAAATAAAAATAAGTCAATCTGAAAGCCAGAAAAAGCCCAGTTATCAGGAAATGCTGGCCATTCAGCTTTGCGTGCTCAGGATGTTCTGGTCCCTGAGTACCACCCAGAATAGAAAAAGAAAGAGAGGAAGAGTTCTGCTAGCACTCACCAGGCTCTTATCATAGCTGAAGCTGCCACGTGACAGCAGCCAGTGTATCTGCTCACGTTTTGATAATGCAATTATTATTTTATTGTTAAACATAGTTTAAGCTTCATGGTTTGTTTATTCTGCCAGTCATTTTGATTCTTTTTATGCCTTAATGTTTTTATACAATACTTCCGGGATCTAATGAATGTTTTCCTTTTTTTGTCTCTTCAGCATTGGATTCAAAGGCTAACAATTTGTCCAGTCTATCTAAGAAATACCGCCAGGATGCGAAGTACCTGAACATGCGTTCCACTTACGCCAAGCTCGCGGCGGTGGCCGTGTTCTTCATCATGCTGATAGTGTATGTGCGGTTTTGGTGGCTGTGAGGTAGTGAGCCTAGTCACTGGGAAGGGAGAACCTAGACCCCGGCAGGTGTGTGTTTTCAGGAACCTGAGCTCACAGGGCTGTGCATTAGAATCCAAGTGGAACTTCTGCCTCTCAAGACCTTGCAAGAAAGACCTGTCCTGAAAATGAAAGCTGGCGCCTTGTTTAAGGAAGCTTGGCCCATGTGGAAGTCTCTCTGGGGGCAGAGGCTTTCTCTGGGTGCTAAGCCATATGTATTAGGGAACAGTAGGTTGTTTGTTTTGTTTCTTTCCCTCCCAGTACATTTGTAAGACAGCAGAACTGGGGCAGTCTCTCTCTCTCTCTCTCTCTCTCTCTCTCTCTCTCTCTGTCTCTCTCTCTCTGTCTCTCTCTGTCTCTGTCTCTCTGTCTCTCTCTCTGTCTCTCTCTCTCTCTCTCTCTCTCTCTCTCTCTCTCTCTCTGTCTCTCTGATGGAGCCGTCAGTGAGATTTAAGATAGCCAACCATGCTAGCAACAACCTGAAATTCCTTTAAAGAAGGTGGCCCTTTTGGGAGTCTTAACTGTAATCGACATTCCTTGATTGGTGACATTTGTGACTGACTTGCAAGTAAGACTCGGAGTATGTGAAGGGTAACTGCTTTGGCGCACACATCCTGTGTGTTGCCACTGGAGGAAGTTAACCGTTGTTATTTTCCTTTTATATTTTGCTTATTGCACAGTTGCTTTGGGTTAAATCAATTACATTAATATGCCTTGAAATTATATAGTATTGCTTGACTAAAAGGATGAAATTTTTCTGTCGTTCCTTTTTGTTTGTTTGTTTTTATTGTTTTATTTTTTGTTCTGTTGAGACAGGGTGTCTAGCCTCAGCTGTCTGGAACTCATGTAGACCATGCTGGCTTCAAGATTACAGAAGTCCTCCTGCCTCCTCACTTACTCTTTAGTTCTCTTAGGACATCATTATTTTGGAGTGTTTGGTCACTGTGGCGTGAACGTAGCACAGGTAGTCAGAGCCCTGCTTTGTGAGAAGAAAGGCCCGGCTCAGAACTCCAGCTCTGCCCTGCCTTTACTCCCACTTCCTCCTCTATACTCTCCCCATTCTCGATTTTCTTTACGACATAATTGGCTGAATTTCTTAGTCTCCTGTCCCATAATATCCAACCAGAATATTCCCAGATTTCAAAATGTGATATTCCCAGCAGTGTAGTTAGTTAAATGTACCATTTTTGTAAATCAGCTGCTCAAACACAGATACTCACATTCATTATGGAGAGCATCTCTGAGAGCCCCCTCGTTCCTGTTTCGGTTCATGTAAACTCTCCAAGAATGTTCTAGAGACAGATGACTCATGAACAAGGTGACTTCTGTTAACCAGTGAAAGTACATTAGACTTTTTTCCCTTTTTTGCTCAGGGATAATGGGAATTTCACCTTTTACCTTCTGAGGTAGTTTTATAAGTGGGAAGAATAGGCCTTTTGAGTATTATCACAAGGGCCTACACTATAACCTAAAACTCCTGCACATACTGCAAACATTTCTTTAAATTGTACTGGAAAATGAGCCAATTTCTTACTTCTTAACATCTTTGGGAAGACTTCAGTAGGCAGTTTCTAACCCCAGCGAGCATCACTGCTGCCCTGCTCCTGGTGGAGGACAACAGTCGCCCTTCCTCTTGAGAAGGCCATAAAGATGCTTACCGTGGTCCTAACATTACAGATCTAGAGTAAATGTTCTTCTATTATGGAAATAAATCTGCCAATTAGAGTTTTGTGCATGAAGTACAAAATGGCTTTTTATAGAAAATAAGTGCTATAAGTCTCTAAAAGACTTATCCTATAAATAATGATATTGGCAATAAAGCACTTTTGGGAGGCTGAAAACCTAAGTAGCCGCACCATACTGTTTGGTGCTTCTCTAAGAATGGAGGGCGGCAGCTCATCCTTGAGAGTTGCATGCTGTAACCAAATGGTCAGCAGTGAAATAAATATTTCTAGAATGTTCTCTTCGGTGTGAAGCTTTGTTGTCTAGTTAACTTTTGTAACATGTGCTCTTCTTTGTGCATTCTACCTCGCCTCAGTGAAACAAGAGAGCAGGAACAGTCAGGGCGATGGACAAAGAAAACGATGCGTGGCCTCTGGTGTGTGTTCTTAGGTTCTATCAGGAAGAGCTGACTAGGCAAAGCATGTCCTCAACCAAACAGGATCCCAAGTAGAAAGTGTACTGGTTTGACCTTGGTGACGGCACAATAAATGACAGCTAACTTGTTTCTAGAGAAGTAGAATATGCATTCTAGACAGATGACGGCATGTGAGAGGCGCGTACTAAGAGTAAGGTACAGTTGGTTCATCTTAGCTCAGCATAAGCAGAGATGCGAGTAGGAGAACGAGACTGGCATTTGCCTACCCTGCTGAGGGGTTGACCCTGCTGGAGCTGCGACACAGGGTACTCTCTCATTTGTAGTTGACCGTAATGCAAGAGACAGATTAGATTGGAAGTTTGGAGATGGAGTGAGCATCAGAGTGGGCAGTGAACAGACCTGTTTCAAGTGGTTTTCCAGAAAGGAGTAGCCAGAGGTCCCAGATAAGAGCAGATTATTAAAGTGTGCTTCTAGCATGCTACAAAGAAAGAGACTTGCTCAGAGGTACAAAGGAGTGAAACGTTGTCCAAAGTCACAAAGCTAAAAGGGGTCGGAGCCAAGATCTGAACCAGTGAGTTTGGCTCCAGGGTCTGGTTTAATCGTTCAGATAAATACGTGAACTGACGGGTTTCATCAGGACCTCTGCATACAGGCAGGCCCTGTAACTCATTCTCTTCAGGTCCTTCCCTCAGAGTCTGTCCTTGGGTGTGTACCACTAACCAGTGAAATAAAATAAGGACTAAAACATTTATTTTGTTTGACTTTAGCAACCAGAAATGTAGTGATACAAGTAGAAGTCATTCTACAGAACTGAGCACCCGGGCCAGATCACCATGGGTGAAGGATTGACCCACTGCGGGTGAAGACACAGCACTGCCCTCTCAAGTGGCTTTCTTGGTTATTGTGACACTGAACTTCATTGTCTGTTTTGTTAAAATGCCTCATGGTATCAAAATTTAGAAATGTTTGGCACATTGACACATACCTGGTTATTTTAATATCTAACTGTAGTTCTTGAGCTTCCTGAGAAATGTTTGTAAAACTGGTAAAAGTGTGTCTCCAGGAACTATGTGTCGCATCCATCTCTGGCCAGGCACGGCCACACACCATGAACAGTGGTTCATGAAGTCATGGTGGCCCATGGTCTTGCAGTTAACTCAGTGCACAGTATATAGAACTCAAAGTTAAGGACCCAGATCCCTGGAAAGCTGCAGCTTGAGGAATTGTAGTTTGAGGTGAGGTATGTTATTCAAAGACTACTATGTGCACAAAAACATCTCTGTCAAACATTTTCCTATAATATATTTAGAGGTCTATTTCTACTGAAATATTGTTTTCAAGTCTAGTTATTCCAATCACATGTAAGGAATTTAAATTTTTATATTTGTCTGTAAGAAGTTTTCTTACAAATGCAAGTTAAGAAACAAAGTATCTGAACTGGGCCAACAGATTGGCTCAGTTGCTTGTCACCAATCTGACAACCTGAGTTTAATCCTTAGAACTCAGGTGGTGGGTCAAGAGAGAAGGGACTCCCCCATATGGCCTTTGACTTTACACATGCTCATACACATACACAATAAACAAACAAATGTTAAGACAATTAAGAAAGTTGATAATTTCTCCACACACAGGATTTAATAAGACATATATATATATAGTAAAACCCCTCAATTTAAACTCTAACCCTAATAGAAATTTTTACTACTAAATCCTGAGTGTTACTGGCCACAAAACTAACACTTTTGATTTCATGTACTTAACACAACTGGCTGAGCCTGGGCACTGAGTTGTTTCAGATGGCTCAGCAGTATGCAAATAGCGAGGGCCATAGAGATGTCACTGTTTTGTAATTCCCTGTTAGCCCACCTGACACTGACTGACTTGTGTGATGGTTGGGTTTTGTATGACTTGGTTTGAGGTCGAATAAGCAAACTGAATCTTAGATTCTCTCACTCACTGAGAGACACGGCATCCCCTGGGAGTCTCTTGGATGTGGACACGGCATCCCCTGGTTCTTCATCATGGTCCATTTGAGCCTTACCTTCTAGCCCATCTCTGTCCCGTGTGACTCAGGCCAACCTACAGAGAATTGCTGCCTACCTGGAGCCTCATAGCCACTACACATGGCCAATTCCGGGATTCCACAGCTGCCACATTTAAGTAGGACCCAAAGTAGGCAGTACAGTCAAAAACTAGAACATCTACCCAACAAAGATGAGGCCAGACATCTACACCAGAGAAACTCCGAAAGTCGTAACTCTGGGTGCCTAGATCACAGTGCAGAAATACAGACACGAGCAGCTGAGACAGTATGCCTTTTCAGAAGCCAGCAACACCATTGAGTTAGGCCTGCGAAAAGTAAGGTAGCTATCACAATTTTTATTTCAAACACTTTAACAATCCATGTTTTAGCTCTGAAGAGTTAGAATCTAGACTTTGGTATAGTAACACACACTGGAGTATCTTCTTTGATAGTCGCTGTTTACGGCCACTGAGTCCTGGGTATTTTGTTCATACTATCAGAATTGTAGACTTCTTTTGTTGGCTGGTTTTTGCTTGCCTAAAGTTGCATAAGTAGCTCGTTGAAATCCTTAAGTGTGATTCCAGAGCTTCAAGACACTGATCACTACACTGTCCTGTGTACTGACCCCAAGGGATGATGCAGACATGTTTGTCCTCTGTTTTTCCTGGTCCTGTTAAGTTCCTGATAGTGTGCTTATTTTGGTTTTGTTTTGTTTTGTTTGTTTTGGTTTTTTTTTGTTTTGTTTTGTTTTGTTTTTTGAGACAGGATTTCTCTGTGTAGCCTTGACTGTCCTGGACTCACTTTGTAGTCCAGGCAGGCCTTGAACTCACAGCGATCCACCTGCCTCTGCCTCCCGAGTGCTGGGATTAAAGGCGTGCGCCACCACGCCCGGCTTAGTGTGCTTATTTTGAAAGTTAATTGTATTTAAGATTTTCAATTGAGTTCTCTGCCATTTATCCCTTTGTTCTTTTTAAAAGTTTGTTCCTATGGTATTGTTTGTTATTTTTCACCCTTGGCACATATTACATCTTTTCTTGTTGTATCTGCTCTGTTTTTAAGTCCAGTCTCAGCATTATTTCCATATTTTTTGTAGCTGATATACTTTAAACTTAAAAAAAAAAAAAAAGACTCCCTTTTTTCCTCTGTCCCTTTGTCCATTCTCCTCATTCTTTCTTGCTTCCTTTTTCAGTTCCCAGATGCTGTTTTTATTTGATATAATGATGTAGCAGTGCTTCTGTGAGAGCTTGGACTTATGATTTTCTTTTTTCCCCAAGAGCTAAGGACCAAACCCAGGGCCTTGCACTTGCTGGGCAAGCACTCTACCACTGAGCTATATCCCCAACCCTTTCTGTGAGAGCTTTGAAATTTACCGTGTTTTACATTTAACTATTTTAACTCTGGTTTAATTTTTAATTAGTTTTTATGTTTCTTCTCACTTTTTTAAACTTAGCATTTTAGTGAACAGTTACAAACGCCTCTTCAAGGAATCCCTTTAGAGGGGGAAAAACGTTTAAGCAGTGCAAGAATTCAAGACTCACACTTCTCTGGTTTTCCGTAGTGAGAGCTTCAGAAAGTGCATGTATTGCTGGTGATTCTCAGATTTGCTTATCTTCAAACTTGAGTTTGGAGACTCATTTTTGCTGCTTATTGCATATCTAGGTTTTTTTGTTTTGTTTTTGATTTTGATTTTGTTCCATAAGTAACTTAATCATACCTAAAGTATTTACCCCATTGGTCTTGAAGATACACCCAACCAGCATCCTAGTGTCTTATTCCTTTACCCGTGCTACGTCATCAAGTCATGAGCTGTATCTGCCGCCCCTCGTTTGCCAACCTCCAACTCAACAGTTAACCAAACTCTTATAACCTCCAACCATTTCCTGTCCATCCCTTCCTTTCCCAATGTTTTGCCCTGGCTTAAGCATTGCTAACTCTGACATAGACTCTTGCAGCAGCCCTTTTACTGCTTTTCTTACACATGTCTCTCTTTTCTTGTACCTGTCTCCCAGTACTGTCTTCCAAACAGACTGCCAGGAGTCTTCCAAAAGGATCAACTACCCCTCACTTTCTGTAGACTGGAAGATTAAATACCCCAGGTCACACCCTGGTTTCCAAACTCTTCTAGACTCCTCCCCTTGCACTTGTGAACACTTTTATTTTGATTCAGCCACACCATAGGTGCTTGTAACCAAACATTTACCTCGTGTCTTGGCTTACTCAATTCCTTTGCTCCATAATGTCTTTCTGTGTAACTTCTTCCTATCTGAGTTGGTTTCATATAGCCCACCTCATGTGAGGCCCCCACATCACTATGTGTGCAGCTGAGGATGCCCATGAACTCCTGATTCTCTTGCCTCCACCTCCCACGTGCTGGAATTCCAGGCACATGCCTCCATGCCTATTCTTTCCCTTTAGATCTGTTAGGGTTCTCATCTCGCTAAGACCCAGCTCCAATGTCACCAGTCTAAAGCCTTTCTCATGTTCTCTTTCCCACAGACCTAGGAGAGATTAGTTTCACGCTACCATACCTCAGTTGAGGTATACTTCTTTGTGTCCCTAAATGTATGCGCTGTGAGGGTCCTACAGTAGAAACCAACTGTTACTTGGGCGTTGAATCCTTGGCACTCATTACATTGGCTAATTTATGGGAAATACTCTGTATATATTTGCAGTTATTACACTGAATAATAAAATTTCATGTACACTTTTGAGGAAACAACTTGAATGAAAGGAAGAAACAATAGCAAAGAATTGGGGTAGGGGAAGAGATCAACAAAATACCAGTAATGTGAATATGTAGTGTGCACTTTGGAGGAGGAAGTTAGCAAGCAAAATTGGTTCATTGAAACAGAAACAATTGAAAGGTAAGAAAGAAGAGAGGAGAAGGAATGGAGCGAATTGGGAGGAGACAGATACAGGCAGCCAGCCGACAGGAGGCATCCAGTGGACCCTCACACTTAGGTGGGTTTTATGTCATGTAAATACCTTAATGAAGTTTCATATCAGCGAATCACTACTCTTTATATGAAAATGTGACTCCAGTGATGTACGTTGGCCAGTATATCGTCTAATGTAAATGTTCCCATGATAAGAGTAAGGGTAAGGCTTAGTTTTATAGCAGAAACCACATGCTAAGTAATTTTTCCCTCATGGTTGTATAGGTCATTGGACTAGACTCAGAGGGAAGGCTGCTCATCTGTTTTCATGGAATACTGTTGTAAAATGGACATTGCTGGACACCGGTAGAAATTTGTATGAAATTGTAACAAAGGTGTTGCTTCTAACAAATGCAGAAGGTGAATTGGTAGAAAAACACTGGACTGTGGGCCATAAGCCATTACTTCCAGGTCCAGCTCGGCATTCTGTGTAAGTTATACAGTACCATGTGCTCAGTTTCCACATGTGGACATGGGGATGACAGCCTCTGTTTGAGGGTTAAAATGCAGTTTTGGGTAGCAAGTTTTATAAATCTGAAGCAATCTGTAAGTATACAGTGAATTATCATAACTATAAATGCTCAAGACACTGTAGCCTAGCACAGTGGCCCATGCCTAGCACTATGAGTAAAAGCAAGCTGTGGAGTCCTAGCCCAGCCTTGGGCTACGCAGTGAGAGCCTGTCTTGATATCTTGTATTGTCCACATGGTTCTGATTTGCTGCCCAGCACTTCCGAGCATTCTTGCCTGTTTCCTCTGGAACTGATACCTCTCCAGTGCAGGGTGTTCTAGTTGCATCTGAGACCATGAGTGTCTCCAGCAGAGGGCAGCAAAACTCCAAAGTCTGCTGCTTCCTCAACCGAGAGCACTGGCTGCTCTTCCAGATGACCCAGGTTTCATTCTCAGCAACCATAGGGCAGATCACAGCAGTAACACCAGTTCTGACCCCCAAGGGTACCAGGCATGCTTGTAGAAACATGAAAGAAAGAAAGAACCCTAGCTTTTACATGGGTGTATTCTGGGGCTAGAACTCAGGTCTGCGTGCTTGAGCAGCAGGCACTCAACTGGCCGATCTGCTCCCCAGTCCATGTTTCCACGTTAATTCCACAGTGCTGAGATCCACTCCAGAGTCCTGTGCATTCCAGGGAAGGACTCCACCACTAAGCCCTGCCCGAGCTTTTTAGGTGTAACTTAACATTTGGTTTTAGCTTTATTTTGTTTGGGGTTTTGTTGTTTTGTTTTGCTCCGCTTCTTTCTGAAATAGGGTCTCACTTCGTAGCTTTGGCTATCCTGGAACTCCTTAGGTAGACCAGGCTGGCTTCCTCTGACTCCCAAGTGCTAGAGTTAAACGTGCCTGCCCCATGCCTGATTGAGTTTTTATATTTTAAAATGTTTGTAGGAGGACATTGAGATGCTCAGCCCTGATTTTTCTAACCCATGGTGCCTCCTTGAACCCAAAGGATGACTCCCCGTGGTATTGGGGCTGTCATGGTGTCTCTGTCATACAGAGAAATTCATTTTAAAATATTTTCATGTTTTAAAACTTTAATCAGTGAATCATCTTGAATAACATCAGCAACTGACATTTGAACTGTTCACAGTAGCACAAAATTGACTTTCACAGAAATGCTGTCATTTGATCTTGACTGGGGCCCTTTGGGCTGCTTTATCCGTATTTTATAGATAAATTCGCTTGTGTATTCTCTGCTTGAGGAGAAAAGTTCAGGGAGGAGCCCTTATATGTTGAGATCACAATAAGTACCGCCCGAGCCAGTTTTGAGCATGGTGATTTTCTGCCGACTGTCATGAAGGACGATAGACAGACTTTCAGGCAACTTTTTTATTCCTTCTGCTTTTGCCTGCTCATTTCTGGCTATGCTCTTTTGAAAAACATTGCACTGGTTTCCACTCCACCCCCAGGTCAGAATCTTCTTTCCATTTCGGCTAACCCTCTTCCTGTTCTTGAGAATTGCATCACATTCTTGGCGTGATCTAGCCAACATCCCCACGCTGGCACCAGAGAGCACATAGGCTGTTATTTTCTGAATGCTGTCCTGAGTACAAAATAAGTCACTCGATCCCTAACTTCAGCTCTGCCTTTGGAAAAAATACACATACTCGTCAGACTTCTGTTTATTCGTAAGTCCCCTTCACTCCCACCTCATCCTGAAATGAGCAAAATGTACAACTCAGCGATGGTGTGAAAGGGACATATTTGAGCTAATGAGCTGTGTTTCTTCGCTGTCTCTAATCTCAATTCTCATTCATTTTTCCACTCTGTAATGGCATTGACTCATGGCCTGTTGAAAACACTTTGCCTAAGATACTAGTGATACCATCTTTCCCTGTATCACTAAATCCAGTGAACACATCAGCTCTTATCTTCTGGGCAGCATTTGATGCTAATGACCACATCCGCCTGACACACTTGCTGTTTTCCTTTGATTTGATTCCACTCACTTTTTCCTTTCCTTTTTCCCTCCCTTTCTTTAGCCATGGATCATCAGCATCCCTTGCAGGCTCCTCTTCCCTTATAAGCTCCTACAGTGTAATTGCTTGAGATCCTGTACCAGCCCTTTCCTTCACATCCTCCAAGAGAAGTGTAGCCCTCCCATAGCACTATGAGACCTATATACCAATAGTATCCAAATCTCAGCTTCTCCAGAACATGACATCTGTATAGTCAGCTGCCACCCAGAACCCGACTTGGGAGTTCTGAAACCTTATCAGCCAACCCCCTCCCTCAGAGCTGTTCTTCCTGTAGTGCTTCTCACCCAAATATTTACGATGCCAGCCTACCACTAGCTTAGCTAGTAGCCTGGGATTCACCTGTGATTATTTATTCTCCAGATCCCATCAGCACCAAGTTCAAGAGGAGAGTCTCTAGAGCACCCATGTCTCCCATTCCGGATGTCTAGATGGTCTGTGTGTGTGCCATATCTGCATGTGCTTTTAGCTCTACATGGTGTTAGTTTCTTGGCTGCTGTTTTCTCTCCCCTTGATTTCACCCAGCCGTCAAGCTGTTTCCGTAAATGCAGTTCTGATGAACCATCTCTTACTTAAAGCCCTTTGGCTTCAAGCTGTCCTGAGTCATGTCTGAAATTAAGAGCTCATGGCCTTTCAGTAGCAGCACTGTGCCGCAGCTGGACTACACCTTGTATCCTCTTCTAGGCCCTCCCGAGTGCCTTTTCCTTTCTCTGACATAGTTACTGCAGGGCCTCACATGAATCCAGACTGAATTCCAACCCCAAAATGTTGATCTGGAGCAGAACTGAATCTGGATACTGAATTTTAGAATGTTTCTTATGTTGAGATCATAACTTAAACTGGGTGTGATGATATATTCCGGTATTTCCAATAGTTGGGAGCCAGGGGTTTTGCTGGATTTGCAGCTAACTTGAGGTACATGTGCAAATCTTGACTCAAAAAAAAAAAAAAGGAAAGAAGAACCGCACCACAATACACATGAAACCGTAGCTAGCAAGGTAACCCAGGATTGGCGTTAGCAGGGCTGAATGGAGACTGCAAGGTGTTTTTAATTTACACTGGAAGGCTTCCTTGTTACTCATCATGACATTTTATCTTGGGGATTTTTTTTCTTTCCGGCTGGCTTGCCCCCCTCTTCTTCCTTACCTCCACACCCTTCCCCCTGGCTGCCCTGTGCTCAGCCCCACATGGATCCGGCTTGCATGCCCTGGTAGCTGCTGGGAGGCTGTGGTTGATCAGAGCGGCTCACAGTGCAACAGGAAGGCTTTGAATCGAAAGCAAAGGGGAGGAAGCACAAACTGATACCCACCGCAAAGCTGCTGAGTGCCCAGCATGACCCGAGATGCACCCCCTGGTGACGGAGCAAGAAGCCACAGAGCTCCATCAGTGTACCCTCATCTGCTTCCCTCATATAGCCCTTGGGCCACCAGGAGTATCTCCAGGTACTGGCCTGAACAGATGGTGGAAACAAAGGCACTGGTGCTGGGGTGGGGATGGGGGTGCCTGGAGAAATAGCCCTGACGTTAAGAGGATCTGCACCCACATGATGGCTCACAGCCACGTTCTAGAGCTCTAGTTTCAGGATCTAGTGTTCTCGTCTGGCCTCCACATGGTGTATACACACACACACACACACACACACACACACACACTCACTCATACACAGGCAAACCCCTCAATCTTTAAAGAAAAGGCATCACAAATGTAGAGACTAAGGGAAGGTCTCTGAAGTGAGTGACTATAGACCATTTATCTCTAACAGTCTACCAAGCCCAGCTCTGAGGCCCCTCCAGCCCTGAGCACACTGGTCTGGGGGATAGTACTGATTAAAGCTTGTGCTCTCGTTCCCATGTCCCTACCCGACCCCACCCCACCCCAGTACACCTTTGCTGTCTGCCTGCCTGAAAGCTGCTTCTAGGAATGCATAAACCCTTTTCATAGGGTTTTATAATAACTGGAACGCCACACTGAACACTTTCTGTTTGTGTGCTACATTATGCACTAGCTGTCAACACTTATTTTCAGGTCTTCAATGGAGAGAGAAGAGAAATGGGAGAATCAAAACCATTTCAAAATGGGAGCACCAAAAACATTTCACCTGTGGTTTGCCACAGCCCACCTATTTGTATTTCTTCCCTTTGCTGTCAAAGGTGATAATCCCAAAGCCTGGATTATACAGGAGGGCATGAAAGGTGTGAAGTGTATACTTTCAACACAAGGAAGGCTGGGCCTCTTAGTGCTCAGCCTCTTAGTGTCTTACAATTCATCTCCCCAGATCCACTACCTCAGAATTGAGGGCATGAGAGCTGGCCTCTGCTTTTGAAGCATCGGAACTCAGAGAATTGGAATTGGAGCAGCCAACTCTGTGTGGAGGAAAGATTGCTTTGCTTGGCTGCAAGTGGGCACTTGGGTCTTTACAGGGTGCCAAGCTCACACTTCAGAGGACAGAACAGGAAGTTCTGTTCATGCAGCTGGGAGGGGAGCCTGCTTGTGCCCGAGCCTCTAGAGTTCTGCACTCACCCTTTGTCTCATTTTCTGCCACAGACCCAACTAGGGCTGACTTGAGGCTCACCAGGAAAGAGATGAGGTGTGCCATGGGGTGCCCTCTGTCATTGCACATGTCATATGGAACTTACAGTCCCTTGACCCTGCAGGTCTTCCAAGACCCAGCTCATTGTTGAAACTCAAATGGAGGCATGTGGGGCGTGGCAGTGGGAGGTAAGGGAGACATTTCTGGAGAAATGGGCTTGCTTTTCTTCCAATGGTAGAGACGTCTTAGTTTTAGCAACACTGGCAGCAGTGAGTTAGAAAGGCTCTACTAAATGAGAAAGAATGGAGTTTGTAGTCAGGTGACTGTTTGAAATCCCCTTTTCCTCCCCCCTCCTTCCTGGCCTCCCTCTCTCCCTCCCCCCACGCCTCCAGTCTTCCTACCTTCCCATCAGGGAAGGAGGGGCTGGGGATGGGAGGTGCCTTGGAGCACAGACAATTCAGCAAGCTTCAGTCTGGGTGTGTGCCTAGGGTTTGCCCACTCACTGCAATAGGCAAGGACATTCCTCAAGGCGTGTGTAAGAATTATGAGTGCCTCAAACTGCAGTGACTGTGACTGTCACAGATTGCGGCCAGATGAGTCTGTTACATTCTTTTGACAAGGAAAATGAGTGTGAGCAGAGAGATCGCCTAGGTTACTCATCGGGAAACCTCCCGCTGGAAGGTGAGGGGTTGGGTAGGAAGTGTGAGCAGTAATAAAGACTTCTCTTTAGACTCTTTAAAGATGTGTTTGGTGAGTGCGTCTGAGCATGTGTATGTGCAGTGCATTCATGGGCTGCCAGAAGAGGGCACTGGGTCCACTACAGCTGGTGTTACCGGCAGCTGTGCTCCAGCTGATGTGGGTGCTTGCCACAGATCCTGGGTCCTCTGTAAGAGCAGCAAGTGCTCCTAACTGCTGACTCATCTCCACAGCTCCTCTGCATCTTTTTTTTTTTCCTCAATGAGAGAGGTTTGTCTTTCCTCTCTTGAGACCTTAAGTCACCTCCTACCTAAGGCGTGATGCTCTCATCTGGCAGAGGCAGGGAGGGTTAGTTTTCTATTAAAATCATATGCCCCAAAGTAGCTCTTACAAATGTTGCATGTGGCCTTTACACGTGTTCTGCTTCTAGCCATTACCATGTAGTGTACAGATGAGTAAGCTGTAGTCACTGCTGTTCTGTCTGTCTCTTCTACCCAGAGTCACAGGCTGTCAGCAAAGGGCAGGCTTTGATGGGGAGGGGTAAGACACATAAGGAAGGGACTCGTGATATGATTTGTGTCCTGGCATGCTCTGAACTTTTAAGGGTGTGTGTGTTTGTCTTTCTGTTTTTCTGTCTGTCTGTGTTTAACTAGATACAATGAGGCAATGAAGTATAATAATACCATTATATTCCTTAACTTGTGATGTATTCTTGTGTGTGGCATGCATTGGGTAGAGGTGCACACCCGTATGCATACATCCTGAGCCAGAGGAGGGTGTTTGGCTTCTTTCTCTATTATTCTCTTCCTTACTATCTTGAGACAGTTTGACTGAACAAAAGCCATTTTGGCTAGTCAGGCTGGCCAGGGAACTCGGGATCTTTCTGTCTCTCCCCAATGCTGGGGTTACAAGCATGTTCAGACATGCCCTACTTTTTTTGTTTGTTTTTTGGTTTGGCTTTTCAACAAAGGGTTTCTCTGTGTAGCCCTAGCTGTCCTAGAATTCACTCTGTAGAGCAGGCTGGCCTCAAACTCAGAGATTCACCTGCCTCTGCCTTCTGAGTACTGGAATTAAAGGTGTGAGCCACCATGCTTTTTATGTGGGTGCTGGAGAATTCAAACTCATATCCCATGTTTTACACAGGATGAGCCATCTCCCCAGCCTCTTTCCCTATGTTCTTTTTTTAAAAAATATTAATTGAAACAAGTCAATACATTGTCTTAGTTGCTGTGGTCTTGCTGTGAAGAAACACCATGACCCAAGCAACCAACGAAAGTGCTTAGTTGGGGGCTTGCTTACAGTTCCAGAGGGTTAGTCTACGACCATCATGGCAGGGAGTGTGGCAGGAGGCAGACAGTCGGGCCTGGCACTGGAGCAGTAGCAGAGAGCTCACACCTGATCCCCAAGTTTTAGGCAGAGGAAGTTTTTGCCTAGCATGGGAGGGCTTTTGGCATAGGCTTTTGAAACCCCAAAACCCAACCCCAGTGACACAGCTCTTCTAACAAGGCCACACCTCCTGATCCTTGCCAAACAGTTCCACTAACTAGGGACCAAGCATTCAAACATAAGAGCCTATAGGACCATCCTCACTCAAGCTAATACATGTGAAATCAAACCCATCTTTGATTTGGGGCTTAAACTTTGTTTTTAAAGTTACTGCCACATCTAGCATGGCTCCTTGGATGGACCTGACGGTGGCAGTGAAGGAATGAAGAACAGACACAGGTGGACCCATGGGCCTACGGAAAAGCCGAGTAGGATAGACTGGGATGTCTGATGGCAAAGCTGCAACAACCCCCACCGGAAGCTCAGCATGGTTATTACACTGAGTTGAATGAACAGAGGTGAGGTTGTTACGGAGATAAACATGGAGGCCAAGTTTGTGTAAGTGCTTGGATCAAGGAGACATTTGGCTATCTCAGTAGGAGTAGTCACTGTGAGGAATAGCCTTCAGGCCATGAATACAGGGGCATTTCTTCACACATTACAATTAACCACATATGCACCAGACTCTGGTGTTTCCCCCTGAACTTTTCTTGGGGTGAGGGAGGCTTTGCCATTCCTACATGAGCCTGAGGCTCTGAGGTCCCTGACATGGCCAGGCCCACACCAAGAACACACATTCACTCAGAACGTCACTCACTCAGGGCTCCCTTTGTTCCCTACAATTATCACAGGCAAAATACACACACACACACACACACACACACACACACACACACACACACAGAGAGAGAGAGAGGGGGGGGGGAGAGAGAGACCCAAGGGACTGATTAGATGCATGGACTTCTGCTTAAATGAGGAGGCGGTTTCTTAGAAAGTTACCTGGTGTCAATCTGCAATTTCATTTGTGGAAAGGGTTAATCTCTTATGGGTGCTTTCTGAACCGAAGTAACACTCTCTTTTGGTAAGAGCTGTTAACATGGATTGGAATCCCTTTGTCTAGATGCCTGCAATGCTTGCATACTCTTACGGATACTTGCTGTGAGCTGAGCACAGCATTCTCCATGCTCAGCAAACCAACTCCATCCTTAACTCCTTCTACTACTTGCTAGGAAGAGACCTGAAGATTGCACTGCCTATCTCCTCCCAGTTCTCACTGAGTTTATCAGCCCTGAGATGATTTGTGGCTTTCTTTCTGGAAGTACCTCTTTGACTAGCCCTTGTTTCTACTCTGCAGCCTGCTCTCTACCCTCCTTTTTCCTCTGGCCCTTCTCCCCCTTAGCTTTCATCACTAGCATCCCCCTAGGCAGTCCCACAGCATGCTCCTTCATGCATTACATGAGCAAATTTCTTGAGGGCAGTGAACCACACAATCTGCTGTCTCTTTTCAAGAGTGAAAAAGAAGCCGCTTTCTAAACACATCTTTATTGAGGTGTGATTTATGTACTGCAAAGCTGACATGTTCTGTTTTCAGTAGGTTATAGAGCATTCGTTCCATCACCATAATTAACTTCAGGCATTTCCTTCACACTGAAGGGAAACCTTCATTCGTTCATGGTGACTTGTTCCTGTGCCCTGGTACAGCCCTCTGCTCTCTCTAATCTTAGGTGGCTGCTACTTTCCTGTTTCTGCACTATGAGCCTGTTCTGACATTGTATATAAGTGGTGTCACACTGTATGTCTTCTTTAATTTCTGGCTTTTTCCTACCATGAGGTTTTTGAGACTCATCCATATTATAGCATCTGTCTGAACTTAATTCCGTTTTGTTACTAAATAACATTAAACTGGACAGATGCGTCACATCGTGTCTATCATCAGGTGCCGGACAGCTAGGTTGTTTGCATTCTCTGCAGCCTCCTGTACAGACATGTTAGCATTGCTCTTGGGAACGCACCTAGGATTGGAATTGCTAGACCATGCTAACTCCATTTTCAGTGTTCACAGGAACTCTCAAGCTTTTCCAAAGTGGATGCATCCACTTTATTTTCCTGCCAGCAGCACATATGCTTTCTGATTCCTCTTTCTTCTCACCAGTAATTGTTTCTCTGAGTGCTGAGTTCTTGTCGTGGAGGTGAGCAGAGCTATCTGGGCACGCTTTTGCTTTGTGTCACCAAATGACTTCCCATGCGACATTAGCCATTTCTCTTAATTACTTTGGGATAAAATTATAATCTTTTGCCCATCTTTATTTGTATTAATTTTGTGGTGCTAGAGATGAAACCCATGCACTGGAGCACTCTAATTAATCACTCTCCCACTGTGCTACATCCCTCACCCACTTAAAAAAAAAAGTTTCGTTATGTGTCTTTTCATTATTGGATTGTGAATATTCTAAGTGCAAACTCCATATGTAGCATGGAACTCACTAAGTACACCAGGTTAGCCTCTGGCCTGGAAGTCACAGGGATCCACCTGCCTCTGCTTTCTGAGTGCTGGGATTAAAAGTGTGTGCCACCAAAAGGCGCCTCTCCTCCATTTTCTCGGTCGTGTCCTTTAAAGCACAAGCATGTTAAATTTTGATGAAGCTCAGGGTATCACCTGGTATCTCTTCCTCTTTATCGCTCCTGTTTTAGTGTTGTAACTAAGATTATCAACTGACCCAGGGCCAGTTAGTATCCTAGGTTGTATAGTTTTAACTCAGATCTGTAGGCCTTCGATCCACTGAGAGCTTATTATTAAGTGCCATATCAAGCAGTTGTCCAAATCGATCCTTTTGTTTATGGATATCCAGTCAGTCCAGTGACTTTTCATTTGTTTAAGAGACATCCCCCACCCTGTTGAATTCTTTCGATGCCTTTGTCAAAATTCAATTGAGCATAACTGTTAGGGCTGGTGTTTCTGTCCCGCTGATGTACGTGTGTTTACACTGCGTGAATGGGCCTTGACTCCCTTAGCATTGCAGTAAGTTTTCAAATTGGGAAGCCTGAGTCAACCAGCCTGCACACCCCTCCCCTTCTAAGCCTCCTGCATTCCCGCACAAGTCACAGGCAGACCTTAGAATCCATCAGGAAGCCCCTACTTCTAATAATGAAAGCACTTACCTCACGGCTAGCGTAAAATTGGAAAAGGAAGACTGAGCAGGTACACTTGGAGTGGAAGGGAAGACAAGTCCTTTGAATGGGCTCAAACTGATGGAGGATAAGAATAAAAGAACCAAAAAGTTTAGTAAACCACCCACCGCGGAGAGGAATGTTTGTTCAGAGAGGGCAGTTTGAGCTAGCACCAGGGGATATTGTGAAAGATAATGGAAATGGCAAAGTCCATTGATCTCCCCAGAAGGCAAGAGGGTCTGAGTAAGCAGTGCTCCGAGTTGTTGATTGTCACAGAGGATTCTCTTCATCTCCGGACACAGCTGGTGCTTGCTCTCTGCAGCTGAGAGACAAGAAACAAATAATAAAAAAAGAAATGTCCACTGCCTTTTCCTGCCTCCCTCTGTGGCCACTCTAACCTCTGTCCCTCCTTGTTAAGCTTCCCCCTTTATGTGTTCTTTGAAAAAGAGAGGAGAGAGAGAGAGAGAGAGAGAGAGAGAGAGAGAGAGAGAGAGAGAG